>CM042441.1:4774731-5379731 GCA_023631565.1 Gymnocephalus cernua
TAGCCGGCATGCTAGCTCTAGCGTTCTAGATTGCTGGGCGCTGCTGTTGGAACGAAATCGATCCATTCGAACTCGCGTGAGAACGATACAAATGCGTTCTAAAGATCAAAATGGTACATTACTAGATGTTGATGTTTTTTACAGTTAATAATCACGAGAAGGGTGTAATTCTAGGGGATTATTGCAGGCTCCCCCATTTCATTCGACTTCAGTTTTCCCTTTTCAAGCACTTTGTCTTTACTAACGTTAGTTCTGTCACTGGTGTGCTTTGTTGATGGTTTGTCTTCAGCAGCATTACAGTGGCCATGGATTGAGTTTTTAGTTTATTTACAAAACAGTTAAAGATACAAGTACAATCTTAAGAAATAATGATGTGTGAAATTTGACGTCGTGGTAAACTATCTGAAGTTTGTGTATACGGGCCCAGCCACCAAGCAGATAGTAAGCATATATTATGAATACTAACACATTGTCTCGACCCACAGAAGCCCCTAAGGATAACTACACTGACTACAAATCGTCCCAATATAGGCTATTTATTCCATCAGTCTAACATTGGTTACATAGGTATAATACAATAAATATAGACATTGGGCAAGTATAAATAACAGTACAATGTAAACGGAAATCAGAATGGAGAACTAGTTGGGGGTTTTCAAGCTTGAACTAGGCCTATTTGAATTTTTGACAGTTGTATTACTTTAAACAATGGCTGCTGTCACATTTTAGGACTTACAGTATTCACTTTGTTTGTCATTTCAATGAGTGCCAGGATACACTCATCAGTCTGTCACAGTGCAATTAATAAAAAGCAGAACTACTTATAAGTTCAAAATTCTCATATCTAAAATATAACTTAAAACAAACATTCAGACAGAACGTCGGTCTATAACCACAACATATAGGAATCATTATAAAGTGCAGTTCAGTGGCTTCAACATGGTGTGTGTGTGTGTGTGTGTGTGTGTGTGTGTGTGTGTGTGTGTGTGTGTGTGTGTGTGTGTGTGTGTGTGTGTGTGTGTGTGTGTGTGTGTGTGTGTGTGAGAGAGTCAGTCACACAGTACGTTCATTTGTATTGCTTGTGGGAAGAAGCCGTTTAGCATCCTGCTGGTCCTACAGCTGATGCTCCTGTACCTCCTCCCAGATGGCATGAGGGAGAAGATCTAGTGGCCCTGCCGATTTCTAGTGTCCTGCATCCTCCGTACTGTGTAGCTAACCTATAAACTGATTATCTGTGACGAGAAAACATGGATTGTTTTTGAAAAAGCAATTCAATCTGAGAGTTTGCTTGTGGATAATTTGCCATAAGTTTGTTACTCTTTTTTTTTTTTGGTCATCTGCCTGTCTGATTGAATGGCCTCTTTCGATTCAGGGCTTTATTGGAGTGAACCCATCAGAGCTGCACAGTGCCATATCAGCAAACAACTTAATGAGATCATGTAGCTTTATCCATTTAACTCAGCAACTGTAGGTTTAGCCAGTGTATCACTGTCAGCTCTGCTTAAGTAGGCTACTGACTTAAATCTGGTCGAGCCAGGTGATTGGCTGTCAGGAAAGTCTGTACTAATTGCCATTGATTGTAGTGAATTTGGCATCGATATCTTCTTATCCTCTTATAACTGTACCCAGAGTAACAGCAGCAAGATCATACAGGCCTTAACCCCTTTTCACATAAGTTTGCCATTGGAGATGGCCATTAATACTTGTGTGCTATATTTTGAGTTGTGTAAGAGCTCAATAGAACAAATAGTGTGATGTCTAGACCACAATATAACTTTCCCAGGATTACAAGAAAGCAATTATAAAAACATTTTATGAGCGTAACCGAGAAGCAGTAAAATAAGTGCAAACTTGCAACATAAAGGAAGCATCATGTTCACATTTTCTATATATTGTTAAGCTTCAGATCAAACCGAAATCATCTTTTGTTTTTATTCAGGCCATCTTAATCTAGTTTTATGTTTTAAATGTCAATCTTCATGTCTCAGAGTAAACATGGCAATATTTATTTTCTGGAAAAAGACCATCCTCCCCTGTACAGTTGTTACTGTCTACACTACATTTTGTCCATATTGAGTACCAAGTTGTTTCTTGTATGCAGGAACATTCCTGTAACCTTTATGTGAGGTCCAAGCCCTAAAGGAGCGGGTCATAGACGGGAGGAGAGACTCGGAGCAAAAGCATCTGGCCACAGAAGTCTGGATACGTGTTTTTATTTTTTATTCAGCCCCTGAAACACAACAACCAAGCCGGTTTCCAGCGCGCGACAACAACCATGGAGGCCATTGCCAAATACGATTTCAACGCCACTGCTGACGATGAGCTTAGTTTCAAGCGTGGCGAAGTCCTCAAGGTAAGAGAAAACTATTTGATAATTTAATGTTAAGACTTGTCTGTGTTACTCATAATTATGAAATGCTGGCAAATATTTTCTTGCTGTAGGTTGTTTCCTGTGTAGTTAGTTAATCATATCAGTCATATCTGTGTTGAATGAAAGTGCCATCAACAGTGTAAAAAGAGTTTCAGGCAGTAATGTTGTCTTCATAAACACAAAGAAAATCAGTGGGATTAAAATCATAACCCAAAAATCTGAAAATAACGCTACAGTGTTGCGCCTGTATCTTACACTGTGATCAATATGTTCTTTTTCATTTATATTTTACACTGTCATACACTTGCCAGATGTGTCCGTTAAACTTAAACCCACATTGTTTTATGTTTGCTGCAAAGACGAACTAAATCATCTGATTAATGCAAGTTATCACGACGTCTCCCTGCCATTTTTTACCGCAGAGTTGCCAGAAAGCTGCGACCAGCCAGGCTAAAGCTAATATAGTTAGCATTAACAATCAAGGAGTCTGTCCCAACTAACGTTTCAGCTCGGAGCTGCGAAGCTGAAAACGTAACCCTTATCTGCAGCAGAAGTCTGTGTCTGATATAACATAATTTACACTGATTTAAGTGTTCTTGGATACAGTTTGTTGTTAGTGCGTGACACGCAGGCTTTGCATGCACAGCGTACCACCAATCACAATCTTGTGTTGATCAATTTATCTAACAAACAAGCCGGCCCTGCTAGTCGACCACAACCTAAACATTTATGGGAAGCAACATGCATAGCAACATGCATGCATTATGAATGACATTGACATTTAGCCTGGATTGATATGAATACAATAGTGTATTTAACTACCCGTCCGGTACCTAATTTCCCTCTGCAAAATCACTTCAGAAGAGTAGTTGCAGCGCTCACTTGCTTTGGTGTTTATAAAGCATTCAACAAAGAATTGTTCACATAAGAAAAGTTCCTTTTTTTATTTTCTACGTAGATGCACTCCCCTACAAAATCACCCCAGTAGTCGAGAATGATTCATTATTTCCAAATAGAGCTATTTATGTCATCTTGTTTGTTTTTTTTTGTTTTTTTTACATCGAGATATGTATCGCAGGAAAGAAAAGTATTGCTATGTCAGTTTTTTCCAATATCTTGCAGCCCTAGCTTGAGGTATAGCCTAAAATCCCAAACATTACTGCGTTACGTGACGGTAATTACATGTGGTAACAGAACAACAACATTTTAGGTAGGGGTGTGCTAAAAAATTTATTCGTATTCAAATCGTGACTCAAGCTCTCCCGATTCAAAATCGATTCATAGAACTCCAAAAATCGATTCATATTTAAAAAAAAAAAAAAAAATTGTATGTCTACTGCAATCACATGATAGATAGATCCGTTATTGATCTCCAAGGGGAAATTCAAGGTCCCAGTAGCTTACGGACATCACACACAACATACACATACATTATAAACAGGATGATAAAATGACAAATAAATCCACATGAATAATATGGACAATAAAAGATACTAAATAAAAAATCCACATGAATGTACTAAGGGATGTACACGTACGTACTTGCATGCATACATACATGGGAAAAGTAACTACATTTACATACTGTGAATTGTTTTTTGAATCAAGAATCGATATTGAATCGAATCGTGAGCCTAAAAATCCAAATCGAATGGTGACATTTTCTGAATCGTACACCCCTAATTTTAGGCCTAGATGCTGTGGTCCATATTTGATAGCAAAGTATTCTAAAGGAGCAGTGCTTGTGTTATGCTTCATTAAAAAGATGCCTAGTTTTTTGTTCCATTATGACTTATCTAAAGTGCTCTCTGTGAAACCCCAGGCTTGTCCAGATCCTCAGGCATGAGAGGCTTATTCAAAGCCTCATGCTTTCTGGTCGCCTGAAAAGCGTTTGTCTTTCTCTGACCTTGATGAGATAGCCAAGATATTAGAAAGTACATTCTGCAATTTTCCTCCACAATGGTTCTCTTTGGATTTAAATGCAATCATCACAATCCCTCCGTTTAGAGTCATAGAGATGACATGACGAAGAGGCAACAGTGCAGAAAAATTTGATATATTTTCTATGAAAATGTGTGTTGCTAAACACTCAGTTTAAGACGTCCTTTTGATATTGCATGACCGTTTTTTTAAGAATTCTTTTTTCCCCCCCTTGGCTTAAAGGTCAGTCTTTATTTGACTTACCGCCTACGGTTAAGAAGGTTCTCCGAAAACACTGCTCTTAAGCTTTTGGCTGTCAACACGGTGAATAGCCTCTTTTGTAAAAGATACATTTCTAAAGGACCACAAAGCTTTGTGTAACCTGTCATCTTGTTTTGGTTATAACATACATTGTTTTTTTTACGGGCAACATATGTTTTGCCAGACTTGCAGGTAGAAGGAAAGTTGTTGTGATGCAACTAAACATACACATCTTTTTATTATATCATCATAATATTAGTTTTATTGTGCTCCAGAGAAGCCTCCGGGCCACAGCTAAAACTAGAAATAAGGGATCAGGAGTGACCAGTAAATAAAATCCCTACAAATAGGGATACTACGATGCATCAATATCAATATAAATGTGTAAAAATGACCGGTTGAGATAAAAAAATAATCGCGTCGGCATAGGTCGTAATCTACTTTTGATTTCATGTGTTTGACTTCAGACGTCTATCTTTTCTTAGTTTATTTATTTATTATTTATTTATTTTATATTATTTTATATTCATTTAGTTATTTTTGATTTGGTATTTGTTTTGAAATTATCATTTTTTTTATTAGATTTTTGTTATTTAAGATAAGAAAATACAATTTCAGTTACACTTTTTGAGAGGACACGTGTTGTTTTGCACAGTTTATATAAATAAAGAAATATAAATATAAATATCGTGTTCCTCATGATTTCTATTGTTTTTTTTTGTTTTTTCTTCAAAAAAACAAAATTCCTATTTTGGTTCTTGCAACACATTTCAAAAAAAGTTGGAACAGTAAAGCATTTACCACTTTGTAATGTTGCCATTCCTTTTAACAACACTTAAAAGACTTTTAGGGACTGAAGACACCAAGTGATGAAGTGTTTCAGGTGTAATTTTGTCCCATTTTTGCTGCAAACAAGTCTTAAGGTGGGCAACAGCTGAGGTGGTGGAGCAAATTGCTCGTGTTGCCGCCTTTCGCAACTATTTTAGCCCGACAGCACTTGCATAAAACGTTTGGTCAATGTCGGATTTTTGGAAACCAAAAAAACTCCAAACAACAGACCCGGCGGCTCCTTTTTTTGGCACAAGTTCGTCTGTGTCATTACTTCTGCAGCATCTTCCGTGTGACGTCCCTCTGGTGCACTGCTGTTTACCATCGCTGCTTAGAAGTGCAGCATTTTAAAGGGTCCGTCTAAAACAGTGTCGCGCGGCGCAGCGTAACGTTCGTTCCGGACGTTGTTATTAAACACCGGTATGGCGGTATATTAAAAATGAACATCGTGACGAAAATATACACCGGTTTTCGGTATGAACCGGTATACCGCCCAGCACTAGACTAGACCTTTCTTGGATGCTGCTTTTGTACCAAATCATAATTACAATCACCTGTTGACATCACCTGTTTCAAATCACATCATTATTTAACCAATTTACCTGATTACTAGCCCTAAATTGCTCCTGTCACAACCTTTTTTGGAATGTGTTGCAGGTCTGAATGACAGGAAAGGATGTATATTTACAAATGAAATTAAGTTGACCAGACAAAACATGAACTATTTTGTGTTCACATTGTCTGCAATGAAATACAAGTCAAAGTACATTTAGAAATCACTACTTTCTTTTTTTATTTGTGTTTTTCATACTGTCCCAACTTTTTCTGATTTGTGGTTGTATAATACAGAAGTCAGCTGCCTTGGATGAGTTAACTGTTCTGTCAGGGATGAGTGAGTGTTTTTTTCCCGTTAATAAGAGATTTAAGGGAGGAGGAGTTTTGAAAATATGTCCTATCTCACCAGGGGGGCCTAGAGGGTGAGGAAAAGGGAGGCAGAGAGAGTCAGCTCAGGAAACACTGAGCTAAATCTGAGTCTTCTTATTAAATTTACATATGCGAAGAGAAACCACTGTGTATTTCCTCTAATTCACCAGCTAGGTCCAGCCAAGATGTTGATATATGCGATAAGCCTATTGGTGCCCGTGCTGTTTTATACTACCTAATGTTCTGCTTATTGTTTTCAAATTTGAAACATCTAAAAATAAAATTTTAGAAAGATTCAGCACCCACATTTTACTTCTCAGTTCCCTATACGGTGAGCACATCATTGTTCTCAATTCCTGATTTGTTTCCTTTCTTGCCTTTTTTTTATTTTTTTATAGCTCATTTACAGAAGTCTCTGTCTTGCAGAAACTACAGCCATTTAACAGTAACAAATAATTCTTCAGATTCAGTCTTATCCCTTGTATGAAGCTCTACTTTGAAACTAAACCTTCAAAGGTTCAACAAAAACTACACTGATCCATGTGACAAAGCACAAAGCATATATCCTTTACTGTCTCACAGTATAAATCATATAGACAGTCCCACCTGACATACTATATAAAGAGATGCAGTTAGTGCTACTATGTGTAAAATTAGAAAAATGTCTTGACTTTGTTGCCCGCCAGAGCTACACTCATTGGCTTTAAAATGAAAATATATTCACATATCCTGGCCTTAATATTTGACCCAGCTAGTGTGTAACATACTGTAAGTGAACAACCATAAGAGTTACAGAAAATGCTCCACAAGTTATTTCTGGACAGAGACTAAATCTGAAATGGGGAAGAAAAGCCTACATGACTGTTCCCTCTAACTCTGTCCACATTTCATTTGAATCAGTTGTTGGCTGCTTTGTCCATAGGACCGGTTCACTTTTTTGAGACGGTATGAATTGGCCCGACGTTTGTCAGATACCATCCCCCTCTCCATTTCTTTCATCCTGTTTTTGTTCCTCCTCACAGTACTCATACATTAGTCTTCCCCCCCCGAGGTAACTCCTGAGAAACGAGATGGAACAAGCTCTTGTCATTCACTGAAACATACTCGTACGTCATTTTGGTGATCTATCAACAGTGATAGACGATGATTTTTATTAATTTGATTGATTTGATCCAACAGTTATATTCAAACTAGCTTGCATGTCCCAACACGATATCACTTAGTTTTTCATACATATTGAGGCACAAAATCCAAATTTGCAGCAACATTTCTTAAACAAAAAGAAAATGAAACTAAGATAATGTTTGCATGTTTTTGTGATAAACTATTGTAAAGTTTAAAATGGCCCGATCTCCAAAGTACAGAAGATCAGCTTGTTGCAATGGAACCTACCAATACCATAAGTCACTGTCATTGGTAGCCTGGTTTTAGCTGTGTGTGCCCTCGACCTTTTGTGGTGCTAAACATTTTGTTGTGCAAATTTCTCTGCAATGGTTAGTTACTTCAAAGATGTGAAGTATTGAGTAAAACCACATCAGTTTGGTCTGATCTGTTTCCTCTTTGTGGTCTTCTTTTTAAACAAGTTGGCTACAAAACCGCTGTCCATAACGTTAAACTAAATTCTTCTCAGTTAGCATTTCCCTGAGTAAAAGAACATACCCGAGAAAGAGATAAGCAATCATAAACAACAGCCTAACAATTCTGTGACATGTTGCTTTATTCACACACATTTGGAGTAGCATCCTACATCTAAAAGAGATCTTTCCTGAGGTGGATTGTGTTCATAGTGGCTCCTTTGCTTCCATCCCCAGTGCTATCTGTCTGCTGATACTAATACTAAACAGCTCTGCTCTTCTAGCACAAAGGGTCCCTCTCATGAGAGAGCGAGCGAGCCTGTGTTAAGGCTTTGCTTGAATGTAGCATCCTTTACCTTCTCACCATTTTCAGTTTCAGATCGCTGGGATCGTAGCTGTGTTGTTTTCTCTAGCCCTCACGTTGGCAAACAGGAAGATCTGTTTTTCACTTTGTTCATCTACTCGTGCTTTAATTCACTACTTCTTACCACACACTGCGGCAGGGCGATTTATCTGATAAATTGTAGTAGATAGGAAAATAGGTGGTTGGTGTTGTGAGATGAAAGATGAAAAGAAGCCACTGTGGTACTGTAGATTAGGGCTGCAACTAACGATTATTTTCTTAAGTTGATTAATCTGTTGATTTTTTTTTCTCGATTAATCGATTAGTTGTTTGTTCTATAAAATGTCAGAAAATTGTGAAAAATGTGGATCAGTTTCCCTAAAGCCCAAGATGACATCATCAAACGTCTTGTTTTGTCCACAACTCAAAGATATTCAGTTTACTGTCACAGAGGAGAGAAGACACTAGAACAATATTCACATTTAACAAGCTGGACTCAGAGAATTATTACTTTTTGTCTTAAAAAATTACTCTAACTGATTAATCGCTTATCAAAATAGTTGGTGTTTATTTAAGAGTTGACAACTAATCGATTAAACGATTAATTGTTGCGGCTCTACCGTAGACCTCTAGTAGGCTCTTAATTACGATTTCGGCTCCTAACAACAATTACAAAAACAATTATTTTTAAACTCTTGTTTTGTCTTGTGTTCTGAAATGGGGAAAAAAAGGAGTTTAAGTACAATAAATGCAACAACTTACCAAAACTCAATGAGTAATCGGGTTAAATAATAAGTAACTCACCAAAACTCATGATGAAGCCCAAATATTAGGCAGCTCCAGCTCTGGCTTTCTGCCACACATCAGTTTCCTCCTCGTTTCAATAGCTTTTATAAAAGGCCTTTTATAGAAGCAGTTATCTAATGGTCTTCCACTGAGGGGATCAAAAGGTTGTTTTGAGGACATGAAAACCAGTTGTGTCAAACCATTTAATCATCCCGAAATGTGTATATACTGACCTTTTATCACTCGTCAAAATACCCATTTAAGAGGAGAGATTACAAATAGGACATGCCAGTATTAAAGATGGAAATGGTATTAAATGTCATACAAGAATTGCCATAAAACCAGCATTTCTTGGAGGAGGTTTGTGTATTGATGCTAAATCTCTCGGGAGGAAATTACGATACACCCGAGAATTGGGTGGATACTCTCGCTGTTTCACTTCCTGCCCAGCTGTCGGAACGCCCTGCGGCTCGCGTGGAAATAGACTTGTCGCTCATCTTGAGCGGAGAGCCGCTTCACGCACGCTTCTGGGGCCGCGCTGTGACGCAGCCGGTGGACTATCGAGCATTGACTTGAATGGCTGCGTTTTCTCGCGGGAGGTCGCGGCGCCTCCGGAGCGCAGCACAGACACGCGTCCGGTGGAAAATAAGGGTTACTTGTTTAGTCAACGCAGTCAATGGTCCTGCCTTTACAGACGTCGACTAACTACAAGAACGTTACCGCAGACGGCAGAGTGAAAAACGATGCATATTTGGCGTTATTTTTGGCATTAAAAAACGGCCAGGCCTGTACAGTTATAGGGCTATAGGGGTCTTTAGTTTGACTGACTATGATTAATCGTTTGTTTGTTTTTTCACATGGGAGCTATACTAGAAGATACTCCTGCTTTCATTCACAAAATTACTGTTACAACATAAATGGCATTAATTAGATGGAGGGAAGAATAAAAATATGTAGTTATCAGGTTTCACAACTGTCAGCCAGTTAGCAAGCTCTGTGTCACCGTGACTCACACGGCTGGCTGACCAGACCAGGCGCCCCTCTAATTTGCAGCCTTGAGTCACACACCAACGTTTAGTTCTCTCATTTGCCAGTTCATGAGTAGTAAAGCAAACCTCACGTTTTAACAGAGGCCCCGACTCCTCACCAAGTCAGAGACATTTATTGTTAAACAAATAATATCTACTCTTCTAATTTGGTATTTCCTGTTATGCGGCAACATTTGCTGAAATGTTGTGTTGCGACACGGACGTAGCGTTTAAACTTTAACCAAATAAAATATTGACTTCTTTTGAAATAAGATTTTCCAGTTTTGTAAGTTTTGATTTGTTTTTATATAAAACAAATATTGAACAGGTGGTTGCTAAAGGGGGCAACGGTTACTGTCAAGCCCTGATATATTTTTGCATTGTTTAAGAATAGTTGCATGTTTAACTATCAGGAAAACAATATTTGCCAATCTGAGGCACTCAAATAATGATCCTTGGTGTACTGGTTCATATTGTGTTATAGACCTAACAGGGTGGCAAACTGAGCTACGGCTACGTTCACACTGCAGGCCTTAGTGGTCAATTCAGATTTATTTCTCAGATCCAGTTGTGGTTGTTCACATTATTTTTTTTAATGTGGCCAATAACAGATTCCAGTGTGAACAAGTCACAGTTCTGAAATGACCCACATGTGCAAGAGATGCTGTTGTGTCAGCGTTTATGGCTTTTTGTGGAGCAATGTTTGCTACCTCTGTACGGAGGTGTGTAAAGCTGCAAAGATGTGATTAGTTGCCATCTGTTAAATTTATCGCCAGCTATTTTTGATAATCGATGAATCGGTTTAAGTCATTTCTTATGAAAAAGTTATACAAATTCTCAGTTTCCAGCTCGTTTAAAAGTGAATATTTTCTAGTTTCTTCTCTCCTCTGTGACAGTAAACTGAATATCTTTTGAGTTGTGGATAAAACAAGACATTTGAGGACGTCGTCTTGGGCTTTTTGGGGAAACACTGATCAACATTTTTCACCATTTTCTGACATTTTATAGACCAAACAACTAATCGATTAATCAAGAAAATAATCAACAGTTTATTGGTTAGTTGCAGCCCTAGAGGTGTGTGTGGATGCAGAGTCAGATATGTTTTCAAATCTTCTTTCCTCAGCCCAACTTTCTTCATAGTTTAGCCCAACAGGGTGGAACTATAAGTGTCACAAACCGTGTAACACGAGTCCCCTCAAGAAACACTTTCACTTCCTGAAATGGTCTCAATGGAATTGTAGTCTTTGTTTCTGATATGTTTTCTTTTTAATATGGCCTACAAAATAATGAAAGACTATGTAGATTTTTTTTATATTTTAATTTTTTTAATATTTAATTTTCTGGCCAGTAGTTCTTGTAGAAGTTAATTTCTTTGGGAACATGCTAAAATCAAACTTGCTTTAGTCTGTGTTTATGTGATAAAGTAGACCTTACTCTATCATTTAAACCATGTGTTATAAATAATTGACACATTTTAAAGAAAATATGAGTGATTCAGAAATACTGCTGCAGCACGAATGACCCAATTGGGGGTGTGTGTGTGTGTGTGTGTGTGTGCTTTTACGCTACAAATTGCTTTTGCCTCTTATCAGTAAATAGCACACTGAGCTGTTTCAGCTACCTTCCTGTTTTATCTCTACAGACTGTTTCAAGTTAAACTGTTTTTGCTTAATCTGAACATAGAATTTTGAAAGCATTTAAGCGTGGGCTTATATGTAAAATATCTTGCAGCATAAATGTGCAGAGAGTGGGCCCATGACAAATTTGCATAACACACAGACTAGTTCAGTTTCACATTGTGATCTCCCTTCATGCATAGACAAAAAAAGGGGAAATTGCCACTGGTGGTATAATGTAGGATTTGTACTTTTTTGTGCCTTTTTTTTTAAACTCGTGGGCTTTGTCTTAATTACTTTGTGCAACAGTGAGGTCTTTTTGGCCTTTACTGGAGATCTTTACTGGTGATGATTTACTAAAATAATTGAAGTTTCAGATGTATGAGAACCTTGTTTATATGACCTGTTACTGTTGAATTTGAGCAGTATGACTCTGTAAAATCAATGATAAAAAAAAACAATTAATGTTTTACCAGTTTTATAATGCAATCATCTGTTTTAAAGGCATAGCAGAGTATTATTCTGCTCGTTTTCTGTGTCGGAAAACAAATCTAGAGGCAAAGCAGCAGGTGGAGGCCACAGCAGAGTCTGGCCATTGCCCCAAGCACTGTACACTTGTTCTCATTTCCTCCTTAAATAAATAAAGATTAACAGCCCTGCTAGCCGATAGAATTAACTCCTATCAACAGATCTTTGAACTGTGCCCATGTAGCATGATGTAAGATCTGCCTCTTCACCTTGCTTCTTCTTCTTCTTCTTCTTCCAACTGCTGTCTGCAGATGCAGATCATGTGTTATTTGAGCTCTGTTCAAGTCATATTACTATCAATCTTATATTGCAGCCACTAATGAATTAGTATGCCATAAAACTCAGATTTTAAAGTCACCCCAGGAATTGAATGAGAGCTTGCCAATAGATTACCGATAGAGCCGAGGCCTTGGTGGAACATTAAGACACTCGGTAGTTATTAAAAGAGGCAAATGTCAGCTCACAAAAAAGAAAATGTAAAGTAGTATTACACTTAGGAAATAATTATTTAGAGAAATTGCACACACACAAAAAAACTAAATGAAATGATGAAAAGTGACGAAGAGGTTTGCATGGTCTAGTCCTGCAGAATGACCGACGTATTCACATTTTCAGTCAATCTAATCAGTTAGGTAGATTTCCCAATTCAGCTATTCTCTACTTTGGGGGCCGGGGTAGCTTCACTCACCAACCAAAAAAAACCAATTGTAATCTATTGAGTGGCTGGTTAAATTTAAACATTCACTAGCCAATTGACTGGTGGACGAAAACAATCTTTTGTTTCAACTGAATGTCACAAAAAGAAGAGTATTTTTAGTTGTTGACAAAGACTGGATTGTAACCACCGCCACCCGCTCATCCTGCTGCCCCAAACCGTTTGGAGTCAAGTCGGGCTTAGAATCTGTGGGAAGGTTGTCTAGTCTGTCCCAACATTAGTGTGTCCTTGCGTCTGCATGTGCTTACATTACTGCCACAGCTTAGCTGTTTTCACATCCTGTTTGATGTGTCTTCCAACCCCCAGCAACTTCCTGTATCTCCACAGCAAACTCCAGCAACTCTACAGTATGCACCCACCGCACTACACCACTGAATTTACACAGAAAAGCACACACCCGGTCCTTTGCTTAGAATTTAGTTGCAGAAGTGCTTGCAATAGAATTGCAGTCAAATGATTTGGCCTCATCGAGAACTCTCTTAAGTGACCCTGTGACAGACATCTTGTTGTCCCTCTTTAGTTTGCAGTGTAGAGCAAAATGGAGCTTTTAGCCAGTTGCTTCAACACTTTCTCCTAATGCACCCCACCCCTCCCCTGATTAATGGTTCCCTCACCGCCTGTTAGTGCTCATGGTATTGATTTCTCCTCCTCGCCCACTTGACCAGAAGAGACGAAAGAGTTGTATGAGCGCTGCCTTGTGATGCCTAAAATGTCTTGAAAATTCAAACCTCACTTGAAAGACTCATAAGCCGTTATTAAGAGTCTGAGCTCCCAACCCAGAGCCAAATCCCACCATTTGATTTTTTTCCTTTCCTTTCTAAACACTCAAAGTCAGCAGTGGGTTTCTGCAGATTTCTTGGCCGCTTGTTTTAAGCAGCAGTGCATTTGACTATGTGGGTCTGAAGGGTCAATAAATCGCTGTTATGTTGCTCATTGTGCAGTTTTTGTTACAGCTAAGATTCACCCTACTTACGCTGCCAGAGGCCTTGTAGGATCTCACTCGAGTCCAAGAGACTGTGTGTTCAGTTCACATTTGCATGGGAGAGCAGACTATTTTCTAATTAAGTGCTGAATCTCTAGAGAGAAAGCTTAGATAAGTACATTTCTCTGACTCTGTTTTTTCCTCTCTTCTTTCTTTAGTCCAATTCAAGCTGTGTGAACTTGTTTATGTAAGAAAAACCTTTTTTAAAGGCTTTGCTATGAACTATAGCCACAGGACATATGGCCCACAAGGAATGTAGGTATTTAAGGCAAATCTTTAACACAAAAATACACAAAAAACACAAATACATTAGTCAGTGTGGATGACTAATGCGTTTTTCTACAAAGCCTAGCATCCACACTACTCCATCGCCCCTAAAATGACCAGGTGTAAGTTTAAAAACGTAAACTCAGGTTGCATTTTAGTCTAGATGGGCAGAAATGAAAACCTTTTGAAAAAACGATGATCTAGATACCCACGTCCCCGTCCTGATTGGGTCTTTTCCTGATTTGTCACGCGACCCTTTCCCCGAAATAAAACAAACGGCAGCAGGCTTGCCAACCGGTGGTTAGTTCAATGAATTACAACCGTTTTGGACCTTGTTGTCAATGCTAGCAGCTGTTGCAGTTACATTTAGCATTTCATAATGCTACTGCTGCCTACATGCAGAGGAGGCAAGCTACTATTCGAGCGATTTGCAACAATTCCCGTGTCCAGCGGTGTTATCAGCCTTCCACCGTGTTCCTGCTTGCATGCCCAGTTTACGTGAGTGGTCGGTGATAATGCGTTTTCAGACGGAGATCATTTACGTTGTAAACTTAAAACATAGTAGTGTGGATGTATCTGTCATCCAATTCAATACCCCTGCAACACCCCAGTACAGGGGCTGCTTTTATTACGTACACAGCCTGTATTTTGTAAAGGATTTGTATAAGTAAAGTAGTAAAAAGGTGAGAGCTAAGAGGGAAAGCATGGAGTGTACTTAGTGGCACCACTATCAGCATGCTGCGATTCACAAGGTTAATGGAAGCAGATGTAGAAACTGCAAATATTGCCTTAGCTTAGTAATGGACTAAAGTGTGTTTGCGTGAACCTTTTCCTGCCTTTTCCCCTTTTCATTGTTGTGCTATTTTTTGTGCATCTGTGTATTTGAGGCTCCAGGTCAACATACGGAAGCAGGCCTAACAGGCTGACACAGCGACGTCCCACTCTGGCCTAATAGCTGCCCAACTGGGCATGGTGCAATATATCGGCACTCATGCCTGCTGAAGTTGACCCTCCCTCTCCCTCTATTTCTGTGGCTTTGCTTGCTAACAGCTTGTTAGAGCGGTACAGTAATTTGTCTAGGGACTACGTATGTAAATTAGCCCTGTGGCTATAATCCGGCATGTTTACGTCTGTTTTTGTTGTTTCAATGCAGATGTTCATTAATGTGCATTGTCCCTATCAAATACAATTTAAATAAAAAAAACAAAAAACAAAAAACATCGTGCTCAGGGACGGCCTGTTTGACCAGTGAATTGACCTTTGCATACACTTACACTTAATCATAATTTTGTGTCATCAATGACATTGTCATTTATTTTCACATCCATAACATGTGATTCATTGCATTGTGGGATTGTTAGCAAAAAGTTATGCACATATGGATTCAGCACTACTTTTTTTTATTTTCATTTGTTTGATTTAGTTCATACATCTTGTGCACAAAATAGTAGGCAGGGAGAGATTTCAGATTCAGGTTTCTATTTCTCATTTCTCATAATTCCATTGAATATTTTCCTGTTTTGTCAATGTATTTAACATGTTCAAATAAAAGTAATAAAAGAAAAAGATAAACAAATGGGATCTTCATGTTTAGAAGTGGTAGGAAGAAGTTGAGAGCTTTTCTGGTCGTACCCCCTCTTAATTTTGTATAATATTATTCATAGATAGGCCTAATACAAATTCAGTTTGCAATTTCCTATACTAACTCAAATTTCTAAATAAGGACTTCTTAGTTTGAGTTAGTTAGGGCAGAGAATGTGGGTTGAGGGCTACGAGTAGCGTGCTTTCGGTATGCCACGGTAAAGCATGCAGTACTGAACCTGTGAAAAGGAGACACTAGGATGACGTTTTGATAACCTGGTTGAAAGTAAGACATTTCCTGTTTACTAATTGATCAACGAGGTGATGCATGCAGTTCTGTTTCAGTACACAGTTCTCTTAACTTTTTCAACTTTTTAAAAACCTAAAACAAACCATTTAACGCAGGAATTAGGACGGCTCTCGTCTTCTTGATCACCACCCCTGGACATAAACATCTCAAAACATGTCACCCAGACTAACTCGATGTCATATCAAAGTCTCTTTTTGACACATAAAACCAAAAAGTAAGTAAGTAAAGTTTATTTGTACGGCACCGTTCACAGATAAAAATCGCAAAGTGCTTCACAATAAAATGTAATACAGTACAACAAATTAAAATACAAGAACATTTAGGCTAAATACAAATGGAAAACAAAACAACCAACCATATAAAAACCCTCGACTAACTAAAAGCCTGCTTGAATAGCAGAGTCTCCAATTGCTTTTTAAAAGATTTGACAGAATTCAAACAACGTAGAGAGGGAGGCAAGACATCCCACAGTCTAGGAGCCACTGCTTGGAACAATCGATCCCCTCTAGTTTTAAACTGAGTGAGGGAACCACTGATAACCTCTGACCTAATGACCTCAGACTACGGGTGGGAGTATGAAGCTGTATCACGTCAGAGATGTAGGGAGGAACTTGACCGTGCAGGGCTCTAAAAGTAAGGACCGGGATTTTAAATTGAATTCTATACTGGACTGGTAACCAGTGAAGTGCCGCTAAAACAGGTGAGATGTGCCACTCCCAAGACACAGATTAACGTTTTAATAATGCTAATAAATAATAGGCGATGTCACAGATTCTTTTTGCTCTTGTTGTCGCCAACAACATTTTTGGTACATCTACATCGTTTCTGACAACTACAAGCTACATTTGTTAAATTTTGTGTAAAAAAAAAAATATATTTTATGCCACATTTGCTAAAACTGTCTCTATATCTTGACCGTAGTTCACGAGCAGTTATTGACACCGCATTAGAGGCTCTGATTGGTTGTTTTCCCTTGGGTGTGGTGGAAACTTGCAAATGCCATTAGGAGCACTAAGAGGAGTTTTTTTCAGATAATCTCTCATGTACCAGGGTTAGGCTAAAGTGACAGTTTCAGCAAATATGACCAAACTTTTTTTTATTTTTTTTTTTTATAAGAGCAATAAACAAAAAGGAAGAACCAAAAAAAAAAAAAAACAGCAGGGGATTGATGGGGTATTACAAAAAGGCATTTAGCTAGCCAGCTACCACAGATGGAGGACAGTGCAGTCCGCATAACAGCTAGCTTGGCTGCTTTGAAAAAGAGATGTCCCCATTTTATGTAATTTCCCCCTGAGGAGTTTCCTAAGCTGATCACAAGGAGTGTGATTCTTAAAAGTGGTTTTCTTTCTTTCTTTCTTTCTCTCTTTCTTTCTTTCTCTCTCACTCACTCACTCACACACACTTTCTCTTGTTTTTGCTGTCATCTCTTTTGCTCAGTCCTCTGTCACTGTTTGTGCCTTGGTTTTTGCTCTTCTTCTCTTTCTCCCTCTGCATCTTCTCTCACCGCTCTGCAGAGGAACTCTGTTGAGTCACAGAGCTGTAATTAGATCTCACTCGTTCTCATCTCCACATCACTCCCTCCTGATGTGCCATAAAGTCACAGACGGCTGCATTTAAACCAAAAGTTATCATTTCTCTCTCTTGTGGCTTTTGTCTCTCTACTCATCTTTAGTGCCCAATCTGCACAGCATATGAGTGAAAAATAGTCCAGGCACTGATTAGACAATGTTTAATACATGATAAATACATGACTGATAGGGCCACAGTGACATATATTTGAGAAGGTGATTGATCGTCATCTTTTGGATGCCTGAGTATGTTGACATGCACACTAATATTCCACTATTATTCAAAATATGACAATATTCAGACTTAATACGGGCCATGTAAACGGTATGATGACTCGATGACTTCAAAAAGTTCGCCACTTTACTCAAACCAAATGACCATATGTACATTTTATGTACCGGTGTTTTTGTTGAATACATTGTGAAATACATATTTCTAAAATGTTTTTGTTATTATTGCACAACACTTTTTCTGACCTTTTTGAATCTTGGCCCTAAAAAAATAACCCATATT
Organism: Gymnocephalus cernua; assembly: GCA_023631565.1. Lineage (NCBI taxonomy): Eukaryota > Metazoa > Chordata > Actinopteri > Perciformes > Percidae > Gymnocephalus > Gymnocephalus cernua. Next base: position 4,792,848 of record CM042441.1, read on the forward strand.
ACAAAAAAGACAAACTAGCACTAAAACTAATAAAAACTAAGCATTTTCAAAAGCTAAACTAAACTAGCATACCCACTTTTAATACTAATTGAAACTAAACTGAATTTGAAAACAAAGAGTCAAAATAAAAATGAAAAATAATGAAAAGTCCGCCACCGGTGGAAAACTTTGAAAAAGTCCTGTTTTGCACGGCTGCATCTAAACTGAAATATTAGTGCTATATTTATTTTATAAGCCATTTATACGGCTTATTCGGAATAAGGGCGGAACATGGAATAATATGTGCATGTAAAGATTGGGTCCTACTTGTGTACGGATGGTTAATCTCTTCAGCAACAGCTGGTAAAGTCTTGCATCAACATCAGACAGCAGCAAGCCCATTCTTAACGCTATATAACTGAAACAGTTGGTTTTTTTAAATGCACACACTTGCCTAAGCTGTCACATCTGTTTACTGCACTTGCGTGTATTGCCAAAATAAAGTGCACTGATGTTTCAAGCTGTGACAAACAACATCATGATGTAAAAGGGGATCCTCCCTCGAGCTGCTGAGGGCAAATTGATTTAGAGAGGAGACTGGAGTGAGGGAGTGGAGCTAAGCCAAAATTATCCTTCCATATCAATTATCACACTTAGGCTGGTAATGACTGTTTACACCCATCTGGTTTGGCTGGTAGGTTCATCATCTTTTCAGGCATTATGACTTATTGTTCGGTAGTTATGAGATGGTCTTTTTTTAATTAACTACAGTACAACTGTTGGATTGCCTTTTGTCTGTTGTATCCCCCCCACCACTGACTTTGTATCCTGGATACGTCCAAACGATGGTGAAGACTTCACACAAAGCCTCGTCTCATTTTGTTTTACTTGATTACTTTTGATACACTCGCATCTTTTCAACTTTCCCTGCTTTTCCCCCATTTTTAAATGCAAATACTCTCTTAGCTGAGCTATTTTGATCAGTGCATGCAGGTTTAAATGTAGCTCAATTCAGTGTGTTCACACCTACAACCGTTGTTGTTTGAGAAACACTTCTGCATGAGTTAGTGGACATGCATTTCACAGTAAAACCACCGTCTGCCTCTGCTGTAGGGTGTCCAACATTCAGTTTATCCCCTGGATTGGAGGTGTAATGTGTGTTTTGAAGCTACAGTCTCTGCTCTATAAGGGAGACTCCCCATGTGGTTATGGCCTCAAGCATTATTTTAATTACAAGAGTGTTAGAAGCTTTAATTTACTGGAATCCAAAGTAATCTTTTTCTCTGTGTCTTTCTGCATCAGGGTGGCACTCATTGCCTCCATGCTCAGTCTGCAGCCTCCCTGCTGGGAGCAAAAGAGGTCAAACACATTTTAATGGCTTTTGTTTTGTTAAACAAAGCAAAAAGTGGACCCAACCCCATCACACCCCCAAACCTACTGTGATTTTAAGTCTGTCTTCCTCTCCATATCCATCAGAGTGGCGCAGTTATTCTTCTTTGGAATAACACATTCAGGGTATTTAAAAATGATTACACCAATACATAACCTACCTTCTTTTTTTTTTTGATCCCACAGTCCATGCATATTGTCCTAGATACTGTACGGTTGATGTGAATCGAATCACATCACAGTTTGTCCCCTGTGTAAGATCTGGTGCCACCGCAGGGGTCACATCTGCTGCAGTGTGTGTCAAAATGCCAGGCCTCAGATTCCATTCCTGCAGGACATCCACACAATTGGCCCTGACAAACACATACACAGATATTTTCATGCATCTCTTGTACTTGTGCATCACAGGCCTTCTCTTCTCTCCAGCTTTTCTTCACTGTTGTCTTTTATTTGGGTGTCACGTATGAGCCGGGTCCCACCTGATGGCTCGATATTGTCTGCTAGAAATCACTATTTAGGACTGACCTGACCACCGCCTCCAAAAGGGCTTTGAAGTCTTTCCCCACAGCAACTGTTTTTTTTTTTTTTTGAGGATTTGTAATCTACAAATTTAGAAAATTCTGTATTGAACCAGAAGTAGGTTTGTATGGTCATGAAATTGCTTGATTTTGTTAAATTTGAGCAGGTTTTTATAAGATACTTTGTCATATTTCTGTCAGTGTCTGCACCTGAACTGAGGTCAAATTTTATATTTTCTTGCAAATGCCTGCACACTTTCCCTTGCCTTTTTTACTGAGTTAAAAATAACTAGAACTTTAAAGGTTAATCGATTTAGTTTTCAACTATCAAATTTATTTGCCAGCTACTTTGATATTCGATGAATTGGTTTGAGTCTTTTTATTTTTTTATATTCTCTGATTCCAGCATCTTAAATGTGAATATTTTCTAGTTTCTTCTCTCCTCTGTGACAGTAAACTGAATATATTTGAGTTGTGGACAAAATAAGATATTTGAGGACATCATCTCGGGCTTTAGGGAAACACTGATCCACATTTATTCCCATTTTCTGACATTTTATAGACCGAACAACTAATTGATTAATTGAGAAAATAAACAACAGATTAATCGACAATGAAAATAATGGTTAGTTGCAGCCCTAAACCTAATGAACCATTCCTGTATCTGCTCTTTCGGTTTCTGTAGAAATATGACTGATATTGTAGCGTGTGCTGTGTGCGTTCATTAAAATGTTTGTTTCCACTCAGCTTTGGTCCACTGGCTCTTCTTACCAGTGGCTGGCTATGACTTTGCATATTACCAGGTACATTGTTGTAACTGATAATTGCCTGTGGTCTGACTGGATAACTAGTGGTTGATGTTGTCATAGGCGCCTTCTGGTGTGCAAATAGACGACAAAACGGACTCTTCATTCCGTTTCATTAAACTTGGTGGCAGACCTTAACAGGCTTTGGCCTCCTAGGTTCTGATGAAGCTTTATCTTGTCGATTTTTCAATCGGTCTGACCTGCTGCACACTCAGATTAAGTCACACTCCAGGGTAATCCCTGCTCCTGATTTATTGCAATCCCATGTGGACTGTGCAGACGTGGTTTATTTGGTTCCTGTTTGTTTTTTTCTGCCCTCACCGTCACGTCACTTTCCTTCTCCATCTCATGCTAGGCAATGCTTTGTATAAGTCTGCCTTACTTGCACCTTATGCAATCATGACTTCTTGAGCATGGTTATTTCTTTTATCCACATACTTAGTGTTATACAAAGGATTTTCACTTTGTGACGTTGAGTTTTAGGTGGCCCGGGAAGGGGAAAGTAAGGATTTGAATCTAATCTAATCTCCTCAGGGTCACTTACACCACATCCATATCAATGCAAAGAGACAGCAAAAACCCATGTTTGCTCTGCATTGGTGTAAAAAAAAAAGTGAACATGGTTTAAAAATAACTACAGGCTTACTTCATGAGCCCCACAGCAACCCTGTGTGGACCCAACAATAAATGGTGACAGCAACTTCTATCCTTTTCAGGCATAATTTCTATTCATGCAAAATACTTTAACATGATTACAAAATGTGAATTTCTGCGTTGTTTTCATCAGATGACAGAAGAAAAAGAAATCCTATTATGTTGCACCAGTTTCTCCACATAAGCGTAAAGACAAAATAGCCTGTGAAGAATGAAGATGATTAATGACTCTGCAATCCTGTTCTTCAGATGGATTTACACGAGATATTTTATATTTTCATTGTTATACAGAAACGTACTGAATAAGTAGTTGTGGTCTTGGTTCTCTTGTAAATGAAAGCTACCCATTTTTAGCGTCAACACATGGGTTTGTACGTGGAAGTGCTATAATATTTTAGCGTGTGCAAGAGAGGATGACGAGGGGGAGGATGGCGTCTACAGTGGCAGCTGTGGACAAGATAATCCCTGGCCTGGACCTTAGCCTCTCAAATAGAAACTCCTACAACTATTGTGGCTCAGTCAGATTAAAGAGACAAAAAAAAAATCTTCAGTGAGAGAATGAGAGAGGGAGGGAATGCATATCATCCACGGAAGTGCAATAGCACAATGCTGGCTCGGCTTGGAACACAGACACAGAACCCAGTCGCACACAATGCTGTGGTTGTCTGCTCTCTGTATGGTCAAAAAAAAATCTGCCAGACAAGCAAATATTTTATTTCTGCTTTTCCTCATGGGCTGCCATTCTTTCGGTTTTCAGAACCACCAGATAGCAGTAAGCATTCAAGTTCAAATGTAACTCCAAAGGCATGTCTAAGCCGAGTGTTTTCACTGGGCTTTGACGTCTTGTAACAATCAAACTCTTTTAATAATCAGGTCTTGGCTTTTTAAATGTGTTGAACAAATGTCTCCTTAACTCTCTAAGATAATTTTACTTTAAAAAAGTTGGTTGCATAAGTTAGGATGGGCACTTACTGTATATGTGCCAGGTTTTAGTTTCGTTTTGAGATGTCTATTCAGACGTATTTAACTTTAATTTATTTTGGGAAATACAGTACGCTTATTTGCATTCTGGCAGAGCGTTGAATGAGAGGATCAATACCATTCATTAGGCTGTAAGGTAAACATGTAGCTACAGCCAGCAGTCATTAACTTAGCTGGGAATGGTGAAACCACTAGCCAGATACAGTAATTTCCTGGAGTCACCGCTGGTTGCCTGGCACCCCTGAGAGCCGAGGAATGGTCCGGCAGTTATGGTTTTCTTTCTTACTTGTTTGTTTAATGGAGCCTTAGGCTGCTGCTATTTTGCTGTGAAGTTAAATGAGGTCGGGCATTTTTTCCGCTCTGAGTTTTTCAACTCGAGGCATTCAGGGTGCTCCTGAATGCTGCTGTTTACCCTGCTGTCGGCATCATTGAGACACCAACACAACCGTTTATGTGAACTAAATGGTTAACCGACGATACGAATTTGACCGATTTTAATACTCTTAGTAACCGTTAAAAACAATATTCTGCGGACGCTAAATGTTGAAACTGTGTCCAAGCCTCCCATCCAGGGGGAATTGGGACCCAGTTGCCTGCTTGTTGGTTAAAAAAGGTCGGCTATCTGTCAGGAAAAACAAAAATCAAAATTTAGCGTCCCTAATGTGAGCAAATGTCCCATTGCACCAAGGATGTGAGCCTGATTTCTTTTACTTGTTTGCTTTTAAGTATCTCTGGTACAGTTTTGTTTATGTGTGTGTTTGTGTTTGCATTCCCATGGAGAGTGTGTGTCGTTGGCAGAAAGTAAAAGGGAGTTATTTGGAGTTTACAGAATCTATAATGCGTGTTAAGGCCCTGAATACACCACGCCGACATTCGGCTGTTGGGCAGCCATTGGGTGTCTGTGGCTAATAATCACACACAGTTTTTGCAACGCGTGGTTCTTGGCATGTTGGTGTGATTCTACTGACAGCAGATCAGCTGTTTGAGCATGTTGAATGTCCATAGAGGCTGTCGGTGAAAGCAAGATGACTGAATGGCTGTTAACCATACAATTTACTGTGGTTTCTTCTTATTTTTTTCCCCTCTACATGTTTAGCCATGCTAGCGTCTCGGCTGTACGGATTCCAATGTCGGCCAGTCGATCCACAACTTTGGTTAGGACTGAAAATGTATTTAACTATTCAATGGATTGCCTTGAAAGAAGAATGAAAGAGGATGTCTACTAATAATGTTGGTGATCCACTGACCTCTTCTCCAACACCATCAGTGGCATTTGTGGTACAGAGTGAGATATTTTTAAGGATCTTTTGAATGGATTGCCAGGAAATTTGCTACAGACATTCATGGTCCCCAGACAATGAATCCTACCGACTTTGGTGATCCCCTGACTTTTCATCTAGCGCCATCATCAGGTCAAAGTTTTAATTTGACACTTGGTTATGACCAAATACCTGCAAAACCAATGAAATTCCCATCCGCCTCAGCTGTACTTTGTTTAGTACTTTGCTTTGTTTAATACCGACAGAAGGGTCAAAACACAAGCCATGTGTAAACTCAGATTATGATCATTAGACCATCTTAAAATCAACGTGCTAGCATAAGCATTGCGATGCATGCTGATGTTTAGGGCTGGGCAATATATCGATATTATATTGATATCGTGATATGAGACTAGATATCGTCTTAGATTTTAGATATCGTAATATTGTGATAGGACATAAGTGTTGTCTTTTACTGGTTTTAGAGGCTGCATTACAGTAAAGTGATGTCATTTTCTGAACTTACCAGACTGTTCTATTAATTGCCTTTTCCCCACTTAGACATTATGTTCACATCACTGATGATTATTTATCTAAAATGTGCCACAAAAGTGTGAAGATATTTTGTTAAAGCACCAATTGTCAACCCTAGAATATCACCGCAATATCGATATCAAGGCATTTAGTCAAGAGTATTGTGATATCATCTATTTTTCTCCCTATCGCCCAGCCCCACTGATGTTTGCATTTAGCTCATTCGGCTCCTAACGATCACAAAAACAATCCCGAAACTATTATTTCGCACATTAGGGTTTTGCAAGTAAACTCTTATTTTGTCTTGTGTTCTGAATAACGTGCACTTTCACCCCTCCCGAAGGCTAAACTCACTCAGCCAATAGTCAGCGAGCTCCTGTTTGTTGTATCTGGGAACAGTTTGGATTTGTAGTTGATGAGTAATCATGTTAAATAACCGTGACTTCAATATTGAGCCCTAATGGCTGTACGGTCTTGTCACTCTTCATGAGCAGTTGACTACGAGCTGACAGTGCCAGTGCCGATGTGAGCAGAAAACTGCATGTCAGCTGGCCGCATGTCAGCTGGCCGCAAGGCAGCGCAGTGTTGGATCAGTCGGTTCTTAAAGGTCGGTTTAATATGTCAACATACATCCCAGAGGCTGAGGCCCTTCGTGTGAGTCTTGGCTCAGACGGTGCCACATCGACTAGCATAAACACACTCCTCCCATGTGGCTCCCTTCCATCTATCTTTATCACAGATGTACTTTAATATCTATAAGTCCACAGTGTTACACATATAGACACAATCTACGTGTGCTTTTGTCCAAGGCCACTCCCTGAACCAGTAATGCTGGTCTTGTGCAGGGCAAGCAGCTGTGGGAGGCCAGTGACAGCTGGCATTCTGCAGGCTTACTGGAGCAAATACAGCCACTCACGCTACACAGGGTCCAATTGGACAGCTGTGCCGGCCGGGGTTAGTGGGGAAATTATGAATTTAATAGGAGAGGAAGAAGAAGAAAAAATGCATTGAGGATTGTCTTTTTGTGTCGGATGTTTTCTGTGCATCATTGTGCGGCTTTCTTTTGGCAGAAAACTCCACTGATGCTGCCTTAGCCGATAGGGCTGGGTATCACTAATGATTTCCTGATTTGATTCTGATTCACAAGGTCCTGATTCGATTACATTTTTGATTTGATACCAATTACGTTAGGGAAACCTCAGTTACATTACCAATTTGGCTCGGATATAAAAGAGATTCTCAGAACGTGTGCTGTAAATTTGTATAGGCAAGAAGCAACTCTCAAAGGCATGAAAAGGCATGTATAAAAAGATTGATTTCGAGATTGTATTAATGAATATCAAAACACTCAAGCAAAGGTCGATTTTAATTGGAGAATCGATTAGTTAAATCCAGCCAAAACATGTTTTTCTTCTTCTTTTAAATTATGCAGATGAGTTGTCGTCATCGACGGTGAAAGAAATGGCTTGTAACAAACGTGATGCACTTCTGTAATTCTTCTGAGTAAAACAGAGTTATTCTACAGTACTTTATTGTGTCTGACTGGATGAAAGCGATGAGGTGAATGCTCGTAGTGTTTTACTTAAAGCTGCTCAAAGAATCAAACAAGTGACGGCTTGGTTCCTTGACACGTGATGCATCACATCCTTATTTAACTTTTCTGTCAGGCTTTGCACCCTGCTGGGTCTTTGGCGGCCATACGTTTGGCTGAGATTGCCAAACCGGCTTTGACTGGTTTTTGCAACATCATTCAGACGAAGGCTGCGTGACTCAGTGCTGTTGCTTAGTTTTCCTCAGAAATGTGTACACGTCTAGATGTTGCTGAAATGCAGTACATCTTTCATACAATGCCAAGTGTAGTTAAAGGAAGAATATCGTGCACTACTTTTACTTATTAATGTATGTTTTCATGCTTTCATTTCTTCTTTAAATCTGTACTTTGTACAAAAACTCAGGAACATAAGGAGTCAGTCAGTCTGAATTAGTGACAATAATCTCGGGTGCCCGCCTTGAAACTGTAGTGATTGTATAGATCTTCCGGTTAAAGGTGTGTGTGTGTGAGAAGCATCCATGTTTTGCACTTAATACCTTTTTGTTAAATTGCTTCAAAGTCGTCAGTACATGTAATATGTGCGTCTGGACAGATGTGGATGTAAACTGCAACTTGACTGGTTGGCGGAGGCATACATCCGCAAGGAGTTAATTCTAGTTTGTAGACGAATGATCTGCAGCAGCGTGAAGGTTAATCGTTTTCAGCACGGCCCGTCCCTCGTAAGCACGCTCACACATAGACAAAGTGGCACTCTCGTATTAACTTGGACATACACTGATGCACCACTAGCCCAGCACACCTGCACTGTAGCCGTACTTTGTCAGACATAAATGCCCTCACAGCTGTCTGTGTCACTGCGGGGCTCTGCTGAATGAGTCTCTATAGCTAAAGGTGCAGGTCACATACAGACACATTATTGGTCCTTTTTAATTACAGTCTTATCTTTTCAAAGGTTTTAAATTGTATTTGTTAGATTATATTTGCCTGCTGATCACCCTGCTGTTAGTTTTGTAGTTTCCTAATCCTAATATTGACCAAGCAGTTGTCTAACATTCAGTTAATGCAGCTTCTGAAGTCACAGGAAATGAAAGGAAATGGCTCGAAGCTAAATTTAGGAGGTTGATTGCTGTCCATTGTTGACATTTGTTTGTGGCACTAACCTGAATGATTCTTTCTTTCTTTCTTTCTTTTCGTCAACATCAGGTATTAAATGAAGAGTGTGATCAGAACTGGTACAAGGCAGAGCTAAACGGAAAAGATGGCTTCATTCCCAAGAATTACATAGAGATGAAAGCCCATCCGTAAGTATTCCACGTCCCAGTTTCTCTAATGTCACTTTTTGATTGTGTATCTGTGAAAGTGTGCATTACACAATGAACATGTCATACACTATATGACATTCTGCTACTGTTTCTCTTTTCTCTCTCTCTCTGCCTGTACTGATTAATTTGTATGTTGACTGTCAGTTGCTCAGGTTGCGCATGTTTGAACTACACGTGTCCTGTTCACATACATGAGACTTGATTGTATGTAATGCCTTGTAAAGTTTGTGTGTGAAAGAATCCTTAGAGGACATTACCTCTGGACCTGCGCTCATCGCCAGATGAGCTCTCTCTTTATTAATGTGCTCCAGGCCTCTTACGCTTAATTGAATATTGACCTTATTGCATCATTGCTGGGGTGTGAGTTTTTTTTTGCAATGGGGGATATCAATATATCGAAATACCTCGTGCATATGAATGTTAGTGCATGTCAAATTTGGCCAACACTTTTCACACACTCTCACTCTCACATGTCCATTTTCCCACGTAGTAAATAATTAAAAGTAAACAAATTTATATCTGATAAAGTCAGAGGTCACAGCGCACAGACAGACGAGACGGAGCATCACAGCGTAACAGCAGCTGGACCTGGAACTGTCTGCGGTCCAGCCAGCCAGCCGCAGCCGCCGCACCGTGGTGTACTTACTCACAAGTTGGAAATTCAACAGACATTCACTCCAGAGCCAGCGGCATCTTCTTACTCGGTTTCACCCGATGTTGGCAATAGGAGGACGGTTAGTTTACTTCCCAGCCCCCCCTGCGTTTCACTGCTGGGGGCTGGCTTACTTAGGGATCATCAGTTACTGTTAAAAATATTTTATATATTTATTTTTTTCCAATACCTTGATGCTGAATTTCCATGAATGATTAGAAAATTATACTAAATTGGTCTCATTTTCATTACTAACGTGTAGTTTGCACCACTGTTCATACTGTATAGTTATTTATTCTGTATTACCATACTCATAGCCTCTTCATACCTGTAGTAATAAGACACTCATATAGACACATATCATCTATATATTTATATATTTTTCATACCTAGCGCTCTGTATATAATGTAGCATATGTTATTTAATCACTGCACTTCTGGTTAGACACTAACTACATTTCATTGCTATGTACTTGTGACATGTGCAATGACAATAAAGTTGAATCTAATCTAGTTTATCAGTCCCTCCAGAAAAACGCGATTATGCGATCGCAGAATTCAATGCATAATCAGCCAAAGTCCGCATATTTATGCGGGGGCCGCATTTTTTCAAATACGCCGCATTTTCGCCGCATAAATTGCCGATTTCCGCGCAAAATATACAGGGCTTGCATGATTTCATAATCCCCGCATTTTCGTTGCGGGAGAGTCACATATATCTCAGCAGAAAGTTGAAAAATGTTGCGTTTACTTCACACAAGAGCAGCCATTTTCCCCTGTTGCCATGGGAACGTTATGAAGTGATGTAATTTCACCTACTGAGAACACCGTGTTGGGGGAATCACTTCTTTTCTCTTTTTTATCAAACAGCAGTTTTTGCAAGTTCCCGCAATTTTTGCAAGTTCCCGCAATTTTTGCAAGTTCCCGCAATTTTTGCAAGTTCCCGCATTTTCATCGCACAAAACTGCATAAATATCCCGCATATTCCATCGCATTTTTTAAGAAAACGTGCCGCATAATCAAGGATTTTTGCCCGCAACAATCACAAAAAAACTCCGCGTTTTTCTGGAGGGACTGGTTTATTTATGTTACATAAAGATTTTAACTGCAAATAATGGCAGTTTTTCTAAACCCTGCCTAGCACCAAAGTGAGCAGGAAAGTTATCTTGCTCTGTTAAGACCAACATAAGACCAACATTTGAGGCTTTGGGCGTGCTGCTGTTCATATTTGTCCTGGGATGTCAACTAGGTCTGGTCTGTTTAACAAAGTAACATTAATTACACAATGACCGTTCAGATGAATAATCCAGAACAACAAATAGTTGAAAATAGCATGATTTATAGTGCTGTATTCAATAAATTGAAGCTGGTCTCAATTATTTGCGTCATATGAATTTTAACCCGTGTCACATACGATGTGCTACTTCAGCACACTTTAAGAACCAGTGTTACTTTTTCTAATGAATTACCCAGGAATTCACATTATAGACCCCACCGCTGACTATCCCTGTAACAAAGCAGTACCTGCTGCTGAGTTTAATGTTTAGTTTAGTTTAGTTTAGTTTATTTTATTTCATTCATTTAAAAAAAAAAATGCAACAACAGCATTTAACATGAATGAAAAGGAGCAGAAAGAAGTAAAAACACAAATCATTTGCATTTCCAGTTCCTTTACGTAGTCACATGCAGCAGTCTATTTTTCTAGAACCTCAAAATACATCAAATCAAGTTGATCTGCTACTCAGCAGTATTATATTTCTGCAACATTGATAATTTAACAGACTTCTTAAACATATAAATGGACTCAAGAGTTTTCATTTTACAATCAAGACTGTTCCACAAATTGACTCCTTTGATTGTGACACATTTTTCCTTGTAATGTAATCTAGCATCCCGTGCAGTGATGCTTCTGTTGCCTGTAACGGCCGTTTTGGCGCACCAGAGGACAGCGCAGACATTTAAGTGTCCTCCACTGACTATCCCTTAACACATCTGACCACAATTTAGCACATTGATCATACGCGGTCCAGCCATACACTGGTTTCCCACCTATTCTTGTTCGCTTTTTTTACTGCTCTTGTGTTTTTCTTTTCTGCCCTTTGTGCCAGCTTAATAGCAACACTTAAGTGTTCTCAGTCTTTATTATGGTTATGGGGAATCAATAGTTAGCAGCACTTCATGCATCTTAACATTGAACCTCTCATAATCATTATAATGAATCTCAAGGGTGTTACAGCTCTTACGCAGAATTTTCTACACATTCGTACTGAGTGCAATGTTTTCTGTAAATTGACATGCATACTGAACAGAAAGGTAGGACATACCATAAAACTTTGCATAGTATCCCATGCAGTGATGCTTCTGTTGCCTGTAACGGCCGTTTTGGAGCAGCAGACATTTAAGTGGCACCTTAATGAGGCACTATAATGCCATTTGATCCGGTTGGCACCGGGTTTCGGTACCCAACCTTACTCGGCAATTGGGCGGGACATCGATACCGCGGCTCCACCTCCCGATCACTACTGCGCAGACTACAGTGGGAGGAAGTAGAGATTCGTCATCCATCTTTATATTTAGTTTTAGTTTATAATGTCGTGGACGGTCCCCTTTAATTAACTAAACAGTAAAAGGAGCAGCTTTAGCCTCAACGGCTAATTTCCAGCTGTAGTCTTCGGCCAGCTGACAATAGACCTCCTAAAATACAATGGTTATCATATTAAAATGAGTTGCATTACATCTGTAATAACAGCAGGCCTAAGCAAAAAGGGTTAAGACATACAAAGAAGTAACACACAAACAAACAAGCACCGATAATGACAATGGCGATTAAAGCAGTCCATGCAGTCAATACAGTACGAAGGAGACGAGAGAAGGGGAAAAAGTCTCAGAGGCCTCATTAAAAGCACATACAAGACATAACATGGAGGCAGGCAGCAGAGATGGAGCTACGTCGCATCGAACACACATCACATCTGACAGATTAATGTGTGCAGTAATAGTTATCAGACTGCCTTCTTTTAAGGTGCATTATAAATATACATATACAAATATACAGTCTGTAATGGAAATGCAAACACTTCCTGTACCTTTTTTTTAAAGTGCAGATAATTCGGTGCAGTTCTTATTGTGAAATAGCCTGCGGGCCAAATTTGCACTAAGGCTAGATCCCAGAAGAGCCACAAATGACAGACTGCAGTGAGTGTGAGGTTGTCTAATGTCTCATGTTACTTGCGTTAATGGGCTCCGTTTTAAAGTGTTTCCGCATACTAGGATGCCATCAAAAGTTGTTTTGTTTTTTTGTTGTTTTTTTTAAATAATGTGAGCCAGACTTGTCTTAGTGCAGTCAAAGAATATGATGCACTACACTTACGCAGTATATTGCAACCTGTGGGAACTATATTTTAGTGAAGTCACCTTGTTTGTAGGTAGAATTATACGTTTACTGTAAACTTTTGATTGATGAAAACTACCCCAGTACAGTAATGGACTAGAAACGGCGGTGACAGTGATGAAGTGTCTGGAGTTTGCCTTCGCCTCCCATTGTGGTGACAACTGAGTGCCACCCAAAAGCACCAGGCACCCGCCACATGCACACACAGCCGTGCTATACAGCAGAGCACAATAGAGTACGGCTCTGCTCCCAGTCAGAGTCCTTTCTGTTTGTATATGGATCTCTGCCCAAACAGTAATTGTGTTATTGTGGCTAATCTTTAGGTTTGAGAAGACAGTCTTGAGAATTAGAGCTGCAACGATTAATCGATTTTAGTTGTCAACTTTTAAACTAATCGGCAACTATTTTTAATAATCGATTAATCGGTCGGAGTCATTTTGTTATGGAAAAATTCTCTGATTCCAGCTTCTTAAATGTGAATTATTTTTCAGTTTCTTCACTCCTCTGTGATGGAAAACGGAATATCTTTTGAGTTGTGGACAAAACATTTAAGTACGTCATCTTGGGCTTTTGGGAAACGCTGATCTTTCACTGATTTTTCACCATTTGGACATTTTATAGACCAAACAACTAATCCAGGGGTGTCAAACTCAATTTCACTAAGGGCCACACTGGAAATGACGATCACAATAAGGGCCAGACATGTTGAGTTCATTGACATGCTTAGATTTAACAAAGGAAGTCAATTAACTTTGTGTTATTGCATGTCTCATATAGCTTTCTCCCATACAGTTTGGTCGACATAAAACCCTAAAAAAGTCAGCAAAAAACGTTTTCTTAGCCAATTTAGCAAGTCATGAAAAACAAACGTTACATTTTTAAAAGCAGCTACCACCCAGCCGACTCACAACAACCTGTTTCACAGCCTGAATATTTAAAAAGCTCTCTGCTTCTGTGGGGAATTCTGTGTCTCAAAGTTTGCAAATCTGTCAAATTCTGCACGGCAGTGTCGCATAATTACAGTATGAAAAACATTTTTGGTGTGGGCCAAAATTAGCTGTGAACCTAAATTGAAATGCGGGCTGGATCAAAATTTGCAAAGGGCCGGATTTGGCCCCCGGGCCTTGAGTTTGACACATGTGAACTAATCGATTAATCGAGAAAATAATCAACAGATTAATCGACAAGGAAAATAATCGTTAGTTGCAGCCCTAGAAGTTTGTGTGGGTACGGAGTTGAAAATGTTTTTACACCTTAGTAATCTGACCAACTTTCTTCATAATTGAACCTAACTTTTAAGAGTGTGAGAAAAGTGTGAAAAACATGAAAATAATCGTGAGTGGTAGAGCAGCATGAATCCGTTAGTGTGGGTGTGGGCGTGCTGATAGTTTCATTGGCTCCATTAATTGCTCTGCTATCACTTTTTATCAAACACGGAAAGAGACTCGGTGTGCATGCTTGCTTTCGCTGCCAAGCACCGATGCAAAGCAGATCAAGAGTTGGCCATTTCATTATTGATTTCCACCTACGTGTGAAGGAGCCAAGATGTCATCTTTTGGCCGATTGTACTTCTTAATTATTTACACGAGTAAAGAGCTTTCACTGGCTTTGCCTCCCATTTGTCTTCCCCTCTCTATGTCAGGGTTTTCTCACATTTATATATTTGCAGCACATATGCAACTAAACATAAATATAGGCCACTTGAATTTGTTATTTTAGCTGCTTCTCGATTTAGAGACTTTGAAACAAATATTTATTTTGTGGGTTTTTTTTCCCCCCCCCACTGTAATTAGATAATGACTAATCTACTTCCTGGTTTAAGGCTGGACAATGCAGCTCCATAGGACGGGCCAATGCTTGTGTAACTTTTTTACTTTCTTCCAGGTGTGAACATGCAGTTTTCTTGCTTTTGTTGGTGGCGGAGGAGTCTCTTTGTGTGGTCCAAATACCACTCAGAGTAAACGCTGACATGAATGTAGTTGTGTGTGTGTGTGTGTGTGTGTGTGTGTAATTTAGCACATTGACTGTCACCACTGGGCTGCTGGGTGGATCAGCGGTTAGCACCCTCTCCCCGCGATTGTCTCCTCAGGTCAGACCTGTCAACCTGTAGGAGGTGTGATGTTTGTGCGATGTTTGCATGTTCTCACTTTGTCCACTGCAGTTTTCTCCCTCAGTCTACAGACTTGAAGTTAGGCTGAATTGAAGCTCTAAATTGCTCATAGGTGTGAATGTGAGTGTCTGTGGGCGCCTGGGTAGCTCACCTGGTAGAGCAGGCGCCCACATAGAGGTTTACTCCTCGACACTGCGGCCGCAGGGTCGACTCCGCCCAGCAGCCCTTTGCTGCATGTCACTCCCCCTCTCTCTCCCCTTTCATGTCTTCAGCTTTACTATATAAATAAAGGCCTAAAATGGCCAAAAAAATATTTTATAAAAATGTATGCTCTAGCTCTGGGATAGACTGACAGATTAAAAGGTGTACCCCACCTCTTGCTCCATGCATGATGGGCTAGACTTCCTGTTACCATTAGCACAAACGTCCAAAAAAGCGGCAACAATTGTGGGGGGAAAAAGCGGCAAAATGTAAAAGAATCCTGCAAAAAACGCTGAAAAAAGGCGACAAAAACGTCATTCATCAGTAGTTATTACACTGTGGTACTACTTTTATCATTAACACAATAAGCAATATAAAAGACAAATGGACATAGCTGTGCCTTTACACTTATCATATATGTTGTTCAATACTAGGCAGTGTTGTGCCTTTATTTTCACAAATTAACGTTTTTTTGCAATTTTCATAATAGAAAAAAACAAACATTTAGAGTTCTTATAGACTCCGTGGATCCAGTCTATGCGAGAAGAAGGCTAAGGGTAAGCTTTGTCGATGCTTACTTTAGAGCTGCAAATATTATTTGATTAATTGTTAACTATCAAAAATAATGGGCAACTATTTTAATTGGAGAATAATCGGTTTGAGTCATTTTTATTGAAAAAAAAAAAAAGGAAAACTCTGTCAGCTTGTTAATGTGAATATGTTCTAGTTTCTTCTCTCTGGGACAGTAAACATATCTTTTGAGTTGTGGACAAAACAAGACATTTGAGGACGTCATCTTGGGCTTTTTGGGAAACATTGATCTTGATTTTCTGACATTGTATAGACCAAACAACGAATCGATTAATGGAGAAAATAATCGTCAGTTGCAGCCCTGGCTTACTTGTACATGTTCCCTGCCTCCTCCAGGTGGTTCTTCGGGAAGATTCCCCGGGCCAAAGCAGAGGAGATGCTAAACAAACAGAGGCACGACGGGGCCTTCCTCATCAGAGAGAGCGAGAGTGCACCAGGAGACTTCTCCCTCTCTGTGAAGTAAGTAGCGCCGCGCCAATGTACAGGAGGAACACAATTCACACACTGTTTTCTAATGTTTCACACATTACACACATTATCCTCCTTAAATCAGTATACCGTTTCCGCACAAGTGATCATGTTCATATTTCATGTTTCCATACTTGGTATGTCTGAGTCATCACCACAGCCTCTTCCTTATTGTTGTGAAGTCTCAGTGCTGCCCTCTGGTGATGTGTGTGTGTGTGTGTGCGTGTCTGTGTGTGTGTGTGTGTGCGTGTCTGTGTTGGACATCTGCCCTGTGAGATCTTACAGTTTTAGCTGACACGTGCAGACGGAGCCTATTGCCTCTTATCCATTGTCTCTATCCAGTCAGTCCTTCCCAGAAGACACTACAGTTCACAGCAGGTCACATGTAACGTTGACGCTGAGATATGGATCTTAATTACTCTCTGGACTGCCCTGATTCCACTTTACCATGCCAACAGACTGACATTCAATAGTAGCCGACTGATTCATTTGACTAATACTTACCAGTCTGTCACAGGGACATTAATCTTGCTTATCAAATGCATTACGTGTGTAAGTGTTCCACTATCTTTTTATTTAAATCCGTGCTTCCCCGGCTGTCAGAAACTGTACCTTTTTTGCTGAATACCCTCCCCCTCTCTTCTCCTCTTCTTCCTCCTCCTCATAGTTTTCGTCTCTGTGCCCTCGTGCAGGTTTGGAAATGACGTCCAGCACTTCAAGGTTCTTCGTGATGGGGCTGGAAAGTATTTCCTTTGGGTGGTGAAGTTTAACTCCCTCAACGAGCTGGTGGACTACCACCGCTCCACCTCAGTCTCTCGCAATCAACAAATCTTTCTGCGAGACATAGAGCAGGTCCCCCAGGTAAGAAGCTACATCCCTCAGAGTGAGCACACTCTGGCATCTACGCTTTACTCTAAAACTAAAATCGCAAAGAAAAAATAACGTTGCTTTTACAGATGCAAAGATCAATCGATTTAGTTGTCAACTTTTAAATTAATCGCCAACTATTTTGATAACCAATCGGTTATCAAAATAGTATAATAATAGTATAATAATTGGTTTCGGAGTCATTTGTTGTAGAAAAGTCAAGAAAGTCAAAGATCTCTGATTCCAGCTTGTTAGATGTGAATATTGTTCTAGTTTCTTCTCTCCTCTGTGACAGTCAACTGAATATCTTTGAGTTGTGGACAAAACAAGATATTTGAGGACGTCGTCATTTTATTGACCAACCAACCAATTAAGACAATAATCAACAGATTAATCCGCAATGAAAATAATCGTTAGTTGTCCGTAAGACTTTTTTTTTTTTACAGAATGATGTGGTATATAAACTATTTAGAGGTGGATAGGGATGCAACGATTATAGATTGTGTTGGTACAATTATAGTCTGAAGAATAATCACGGTTTCCCGATTATAATGCATTCATTTAAATAAATAATTAAGTATCAAATAAAACACTCAAGATGTTGTTATGTATTGCTGTCTTTTGAAACAGAACACGGTAACAGTTTTGCATGTTTTGAAAATGATAATATGATCAATCATCAACCTTTTTATTTAAGTTAATCTGAAAAGATTAGAGACTAGAGGTGAATGAGTCACACCACAAACAAAGTCCAAGTCGGCAACAACCGTGCTGTCCTTCAGGCCCTCAAAAAGCTAGAAACGGTCCCGCTAGCCGAGGTTTCTAAAAGTTGTGGGAGCTGCTAGACGAGATGCAGCTGTCGCAGGGAGATGCGCAGCATGTTGCCAAGGAATAAATGCGATGGAGAGATCTCTTTGCAGCCTGATGTCCCATCGGGGATGAAAAGAAGTAACGTTTGTGGTAACGCCAGTGACACGATTGAGCTGTTTTGAGAGTTTTGACTCGTAGGAACGTAGCGTCATCATCAGTGCGGTCACTGTGAATGCAAACGTCGGCTGGTGCTTGGCCCTTTCCCTGATCTAGATCACTTGTGGGGAAGCTAAGCCCGCAGAACCAGGAAGAGAAAGGGCATGTTGGTTGTCCACTTAACCACATGCAAACAATCTAATTCTCTCTTTTATTACACACAGTGCCCCAATTGTGTTTTTATAAGCACCCCATCTAATAGATGTAATGATGGCAAATGACCCCGACGGCGGAGAGCGAGGAGCTCCGGGTGCTGGCAGCACGGAGGGGCGAAGTTCATCATGTACTACGCGGCGGTGACACTGAACCGGTGGTTGAAAATATTCCCCGTTTTAACTCGCTTAAGAATGTAGCAGGGCCAAAATATTTTGGAACTTATCCAACCCAAAAAAGAAAGCCGACAAGAAACCGAACTAAGGGACATGTTGTGTCTGTCTCTCTCGATCTCCTCCGCTCTGTTTTAGTAACGCACACACAACAGCGCCACAATGCACAAAAAACAAAACAACAAAAAATGTAAAAAAAAACAACAGCAACGAAGCATTCAAATATTGATTTGGTAGTCGATTATTATGGCAACAGTCGAAGCCTCGAAACATTCGGGTCAGCCTTAGTCTTCTGAATTCAGCAGTTTGGAAGAAAGCAGGGGAAGAACTGTGGAGGCTACTCACTGTGCGTTTTGATTTCCATAAAAAAATAAAAAACTCAGTGGAGTTTTAATTCATAATTCGTCACTGCCATTGAAAACAATCTCTGATTGGCTGCCAAGTGTGGCTAAGCTTTTGGTAACCTGAACATCTGACACACAGGTGTTTGCCGTCAGTATTAAACTGTAGGTAAAGATAGCAACTGTGAGGAGCTTAAGAGCTTGGCACTAGTTGTATTTGTGTAACCTATAAAAAAAAACACACACCCACACACATAATAGCTTCTCTGTGAAAACCATGCAGATTTCATTACAAACTTTTGCGAGAGTCTAGACGTCCGTAGGCGGAGGAAGTTCGGGAAAGAAGAGAGAAAGTGTGACCAAAACCACAAATAAAGAGATGACGAGAAGATGCAGGTAAGACGGTCTGAGGGAAAGCGAGACAGTGGTATACAGAGCTAACGGGTCTGTGATAGATAGCAGGGAGGGGCAGAGAGATTGTGTATCAGGATGCTATTGTTGATTTTTGTAGGTAGAGTACGATCAACCATTGACATTTTTGTTTTGTCGCACGTTTTACATTTCGCAGCAGTTTTTTTTTTTGCCCGCACATTATTTGTTGGATATTATCCCTCTTATATTGTACAAATCGTATAAACCCAGTGTCATATTCTGGAGTATTTGCGGTGGAGAACATTGAATATTGAGAATATTGCGTAACCAAGGTCAGCATTAACTCAGGGATCAGTGTAAAAGTGAAGTTTTTGAGTATTTCTGTTGGCAAATCCTCTTATTCACACCTTTGCAACCTCTCTTTCTTTCCTTTTTGATCGCACAGCATCCCACATATGTGCAGGCGCTCTTTGACTTTGACCCCCAGGAGGAAGGAGAGCTGGGTTTCCGACGCGGAGACTTCATCCAGGTCCTGGACAACTCTGACCCCAACTGGTGGAAAGGAGGCTGCCACGGTCAAACGGGCATGTTCCCCCGTAATTACGTCACGCCTGTCAATCGGAACATGTAAAACAGTCAGACCATGTAAACAACAACAACAGCCACAACAGCAACCTATCATCACCACCACCACCACCACCACCACCACCATCATCATCGTTCTCGATCTCATCGATCTCATCAGTCCCCATCCAAACCCCCAAACCACCCCTCCACCCCTCTTCGCCATCCCACGATAACAGGAGCAGACAGGAAGAATGCAAACAACTGAAAAAGAGAGAGTTAAAACAGCAGTAGTGCTGTCGTAGGCGTCGCTGAGTGGGTGGCAGCTGAGCAAAATCAACTTTTTTTTTTACTTGTGCAGAATGTTCACCTCCCCAGTGAACGCCTCGGCGAGGACTGAACTGTCTTTGAGGGAAATCTAAATGCAGAGAAACTAAAAGAGTAGAGCACCATCCCGTGAAGATAACCAAATGATTCTACCGCTCCCACAGCTGCTTCTGTCTTCTCCTTCTTAACATTCTGCCTTCCTTTTGTGTTTCTTTTTCTTTGCCGCATGTTGTTTTAATCGCCTAAAATGAAATGCCTACCGATAAATCCTAACTCTGTTTTTAAAGAAGTAAAAAAAAAAGGTTGAAAATATAAAAAAAAGAAGAAATGGGTTTTAAAAAATGTACAAAAAAGTAGAGAGAGAGAGAGAGAGGAAAAAAATGCAATCTACAGTACAGCAAGTTTCCATGTCTTGAGATCATTGGCACCTGAGCATTGTACATCAGCCATCGGCTGTATAAATAAATCGACTATAGAGAGAATCCATTTTTTAAGAATATATATATTATATATTTGTATGTGTTTGTCTGTTTTACCTCTCATCACAAATTGTATTTTTTTTTTCCATTTGTAAATTATGTTCAATCTTTTGTTAGTCTGGATAAGACCTAGTAGTTTTAGGATGTGCTAAATTGTCAACTTTGTTTTTTCTGAATCTATCTGAGGGCTCTCAGATAATACAGCGTGATATTTAAGGGGTCATAAATTCCATTTGAAAAGGTTTCTCTTGCCTATAACGCAAGGAAAGTAACGTTAGTTCTCTGAGAAGAAACTAACTCCGTCAGGAAGCTAATGTTGACCAGCAAGTAGAGCCATGAATGCTGCAAGAAGCTGTTGTATTACAAAGCCCTGTATAAAAAGGTCAGACACCTTTTTCAAAAGCCAATGTATTTATTGCAGCCATTTTACTTGGGCAGTGAATGTAGCTGACTTGAGTCCACAGACATTAACATGAGGGAAGCGAGGTCGGAGAACTGAACTACACAAACCATGCAAGCCATTTTTAAAGACATGCTGAGACAGTGACGATGTCGATATTCATTCAAGCGAGTGGTGTATGAGGATGTGTCATTCACGTGCATATTCACAAACATTCATTACATGCATGCATACGCAGACCCTCTCCTCCTTGTTATACCTGCACGTAGCAAAGAGGCTGAGTTTTGGATAATCACATTGTGTAATCACCAGTGCTGATCCGCAACTGGCACAGTAAACTGTTCAGAAAACTGAGAGATTGTCTTTTATGCTAAAAGTTGAGATCAGCTTCAATGATGTAAGTTTTTCTTTTATTTTTATTTTTTTTTTAAACCTTTTGTCCAGTGTGGCGTGTTGTCAAGCACTTTTTTTGTCAAACATTTTGATTTCTGGTCCTGTGTGTGTGTGTGTTTGTTTGTTACTGGTTTCTGTTTCTTGTTCTCTCTGGATAGTGCCTTTCTCTCTGGTGTTTCAGTGTCTCCGACCTGCTACTTTGAGCCCCCCTCCCCTTTACGGGGCCTGCCAGTCCTGCAGTGAGAAACGGTGTACATAATCCAACGATGCCCTGCCTCCCCTTTCCCCGCCTCCTACATCAACCCGCCTTCACCTTTTATCCTCACCAACATGGAACTCTTCTTATTTAAGTGTCTCTCGCCTTGTCTTACCTAATTATACTGTTTTTGTTTTTGCTCGTTTTTTGTTTTGTTTTTTTATTTGCATTTGTTTTTTTGTTTTTTGTTTTTTTCAATTAATAAAATGCAATTATTAAAAAAAAAAAAAAAGGAGAATCTTTTTTTTTTTGTGGTCTCTTTTTTTCTTCTTTTTTGGATGAGGCAAACCTCATGGACCGGAGTGGGAAATTACTCATAAATTCTGAAACGCACTGCCCGCGTTCCAATACTCATACTACCATCCAAAAATACCAGGATGTCCTACGGCATCCGTTTGGATTTTGCAGTTGGCAAGCCAGTATGCTTTTCTGGTTGTGGCTAGAAGGGATACAGCTACGACTGGAAGAAATCTAATCTAATAATATAATTTTAATACTTTCACCCGGGAAACAAGTGTTCGTTCCTTGGAAGTGTTTGAATCCAAACCACGATCTTTTTCCTGAACTTAACTAGTCATCGCTGCATGACGCTCACTTTTGCTCGGCTTAACGCTGTAGCTGTATCCCCATATCCTTATAACCACAATCTGCTTTTCTGGTTATTGTGACCCACAATCCTTTGTGCAGAGGGTCATAGTTTAAAGGAACACGCCAACTTATTGGGACTTTAGCTTATTCACCGTATCCCCCAGCCCCACAGCTGGCCTAGCTTAGCACAGATCCTGGAGGTAACCGGCTCCATCTAGCCTAGCTTAGCACAGATCCTGGAGGTAACCGGCTCCATCTAGCCTAGCTTAGCACAGATCCTGGAGGTAACCGGCTCCATCTAGCCTAGCTTAGCACAGATCCTGGAGGTAACCGGCTCCATCTAGCCTAGCTTAGCACAGATCCTGGAGGTAACCAGCTCCAACTAGCCTACGGCTCCGAGTAAGTGACAAAATAACGCCAACATGTTCCTATTTACATGTTGTGATTTGTATAGTCACAGCGTGTTCAAATAACAAGGTCACATGAGACACAGCCATCTTCTAACTGTATATAAACTGGGAACTAAATTCTCAGAAGGCGAAGCATTGCTACTTGGGTGGAGTGATTTGCAACACCTGAGAAGCCCCGTGGTGAGGAGCAGAGAGTGGCAGTGCTTCGCCTTTCTGAGAATATAGTTCCCAGTTTGTATACGGTTAGAAGATGGCTGTGCCTCATGTGACTATACAAATCACAACATGTAAATAGGAATATGTTGGCATTATTTTGTCACTTAATTGGGAGCAGTAGGCTAGTTAGAACCGGTTACCTCCAGGATCTGTGCTAAGCTAGCGGTGGAGCCGTCAGACAGAGTTACAACACGAACGGAGGTGAGAGGTATGTATGGACTTGTCTAACTGGGGGATACAGTGAATAAGACAAAGTCCCAATAAGTCAGCGTGTTCCTTTAAGGTGCAATGTTATGAAGAAGAATTATGTCCCAATCTGCATGCAACAGTACATATGGGCATCAACAATACTTCATAAAAGTAAAAAGTTAGTGCGCCTCTCGCGTTCAGTGGGCTACTAGTCTATATAGACGACATTGGCTTTCAGGGATTGTTCAGCTGCCACCAGGAAATTCCGCCGGATGTCCCTCATTTTTGGCCGGATGTCCATCACCTTCCACTTTCTTTGTGTTGGCATGGTAAACTGGTGGATTTATAAGGACAAAAAAACAAGTTTCTTCCCGAGGCTGTTTTGTAGAGGCACTGGGTACATCCCAAAGCTCTTATTTCTGCCCAGAGGAGGGATCATCGAGGAGCTGTAGGCGAGGATACACAAGAGCAGCCTTCCTGGAAGCCGTTCAGCAGAAGGAGTTGCTAACCCCTCCCGTACAGCTGACGAATTCATGTGACGCTTCCGAGGAAAGGACGTCTCATCCCTCTAAAACACATTTGCTCGTTGCCTCCCTCGTCCCGTGATTTCCTCGCGTCTCTCCCATAGCTATTCAGTCATTGTCAGAATGGTTTAAAGGAGAATTCCGGTTGATTTCAACACGTAGCTCTGTTGTTTGTAAATGTGGAGTGCTGTCAGTAGCGGGAAAAACAAAACCAATCGGTGCTGCCTACACCGTGTTATCCTCCTGCTAGAGTTAGCACCCATCCATCCGTCCATCCATCGTCGTCCGCTTATCCATGGTCGGGTCGCGGGGGGAGCAGCTCCAACAGGGGACCCCAAACTTCCCTTTCCCGAGCCACATTAACCAGCTCTGACTGGGGGATCCCGAGGCGTTCCCAGGCCAGGTTGGAGATGTAATCCCTCCACCTAGTCCTGGGTCTTCCCCGAGGCCTCCTCCCAGCTGGACGTGCCTGGAACACCTCCCTAGGGAGGCGCCCAGGGGGCATCCTTACCAGATGCCCGAACCACCTCAACTGGCTCCTTTCGACGTGAAGGAGCAGCGGCTCTACTCCGAGCTCCTCACGGATGACTGAGCTTCTCACCCTCATCATCTCTAAGGGAGACGCCAGCCCCCCTCCTGAGGAAACCCATTTCGCCCGCTTGAACCCTGGATCTCGTTCTTTCGGTCATGACCCAGCCTTCATGACCATGAGTTAGCACCCAACAGGCGGAAACAGGGCAGGTTTTAAACATGGTTTTAGCCTTGTTTATCCATACCTCTGTTTATTTCCTGTTTTTCAGGGAGGTATGGATTAACACAACTTTTATGCCTTTCTGTCATCTACTGAAGTCAGATTCACTGTGTTCCCTCTGAAGGAATCACTGCACATGGATAGGACCTTGTAATGACATCTCCAACATGTTTAGAGGCTAAAAACACGTTTAAAACCTGCCCTGTTTCAGCCTGTTGGGTGCTAACTGTAGCAGGAGGATAACACGGTGTAGGCAGCACCGATTGGTTTAGTTTTTCTTGCTACTGACAGCACTCTAAATTTACAATCAACAGAGCTACGTGTTGAAATCAACCGGAATTCTCCTTTAACGTGTGCCAATTTCTGGTGTGGTACATTGAGTCAATTCTTCATTTTACTGTTGTGTCAACATTGAAAGGTTTGCCTGTGATATGCTAAAATATATTGCAATAGTAGCAAGAACAGAACAACAAACAGACTAAAGTTACACAGCAATATTTACAGTATATCTAAAGTTTGCTAACATTAACTTCTGTTATTATTTCTGTAGTACTGTTACTTTCTTTTTTATACATGTTTGTCTGTGGTCTCTATATGTTTATAGAATAGGTTTGTGACAAAGGTGCAAAATGGATGACCACATGAATTTCACCTTGTGGGATAATAAAGTTTACCTTGACCTTAACCACAATGAGCTACTTTTAATGGCCAGTGATTGAGGGCAATGCTGCTTTTTTTTTTTTTGCTTATGAATTCAACTTTGAATTTACAAAAGGAAATATGGGGTATTTCTTCTTTCAAATGTAACATAGTCTAGCTTTAATATTACTATTGACCTTTTTTCACCCCAAAGGTTTAGATTAAATAATGCCTCTTCCCTTCTTGTAGGCAGCCTGTGGTTTCTACACATGGCCGTGCAGTATGATAATCAGCTTGCAGACTTGAAACTTGCCTGCGATGAGTAATGCATCACAGTGACTATCAGACAAGCTTGGCAGAATTGCTGTTGCTTGTTGAAAGCACAGATTTTTTTTTTTCTGTTTTGAAGGAACGTCAGAAAACCAGCGATTGAGAGCTGCATTCTTAGCTCTGATTTTATATCAAACCTTGCAATTAAAAAGAAAACATAAATATAACAAAAAGAACTGAGCTTTTCCACCAGTACAACATATTTTAAAAATAAATCCCTGCTTTGAGCTGTGCATAACACCCACAACAACAATAAAAAATACATTTAAAACAGTACAGTAAGCTTATTGGACTTCTAATAAATGGGCTAAAAAAATGCAGAATAGATTAGGGATTTGTCTTTTTTTGACATCCTAGCATTAGATGATCTTGCCCATGGAGCCTTGAGTTTAATAATATATGCTGTTATGCTGGTGTCGCGTTGAATCATCTTCATATAAATCTACAAACGCACAGGAAACCTCCCTATTACAGAAGTAGCATCTTCACTGCGACCAAAAGAGATCTCTTCCAGGCTACACGGCAGTGGCAGTGAGTCAGACAGTAGGTTTAGCTAAACGCCAACTCAGTACATTGAGACCACATTTCACTGAAACGCATCCAACGTGTCTCTGAGCCTCTCGAGGTGCAGATGACGTGCATGTGCCAGTTGATCTGCAGAAGCAGCGAAGAGGAAGCTGATGATTTCATTTCTTGAAGAGAAGCCCGGGGTGCTCTGCATGCAGCGCTCTGCTGCAGCCTGGAGACATCTTTAACATCACGTTAGCCACGGTCTGGTGCACTGTCTGCTCCACATTTGGACTTTTAGTACTCAGAGCAACGCTTTCGCTCTTCAATCTGGCTCCTCTCCGCTTTCATTTTTGTCACCAACTGCCTTAAGCAGACACGGTTACAACAGTGTCCTCTTTCTAGCCCTCTCATCTGGAATTTATGTTAGTTATGAAAGATATCAGGCTGCTCCAGTGCTTCTATTCATCTGTGAGATTTACCAGTAATGTAACCCAGTGAGACATTTGCTCTGTGGTCCCCGTCAGTCTTGTATAAAGTACTTAAAAGCAGTACTTGTATCTTACCAGAAAATGACTTTGGTAGAAGTTAAAGTCACCTTTTAGAAAAAGTCTTAGAGTGTCTGATATTTACTGTACTGTAAGTATCGAAAGTAATTTTCTGATATTAAACGCTTTTTTTAATTTAACCTTTATTTATCCAGGTGAGTCGATTGAGAACAAATTCTCATTTGCAATGACGACCTGTCACATTCACACAAATTCATTAGAAATTCCTACCTGGAAGCTGCCCAGTCCAACCACAGTCTGATCTGCTGGCCACTGAGCAGCTCCATAGAGGGGTTGGGGGGTTAAGGGCCTTGCTCAAGGGCACCTCAGTGGTGGTAATGAAGGAGGGACATGTGCTTAATTATTAGAAGTAAAAGTAAAATAACTTTTGGGGCTTTCATATAGTAAAGCGTACTATTCAGGGTTTCCACACATCACTCGAAGGCTGACATTAACATTAACAGAGAAAAACAGAAACAGAAGTGTAATTTTTTTTTGAGAGGAAGAATCTTTCACTCCAACGTACGAAAACACTTCTTGCAAATACGGCAAAGTAGAAGTACTTCGTTAAATTACAACACTGATCTCCGTTGACCACTGGTGGCACTGGCAGTTATTCAAATCACATTAATAGGAAAGTTTTCTGATGTACACTATGCATATGAAACTATAAATAATAAATCTTCTAATGTGTAAGGCCTAAACTCAAACTCTGCCCCAGGGGCGTTTCTCCTCTCATGCTTGGCTATGCTGTTTGCCATATGGTGCTGCTATAATAGCCGTGCCAGCATTAAAAGCCAAACTGCTCTCCACTTGTTTGAAAATTTTAAGATATTTTTGCAAGTGAGTAGGACATCTCGTGCAGAGTTGAGAAGATTATTATCAGCGTGTGAAGTAGTGACCTGTTTGTGCCAGTCTCTCACCAGTATAATTATAATCACTGATATTTTCCATTCCGTCTAGACACGCACATGGATTGACTTGGTTGTTCATAGATAGTATTCGAGGTAAATAAAATAAGAGGTCTAGATTTGGTGCGAAATAAACTCAGTTTTGGAAAATGCATTTGCAGTAGGATGTAGGCATTAGATTAAATCAAGGCTTTGTTGTTTCCTGTATATCACGGGAGTATCATGGATGGATTACTGAACAGGCCGACCGGCCGGGTACAGGCCCAGCAGTATGGGCCGAAATATGTGCCACCAGAAACTCAATTTGAATCATTTACATTTGAATTTGAACTCTATCGATCTGCGCTCGATTGCTCTGCCTTCATCCTTCAACTACCCGGATGTCAGATGTGAGAACTGAATGTGAAGATATATAGAGAGTTGAATTTTCAGTGAGGATCAAATTTTATTGGACTTCAGTGCCAAACGAATGCATTCAATTTCAAATTATACTATTCAGATTCAGTTTTTCAATGCAATGATTCAAATTAAACAATACAATTTCAAATTATGTGGTTCAAATTCAGTTTTTCAATGCAATTATTCAAGTTTAGCTATTCAAATTCAAATATAAATGATTCAAATTCAGTTTCTGGTGGCACATATTTCAGCCCATACAGCAGCCCTGGGACCTAAGCCTCCGTATGAGATGACTGAGATGACAAACAACTATGAAGAGACCCACACAAAAACAACAAGAGACTCAAAACAACCACAAAGTACAAAGAGATGCACAATGGTCACAGAGAGCTGTGTTGTTTTGTGTCTCTTTGACTGTGGGTGTCTTGCTCCTATGTATGAGGGGGTGGGGGGTCCTTTTACATTTCTGTAATGTTGTCTCATAATGTCAATGGTTGCAGTTACAAATAGCAGCAATTTATTGATATTTCATATTAAAATATTTAAAGTTGTGTATTTGGCATTCATTTGTTAAACTGCTTAAACAATGTAACTTTTATTAATGTGAAGAACCTTCTTTAAAACTGTGCATAAATCTGGACCCCCATTCAAAAGTTTCGAAACCTTAAAATCTGACTGCTTCCGTCATCTTGAACTCTTAAGAGTCTATTTCTGCCTATGTTTATTGTTACTTATGTCACCTGGGTTGGCAGAAGTTGAACCCTCACTAGCTCCTGGAATATATTGAATTATGATATCATGGAAACAATCTGTGTCCCAGATCATCAGATCCCAGATATCAGATCAGTAGGTTTAACTGTACGAGCGCATGCATTAATCTGGCATGCAAAGGTTGATACTTTCCACTGCCTCCCCGCTGGGCAAATACAAGTAGATGAATGAGACACACTCCTGCCCCATGTCGACCTGTGTGGCTGTTTCGTGGGTGCTTTCAGGGTCACATCGGATGGCAGTCTGAAAATCAAAAGTTGCATTCAGGCCTACATTTTCCTGTGCCTCCAGAATTATCCATCAAGTTGTGTCAGAACATTTTAGTGAGTCAGTTTAAGTTGTTTAACCACTATTCAAAAGCCTGTGTATTGCAAACAGTATTCTTTGTACCTCTGCTTGTCGTTTACTGCCGCTGCCAAAAGTCTCATAAATAGCGTACTTAGAAAACATGAAAAAACTGTCTTTTTAGGTTCAGATTTTCATTTCAAGCTGATTTAGTATATTGACACCGGTGCACACTGTCTATTCAGTTATTTATTTATGGTATATTACTGCCACCTACTGGCTGATCGCCACACTATCTGAAAAAAAAACTAGCAATGTGTGGGGGCGCTGTTTCCCTACTTTAACCATTACAGCGATGACTTCAGCCACTTCCAGGTATTGCTTTGTTACCATGAACACATTTCGCCTGCATATGTTATCGTTCTGTGTGAATGTGCGGCTTTCCTGACATGATATGTTTCAAGTGCTATGAATCAAAAGCATTATTTAAGTAAAACTACGCCAAAAATAATTATACGTTGTCGGCAGGATTCGAACCTGCGCGGGGAGACCCCAATGGATTTCTAGTCCATCGCCTTAACCACTCGGCCACGACAACTCGTACTATATATATATATCAGAAATCAATTTATTCACACTTCAATGAGTCATAACAACAATATTGGGGAGGGAAAACTGCAACTCGACCAACTCGACTCGCCACAGTTTACATAAAGTTATATTTACATTTTTTGGAGCATAATAAACTTATGACTTGTGTCTTTATTCTTGTATGTATATAAACCCAGTCCAGAACATTAGTAGAAAATAGAAAAATTACAATAAAAAACAATATAATAAATATGTAATATAATTGTTTTAGAATTAGAAAGCTGTACAGTTTTGTGCAAAACTATTTATTATTTTTGCACGGCATTCGTCTGGTGTTTGCTCTCATCTATAAACCCTAAACTTAAACTATAAATCAGTCTTTAGAAGCTGTGAACTGTGCTATGAACTGTGCTGTGTTACCTTGCAAAACACTGCCAAACACATCCTAACGATCTCCTAACGATTCCTAACGATTCCTAACGATCTCCTAACGATTCCTAACGATCTCCTAACAAGTCCTAACATATTTTAACAAGGTCCTAACACAGATCATATGAACTGTGCTGCAACAAGTAACAACTAGGTTATCATTATCATAACTACCTTTTTAGTCTGGCTTTTATTTATTTATCTATCTATTTATCTGTCTATTGATCTATGCATTTTAGCCTGTCGTCTTGGTGCATGTTGCCGTTGGTATATATACTAAATTGGAGTTTTTAATCTATTTCTCATCCTGCCTCTGGGGTTTTCCATCGTCTCATCAGCTCCTGTTTTTATTTTTAGTGATTGCTTTTATTTTGTGTCTGTTTTGTTCATTACAAACACTGACACTTCTGTGAAGCACTTCGTGTTACATTTTATAAGTAAGAAGTGCTATGCAAATAAAGTCTGATTGATTCTTTAAAAGGTAAACTGCACACAAACATAGGCCTAAATCAGTGGTGTGACCAAACAAGACAAACCAGATTTGTGATAACTTTGAACTTGTTGCATAATGTTTCCTGTTCTCTTATGTATGATTTACTACATGTATGTATATTTTGTTAGGCTACTTGGCTACATGTTCTGTCTTCTCTGTTACCTACCTAGTAGTCTTGCTTTCCCAGTCCCTCCTCCTAGGGACTACATATGTAAAGTAGCATTATTACATTTCTTGCATGTTTACATATTGTATTTTATACTGATGTTCATTAACGTGCTATGTCCCTATCAAATAGGCCTAAATAAATAAATACATAAAATAAATTAAAATATGAAAGTAATTGTGAGTCATCGGTCATTACACTTTGCATCAACTTACATCCTTCCATCGCACATACTATAGGCCTACATTTTTGCACATTCTGCACTCAATCTATTCAGCCTCTTTTTTTCTTATGTTAAACAGCTATTTGTATGTATTTGTTTATTTCATATTGATGTTCAATATGTTTGTTTATGTATCCAACCACCAATGCAAATTCCTCGTACGTGTAACTTACTTTGACAATGAACCCTTTTCGGATTCTGCTACTTGTAATTTTCCCTTTTTTGTTACCTTCCTAGGAAAAGAAATTCGCATTATTTTTAACTCTGGCATGTTTACATCTGCAATTCAAGATTCAAGATCCTTTATTAATCCCACAATGGGGAAATTCACACTGTTGCAGCAGCAAGGGATAAGAGGAAAGTAGAGGACACACAACAATAAAAAAATAATTAAATAGAGTAAATATGAAATAGTAAAATGTATTTACAGTAGCTGCATCTTGTATTATATACTGATGTCTATTAACGTGCTCTGTCCCTATCAAATACATAAATAAAACTTGAAATATGCAACTAATTGTGAGTAGCCTAATTGTCATTTCTGGCACAATTGTTGCCACTGAGCGCCACAGGAAATCGTTTTTGCCTGTGTGGCCATTAAACTTTACAGAAAGTCAAACACCCTCTCACTGTAATTTCTCACAAACATAGACAATTGTTTTTTGCACTAGTGTTTTTTGTTTTACTGAAAACACATCTCTACTAAAAACATCTCTTCCGACTACACCTCGGATAAAAAAAAACTTGAACCTGCACTTCCATATGTCTCTTTGTAGCTTTACTTATTTAAAGCTAATGTACTTGCACTTCCATATGTCTCTTTGTAGCTTTACTTATTTAAAGCTAATGTAATTGCACTTACTACTTGTTGTCTGGAGTTTGTACCTTCACAGTTAAAAGCACTTAATTGTAAGTCGCTTTGGATAAAAGCGTCAGCCAAATGACATGTAATGTAATGTAAAGTAATGTTATATGTTGTCTGTACAATATATGTTGTTTGTACATCTGGAGCCTTAACAAAAATAACTTCCCCCTGTGATTATTAAAGTATTTCTGATTCTGATTCTGAGCTGGAAGCAGCGTGACCACGTGACTCCTGTAGTGAGAGAGCCTGCTGTTTGTTCAGCGAGGCAGAGGAGAAGAAAAATGGCGGCTCTAGGCGAACCTAAACGGGACGCCGGGCTAACGTTTTGAGCTTTCACACCCGAAAAGACACAGGGGCTCCACGGGGTTACTGCACCGTCTGAACCCCCACCGGTCCATCGTTGCAGGGGTGCCGCTTTCGCTTGCTAAATAAACGCAAACATTGGGATATTAAAATAATAGATTTCGCTTATCATGAGAGGGAAAAGAGGCAGGCCGCCCAAACCGCTACCAGCCGAGGACTCGCCTGCCGCTACGGCCCGAGGCTTGCGACCCAGGAGGAATCTCAAGCCCAGGTTGAGGGATAGCGGGGATGAGGACGTCGAGAGCCCCACGAGGGAGACCACCAAGTCGGCTAAGAAGAGGAAAGCGGGATCCGTCACGTCAACACGGGGCAGGGGACGAGGTAGAGGCGGCGGTGGCGGTGGAAGAGGAGGCAGAGGGGGCCGTGGAGGAAAGCGCACGGCTGCCTGCAAAACAGTGGTGTACGACGACCACGAGAGTGACGAGGACGACGATGCTGTCAGTCTAAGGTCGGAGGAGGACGAGTTTGTTGAGGAGGAACCTCAGTCCGAAGAGGATGCAGAGGCCATCGGAGAGGAGTCTGATTGCCTTGAAGATGATGTGCTGGACGAAGAGGTGGAGGAGGAGGAGGAGGATAATGCCAGCTACTGTACAGAGAGTAGCTTTCGGAGTCAGAGCACACACGCCAGCACTCCGGGTAAATACACACTATGACCAGGCAGTGGCTGCACTGCAGTGGCTCAATGTGCACTGCAGAAGTTGGGAAATGCATGCAGTAAATGCTGCTGGTTATTGTTTCTGGTCCGTGCAGGAAGCAGTAAGGTTATTGTTCAAAATGGAGAATGCACACTGTATGAACACAGGCCGCAGTCAGCAGCTCATTACTGCTGCTGCAGGTGCTGTATCACCAGCCTACCATCACTGTCATCACATCTTAAAGCACGCCTTTGTTTATGTAATTCACGCATATTTTAAGAATAACTGCGAATGCATCTAACTCGACAAAGTATTCAGTTGCATTTAGGTTAATAACTTAGCTGCTAGCGTGCTAATGTTAGCATGTTGAAATTAGCTTCCCACTGTCCTACTTAAGTCTTATAGTTCACGTTAGATAACGGTGACTTTACGTAGACTACTATAGCTTCGTTCAACGCGTACTGCTTTATAGTTAGAAGTGAAGAAGAAATTGTAGTTTCTGATTTAAAGTCGATAAAAAACGACACTAAAATAGCCAGCTAGCTAACTTAGCGTGGCTAGCATGCTTGTCATTTTGACACTTTGGCAGCTTTCAACTTTGTTAACCCTACAATTCATCACTCCCACATTCATTTAAAACACGACAGCTAATGTCTCTTACGGTGCAACACAAAGAAAGGGGGGTTAAAATGCGTGATGTGACTAACATGTACGTGATTAGCCAGTT
This sequence comes from Gymnocephalus cernua, assembly GCA_023631565.1. NCBI lineage: Eukaryota > Metazoa > Chordata > Actinopteri > Perciformes > Percidae > Gymnocephalus > Gymnocephalus cernua. The sequence continues at coordinate 4,826,166 of CM042441.1, forward strand.
GGACAGCTAATGTTTTCCTAGATACAGCCTCTATAAGCTAATAGTTGACACTGGCCATGTGTTGAGTCAGCTCAGCCAAAGTAGCACTTAAAAGTTTGCTACCAACTTTAAATCAGACTATTCTGTTGAGTTGTTTTGTCTCTTTGAGGGGTTATGGCAAACTAACTGTAGGTTTGAGAATATAAGAGTTACGACTACATTTAGAAATAATGCACAATATATACACCTGCATGTTGGATATATTTGTATACAAACAAACAAATAGGCCTACAGAAGAGCAGGGTGATGTTGATAAGACAGTATTTTGACTAATGTACCTCAATATATAGTTCAGTTCAGTCACTTTATTATCCCAGATGGGGAAGTACAGAAATGCCAAGTAGCGAAATGTTTCCTGTATAGTACATACGATATTCAGAACACAATAATACTACAACCGCAATCTAAAAAATTCTGAATTACATGTGCATATTAAGATGAATATGTGACTCTCAACTAGACTATAAGAAAAAACAACATTTTGGATGTTTTTTCCTCTGCTGTAAGCTATGAAGTAAAATGATCTAATTATGGTTTACTGATATCATTTTTGTATCCTACAGGGAAGAAGAAAGTACGGGCTCCCCGACCTCGCACTCCCATCCTCGAGGAGAAGGAGATTCCTGCTCTTCAGCTTCCTGACTCCTCTGAGGATCTCCTGGTGCCTAACGAGGAGCTGCTTAACGCCACCTCCATCTACGAAGTGCTACGGAACTTCAGCATGGTGCTGCGTCTCTCCCCCTTCCGCTTCGAGGACTTCTGCGCGGCTCTGGTAGGCCAGGAGCAGTGCACTTTAATAGCAGAGACCCATAATTCCCTTTTGAAAGTCATCCTACGTGAGGAGGACACATCCAACACTACCTTTGGCCCCGCTGACCTAAAGGACAGCGTCAACTCCACTCTGTACTTTATTGACGGCATGACATGGCCTGAGGTGTTGCGGGCGTACTGCGAGAGCGACCGGGAGTACCATCACGTCCTGCCGTATCAGGAAGTGGATGAGTATCCCTATGGTCCACTCGAAAGTAAGATCAAGGTGTTGCAGTTTTTGGTGGACCAGTTTCTCACCACCAACATCGCCCGCGAGGAGCTGATGTCTGACGGCAGCATGCAGTACGACGACCACTGCCGCGTTTGTCACCGCCTGGGCGACCTGCTGTGCTGCGAGACCTGCACAGCGGTCTACCACCTGGAGTGTGTGAAACCACCACTGACGGAGGTTCCAGAGGACGAGTGGCAGTGCGAGATCTGCGTGGCACACAAGGTGCCGGGTGTCACAGACTGTGTGGCCGAGGCGCAGAAGAACAGGCCCTACATCCGCCAGGAGCCCATCGGATATGACCGCCACCAGAGGAAATACTGGTTCCTAAACAGAAGGATTATTGTGTAAGTTAGGACACTCATGCCTTTCCGCTCCACTAGAATTACCGTTCTGTGCCAACAGCTTTAAACTTAACAGATTTTGTTACCAAATACATTCAAAACAAAAAGGGAGAATAACAACCAATACAGTGCTGTCCAGCATAACACAATGGCATGCTACAACCCTTTTACAAGTCGGGCTGTGCAATTCATTGAAAAGTCCTTCAGAACACAACACAAGATGAGAGTTCACTTGCAAAATGTAATGTGCAAAATAATTTTTTTTTTCTCGATTACATTGTTTTTGTCATCGTTAGGAGCCGAAATCGCGATCAAAATTTGATTAATTGCGCAGCCCTATATATCAGTTATATACAGTACCTCAATGCACTGTGGGAAACGTGTAAAGGTCCAAGCATCCATGTAAAACATGTCACCATAGTCATGAAGCAGTGAAAAAGTAGCCACTGTAAACTGTAGTTAACCGTGACCCATGTAAATATTAAGTAATAGCCTTTTGAAACCAAATGCACATTTACTCTAAATGACAAAAAAATCCTCCTAAATCAAACTGCAGCCAATTGAAAGCAGTTTCCTAAAAGGAAAAACCTGCCAGCAGCTGGAGAGTGAAACTGAAAGTTGCAGTGAAAATCACTTGGCGCGTAGAATGCAGCGTGTTTCATCATCATCATTTGAATAGGGATTACAAAAGAGACATGCAATCCAAATCCTTTTCTCTTTAGTGATGTCTTTCCTGGTTGCCTCCCCCACACCCCAAGCTTATGTTAGACTTTATAAATAAGAGGCTGAATTCATCTTACTGTGAGAAAGTGTCTGACCTGTAAATGTTTTTAAGTTGTGCAGTAGTTAGTGTAAGTCTCACCTACTGCACCTTTAATCCAACTGAGAAGAACTCCAAAGAATGGAGGATAATGTTTCTTTAACTAAAGTTAAAAGTCACACTAATCGACAAGGTATTTATTTACCAGTGGTGTCATTAATTATTGTCATACTGTGACCAAGTTTACGTTGTCTCGGTTAAATGTTATTGTAGCGATACCTTGCGGTGAAGTGATAGAGTAAGTGATGTGGTTTGTTCGGATACTTAACAATTTATCTAAGAACCTGTCCTGCTCTAACTCCCCAGCGAGGAGGACGGGGAGCACGAGAAGAAAAAGATCTGGTACTATAGCACCAAGGCGCAGCTGTCAGAGCTCATGGAGTGCCTGGATAAGCAGTACTGGGAGATGGACCTGCATGCCACCCTGGAGGAGATGAAGGAAGAAGTGCAAGCCCACATGGACATCACGGAGGACCTCACCAACAAAGCCCGAGGAAACAATAAAGCCTACCTCACTGCTGTCAACGGTACGGATCTGATATTGTCTTCATTCCCCCAAAATAGAGATGCATTTGAAGCTTGTAATAGTGTAACCTTATTCTGGCACATGTGAGTAGTAGGGCTGGGACCATACGCTTCTGTCCCGATTCGATTCTTTCACAATACACGGGTTTCGATTTATATTGCGATTTTCCTTTATTGCAATTCTAGAAATATTGCCATTTTATGAGTATTGTGATTTTCTTTTCCTTCTTTAAAGTGCTCATATTATGCTTTTTGGCTTTCCCCCTTTTCCTTTATTGTGTTATACATCTTTTTTGTGCATGTTATATGTTTACAAAGTGAAAAAGCCCAAAGTCCCCCCCCAAAGGGACTTACCATCTCCACCAGAAAACACTGTTCACAAACTGCTCCAAACAGCTCTGTTGTAGTCCAGCCTTTACTTCAGAGACACACGTGGTCACTTTGGAACACACGTTATAATGCTCGCCTAGCTGCTAGCATGGCACGCCCTCATACTCTGCTTCTGACTGGCTAGTAGTCCTTACCTAGGTACTGTCAGGGCACGCCCTCATACTCTGCTTCTGACTGGCTAGTAGTCCTTACCTAGGTACTGTCAGGACACGCCCTCATACTCTGCTTCTGACTGGCTAGTAGTCCTTACCTAGGTACTGTCAGGACACGCTCTCATACTCTGCTTCTGACTGGCTAGTAGTCCTTACCTAGGTACTGTCAGGACACGCCCTCATACTCTGCTTCTGACTGGCTAGTAGTCCTTACCTAGCTACTGTCAGGACACGCCCTCATACTCTGCTTCTGACTGGCTAGTAGTCCTTACCTAGGTACTGTCAGGACACGCCCTCATACTCTGCTTCTGACTGGCTAGTAGTCCTTACCTAGATACTGTCAGGACACGCCCTCATACTCTGCTTCTGACTGGCTAGTAGTCCTTACCTAGATACTGTCAGGACACGCCCTCATACTCTGCTTCTGACTGGCTAGTAGTCCTTACCTAGATACTGTCAGGACACGCCCTCATACTCTGCTTCTGACTGGCTAGTAGTCCTTACCTAGATACTGTCAGGACACGCCCTCATACTCTGCTTCTGACTGGCTAGTAGTCCTTACCTAGGTACTGTCAGGACACGCCCTCATACTCTGCTTCTGACTGGCTAGTAGTCCTTACCTAGTTACTGAGCATGTGTAACTCCCACCAAAGATAGAACAGAAGTGTGATGCCTCACTCTGTAGCTAAAACAGAGAGCTCAACGCACAGGGTGAAAAGAGGAGCTGCAGCAATGTGCAGTACAACAAAAATATGGTGTTTTTTGAAAATTAAACCATGTAAACATATTCTGATATAACCTCTAAATACAATTATGAGCCTGAAAATGAGCATCATATGAGCACTTCAACAAAAACAAAATGTATCATGAGACATTTCTTAAAAACTAACCGCTCTGTTTAGCTGGAAACGGATATGATGTAGGGGTACCGCATAAACAGAAAATATTTCGGTGAATCGTTGGTAAAATTATCGATTCTGGGGAAAAGAATAGATTTCTAAAAACCGTTGCCAAAAGAAATCGCGATACAAAAGATTTTCGATTTATTTTGATCTAATCAGGGCACCTGTGACTTGATCTGTAGGCGAAGGTATTTATCCTTTTGTTTCCTGTAGACTTACATTCTTAAAACGGCTGCATCGCAGCTTCAGATAACACAGTTCCTCTCCCTCAGGCAGCGGCGCTGCCTTTTCTTACTGCTTCATGCTCTCTCAGACATGTGTGACAGGCTGCCATATCAGTAGCAGTGTTCCTGTCTCTGTCACCAAACTGCCTGGATTTCAGCTCTCAAAAAGACAGTGTGTGTGTGCGGTGCTATGTTTTATTGGGTAAAGTGTCTCTGGCATGCTGTCAAAAGCTGGAAGTTGGACTAGGTATTCTGTAGCCCTAAATGGAATAGAGATGTTTTTGTAAAGCCATTGCAGTGCTTTTTTTCCCACCACATCATAAGTGATTTATGGATGTTGCTGGTATTTTTCATCCGTTAAAAACCCACTGCTGCAGCACAGTGCTACCTTGCATTTCTTCATCTGGGATGGTGGGGAAACAGCTCTTCCTGTCCTAGTAAAAGTAGTTATGAAACATGGTTAGACAGGAGATTAGGTCTAGAGATCTTGGCCTTTTCAGGCAAGAAAATCTGCCCCGTCTGGATCTGTGTGGATGTAAATCAACTTCTTTGCCGGGTTAAGTGAGTTACAGACTTTAGATTTACTAGCGACTAAGAACAAGTTCATATTATTTATATGTTATCATATTAGAGCTGGGCAATATATCGATATTATATCTATCGTGATATGAGACTAGATATCGTCTTAGATTTTGGATATCGTAATATGACATTAAGTGTTGTATTTTCCTGGTTTTAAAGGCTGCATTGCAGTAAAGTGATGTCATTATCTGAACTTACCAGACTGTTGTAACTGTTATATTATTTACCTTTACCCACTTAGTCATTATATCCACATTACTGGTGATTATTTATCAAAAATCTCATTGTGTAAATATTTTGTGAAAGCACCAATAGTCAACACTACAATATCGTTGCGGTATCGATATCGAGGTATTTGGTCAAAAATATCATGTTTGATTTTCTCCATATTGCCCAGCCCTATATTATATTATATTATATTATATTATATTATATTGCTTCATACAACCAGTCAAAAGTCACCTGGAACTGAAAAGCAGCGTTGATTTTCTCACTGGAGTATGTTGAGCTCCAGTTGCGGTTAGAGCACTCCTTTCAAATTATTGTTTGTAGAACTGAAACGATTAGTTGAATCACAGACAATTTAGCGGCAACTATTGTTCATTACTTGAAAAATATAATACTAAAAAATAAATTAAAAAAACACCATCAAAAGCTTCTCAAATGTGAGGATGTAGTAGTAAACTGAACATCTCTGGGCGTTGGACTGATGGTGAAACACGGTATTTGAAGAAGTTGCATTGGGTTCTGGGAAATTATAATAGAGAATTTTAAACAATTATTTTGCCATTTATAGACAAAAGGATTCCATGTTTTTTTGGCAGGTTAAACAAATGCATTAGTTGCGGCCCTAATGATTTCATTGGAGCAAATGATCGTGATATGCAAATGTAAGGAATGAGGAGTGAAGGAGAAGTTATGAGTATGGACTGGATTAATTTATTTATCACTTGTGGACAAAGAACGTGCGTTTATTCATATTCACTCTGTCGTGGTCTCATCCTAACTTGGGAGAAAGCAGTTGCAACATTTTACATGAATGCATGGATATGTAATTACTACTGCCTTTTTTTTAATGAATTAATGAATGTTTCAATTGGCTTTTAGATGTGATCACGGAGCGCGTGACGGTGAAGCGGGAGGCACAGGAAGCAAAAAGGCGGGAAGAGAACGTGACGCAGGAAGCAGAAGCCGGCTCTGTTAAGACGGCGGAGGACGCCACCGAGCTAGCCTCGCGGCTCGGCAACGGAGAGCACAAAGAGGCCAAGGAAGATGCTGGTTCCCAAGGTAAACGTCAACCTCGTATGCAGTAGGGCTGCACGATATGAGGACAATAGGGGATATGTAATAACTTGGGATAAACAGACATCGATGTGGACTCACTTCTGCTGCTTTCAGTATTCTGCTAAAAGACAACAAATTGCTCGTAAAAATGTTAAACAAATCAAAGGAAATTATTTTCAATGTTATTTTATTGAGCTATCCGGGCGCCCATGACATTTATATTTTTAAAGTGCAGTTTACTGATATTTTCTTTCAACTTACTCCAAAAGTCTCTTAGTGTCTATCGCGATATGTCACAGCCGATGTCGCGATGTGGTTATTGCGCCAGTTGATATCGCGATGACGATAAAAAAAAAAAAATACTATATATTCAGTCCCTCCAGAAAAACGCGGAGTTTTTTTGTGATTGTTGCGGGCAAAAATCCTTGATTATGCGGCACATTTTCTTAAAAAATGCGATGGAACATGCGGGATATTTATGCAATTTTATGCGATGAAAATGCGGGAACTTGCAAAAACTGCGGTTTGATGAAAAAGAGAAAAAAAGTGATTCCCCCAACACCGTGTTCTCAGTAGGCGACATTACATCACTTCATAACGTTCCCATGGCAACAGGGGAAAATGGCTGCTCTTGTGTGAAGTAAACGCAACATTTTTCAACTTTCTGCTGAGATATATGTGACTTTTTTGCAACAAAAATGCGGGGATTATGAAATCATGCAAGCCCCGCATATTTTGCGTGGAAATCGGCAATTTATGCGGCGAAAGTGCGGCGTATTTGAAAAAATGCGTCCCCCCCCGCATAAATATGCGGACTTTGGCTGATTATGCGTTGAATTCTGCGATCGCAAAATCGCGTTTTTCTGGAGGGACTGTATATTATGCAGCCCTAATGTACAGTCTTCTGTCATTCTCTACATGCCATTTCTCCTGAAGTAAGTCCTTAACAGAAGACTCAGTAGTGCTGATAGCAGCAGGTTTAGTTTTCTTGAATTGCATGGTGAAACTGTGTCTGTGAATTCTCCGTGGCAGCATCAAGACCTTTACCTGCACCTGACTTTCTGCTAAATAATATAATGTCTCCGCTGGTGCTGTTCGCCCTGTGTGTGTGTATGTCATACCACAGCAGCCACGGCTCCCCCTGCTGCAGAGAGCTGCCAGTCTGACCCTAACCCCGGCTCTGCCACCCCGGACGCAGCTGCGCCTAAAACGGACTTCCTCGAACCTAACAAGGAAACGCAGCCTGCTCACTCTGCGAGCCAGGAGAGTGGGGAGTCCCCTCCGTTGGCAAAGCGGGAAAGGACAGGTACTCGGGAGTCAAATATGGACCCCGTTGTTTCGCTCCGGAGTCCCGCTATCAGCCGCATCTCTAGCCATTCAACTCACCCTCCATTTCATTCCCTGCTGCCGGGCCGCACATCCATCTGCATCCGTCTGCTTGTGAAGTACAACTTTATTTGTCCCATTGGGCAGTTGGATCAATTCAAATACAACATATTATTATAATACTAATAGTAATAAAACGTAGTAAAAACAAAGTAAAAAGCTGATATTACCTTTTTCTTTTTGAGTTCAGCCTGTCTGTGCTGGATGCTACTAACCATAGCCCGCCCTTTTCTCCCGGCTCATTTGCCTCAATTCAATTCGAACAACTTTATTTATCCCAAAAGGGCAACAAAACAAAATGGGTTAACCCAGGCAAGAAGAGCGGCGAGATTGCTTCCATTGGCAACATTTAAGAGCATAATGGCAGAAGGGATGAAGAAATACAAATGTCAAATGTTGGCTGTAAGGCAGTGGCTACGCTGCTTTGTTTTATTAGTCTCTATACATTTATAATTGTATAGTTGGGACAGAAAACTAAATCATGTGTAAAAAAAAAAAAGCAAGTCATTGTTTTTTTTTCTAATTGGACTTGATGAGGCATTCCAAGATTTGTTTTTGGATGAATTATAATGAAACCTTTGAGGAGGCTGTAATGAATGCAGTGTACACCATCTCTGGCGTTACATCGAGGTGATTGTAGGTGTTCCAGTGCATTGAACTTTTCCTTTTCTCGTACCTCTGCCATATCTGCAAGGTTTAGAGATCTGTCCAACATTCTGCCTGACAAACCAGTTCCCCTGGGGTGTTTAGCGTCACATTTTACTATGCCAGTCACAAATTCTGCATTACTGGTCTCTGTTTGCTTTTTGTTCAGTGTGTTTGTTGTGTTGGCTGGCTGCTTTGGCTGTTTTACATGGCTTTGAACAAGCTACTGTGTGTCTCCATCTTATGTTACATATTCTCTAGCGGAGAATTGTTTCCTCAGCTGAATTTCCGATGTGATGATTTCTGTGTTGGCCAATACGTCCTTCTTTCTTTTGGGTAGCTCAACCAAAACATTGTAGCTCTCGCCACATGTGCAACACTTGAGTAACCATAAATAGCCTGATCCTTTTTAGATTCCCCTTCACAGCATCTCTTCCTTATCTTCAGAAAACATGAAATTAGATTGCGAGAAGATATTTTCACTTTTTTGCTAATTGCTCCTGAGCTGGTGCGGGCCGTTTTCTGCCATTCGTCTTGTCTTGACCTACCTACTCTTAAACATGAAACTAAAGCTCTTGCATTCAACTTCCTTTTATTTTTTGGTGCATTCATTTCTTGCCTTGTGTTGTGCCACACGCTTTTGGCACCGTGGTAGACGGCAACCCTGGCAGCAGCTAGCACGACACGTCTGTCACAACCGGCTCCTTATTCTCATTCCAATTTATGGGCATTTGTGCGGGTTCCTGTTGCTCAGACAAAAGGCCCTCTGCCTGGAAGCCCCACCTGCTACCTCATCAACAAAGAGCTGCATATATATGCAGGACTGTCTCTCCTAACAACTCAAAGGCAGAGCTGTTGTCTTGAATTGGCTCTGCGGCAAGTGCACAGCTTGTTTTGGATTTGTGTAGCTTTTCCTGTCCAAGATGGGTTTAGTTTTGGAGGCCTAACTGGGCTGATGAAGCACTTAATGGTTTCACTAAAGACTCTCACTAAAGACTTTTTTTTTGTGTAGTTGGTTGGTCATATGCAAAATGTCAGGTCTTGAGACCTGTTGTTACATTGAACTAGTCTATATCCGCGACGTTCCACTTCCAGGATTGCTCCGGTGTGGCCGGAAATTCCGGCGGATGTTCTTCTTTTCAGCTGGACGTCCGTTACCTTCCTCTTCCTTTGTGTTGGAATTTTAAAATCTGGTGGATTTGAGAGGACTCTGGTTAACTGCTCCTCAGACCTCTGCAGGGTAAATCCAGACAGCTAGCTAGACTATCTGTCCAATCGGAGCTTTCTGTTGCACGACTAAAACTACTTTTGAACGTACACATGTTCCACCAAAACAAGTTTCCTACCAAGGCTGTTTTTCAGAGGCACCGTGGCTCCGTCCGCCGTCCAAGACGATTGTGATTGGTTTAAAGAAATGCCAATAAACCAGAGCACGTTTTTCTCCCATCCCGGAATGCTGTGTGGACTAGCTAGACCTTCCTCCACAGTGCTGTGGAGGAAGGTCTGGCAAAGTGAGACTACATTGAACAAGATCTGGCCGAGCTATATTGAGAATTTCCCGATTCGAGAGGTTGAATTTTTTACTACCAGTGTAATTTTATTTGTTTACAGCGTTGCCATCTTTGCTAAAAGCACGTCGCTTGTAATTAATATCATTGAGAGTCACTCCTTGCATCCCTAATACTTGCTTTACGCTTGTCGAAACATTTTTACTTTGTAGATAAGGATGTGAAAAACGAGTCTAGCAGTGAAGACAAGCACCCTGACGACTCCCAAGATCAGCCACAGCCGCAGTCCTCTCAACCAGAGGCGAGCGGTGGCAGCAGCCAGGGTTCTGGCCTCAGGAAACCCGAGCAGCCTGACCTGGCGGATCGGTCCTCCCGGTCCTCTTTCACCAGCCAGGATGGCACAGGTAAACGTGACTGAGACGAAAAGTAGATTAACACAACCGATTCTAAAGCCAGTGTTTAACTGTCTCTCGGTGTGTCTGTTGGGAATCAGTGCTGAATTTGTGTCATCTGCTTTCTGAATGACAGACGAGTACAACAACAAGGCCAAGACCGATCGCGGCAGACCAGCAGGACAGGAATCGAAAAACCAGACGTCAAGAGGCAGCAAAGAGGTGAGGCGGGGGTTTTCCAATCACAAAAGTTATTTTAATTCTTCAGAAATCTTAAGGAAATCTCAGTACTGACTAAGTTGTATCCAGCATCAAGGATCCTGTATTTTAATTAGTTAATAAAGTTCTTTGTTAGCATAAACACTGCATTGACTGCACCTAATTATTGATAAAATGAAGAAAACAAAGGCTTTGTAGAGAAATGTTCTCCCATGTACAGTATGTACTCAGAAAGGTATTGTGTCAAAAGTTTTCCAGTTTTAAAGCCACAAGTTGAACACCTTGAAAAAGCAGCTTCTACTTGTATGTCTCGTAGTTGAATGTAATGTTCTCTCTCGTGTTTCAGTCGTCTCCTGTACGCTCTGAGGGTGAATCTTCGCGTCTCAGCTTCCTGAAAAGGGACCTGATGGTGAATTTGAACAACCTGTTCAAACTGGGTCAGGAGGGTAAATACAGGGTCTACCACAACCAGTACAGCACCAATGTCCTGGCCCTGAACAAACATCAGCACCGGGAGGACCACGACAAGAGGCGCCACCTCTCCCACAAGTTCAGCCTGACCACCGCGTCGGAGTTCAAATGGAACGGCTCTATCTACGGCTCGCGGAGCCTGACTGTCTCCACCCTGCGTCTCACCATCATCCAGTTGGAGACCAATGTCCCTGGACCGTTTATGCATCCTAACTGGGCGTCGCACAGGTAACTCTGATCCAGTTGATGTGAAGTCACTGGTGTTTCACCCTTTTAGCTGGAAGGCAGGGATTGATACAAAGGTCTTAACCAATGGTGCGTTCTTTTTGCCTCGGAAGTCGGAGGTCGCAACTGGGAATGACGTCACACACGAGTTGAATGCGTTCTTTTTGCAAGTCTGATTTTCATTGTTTTCGTTAGCTCTAGCCAGGTTAGCCATTGTTAGCAACGCCAGTTTAAACGATGTATACGCTGTTTGTTTTTTTGTGCATACAAACCGCGTGACAACACAGAAGACAGCGCTGCGTGTACGGCTGATTTAGTGTGACACAAATAACACAGAAGTGCTTATAACTATGTTACTACAGCTTTCACAACTGTCGATACACGGATGTTGGATTTTCAGCTCGGGTACCTCGGTGGATGTACGAGTTCCGAACTCGTAAATACGAGGTCAGGGGGGCGTGTTTACGACTTTGACCTCGTAAAATACGAGTTGCGAGGCAAAAAGAACGCACCACAAGTGCGTAAGAAATGACAGGCTATTTTTACATTTATTAGAGATGTCCGATACTATTTTTTTCTTTCAGATATTGATTTCGATACCTGGACTTGCGTATACTGAGTAACAATCTGATACCATATCATTTTTTACCAGCTGTATACTACCATCCCGGTATGGATGTGATATGACTGCTACTATTGTTTTATGGCCTGGCTCAGGTTAAACGCTTTGTAAAACATGAACAGATAGAGTGATTATGTAGTTTGACAATCATAATGGAAAAACCCCCGTTAATAAACTACTTTTGAAGTTGATTTGTTTTCAGGCTAAATTCACCAATACAGATACCAGCATTTTAGGCAGTATCGGAGCCATTTCCGATCGGTATCAGGACAACTTTCCGACATTTATTTCAAGTTTGTATCAAAGTTTCTGTCCCAGTGTGGTGGGAGATCCAGATTGATTTAGCCACCAACGATCTGGCATGAAGTTCCTCTAGCCGTGGGGTGGTTAAAGGAATAGTCAGTTGTGTTATCTTTTGTTTTATACAGTTTGTCTCTTTTTTTTTTTTCCTTCTAGGACCAACTGGAACAAAGCCGTGCAGATGTGCAGCAAGGCCAGGGAGTTTGCATTGGCCTTGGCCATACTGGAGTGTGCCATCAAACCAGTGGTCATGCTGCCTGTATGGAAAGATTCTCTTGGACACACAAGGTAACCAACTGTTGGCTACACACACTAAAAGCACATTAACATGTAGTGTGCTTTCCAAAAGCCTAACAGGACCCAAGCTACTCATCATCTGTGTCACTGCTCCAGGGAGTTTGGAGTGCACTATTGTTGACCAAACAAGCAACACGCTCAATAATAACTTTTCTATTTCCATACTGCCCCATGCACCTTTACATCTTGGTTTAAAAACGGTACCTTCTTGCTTCAGGCTACATCGCATGACCTCCATGGAGCGGGAGGATAAAGAGAAGGTGAAAAAGCGTGAGAAAAAACTGGAGGATGAGGAGACACTGCAACAGGCCACTTGGGTGAAGTACACCATCCCCATCAAGCACCAGGTAAAACAACAGCGTCTTTCAGCTGTCCCCTAGCTCCTCCTGTGGCCATAGAGGAGGTTTATGATCATGTATACTGATCTAGAGCAGTGCTTCTCAGCGTAACCCCACGTCCCTGTCCGATTAACTATCCATTACTGTAAGCTAACCATTTCAACCACTTAGCCATTGCTTTTAGCTAACTGTTTCAACTGTTTATCTGTTACTTTTAGCTAACTATTTCAACCATTTAGTCATTATTTTTAGCTGTTTCAACTGTTTATCCACTACTTTTTACTTTTAGCTAACTGTTTCAGCTGTTTTAGCCATTCATCCATTACTTTCAGGGAACAGTTTGAACCACTCGGTTTGAAAACTAGTTTTCACACACACACACACACATAATTGAGCTAATCTGCAATCTCTCCACGTACCCCCTGACAACTGAAAAAGTACCACCTGAGGTGCAAGTAGTCCTGGTTGGAAATATCTTAATATTGCTACATTCTCTGAAATGATTGTGGTTCTTGTGTGTTTTTTCTTTCAAGGTGTGGAAGCAGAAGGGGGAGGAGTACAGAGTGACAGGGTATGGTGGCTGGAGCTGGGTCAGTAAGACTCACGTGCCACGGTTTGTCCCAAAGCTACCAGGGAACACAAACGTAAACTACCGCAAAGAACTGGAGGGTAAGGTCCAAACTGGCAATATTTCTTCAATATATTCTCCTGCTGCTGGCAATTTTGGCTCATATTATGATTTTTTTATGCTGTTTTCATAGCTAAAATGAAGAAGGAAAATGCAACAGCTTGCACTAATAAGCAGAAAAAGTTGATGGAAACTGAGAAGCAGACAACTCAAAACACATCGAACAAGGACAATGAACAAGCATCCATCACTGCGTCATCTGAGGAGGACTGCAAACCTCAGACCTCCAAAGTGGAAGAAAAACCCACGGAGGATGAGCGGGAAAAGAATGCAGAAGAGAAGAGCGAAGAGGAAAAAATGGAGGTTGACCCCTGCTCAGAAACGGCTGCTTCAAGTGGAGAGACAGGTAAATGTTTGAAATTAAATTTTCTCTCCTTTTACCTACTGGAGTTCCCTTGGTGCTATTTGAGGATGAATATATGTTTCCCGTCTACTGACCTCTCTGATTCTTTGTTATAGATAAAGCTGAAAACAAAGGCTCTTCCTCGCCTTCTGTGCAGCCTGCGAGGGACGAACCAATTCAGAAAGTAGAACAACCCAAGAAGGAAGAGACCACTGCATCAAAGCCCTACTATGATGTTGTGAACGTCAGCGAGGGTTTCCAGCTGCGGACAGCTTATAAGAAGAAGGTAAAGCCCTCCAAACTGGATGGGCTTTTGGAGCGACGGGTAAAACAGTTCACCTTGGAGGAGAAGCAGAGGCTAGAGCGAATCAGACAGGCGGCACTGCTGTCCAAAATGACTGCCACAAAGCCTACAGCCGGAGTTAGGACTGAAGGATCCACATTAGGCAAACAGCAGCCTGCTGCAGCCCTGTGTGTAAAAGAAGAAAAAGAGGAGGGCCTTCAAGTGAAAGACCACGTAGTTAAAAAGATTGACTTTGGGCAGGAGCAGATGAAGATAAAGGCAGACTTGGATGTCAAATCAGAAGCCACAGCACCTAACCACAGCAAACAGACGGAGGTAAATGCTGTGCAGGGGAACTGCGGGGAGGACTTGGCTCACAAAGAAGTGAATGGAGAACCCTTATCAAGCACTGAGCCCAACAGTAAAAACAATTGTATATCAGATGCAGTGGAAGGTAAAGAAAAAACACAGAAGCCTGAGGTGGCTCGAGTGGGAGAGAATGCTAAGAAACGTGGGTACGAGGAAATTGAGCAAGGCACTGGACAAAGCGTGCAGGTGAATGGGGAAGCTGGGGAAAACCCTGCAGACTCAAACAGCAACTCAGACCCAGCCAGTCAAGTCCAAGGCGATATAAAAGAGCCTCAGAAAGAGCCTGTCAAGTCTCTGATGAATGGAAACCTCTCGCAGAACGATGTGTCTGACATATGTCACCCACCTCCCCTAAAAGTCCCGAAATTAGAGAACCATGTGGCGGAGAAAGGAGACTCTATCAATAAGAACGTGGATGTGGCCGAGGCCGGTGAGGGGACCGGACCTGCTAAGCTTCCATCCTCTAGCCCTCCTTGCCTGAATAGTAATAGTACCGATAATGACGGCAGTAGCGAAGGTTTGAAGACCGCCATCGCCACTAACGCCACCACCGCCACAGAGCCTAAAAACACCCCAACAACTGGCCTGCCCAGCAACATCAGTAAGTCAGATGTGACGTCTCAAGCAGCAAGTAGCGCAGTCTCCTCTATTACCGCCGCCGCTCAGCCCAGCTCCAGAGCAGTCGTCCCTCAGAAGACTAAACTTCCAGTCACCGACACCAAGACGGGCACGTCAACCAGCTCCATGACAATTAGCAAAGAGTATTCCACCAAAGACCGAGTCAGCCTTCTCAGGTTCCTCAAATCCAAGAAGGCACGCTCGGGGACAGCCCTGCCGTCCTACCGCAAGTTTGTCACCAAGAGCAGCAAGAAGAGCATCTTTATCCTGCCAAATGATGACCTGAAGAGAATGGCGAGGAGAGCAGGCATCAGAGAGGTGCCCATCTTCAACTACAACGCCAAGCCCGCCCTGGATATATGGCCCTACCCGTCACCTCGGCCCACTTTTGGGATCACATGGAGGTTGGTAACACGTTTAGATCTTTTTACACATTGTTTGGGATACTTAAAAAATGTATTTAGAATTAGCACATGTAGTACACATTTACAATAGCCAGGTGAAAATCTTCTTTTAATTATTTTGAACAATGCTATGAATCGATTGATATGCCAACTTAAAAAATGACCTAATCTCTTCCCGTTGCTGCTGGTTTTTGTTGTCCTAAGTATGCCGTCTATTCAGTCGGACAGCAGCCTAAGTAAACAACACAACGTCATTGGTTGATGTCTTTATTTGCGGTGCAAAAACTGTTTCCAAAAAACATTTACACCGCTTTATCGGCGCGTAATATTCACTTTCTGTGTGAAAGTACTCGTGACAAAACAACGGTTAGACAACGGCGTGCAAATTAATCGGACACAAAAAAAAGTCCCCTGTGTGTAAAGACCTTTTTATTTGTGTCATGAACACAATATTACGTCACCAAGATGTAAAAAATAAAAGTACAGTGAACTAAAGTCTGTATGTAAACATACTTTCTGTTGTTAGAATTAATAATAATAATAATAATGTATACTTTATTAATCCCGCAAGGGGAAATTACAATGTTTTCACTCTGTTATTACACACATTACACACAGGCCTGAATTACATGCACATGCTCACTACCTATACATGCACTAATGGAGAGATGTTAGAGTGAGGACACTGCCCACAGCTCATGTTTTTCTTTATTTTTTTATGGCTGTGTCCCTTTCAGGTACCGTCTCCAGACTGTGAGGTCTCTGGCTGGGGTCAGCCTGATGCTGAGGCTGCTGTGGGCCTGCCTGAGGTGGGATGACATGGCTGTTAAGCCCTCTGCTGCTGTAGGAACTACACGGAAAGGTGAGAACGTGCTGCACGCTGACGTCTTTGCCTTTACTGATCTTGTTTGTTTTTTTTACTTCCTTTGGGCATCTTGTCTGTGTTCCTTAGAGGACGCCTTCTTACATTAGTTTCTATTTTAGTTCAACTTATGTTTAGAGCTGCAAAGATACATCAATTAATCGATTAGTTGTCAACTTAAATTAATCAGCAACTATTTTGACAATCGATTAAATTCTCTGATTCCAGCTTCTTAAATGTGAATATTGTTCTAGTGTCTTCTCTCCTCTCTGACAGTAAACTGAATATCTTTGAGTTGTGGACAAAACAAGACGTTTGAGAACGTCGTCTTGGGCTTTTTGGGAAACACTGATCGACATTTTTCACCATTTTCTGACATTTTACAGACCAGCTATTTGATTAATCGAGAAACTAATCTGCAGATTAATCAACAATGAAAATAATTGTTAGTTGCTCCCTACTAATGTTGTAGTAGTAGTAGTAGTAGTAGTAGTATTAGTATTAGAACTATGAAATGGTTTCCATTTTAAATAATGTGCCGATACGTTTTCTTTTTGCCACAGAAACCACAGACACAGACGTCATCACGACAGAGATCATAAAACGAAGAGACGTGGGGCCTTACGGCATCCGCTCAGAATACTGCATCAGGAAGATCATCTGTCCCCTCGGAAACAGAGACACTCCCAAAGGTAAAAGCTAAACAGCAGAAACACACACACACACACACACACACACACACACACATAAATAGAAATAGCAGGTTGATTGCTGGAAGAGTTTTGGCAACTTGTTTATACATAACTTAAATTTGTTTCTGTTTATCTTTCTGAGTAGAAACCCCCACTCCACAGAGGAAAGGCCTGCGATCAAGCGCCTTGAGGCCCAAGAAGCATGAGCCAGCCAAGCTGACGGGGCCTGTAGCTGTGGAGACATGGGTGCCTGAAGAGGACCTGGAGCTGTGGGAGATCAGGGCCTTCGCAGAACGGTGAGAAACGCACAGCTAGCCTCCTCTGGCCTGTGGCCCCAAAAAATGATTGTTTAGGGGAACACTGAATTATTCTGTTAGAGCACTGATTCATCTGACTGTCACCTTTTTTTTTTTCTGGATATTACAGAGTGGAGAGGGAGAAGTCTCAGGGTATCGATTCCTCCAAGACTGGCAGTGGTCTTAGGACGGCCGAGGACGTCAAGGCCCATTTGGAGGGTCAGCTAAAACAGGCCAGACTGGCTGCTCAGCAGGTGGGAACGCTGAACACACACACACACACACACACACACACACACACACACACACACACACACACACACACACACACACACACACACACACACAGAGGTGTGTGTGTTTTTTTTCTGCTTTAACATTTTTAAAATGTGTGTTCTCACTGTACTCCAGAAGCATTAGTACAATCCTTTGTTTTGGCAACATTTAACCTAATCTTGCTTGACTTTAATTTCTGTTTCTTGCACTTATATATATTGCACTTGTATACTTTATACATTTTTTGACTATTTTCTTCTTTTTTATAATCATAAGAAAGCTTTTTTGCACACCTCTTTTGGTCGGGCAGGTGCGTAGGATGTGATCCAAAGTGGCAGATCAGAAGTTTAGAAGAAAAATCCCGCACCCTGACCATTACGCAAGCAAACAATTTATTTACAACGTTTCGGTCCTAGACCTTACCTGATGAAGGTCTAGGACCGAAACGTTGTAAATAAATTGTTTGCTTGCGTAATGGTCAGTGTGCGGGATTTTTCTTCTAAACTTCTTTTTTATAATTAAAATATTATAAATTATAAAAAACATTTTACACCTTAAATCAGACTGCGAGCAACTGCAACTTAGCAATTTCGTATTCTGATTCTGAAAATGTTGTATTATTATTGTTACAGAAACGTCTGGAGCAGAGACCGGGTACACCTGCCACCACTCCCACAACAACCACCACCACCTCGGCCAGCACTCCCAGTTCTCCAGGCACCCCAGCGTCCATGGGCCAGAGGACAAGCCAGGTCACATCTGGAACTAAGATGGTCCTGGCCTCCAAACTGGGCTCTCCTGTTCCCTTCCAGCAGGACAAAAACTTTCATCAGTCTTTTGCTTCTTGGGTCAAGCAGGGTCAGACCAACAGCAGTCCAGGTAAGCCGGATCGAAAGACACAGATCATTTGAATTAATCTTAATCCCATCGGAAATCTTGCGTAGAATGGTGTAGAGTTGTGCGCCTTCTCATCCATCATCTTCTGTTAGCGGCAGGCAGACAACAACTTTGTCAGAAGATACTGTTTTTTGTTTCCTCCTTTTATTATTGCTCTTTGACAATTATATCAGTTTGTCAGAAGTCAGTCATTGGCATGAATTTCCGCGTTATTTTTTGTTGTGTCAATTTTCCACAGTGGTAAATGTGATTGGCTTTGTGGCTTGTGGTGTCCACTTTTTATCCTGTTAAAACTGTATTTTCAATTTGAGTCCTTTTAATATCCTAAAGGGATACAGGATAGCCTGTTTATCAGCAGAATTTAAACACATGGCAAAGCAAAATGAGTTTTGCTTTTTGGCCTTGTATCGATCACTATGTGCCTCGGAGAGGTGGGTTCATTATTTTTTATTTTTTTTATTTTTTTTGGGATACGTTGGACATGTAGGATGGTAGAGTTACTGCTTTTTGACTCCTCCTCCTGCAGCTCTCCCTCTCTGTCCAGCCTCTCCCATCAGACGAGCACAAGCATATGCACCGGCATCACACAGTAACCTGTACTAGTATTAGTCATTTATTTCATGCCGATGCTGTTGTATAGCGGCAGTTATATGATAATTACTGTGCTGTTTTATTTGTAAAGGCCTTTGAGATGACATACTGTGATTCAGGGCTCTAGCTAGCTACATGAACTTGAATGAGTTGCAGTGGACACCACAGTCGTAGAGTGGCTATCGCGGCGGCCCTTGTGGGTATGCGTGACTGCAGGTGGTGCATGGTGTGTCTTGCAGCCTCCATTGGCTCGGTGGCCACCGTGGCTAGCAGTATCGCCACCTCAGAGCAAATCATCCAGATCGCTGGCAGCCCAGTGACTGTGGCTGGCCAGGTCCTCGCTGCCAAACTCCCGCTCCCCGCTAACAGCAAGATTGTCACGCTCAACATGCCCACCGCTCAAGGAGGTAGGGAGCACGAGTGTCATCCATTTCCGCTGGTTTGTGCTTACAATTGCCTAAATGGATGGAAGAGTGTCCTGTGACCGGCGAAATCTGTTGGCACTGAGCATGGATGATGCAACCAGATTTTAGGTTTTTTGTTAGCTTTTTTTTTTTTTTTTTTTTTTTGGCCAAACGAATGCAGTTTTTTTCTGAGCTTTTCTCTGAGTTGTGTAAAAGTGATCCCATACACTGAAGCTTTTTTAATTGCTTTATAGAGCTTCCCCACACACAGTGCATGTCTCGCCGCTGCTGTGCACCCGTGACCTGTATCGCTGCATGCACCCAATGCATATTTGCTTCTTTCCTCACGTAATCGTGCTTGTCAACAGGTATAGTCCAGCAGAAAGTCGTGGGCATTTTTCCCTCTGGGCCCCCTGCGAACCTTAGGACATACAGCACGCTACATCCTACGACTGGCAACATCAACCTCAGAGCCACCACCTCCTCAACTACCCAGCAACAGGTCTTTTGTCCTTCACCCTGTCCTTTTCAATGTTAACTCGAAGGTAGTAAAATGTTAAGCACATTGATTGAGGATTTTACTTTTGGTTTTGTGTTCCAGGCCATCACAGCGGGAGGCCAAATACAGCCTGGCACGACGACGAGCCAGTCGGCGACCTCGTCCACCTCTGTGGGCACAGCAGCAGGCAGAAGTCCAGCAGTGGCTCAACAAGGTGTTCTGTCTAACTCATCATTTCTTCACATAAATAAATGTCTTCAGCTTTTGTGGCTCAAGTTTTTAAGCCTTGAGATTCAAGATGAGTCAAACCCGTTTTAGAACATTGCAGGGAAAAGTTGTAGTGTTCTGATCCGGCCCGTCTCGGCTCTAATCAAGCCGGCTGATGGTGTCGCTGCGACTCAGCTTGTCAAGTCGCCAGAGGCTGGTTTTAGAACGCAAGGGACGTCACCTGTTTCAACAGCCAAATGACAAAAAGTCAGCTTGTAAAGTCAGCTACAAACTATAGAAATAAAATGATCTATAATCTATTTTATTTTCTATAAAAACTGGGCGAAATGGCAGTTTGAGACGGAAACTTTTCTCACTAGCAATGCAACTGTAGCAAGTATCTCTAACTGTAACGTAATCCACATTCATATTTAGATGCAAAAATGATATATCCAGCGACAAAAAGCCTGAAGGTCGGAAGTTGTAAGTACAAAGAGTTGTTGCCATGGAGATAACACTGTCTCGTTGCATTAGCGTGAAATGGCAGGTTTTGTAATGTTGCAGACCAGCGTGTTGCAACTAGTTGCAAGTTCCAACCTGTCCTGAATCTTTGGTCTGAACTGGGTTTTACAAAATAAGAATAAAACATTCCTACTCTCTCCTCATCGCGTCCAGGCCAACCTCAGCCGACTGTGACACAGACGGGTCCTGGTTCTACACCTGTACAGACGACTGCAGCTCAGAGAGCAGCAGGTGCTGCGCCGTCACCTCCTGCAGCCACCGCAGCACCTGGGCAGTCACCTGTAGCTTCCTCCCAGACCACCAGGCCACAGCAGGGTCAAGTTAAACTCACTATGGCACAGCTCATGCAGCTAACACAGGGTGCTCAGGTGAGGGCACATTTCTTTTCTCCTGCAGAGAAAATCTTTAAAATGTTTTACTTGCACTTGTAAAGTACCTCATAACTTTGTTTTGAATGGTGATGTATAAAGAGAGAATTCTGTCACTGTTAGCTGAAGGCAAGACTCCTTTTGTCTACGATGCTGCAGGGTGGAAACCCAGGTCTGACGGTGGTGATCCAGGGTCAGGGTCAGACCCAGGGACAGCTGCAAATCATCCCACAGGGTGTAACAGTCATCCCTGGTCCTGGTCAGCAGCTAATGCAGGCAGCCATGCCCAACGGCCAGGTGCAGCGCTTCCTCTTCACTCCCATGCCCCCATCCTCAACAGCTCCAACGTCAGCACCCACTCCGACCCCTCAAACCCAAATGTCAACTCCAACTCAAGCCAGAGCCCTTGCGCAAGTCCAGACGACCCCCTCAGCCCGAGGCCAAACCATAATGACGGCCCCTGTTCCTGTCCCTACACATATGCCAAGTTTGGCCCCCAGGGTTCCTGTGCAAACCCAAGTTCCAGCCGCGACCCCGTTATCAGTACCTGCACAATCTCAAATATCCACTCCTGTTCCTGCCCTGCCACACGTTGCAGCCCAGGCCTCCACACAGGTGTTATCCTCCACACCAGCCTCTGTCCCCGCACAACCCCAAGTGGCAAGATCTGTCCCTTCCCCAGCACAAAATGCAGGCCCAGCTATGTCTCAGACACAAGTCTTTGCCACAGCCTCAACCCCTGCACAAAACCAAGTCCCAGCCGTCGTGCCAACCCAAGTCTCCACCCCTACCCCTGGCTCATTTCCTACACAAACCCAAACTGCAGTGCCGAATCCTGTCCTGGGACAAGTTGCACCTCAAGCCCAGGTCCAGACACACGCCTTCAGCCCCGCCCCTGCATTAGCCCCCGTCTCAGTCAAGGTGGCTGCCCAAGTTGCTGCAACAGCAGCCGCTACTAACTCGGCCCAAATGACTGCTTCTGCCTCTCTTCCCTCACCTGTCCAAGTTCCAACCCCTGCCCTTGCCCCCGTCTCTGCTCCTGTCATAGCTGTTGTGTCCTCCCAAATTGCTGTCCCGTCCCCAGCCAAAGCTCTAACCCAAATCCAGGCTACAGCCCCGGTTCCCCTTCACGCTGCTGTGGCCAATGCTGTTGTCACACCAGTCACAGCCACCTCTACAACACCTTCAGTGCCAGGTAAGGAACCCACCTCAATTCCCACAAACGATCTATCAATCTAGGGTTGGGTAGCGTTTCCTAAATGATTCCTGGACCGATACTATAAAAAAAGAAGAGCACAAAATGACGGTGACATGCCAAAGCCATATGGTCAAATTTAAATGGTTAATTTAAAATATATTAACCCTTACTTATAATAATAACTTATTTCAGTTGCTGTTAAACGACAAAAAGAAGAACCACTAGATGGCAGAACGGTACTTTACAACAACAGCTTGAGTTTCTCGAGGTGCACTATTGTTTCTCGGACTCTGGTGTCTCAAAGTGCAGCTGGTCTCCTCCGTGTCTTTAGCTGCAGACTGTTGTACGTCTCGCTGTTGGAATCCTCTTCAGTGAAATACTGCCACACGTTAGGCCGTTTAGATGTCAGTATTTTAATTGTGTTTCAGCCAGCTACTAGCTAACGGTAGGCTAACGTTACCTGTGGCCAAGTGTGATGTTAACTGGCGTCACGTGCAGTGATGCTTCTGTTCACTGTAACATTTGAGCCCCAGAGACCAACGCAAGCATTTAAGTTGCACCGAAATGAGGCACTGAAATTTGCATTGTCATTCACTCCGGTAGATAGTGGTCATTTAGGCAGTCCCTCCAGAAAAACACTGAGTTTTTTTTTGTGATTGTTGCGGGCAAAAATCCTTGATTATGCGGCACATTTTCTTAAAAAATGGAAAATACGGGATATTTATGCAATGAAATTGCGGGAACTTGCAAAAACTGCGGTTTGATGAAAAAGAGAAAACAAAGTGATTCCCCCAACACCGTGTTCTCACTAGGCGTAATGACGTCACTTCATAACGTTCCCATGGCAACGGGGAAAATGGCTGCTCTTGTGTGAAGTAAACGCAACATTTTTCAACTTTCTGCTGAGATATATGTGACTATTTTGCAACGAAAAATGCGGGGATTATGAAATCATGCAAGCCCCGCATATTTTGCGTGGAAATCGGCAACTTATGCGGCGAAAATGCGGCTTATTTTAAAAAAAATGCGGTCCCCCGCATAAATATGCGGACTTCGGCTGATTATGCATTGAATTCTGCGATCGCATAATCACGGTTTTCTGGAGGGACTGTTTAGGAAAGGTTTCGGTACCCAACCCTATGCAAATCAACAACATTCTGTTTTTGTCTACATAGGATGGTTGACTTTTTTATTTTTTTTTATTTATTTATTTTTATTGATGGCTTCTCTTTACTTCTTCTGTACTCGTTCTGTTGTAGCTCTGACAGAGCTGAGGGCAACTCAGCCCCAGGTTTGGACTCCGGCTTCATCTCAAGCTCAGACTCCAGTTCAGCCAGCGCAGACACCTGCATCAGTCGCCATGCATTCACCCGTTTCCTCTCTGCCTCAAGCATCTCTTCCTCCTCAAGCTCAAGGACACGTCCAGCCCCCCACTGTTGTGTCCGTGCAGCAGGTCACTCAAATCCCAGTCTCAGCTGTGCAGGTTCATATGGGACTACCGGTCTCTTCTGTTGTTTCTACTGTCAGAACTACGCAGCCTCAGCTCCAGCCCCAAGCCCATTCTCAATTTCAACCCCAGCTTCAAGCCCAAATCCGTGCTCAGATTCAGGTCCAGCCCTTCGGCCAAGTCCAACAAATGCCACACATTCAAGCACAAGCCCAAAACCACCCCCAGGTCCGAGTTCAGTTTCAGCCACAAACTCAGCAGCCACCCCAAGCCCACCTACAGCCGCTTGCTCAAAATCAACCTCAGGTGCAGTTTCAGTCCCAAACCCCCAACCAAACGTTGCCACAGGTCCAGGTCCAAGCCCAGCTCCAATCAAGGGTCCGGCCTCAGTACCACCCCCAAGTACAGGCTTCATTTCAAACGCTGGCTCAGACCCAACCGCAGGCTCACCAACAGCCTCAGGTCCAATCTCCACCCCAGGTTCAGTCTCAGGCCCAAACTCCGCTACAGAACCAGATCCATACCCAACTCCATCCCCAGGTTCAGGTCCAGTTCCAGCAACAGAGCCAGATTCACACACAACCTCTGGCCCTGCAGCAACCCCAGGTCCAAACTCAAGTCCACACCCAGCCCCAGTTTCAAGTCCAGTCGCCGCATCAGACCCAGGTCCAGCAACAGCTTCAGGTCCAAGCCCAACCCCAAGTCCAAGCTAAGCTCCAAGTCCAAACCCAGCCCCAGTTTCAAGTCCAGTCACCACAGCAGACCCAGGTCCAGCAACAGCTTCAGGTCCAAGCCCAACCCCAAGTCCAAGCTAAGCTCCAAGTCCAGTTCCAGCCTCAGAACCAAACGCAAGTTCAAACGCAGCCTCAGCTTCAGGTCCAGTCTCCAATCAGGCATCAGCTCATCACCGTTCCGGGCCTCCAACAGCCTGTCCAGCTTCTTTCAGCTCTGCCACCCCACGTTGCTGCCCAGATCCAAGCCCAAATCCAGGCACAGGCACAGCAGCAGGGCGGCACGGTTCCCCAGCAGATCAAACTGCAGCTGCCTATCCAGATCCAGCAGACAGGGGGGCAAATTCAGGCCCACCAGATCCAGAACATGGTGACCATACAAGCACCAGCGAGCGTCCAGGAGCAGCTCCAAAGGATGCAGCAACAACAACAACAGCAGCAGCAACAACAACAGCAGCAACAGCAACAACAACAACAGCAACAACAACAAAAACTAAAGAAAAAGAAACACCACGAGGCTAAAAAGGAACAGAAAGAGCAGATTCTGCAGGCCGTCAGCCCCGGGGATGGCATGCAAAAACAGGTGTGACTCAAAATAAAAGAAGCATTTCACAATGATTCTTTTCGCATGTAGAAACTTTAAATTCTAACAGAAAGTGTTTTTGTCGTCAGATGGTAGTGAAGCAGAATGCTACAGCAGAACAGCTGAAACAGAGGAAGAGCCTGGCTGCAGCTGAGCGAGAGGAGAACCAGAGGTTTGGGACTTAATAATCACAGAAATGTGAAAAGTTTATATTTCCTGTGGATGACAGTTGTATTTATGTTTTTATTTTGCCTTTATTTTACCAGAAATATTCCCATTGGCCAAGACAGCAGCATAAAAAGTTTCACCTAAAAGAACAAACAACAGACTTAAAATAAAACAGAAAATTACATTAAACAATGAATTTGCAATGTTCAGTAACAGGACATGTACATTAAGTGGTCAAATAGTCCTTTAACCTGTTTTTATAATCTTTCATACGTAAAATAAAAGTATGTTCATGGTATTGACTGCTTTTCCCTCAATGTATCCTGATATAAAAGCTTACTGAGGTTCTTCCCCATAACTGCACCACCAACTAAACAACAATGGCTGTCCTCTGTTTACAGAATGATAGTGTGCAACCAGGTGATGAAGTTCATCCTCGACAAGATTGAGAAGGACGAGAAGCAGGCGGCTAAGAAGAGAAAGAAGGAGGAGGTGGTTGAGCAGAAACGCTCCAAACAGAATGCCTCCAAGCTGACTGCACTGCTGTACAAGCACAAGGAACAGCTGAAGGCGGAGATCCTGAAGAAGAGGGCACTGCTGGACAAGGAGCTGCAGCTGCAAGTACAGGTTAGCACACAGTCTGCCTTCATAAGATGGTTATGTGTAGAGTAGTCTGGATCAACGGAAATACTTTTCCAGGACAAAGACATCCAGCATGCGACTCACGTCCCAGACGTCAGGCCCCCTCCGCTCTCTGTGTGTTGCCGTTCTCAAACTCTGTTCGCTTCGGGAAACAAGCTTCAATCTAGCGCTGAAAATGGCGAGTTTTAAGAAAAGTTTTGATCGTGTAACAAGGCAGGCCTGCTTGTTTTTTCCGGTGAATGATTGGTTAGGTTTATTATCTAACTGGGAAGTTTTGGGACAAATTTGCAGAATTGCCATGGGCGAAGTACACATGGCGATAACACTGGTATAATAAAAATGAGGTTTAACCATGTATCCAGCTAATTTAAATGGCTCACGTTACTGTATTGTTAGTTAACTTCATTTAATATTTGATGTTTTCTTTGCGGGCTGCAAATATTTCACCGAAAAATGGCCCTACCCCAGAGTATAAGCTGCCCAGGAATAATCTTTATAAGGCATAACAATCAGAGAGGAGATACTAACCTTGACATTACATATCTCGTCTCCTTCTCAGGAGGAGCTGAGGCGGGACATAGCCAGGCTACAAAAAGAACAGGAGAAAGCCAGAGCTGCCATTGTCCAGGCTGCTGCAGCAACAGTCAAGGCGGCCTCTTCCCACTCCTCCCATCCCTCCCACTCTACACATTCCTCTCACAGCACCCACACAGCGACCTCGCCCTCCTCATCCCATAAACGTAAGCGGGAAGAGGAGAGAGACAAAGACAGAGACAAAGACCGAAGCAAAGACCGGGACAGGCATCACGAGAAGAAACGGGACAGGGATAAGGATAAGGACCGAGACAAATGTAGAGACAGAGACAAAGACAGAGACGGGGATCGAGAGAAGGAGAGAGACCGAGAGCGGGACAGACATCGGGACAGAGACAAGGACAAAGACCGGGACAGAGACAAGGACGGAGATTCCAGCTCATTAAAACACAAAAAGAAGAAGAAGCTGTCTTCTACCTCAAAGGATCACAAGAAGGACACCAAATTGTACTGTATCTGCAAAACGGCCTACGACGAGTCAAAGTAAGCTCTCTGGAAAATAATCAACCGCTGTGATAGAGCGGAAAAGTCCCTCCCATCCGGAGGACCTTAAAATAAAATATATGTATGGTAGTGAACGGGAAAAGTTTAAATTGAGCCATGAATTACACATATGATGTTTGTGAATTTGAAAGATAATTTTGCAACTGAAGAAAGTCTGTCAGGTTTGTTGTAGTACCACTGAGTTTTCTGTTAAACCGCTCGGTGAACTACATCTCTCGTCTCCCACAGTTGATGTCACCTTGCTGCTGCTCGACTTGCTCGCTAGCTAGCTTAGCTTAGCAAGGTTCCACAAAACATGCAACGTTATCTTACCTGATGTGTTTTATCCAGCCAAGTTGTGTTATCAGCCGAGAATGGCGAAAGAACGAGCAAGATCCGTTGCTCGTGTAACATCTTTACATCCCGGTACATAACACGTAGGCGTCGTAGCTTCAGAGAGACGTCACTTATGTGGCATCTGGGTCAGTAGTCTTTCTAATTGCGTATTTTCACAGTCTTGTACTTCGACAGTTTTATGACAAACTTTCTTGACTTACAAAATTTATCTTTTAAGTTGACAAACATTCGTGTGTGTAATTCATGGCTCAATTCAAACAGGGTTCCCTACCGTACGGGTCCCGTGGTGGTCAACCAGAAGGGGAGGAGCTTCGCCTCTCTATTGCATTACAACATTTCACCGCAACGCACTCGTGATGTCGTCATGAAGATTACGTGAGACACAAATGAACAATCTTTCCTCCTTTTTTTTTTAGGTTTTACATAG
Organism: Gymnocephalus cernua; assembly: GCA_023631565.1. NCBI lineage: Eukaryota > Metazoa > Chordata > Actinopteri > Perciformes > Percidae > Gymnocephalus > Gymnocephalus cernua. The sequence goes on from CM042441.1 coordinate 4,853,819, forward strand.
GGTGCGACCTGTGCTCCAACTGGTTTCACGGCGCGTGTGTTGGCATCACAGAGAAAGAGGCCAAGAAGCTGGAGGACTTCGTGTGCAACGACTGCAAACGCGGTCAGGAGGGAGGAAGCAACGAGGAGTTGTACTGCATCTGCCGGACGCCGTACGACGAATCACAGTAGGGCTCCTCCTAAATACAGTCTTGTATAAAGTACTTGAAAGCAATACTTGAGTAAAAGTACAAGTATCTTACCAGAAAATGACTTTGGTAGAATAAAGTCACCTGTTAGAATAGAGTAAAAGTCTTAAAGTATGTGGTATTTACTGTACTTGAGTATCACAAGTAATTTTCTGATATTAAATGTACTTAACTACTAGAATTAAAGTAAAAGTGAAGAAAAACTTTGATAATGAACTTTATTGTGGCTTCCTGTATGCAAAGCATAATATTCAGGGTTTCCACACCTTCTTAAACCTCAAATTCAAAGTCTGACATCAACCGAGAGAAAACCAGAAACAACATTTAAAGTTTTTGTTCACTCCAACGTACGAAAACATTTCTTGTAAGTGGCGAGTAACGAAGACGCTGAGGAGCAATGTAGTGGAGTAAAAGTATACATTTTATTTAGGAAAAGTAGTGGAGTAAAAGTGAAAGTTTTCAATAATATAAATAACCACGTAAAGTACAGATACGTGAAAGTTCTACTCAAGTACAGTAACTAAGTATGTGTACTTTGTTACATTACAACACTGCCTAAATAACACAACTGTCGTCAGCTTCATACATATGGAACCTTTTCATTGGTTCGCGCTAACTGCCATGTTCCCCCCCCAGATTTTACATCGGCTGCGACCGCTGCCAGAACTGGTACCACGGGCGCTGCGTGGGCATCCTGCAGAGCGAGGCCACTCACATCGACTTGTACGTCTGCCCGCAGTGTCAGTCGACAGAAGACGCGATGACGGTCCTCACGCCGCTCACTGACAAAGACTATGAAGGGTTGAAAAGAATATTACGCTCGTTACAGGTATGGAACCCACGTTTGTCAGGCTATCGTTGACTTATATAATATTTATAACATTAAATGTAAAAGCAAGATATAAAGAAGTGCTTAACAAGGAAGAAATATAAATCACAAGAAGCAGTTAATGAATGAAAATGAGCAAATTCAAAGACACTTGTTAGTGTAGTCCAGTCCCTCCAGAAAAAAACGTGATTATGCGATCGCAGAATTCAATGCATAATCAGCCAAAGTCCGCATATTTATGTGGGGGGCGCATTTTTTCAAATACGCCGCACTTTCGCCGCATAAATTGCTGATTTCCGCGCAAAATATGCGGGGCTTGCATGATTTCATAATCCCCGCATTTTCGTTGCAAAAAAGTCACATATATCTCAGCAGAAAGTTGAAAAATGTTGCGTTTACTTCACACAAGAGCAGCCATTTTCCCCTGTTGTCATGGGAACGTTATGAAGTGATGTAATTTTGCCTAGTGAGAACACGATGTTGGGGGAATCACTTTGTTTTCTCTTTTTCATCAAACGGCAGTTTTTGCAAGTTCCCGCAATTTTTGCAAGTTCCCGCAATTTTATTGCATAAAATGGCATAAATATCCTGCATATTCCATCGCATTTTTTTTAGAAAACGTGCTGCATAATCAAGGATTTTTGCCCGCAACAATCACAAAAAAACTCTGCGTTTTTCTGGAGGGACTGGATAGTATAATAAACTCTAGAAATGTATAATATAAAGACTTCACATGAAATATTTGCTTTTGAAGTGACTTTCTTCTGTAATATATCCATCTTTTATGATACTAACAAGCTTTTTCACATGACCCAGTGTTGTGTATAGTGGATATCATAAAGTAGTCATGGAACATGTCTGGGACACCCAAACCACCTTTATTCTTTATTCCTGCAATATACACCATGTCATTATTATATCTCAGCTCTATATTTCAAACCATTGGTGGTGGAAACTTATGTTGAGTATGGATGAAAATTGAAAAATAAATGTAAGTTGGTATATTCATTTTATGGCCTCTACTTGACCCCATAATGATCTTAGTAACACAGATGAATATTATAAGGTCTTATTGTTTTCAAAAGGCCTGGAGCTGTATTCTCAAATATCTTGAGGAAATATTTTGAATAAATTAGAGATTTTCTCAACTCTTTACATCCAGAAACCTTAAACATCCAGTTGCATTGCGAGAAATTCTGCAAATAATTTATAGTCTTTCTGGGTTATGGTATTATTGGTACTCATTTTGAAAATGTGTTGTGTAATCATTTCTTATTTTATTCAACAGTCTCATAAAATGGCATGGCCGTTCCTTGAACCGGTGGATGCCCACGACGCTCCTGATTATTATCGTGTGATCAAGGAGCCAATGGGTGAGAACAAATCAGAGCCGTTGTTCATGAGTGGCTTTTCTTCAACCCTGGCAAATGTCCAATGTGTCTGCCACAGTTGTCCCAGTGTTTAAATGCAGACCTTATAGTCTGTGTAATTTCATAAGTAATGTATGGGCTGTGTAACACTTTTACAGTAGGTTTTTAATCAGGCTGGGGCAAAAACTGCTGCCATGGTTCGGGCTCGGGCTCGGCTTAGACAGAAACTATGCTGGTTTACATTACATTACATTACATTACGTCATAGCTGACGCTTTTATCCAAAGCGACTTACAATTGCTAGATATGTCAGAGGTCACACGCCTCTGGAGCAACTAGGGGTTAAGTGTCTTGCTCAGGGACACGTTGGTTGATGTATCGCAGTGGGAATCGAACCCTGATCTCCCACACCAAAGGTATTGGTCATATCCACTGGTTTCTGGGGGGCGATCATAGCTCTCAGGCAGACACACTTTCTCTAAAAAATTATGAAATAATCCAGACAAAAAATGTACTACACGCTGTTTATTTCACGATATTTTGGAATGTAGGAAATGTTACAGGCGGTCTGTAAATAAATCCCGTATTTCTCTGTCCCTTGTAGACTTCTCCACGATGGAAACCCGTTTGCAGAAGCGACATTACCACAAGCTCACAGAGTTTGTGGCCGACGTGACCAAAATCTTCGACAACTGTCGCTATTACAACCCCAACGACACGCCCTTCTTTCAGTGTGCCGAGGTCCTTGAAGCCTTCTTTGTACAGAAGCTCAAAGGTTTCAAAGCGAGCAGGTAAGGTCAGGTGCTCGTTACCGCTGCAGACTCTGGAGGTTCCCGAGTGTCTCTCTTCCTTTTCCCATGCTTATGTCTGTGTGTTGTAAAGCGTTGACTCGGGCCTCACCGGCTGTCATGTCAAGTCTTTTCTTGATTTATGCATTTATGCCTATCATTCACTTTTTTACTGTTGTTCATATCACCGGCATGTGTAGTACGTGTTATTTTGCAGTAGAATGTGCTTTACTTGTAGACTAGAGTTGGCTTTAAACTGTCACCGTTTCTTGGCCGTACTAAAACCAACCGAGCTGACGGACATTTAGACAATTTGTCCGATGTCTTAACAGAACTTTAGCGCCGTGTGACATCTGTATCTGTGTGCCATCTTGCATTTGTGTCTGTTCACCTTTGCTGCATGCCTTTTGATTTATGCCATCCCATTTTCTTCTTTCTTACAGATTGTCAGATTCTTAAGTGGGCCAGTCTAGCTGGAGTCTGGACTGGATGCTGGGGGTGTTTAGTAATAATGACTTTCTGTTTCCAGAACCGCAAAAGAACACACATTAACGATGAAAAAGCACGCACACAAACACCAAGTGTGCTTTCAAGTAAACGCCACCAATTTAACATGTTTGGTAACCATAAGAATATTCAGTTTAATCACAGAATGGCAGCCATGTTGACATGCGTTTATCATGTAATCCAGGGACATGCTTTCTTCTCATCATTTCCTTCAATTTGGCCTTCTTTTTTTGAACAGTCATCACAGTAGCTAATGGTGTTTTCAGAGGGATTTTAAATGCATTTTAGTTCCTAACTTGTATTTATTTTCTGTTGTACATCTGAGTTGGATTGGATAATGTCTTGACCTTTTTGGATATAAAAAGAAATATATAAAGCTGCATATTTTATTACACAGAGATATTTATGAGATGCTTTGTACGTTACATCCCTGTTGAGTTTGATTGAGCTGGTTGTTAAGGTGGTTGTCTTGAGTGTACATACTTTTTATCATGTACAGTGGTTGTAAGATATATCTAACACTGTGTTTGAATGTTTTAAATAATAATGAAACAAATCATTTTAGATAGTATTATTTTATAAGACTAAAATGGACTACAAAGAGTGAAGCATTTGAGCTCATCCTGTTCCTAACTTCATGAAGTAACCTCAGTTTTGTAGTTGTGGATAGTTTCTTCAAGTAATAAAGGCATTCCCAATAAATTACACCCAACATGGCTGCAGGATCCTCTACTGACCCGTTTGCATCCTCTTGTGTCTTTTTTTTTTTTTTTTTGTCGAGATTTCTGTCACAACAGTAAACAAACAAAGCGAAAGGGCTCTCAACTTTCCCCTCTCTCTGCATTCTGTAGGTCTCATAACAACAAGCTACAGTGTTCGTCAGCCTCTTAGAGAGCATCGCACATTGGTCAAACAAAATGCACTTGCCAAGAATATGGCTTTTCTGAACTGTAACTCTGTGACAGCTCTGCCTCGCGCTGTGTTTGGGATCCGCTCCTTTTGACTGACGGTGCATCCAGCACTGCTGCTTTCACAGAACTGTTCCGGCAGAGCTGCCTTCTGCCCGTTTCAGCTCTAAAGGGACCTTTTTTTTGGACCTGTCTTAATCAGCGGGACTGTACTGAGGAAGCGTGAGCAACTGAGGCATTTCAGAAGAAAGTTTACCTCGGAGAAAAGACTCTTAAGGAGCTCTCATATTTCCATGTTTATTATTATTATTATTATTTTTTTATCTCAGTCTGTTTTTTTTTTGTTTTTGTTTTTTTGTTCAAATAAAATCCCCTCAGGCCATCCTTGTATTCATCATGTCCAATGAGAAATAAGAAATTGAATACTGACATACAATGGCTGAGTTTTACTGAGCATAATGTGTCAGAGTTTTGTGTCTAAATTCGAATATGTGGAACAATGTTTGTTTTTTTTTTCTCTCTCCCATTTCCTCTCATTGTTTAGTCTGAAGTGGCATGAAAGACAGTTGTACTAAATAACTGGACATCAGTAGTCTGCTTGGATAAACGTCTATAACCTACTGAAAGTACAGTAATGAGATATTGTAGATGGATGGCTCCGCAGTAGTGACTGACCGGGAATTATGTATTTGAGGGCCGTTTGTAAAAAAGTTTAAAAAAAATTGTCCTATTTTCACTTGATTTCTTTTTCTTTTTTTGTATTACATCTGAAGAAATATTGATGTATATGGAACTTAATAAAATGGAAAAGACTGATTTGCTCCTCGTGTGTTTGAGGCAGACGGTAACACATGGGTATGGAATGACAGTTTATTCAACATTAAATAAATATACTGTAAATGAATAAATATGCCTAAGGAATACATCCTGGAATAAATATGAGGCTATATATATATATATATATATATATATATATATATATATATATATGATATAGTTAATATAGTTCAATAAATAAATTGTGTTTTTTTTCCCTGAAAAGTTCCCTGAAATAAATAAAAGTAGTAATTTGAAAAAGGTCCATTTTAAAATAAAACCTATTATTTTTGGGGGCCTTTTTTGGATAGGACAGCTGAAGACAGGAAAGTGGTAGAGAGGAGGAATGACATGCAGCAAAAGACTGTGTGTTGGAATCGGACCATACATCCATGAATCGGACCCCGCCCGATTTATTTATTGAACTATATTGATATTTTTATATTTACATTTAGTTATATTTTTATTTTCTCATTTATTTATTTCAGGATGTATTTCATAGGCTTGTGTATGCATTTATTTAAAATTGAATAAAATGGCATTCCATACTTGGAAATGTTTGCATATACAGAGCAGCAGCTCAAGGATTGCGATATAAAGCAAGGAGACAGAATAAATTCATTAGAATAAAAGATAAAGAACTGACAAAACATTAAATAGGTTTACATGTCTGCAAATTCGCTGGCAGTGTATTGGTTACAGACTCTTAAGGAATGCATAAAAAAGCTTAAAAACATCAGAAATTGGAAGCATTCTTGATTTATAAATAAGATATTTCCATATCCCTTTAAAGAGGTTTAACTAAAAAAAAAAACGTTCTGTTATTAGTATGAGCTGATACAAATAAAACAATGTGTTCAGAAAGATACATTTATTAACTAAATATTTAAATCCGGGAACAGTTCATCCCACGCAAACGTCCACTGAAAAAAACTATAAAGACGGCAGAAAACCAGAAAACATACCCAGAGTCGGATTTTTAACCATAGAATTTAAATCACACGGAGATATCGCGATGCTACTACGTAGTGACGACACTTCGCGTGAGCCCTGTGATTTTTTGAAACGTTCCAATGAACGGAGGCGGTTGGATGCTTTTGCTCGAACGGCCCAATCAGGAGGCTTTGTTGCAGGAATTTAAAGGTCTGTGCGGCACTTTCTGGGTACCATAACCTTTGCGCGAGGATCAGGTAAGCGTGTGTTCAACTGCTCATGTAGTTTATTTAAAAAAAATATAATTTTGTATTTGAAAAAGATACTTTTTTTCGTGTTTTTGATGTGTTGTGCTAGCTAGCTATTTCCAACTTTAGCCAGCTGTCAGTAGGCCTGTTTTTACTGTCAAACCGACGGTCTGCTTCGATAGCTAGCTAGACATGTTGGTCATTTGCCTCACGAGGCACCTCCTAAATAACTTTATTTTTTTTAATTTTATGCAGGGATAAAACCCCACCAGACTTCATTTTAAGCTGCTGCTACGCCTCCTTGTCACTTGAAAATGTCTGAGAACGTCGAGCGTCTGAACAAGTTCAAGAACAAAGGCAAAGATGCCAATGTGAGTGAACTTTACTCGGAACAAGTAGCTAGTAGTAGCTATGAGTCCGGCATCATATCAGCATCGCTGTCAACGAGTTCTGTTTGAAGAAAAACAAATGTCTGACTTCAATTTGAAATGAACGCAGGAACTTCGACGCAGGAGGGTGGAGGTGAACGTGGAGCTCCGCAAGGCGAAGAAAGATGATCAGATGTTCAAAAGAAGAAATGTGGCAGCGTTTCCTGACGACGCGACTTCTCCTCTTCAGGAAAGAACCCAGAACTGCCAGGTAGGCCTTTTTCTTTTCTTTTTTTTTAAATGCATTATTTAAATTAAGGTAATGTTTACTCTATTGTTTAATCTGTTGTTGCAAGAATTCCTGGATATGTATAAACAGGGGGGTGAACCAAACTCCCAACTACAAGAAACGGCCAAAGAAAAATCACTTTACTCAGCTCTGTTGGGGTCTTTTGACTGTTGCTGCATTGAAATATATTTGTTCCCACATTGATACCGTATCAAATTGTGATTGGACAAAATGGAGCTGCTAAGATTTATTGATTAGTTGGCAACTAATCAGGTTTTTTTTTTATATATATATATATATATTTTTTTTTTTTTTTAAACCCTTGTGTTGTCTTGCCATAGACCATGACGTTGTTGTTCTTCCGGGTCAAAATTAAAAATGCCTGTTTTTCAGACTTTTTTTTATATTTTTTTTTATTTTTTTGGTCGCCTTTTGTCACGTTTTCGATGCGTTTTTTTTTTTTTTTTTTACATGGCCAATTCACCGAATTTATGACATAGCAACATTTTTTGTTTAAAACAGTAGAAATTATGAATTATTTTGACTAATGCTTAAGGTAAGAGGTTGCTAAGTGGGTCTTATTTTTAATGCTGTAAAATTGAATAAAACACCCAAAGTTAAATGAAAGTAATGATTAGTTTTACCTGCAAAGCACATCCAAGCATTGATGTTATTCTTGATTCCAGCTTCTTAATTACATAATTATTTTCTACTTTCTTCACTCCTATGACGGTAAACTAAATATCATTTGAGGACGTCATCTTGGGCTTTGGGGAAACACCGATCGACATTTTACCAAACGACTAATCAAGAAAATAATCAACAACACAAAAATCTTTAGTTGCAGCCCTGAAACAAAAGAGGAACCACCATTAAACCCCACCCTCGATTTACTCCAGTTAAACCAACTCATTACTTTCTAAAAGTATCAATAAAAGTTAAACATTCATAAACTAGCAGGGATATTGCATTTGTTTGCATGTCATTCAGGTTGTCCACTACACTAGGGCTGCACAATTAATCGCAATTTTATCGGACTCGCAATATGGACTAGTGCAATATCCAAATCGCGGGGGGGGGGGGGGGTTGCAATATTTGTTAAAGGCTAAATATGTGTCTAACCATTCTGAATGAAGTATTGTGGTGCTGCAGAGACGTCCTGGGCCTACAAATCCTATCCTACAGACTAAAGGAAAACCTGATTCATGCAAAAATCACACAACATGATTATAGTAGTACATTTTTATTTGTGTTTCAATGAGAATGATCCAAAAAATGTATCATTCCCTCCAATATTGTGAATCCAATCGCAACATCGGTCAAAATAATAAATTTGACATTTTCCTAATATCGTGCAGCCCTATTGTCCACCTTGTGTATAACGTTTGTTTAAAATCATTCCTCGTGTTGTGTGACCATTGGCAGGCCTTCAGACAGTGGACAGTTGAAGAGATTCTCACAGGAGTGAACAGCAGTGATGCTGAGTCTCAGCTCCAGGCTACACAGGCTGCACGGTAATAACAATTGATCAAATATCTCTGTAAATTGAGCTTTACTGCACCTTAAAGCCGACTACTGACTGCCATGAGGACTCGCGTTTACTGTGCTTTTCCTGAATGCAGTAAACTTCTGTCTCGGGACAAGAATCCTCCCATTAACCAGATGATCAGTGCTGGCCTGATTCCCAAGTTTGTCTCCTTCCTGGGGCGGGCAGACTGCCATCCAATCCAGTTTGAGGCTTCCTGGGCTCTGACCAACATTGCCTCAGGGACGTCCGATCAGACGGCGGCAGTTGTTGAGGGCGGGGCCATTCCTGCCTTCATCAGCCTGGTCACGTCCCCCCACCAGCACATCAGCGAGCAGGCTGTCTGGGCCCTGGGAAACATTGCAGGTAACTGGTAGAATTTATTGATTTGGTTGTTTGTCATGGCGGTTTGGTGATAAGCAAAAGTCCTTATATTTTTATTTTTTGCTCTTTAGGTGATGGGTCACCTCTTAGAGACAGGGTCATCAAGCATGGAGCTGTGGCCCCTCTGCTCACTCTGCTGGCAGTTCCTGACCTGTCTGTATTACCTGTGAGTATTCTTTTTAATCATGTTACATATCACCTGTATTTTTATTTTTAAATCATGTCATATCAGAAAGCAATGCTCTTGAAATGGTCAAATGTATTTGCCTCACTGGCCACTAGAGGGTGCTGTGACTCAACCAAATGCTGCTTAACATCAAACTAATGCCTGTCCTTCTCTCTTATACTTTATTTCTTTGCAGACTGCGTACCTGAGAAATGTGACATGGACGCTGTCTAACCTTTGCCGCAACAAGAACCCGTCCCCCCCGATGAGTGCAATCCAACAGATCCTACCCGCTCTGGTTCGTCTACTACACACGGATGACCAGGAGGTGTTGGCTGACGCGTGTTGGGCGGTTTCATACCTGACGGATGGCTCTAATGACCGCATCGAGGTGATAGTCCAGGCTGGCTTAGTTGCTCGCCTGGTGGAGCTGCTTGGAAGTGACGTGCTCCCTGTCATTGTACGTATACAATCTTTTTTTTTTTTTTTTTTTTTTTTTTATTTTTTTTTATTTTTTTTTTTTTTTTTGTTTGTTCTTTCTGTTAGTGCTTCCGATGTGTACATCAGAAGCGTGATGGTTGATTCTTGTAGAATAACCCCTTATTTCCACCCTTCCTTCCCTCAGACCCCAGCGCTGCGTGCCATCGGCAACATTGTGACTGGTACAGACGAGCAGACTCAGGCGGTGCTGGATGCCGCCGCCCTGCCCATGTTCCCGAAGCTGCTGTGCCACAAAAGAAACAACATTCAAAAGGAGGCAGCCTGGACTCTGTCCAACATCACAGCAGGGAAGGACACCCAAATCCAGGAGGTCATCAATGCAGGCCTCGTTCCATACATGGTCAATACGCTTGTGGAGGTAAGTTGTTTGGATTTAGGGGTGCGATTTTTATTTACTACAATTTTCAATACATTTTTCATGCAAAAGTGTGAAGCTTTTTATATATCTATATCACTTACTTAAAGACATCCCCTTGGACTTTGGGAAGGACAGTTTTACCTAGTTTGCTTTTTTATAGACCAAACAATTATCGCTTAATGGAAAAAATATTGGGCAGATTAATCGTTGGTTGCAGCCCTGGTTGGATTCGTTTCACTCGTGCGGAGCTTAAATTATGACCTGGACGCTGCTCTCAGACGAGATGTCGACATGACTCATTTCTCTTAACCTTTCAGGACTAGGTGGCTGATCATATCCCTTCTCTTTTCTCTGCAGGGTGACTACAAGACTCAGAAGGAGATCGTGTGGGCTGTTACGAACTTCACCAGCGGGGGCAATGTTCAGCAAGTGGTTTACCTCGTTCAAGCCAATGTGCTTGAGCCTCTTCTGGATCTGCTCTCCTCAAAGGACAGCAAAATCGTCCTCGTCATCTTGGATGCCATTACCAATATCTTCATGGTGAGTACATTTTTCATGGAAAAATGGGAGATGTCTGTTTCCGTTTGTCCGATTTGTATTTATCATTGGCCGTGACAAGATGGCTGTGAAATACTTATGCTGGTGTGCGTTTTCCTACCAGGCCGGGGACAAAATCGGGGAGTCGGACAAGCTGAGTCTCATGGTTGAAGAATGCGGCGGACTGGACAAGATTGAGGCGCTGCAGTCTCATGAGAACGAGATGATCTACAAAGCATCCCTCAACCTGATTGAGAAATACTTCTCTGGGGAGGTAAAAGTCTTTTTCAAATGTTTGAACTGATAATTTTTTTTTTTTTTTTTTTTTTTAATTTGAATGTCCATGAGTGGTCTTACTGATTTTTAACATTTCTCTTTTTATTTTTAAAGGAGGAGGAGGTGCAGTCTGTTGTCCCAGAAGCTACTGATGATGGATATGCGTTCCAAATCAGTGAAAACAAGAGCACTTTCCATTTCTAGATAACTTTCTAATACCTCTACTCTCACCTGTACTGTACCCTCTTTTGCTACGGTTTGTCCTTTTCTTCATGTAACTGTTATCGCTGTTTTTGTATGTATTGTACATACTGTTTTATTATGACAAAACGTGATTGTAAATAAAGTTGTCAGATCATGTTGCCATCAAGGGGTAATTACTTTGTGTTGAATCTGTCTGTAAACAGTAATTTTCTTCCCTTCACAAAGTGATATTTCAATAGTTCATCTTTTTGTGTGTTGTGATTAGCCCAACAGTGTTATCTTTGGTGCTTGCTCATCCTAACTCAGTTCTACTGTGACCCAATTGACCTTTATGACTCCATTAATTGCCAGTATGGCAATAAATCCTGCGATGTCACACATGCATCCATTATTTATTTTAAATCTCAAAGTAGAGGCACTTTGCATCGATGAATGTATATTCAACACAAGTTCTGCTAATTAAAGAGCTAACGCTTACAAATGGAAGCTTTAGCTTCTAACATTGATATGTTTACATGCACAAAATGGTGTATATTTTAAAGTCTAGGTGGCCAAATGGTTTGCTGCTCAGTCACATACCAGACTTGTTATAAATGATTCTCCAGGATTGGTCCTATTTCTAGCTACCATATAATGAATTAAATGTAAACCAGCAGGTGCCATCTTGCATTTGGGCCTGTGTTTCCCATTCTCAACTTGCTACCTCCAGTGAGTACATCTTTGGTTCATACCAACGATAGCACTACATTGTTGTCCTACAACACGTTTTATGAAGAAAGGCACTTCAATACTGCTTCCAGACAAGAAATAGTCTGGCATAAAACCACAACTACACGTTCAGATTTAGATTTTTGTACAAATAAGATGCGTGTTAATGAGAGAGCCTCAGAGGTGTAGCTACATGTAGGTGATTCTGTCACCTTAGACAGCCGGGATAGCCGTTTCACCCGGTTTTCATGCTAAGCTAACCTAACTGGCTGCTGGTTGTAGCAAATGAGCATTTTTCTGATAATGTCAAACTTCTCCTTTAATCAGGCTCAACTGGATTCAGCAATGCACTACATTTGCAAATCACATTGCATATCCCTGGTAGATTAATCCACCCAACGCCATCCGGGGTCAGGTCGCGGGGTAGATTCTTTGTAACATGAACGGCCTAAATCAACAGTTTATCACGCTATTGTCAAGATGGAAGATACGATTATTGCCATATAGTTATGATGTATTCCTCAAACAACTTCCTGGATTGTATCTCATCCCCCATGCTTATCATTATTTTATCTTTTTTCAGTCTCAGCTCATGAAAATAGTCTTTTATCACAGAAGATATTTTCTTCAGTTTTTTGGGGGGCAGTAATACATTTTTACAATAAATACAGAAATATGACTGACATGAACAGTGGCAATTATAGTAACAGTAAAGAAAACTATGACCTATAATAATACTAGCAGTGGGCATCGATCAGGACCGTGGCAGCAGCCACAGCCTCGGTCCAGGTGCCACCACAATCCAAGGGAATCTGTGAGGCGAGAAAGCACTAAACTTAACCCATTCTTACTTAAATATTTGATTACAAGGTAACACTTTACAATAATGGTACACAAAAAAATAGGTAGTTAATGATTAGTTACTGTTTTTGAAAGGTAGTTACCCTTTTTCAGAAGGGTAACGAATGATTAGTTACCCTTTTTCAAAAGGGTAGTTACCCTTTTTCAGAAGGGTAGTTAAGGTAGTTACCCTTTTTCAGAAGGGTAACTAATCATTCGTTACCCTTTTGAAAAGGGGTAACTACCCTTCTGAAAAAGGGTAACTACCCTTTTGAAAAAGAGTAACTATATCGTTACCCTTTTGAAAAAGGCTAACTACCCTTCTGAAAAAGGGTATCTACCCTTTTGAAAAAGGGGTAACTAATCATTCGTTACCCTTTTGAAAAAAGATAACTACCCTTCTGAAAAAGGGTAAGGAAAAAGGGTAACTAATCATTCGTTTCCCTTTTGAAAAAGGGTAACTACCCTTTTGAAAAAGGGTAACTAATCATTTGTTACCCTTTTGAAAAAGGGTAACTACCCTTTTGAAAAAGGGTAACTAATCATTTGTTACCCTTTTGAAAAAGGCTAACTAACCTTCTGAAAAGGGGTAACGAAAAAGGGTAACTAATCATCCGTTACCCTTTTGAAAAGGGGTAACTAATCATTCATTTCTCTTCTGAAAAAGGGCAACTACCCTTTCAAAAACAGTACCTAATCATTAACTACCTATTTTGTTGTGTACCTTATTGTAAAGTGTTACCATTACACACTTGCTTTGGGAATGTAAACGTCTGTTTCCCATGCCAATAAAAAGCCCTTTTGAATTGAATTGAAATACTTCACTCTCCCCCCCAAAAAAAAAAAAGTGCTGTCGTCACCGGTCAGCTCCTACCAGCAGCCAGCCTCCTCTCCTGAAGTGGGATCCTCGCTGGACTGGAGGGCTCAACAGTTCAGCTCTCGACGAGCGGAGGCAGAGGCTGCTACCGAAGATGTGAAGATAAACACCGCGTTACAGTAGCTCGTTTTTACGTCTCAACCAGGGAGAAGTCATTTGCAATTCTCAGTTTTTTTTATGTTTATTTTTCGCATTTGTGAACGTTCGCGATGGCAGTTAACTTCACATCCGGGCCACAATGCCTTGACTCCATTATTGTCTAAAACTGGCGGAGACGTTGATAAACCTTGTTATTTTTTTTTTTTAGTTAACAGTTAACGACACATTTTGTATTGCGTGCAGTGAAGGCTGGAACCAAGAGGACATGTCTAACCAAGGAGTCCGGCGGAATGGCCCTGTGAAGCTGCGATTAACAGGTAGCTAGCAATGCTTTTAAATCCCCAAGTTTGTTCTCCCCACACACTAGCTAGGGAGGCTCTGTGTATTTGCTGGATGGGAACAGTTCCCATGGGCCATGGAATTGGCTTTCCGCCGGTTCTTTCTCCCGTGATTTCCACGATTTTGTTAACAGCTACAATGCATTTTAAATATTAGTTGTTTTTACAGTGTTAGCTTATATTGGAGAACTGTCCGGCTGAACATGTAGATATGACTCAATTTGGATATTAGTGTTCTTGGAAATAGTCTCAACCCTGTGATTGTCGCCAGTTACCACCGCCAGCCATAACACGGGTCCCGGAGGCGAGTAGTATTCCTTATTCAGGATGGCGAAGGCATGTCCCGCCCTACCCTGTCTTATCTGCCTCTGATTGGCTCACCCTGACATTCTTGCCTCATCCCCAACCAATCCTACCCTAAACCTAACCAATCCCAGAGCAGACAACGAGTACTAGCCAATCAGAGGGAGAGTGGGGCGGGTCATGCTTTCCCCAGGTTTTCGCCATCCTAGGAAAATAAAATTGGCTAAATACCGTAGCTATACATTGTGCTGCTGTCATTGAGAGGGTTGTTGCTTGATTAACCTATAGATATAAATATCTGCAATGTAAGAGTGCTGCATAACTATCATAGATATGTTCTGCTGACAGACAGGCTCACATAAAGTTGGCTAGCCAGATAAGCAAGCCATTATGCCAGGACAAGTCTCGATTAGAGATGACAGGCAGCTCCACAGGTCACAAGAGACTGCAGCTGCCACTGAACAGTGAGCAGTGTCCCATAACTGCCTACTACTACTTACAAGTCTCCCTAAAAAATCAATTACACAGCTGCAGCTGATTCAGAGCGCTGCTGCTCGAGTCCGCACCGAGACTAAGAAAGTGGATCACATCACTCCAGTTCAGAGATCTTTACACTGGCTTCTTGTCTGTCAAAGAAATGATTTCAAAATACTACTGTTGGTTTGTAAAGCACTGAATGGTTTATTTCTGATCTGCTGCTCCATTATGAAGCATCCAGACCTCTCAGGTCTGCTTTCTGTCCCCAGAGTCACAACTAAACATGGAGAGGCAGCGTTCAGTTTTTATCCACCCCATATCTGGAACATGGAGAGGCAGCGTTCAGTTTTTATCCACCCCATATCTGGAACAAACTCCCAGAAAACTGCAGGTCCGCTGCAACTCTCTCAGTTCTTTTAAAATCAAAGCTGAAGACTTTTCTGTAGGGCCGTCTTCGACTAAAGAAATTCTTAGTCGACTAATCGATAAGTTGATTTAATCGACAGATCTGTAAAACAGAGTTTCTCCACAGAGCGTCATGCTTTAAATCTTGTGTTTACCAGCGCTCACACAAACGGGCCGTTTCAGTGACACTCCCACCGCCGCACAACCGTGCGAAACATCGCCGGATCGTTCTGTTTTTTGTGTGTGTGTGTGGTCTGAACGCAGCCTAACTGCGTCATTTTTATAAAGCAGTTCTGCTCAAGAGTTAATCCTCAGCCAATGAGCAGTTCATACTTCCTCCCTCCCTCCCTCCCTCAGCTGTTTGGTTTGTGCCTTTTCAACACAAACAGCAGAAAGGGTTACACCAGAGAGCACACTGTTATGACTGGCAGAAGAGGCTGACAGCTGCTCTGTTTTGATGTACGTCCAGCGTCTGACCTGAGTCAAATTCCTATCAGGAAGGGCCAAATGAAATATTTAAGCTGGTGCTGTTCCTGATGGTAATAAGTGAAAACAACAAGGAGGGATCTTAATGAGAAGGATTTAAGAGTTGGAGGTGCAGGATAGCCAAGGACATCAAGCTTCTTCTTTTATTTTTTCATAGTTTTTCATAGTTGTTAGAAGTCATTCAGAGTTCAATACAGAATGAGAAAGATTTGGTAACCAGCGTTCATGAAATGATATCCAGTACATGATAATATATATATATATATATATATATATATATATATATATATATATATATATATATATATATATATATATATATATATATATATATATATATATATATAGGAGTACGTACAGTATAGGGCTGACACTTACGGGGTTATTTTCATTGTTCGTTAATCTGTCGATGTTTGTATTGATTAATCGGTTAATTGTTTTGTCTATAAAATGGTGAAAAATGTGGATCAGCGTTTCCCAAAAGGCCAAGATAAACGTCCTCAAATGTCTTGTTTTGTCCACAACTCAAAGATATTCAGTTTACTGTCACAGAGGAGAGAAGAAACTAGAAAATATTCACATTTTAAGAAACTGGGATCAGAGAAGTTTTACTTTTTTATCTTAAAAAAAATGACTCAAAGGACGTGGCGATTCCTTTAATAGTTGACAGCTAATCGATTCATTAATCTTTGCAGCTCTAGTACAGTATGAGTATAAGATTGAGAGAAAAAAGTGTCATGTTGAAATCTAGAGTCTTTTAGTTTGTCCCCGCCGTTTGAGATGGATCGCAGAGGAATGCCGAGAATGTGAGTCCACTGTGACAAATAGCGAGAGCGGGACCTCACAGACCTCGTCTCGTCTTGATCCAGACGGACAGTGCGCCCTCCACGCTAAATATCATCGCCCTCAAAAAACAAGATCATCGCTCGGTTTGCATGATTCTCTACCTGTATGTCTTTCAATGGATACATTCTTCAGTACGACTAGCAATCCTAACCTGACGCGCCACATGGTAAGAAGCCGTCATTGGAAAAGGGCAGCCGCTTTCAAAAACATACCTGAACAAACAGTTGCGGCCGTCACACACACACACACTCACTCACTCACTCACACACTCTCACACACACACACACACACACACACTCACTCACTCACTCACTCACTCACTCACTCACGCTCACACTCTAACGCTTTCGGTGAAAACGCAAAAGTGTTGGCGATTAATTTGACAATTAATCGATTCATCTTTGCAGTGACCACTAGAAAATATTCACATTTAAGACGCTGGAATTAGAGAATTTCTTTTTTTTTTTTTTAAGATAATTCTTTTGGGCATTTTAGCCTTTTAATAGACAGGAAAGTGGGGGGAGAGGGGGAAGACATGCAGCAAATCGCCGCAGTTGGGACTCGAACCCTGAGCCGCTGCGTCGAGGACTGAGCCTCTGCGTATGGGCGCCTTGCTCTACCAGGTGAGCTACCCAGGCGCCCAACATTTTCTTTTTTTCTTTTCTTGAAATTAACTTTAACAGATTATTCGATTATCAAAATAGTTGGCGATTGATTGAATAGTTGACATCTACTCTACAGGAAGGCAGCCGTCTGTGTGCTCGCTTTTAGCAGAGACGCGAGGCTTCACTACACACTGTCATTATGTCTTTCTTTGTTTATCACTGCACAGCTGTGTATACCCGGCTGATTAGACTTCTGCATAGGGAGGAATCGGCCTAGAGCGTGTCATTGCGGCGTCATGGCTGCATGTAGTCATCTGTAGTCGAGTTGATTTTTTGACACATCGAGCTGCAGATGCCTTTGTTTCCAGGCAGGTTGTTAATGATGAGTTGCTACATTGGAACAGGCCTGTAGCTGTTTGTGCTGTAGGCGTCTCTCCTCGCTGACAACCCCCCCCCCGGTCCATTTGAACCAGATGTTGCAGATGTTTGCCAGCTATTAAACTGGAAGAAAAAAAAATATGACAAGAAAGCTGCTAAAACTAACACTTGGGGTGAGAATTGCCCCTTGACAACACGGGACAGGTTTCCATTATACTCTACAGCTGATCGCTCCTAAGTGATGTGACATACAAACACAGCTAATGGCACAACACGCACGATCCACTGGGTCATAAATTACATCGTTACAACGTGGACCACTGCGTTGTCTGATCATTCTCAAATTTCTTTCGTGCAGACATAGCCTAACTCATATGGTATAATTTGCACCACTTTCCATGCAACCATAAATTGGATGACACACAGCTGAAGGCTAAGTCACAGAGTTCCCTCCAATGCGATTGAGACTTTGCAGAAAAAAGGGAACGCATCCTTTCCAATCCGTCTGCGTCACAAGCTGTCTGTTACATAGAAGTGGAATCACACTCGGTAATAACAATCAGTAAGAGGCATCCGCGCTCTGTCTCTGCTCTTTTGAACACTTTTTCTGCCCGGAAAGACGTGCAACAGAAAGAATAAATAAACAGATTTTTGATGAATTAGTTTTTTTGGTCCGATTCAGATTCTTGACATTTATTGCCCTTTCTGTCTTAGCTAGGAGTTTACACGCGACTTGTTAAGCATATGGTTTGCTCATCTGCATTCTTTGGCGCGGTGCAGACGAGCGAAGAGAGCTATCTCAGTGGGATTCCCTGCAATTCTCCATTCGCATTCCCACCTCTTCCTCTCTGAGTCACTCCTGTTCTTTCCGACTGTTAAGTCTCCCCCCCCCCTCTGACAAAGTCCAAAGCAGATTTCACTCCCACCCTCACTAACTAACTAAGCTTCCTCCACACTCACTAATTCTTTTTTTCTGTCCGGGGTCACTCTCTGTAGGCTGTGTGTCTTTTTCCTTTCAGTTAATAATCAGCTGCTGTTGCAAATGTGAAGCTGCTGCTCACCAAACAGAAGGTCCAGCACTATTCTTTTTTTCTTCTTCTTTTTTTTTTTTGATTGAATAACTGCAAATTGTCCCCCTTTTCCTTTCCCTTGAAAGATGACTGGCAGTTGAATGGACACAGATCTGCTGCTTGAGAATAAAACAAGACTTATTTTGAAGATTGGACAAAGGCCTCTGGGGTTTCACACTGGCCCCGCTGTGTGGCTTTGAGTGAAGGCTTAGGGTCTCTCCTTTTTATTGCGAGAACTCGCTTTTTCAATGCAGCTTGGTCCGACTGTAGTCTACAGATGGGGGTCTTTGGATGTCGGATAATTGAAAAACAACTCCCCTCCCCAAAACCTCCACAGCTGGGCACAGATGGGGCTGTGGAGGCACAGGACCTGATGATCAAGACGGTTTTAATGTGGTCTGCGCTGGCTCTCGGTGCATTCATGTGGTCTCAGTCAGAGCCATTTTTTTTTACTGAGTGGCTGTATGGAAGTGATTTGGGATCATCTGGGTGTTCAGACAGGATACACGGGTAAATACACAGTGATTAGCTGCATGTGGCGAACTGTTGGCTCTGCTGGCCCATCATGGACATGCGTTTTGAGCAAACATTTCCGCATTCTGCTTTCAAGGAGACGTGAAAGAAAACAAATACAATGGCGGCAAAAATACCAGAACGTGCGGGAGGGGTGGAGGAATCAAAATTGGAACGTAACAAGCAATTATAGCACATCATTTTGTAAACATCCCCCCCCCCCCCCCCCCCCCCCCCCCCCCCCCGCCGAGCCCCTCCCACAATTTTTAAATTGTTCCATCAATTAATTGAGCGGCCGGGGTTGGCTTTTCCTGTTGGTTCAGCTGCTCTTAAATGAGGACAAAGCTTTCTGCGGTTGCTCTACCCTCAACCGCCGCCAGCAACGGCCCCGAGGACACCAGATGTAGCAGAGAGGGGGAGGGGAGGGGGGGAGTGAGCAGCTTCTCAGAGAGGAAGTGCTCCCCAGACCCAGAACACTTGTCCAAACGTCACCCCTGACAGGTGGGGAGCAGAACAGTCCAGCAACCCCCTTTTTGAGGTTTCACCCTGTAATAATAAAGTAAAGAACAGCTATTAGTCAGTGGGACATTATAAGGCGTCTCGTGTGCTGCTTGTATCACTCCGGGTGTCTCGCAGCTCCGTCCCGTCACTGTATTATAACAGCGTGCCGTGGGTTTGATGAGTGGGCGGCTGGCGTGCGGTTTGGGGAGATGGGCTCTTCCTGCTGAGCAGAGCATCAACACTTCAGAACGGCTGCTTTGTAACACTCACAACAGATAATATTTTCCTGTATCCACGCATCCTGTTTCATTTGGAGCCTGAAGGAACAGAGAAAATGACCCAGCATGCTCTCTTGTTTATACTTGACTGTCCTACAGCAGCGCTTCCCAACCAGGGCTACTTTTACCCCGCAGACACATGGAAAGATTGTAGTAAAAAATAGAAATACAGTATATTCAAATTGTCAGTAATGTGTTGAAGTAAAGGTAGCTGAAAGTAATATAATAGTTCGAATATATAGATAAAGGTGTTGCTAAATGGTTAATGAATAAAGGGTTGAAACGTCCATCTTCTGCCACTTGCTGACTTTTTTTATTTATTTTTTTAGATTATTTTTATGGGGCTTTTTCCTTTTTATTACATAGTGACATTGGATAGACATGAAAGAGAGAGAGAGATGGGGGATGACACGCAGCAAAGGGCAGCAGGTCAGATTCGAACCCGCGCCGCTGCAGGACTCAGCTAACATGGGGCGAACACTCTTACCGGATGAGCTAGAGGCCGCCCCTTGGGCACGCTTTTGGATTTGAATGCATCAGAGAAGCAGGGCGCGTACCTACGATCTGCAGCACTATTCTCAAGCCATATCAGCCCAAAACTCATCCTCTGGCTTATTTAATACTCTCACACGCACTGCACTTCTCTCACGGTGTATCATTCGGTGCCTTTCCACCCTTCGGTGCACCTGAATGTGGCATCTTTTATTTCCATTTTTGCCATCCACGTAGTCAGTACGCTGGAAGCCATGGTTAATTACAGTGTCTAAAGAATTTAAATTAGTATGGTCCATTCAGCCAGGTTGAGTCATATGACTTTACATCTCAGTTCACAGTCAATACACTGTGGCTGATTTAGGACTGAAACTAGCGGCTATTTTCATAATCGATTTAATCTGTCTAGGGATGCACCGATCCACATTTTTTCACTTCCGATCCGATCCCGATACCTGAATTTGGATATCGGCCGATACCGATACTATTCCGATACCAGAGCTGTGTTTGCTTTAATATTATTATTATCATTATTGTTGATTTTATATGATGCTGAAATAAACTCCTCTCAACGGGCAAGTATGATATGGACGTACGTATGCATGTATGTCCCAAAAGGCAACTTGAGGTAAGTATAAGGTCAGAAAAGGAAGTCAGAAAAACAGGAAAAATCTCATTCTGAAAACAGATATGCAACTATAAGGGTTTCAAATTGATTGTCATGTCAATATTTATTACATTCCCAAAATGTCAAATACTTGAGTCTTGAAATATAAGAAAAGTGCAAGTGTAAAAATCTCTCTCACACACACACACACACACACACACACACACACACACACACACACACACACACACACACACACACACACACAATCAATAAAACAGTGTGTGAACAGCGCAAATCAAGCACACTGGCTCTTGTAGCATCAACAAATCAACGTTTTAAAATGTCAAATATCTGAAATATAAGAAAAGTGCAATAACTGTAAACATCTTACACACACACTTAGTTACACACACACACACACATACACACACACCTCTGTTTTCACGGCTGCGCAGCGGCTGCTCTGAAAAAGCGGCCGTCGGGACACGATCAGCGGTCTCTGGGGGACGCAACAACGGGGAAATGAAACGCCACAAGCCGGCGACAACACCGGCAGACAGACGATTGTGAAAGTCCTGTTTTGTTTTTGCATTTTGCTGTCTTGCTCTGCTGTGTTTCCAGTGTTAAGTATTTCCAAACAGCGGACACACAGGATAGCATCGAGCTAGCCACAATGCTGCTCATGCTACTATCCTGCTAGCTGGCTGCAAACTGCGGAATGGACTTCCTGAGCGGGGGCGTGTCTCATAACTCTGTGTCTCATTGAGCCGCGCCTCCGTTCAGGAAATGTACTCCACAGTTTGCAGCCAACCAGCAGACCAGCCGGCAGGAATCACTTTTGGAGCAATTTCAGCAGACAACGTTAAAGTGCAGACATGGCTCGTGGTATCAGAAATCTCCGCAGGTTGGATCGGGAAAATCCGATACCCGAATTTCGCTGGTATCGGTCCCGATACTGGATCGGATCGGCCCCATCCCTAAATCTGTCCATTCTTTTCTCGATTAATCTATTAGTTGTTTAGTCTATAAAATGTCAGAAAATGGCGAAAGACGTCAATCACTTTCTAAAAGCCGAAGATGATGACCTCAAATGTCTTGTTTTTTGTCTCCAAAACTTCAAAGATATTCAGTTTACTATCACAGAGGAGCGAAGGAACTTTATTCACAGTTAAGAAGCTGGGATTTTTTTAAGCTCTAGCCACATTTCCCAGCTTGCACTGGCCTCCAGTAGGACTGTCGGAGGGAAAGAGTGCAGAGAGTGAGAGTGTTTCCTTGGCCTCGGAGAATGCTAATCCTCCTGGGTGGTTTGGGAAAGACCTCCTTCAAAGGCCTGCTCTGTTAACCTGGCGGTGGTGGATTAGCAGTGAGTGCGAGGGAGGGGAGCTCCAGTGAGAACTAAACAGATTCTTTTCCGCAGGCTCTTCTCCTATCATTCCTGCCTGGCTTGTTCTCCATGCTGTCCCTCGCACTGCCCTAGCCTATTTCTTGCCTATTTCCCAAACTAGTGCTCCCTTTTGAAGTTAGAAACTTCACCTGAGGGTGTTTTTTAAATTTTTTATCAGAGGCGGCTGCATGCATATCCAATGGCAGGCCAGAACCCTGTTTGACTTGAGATGCCCTTAGTCTTCTGCAGACAGTCTATACTGAAATGGAATATATTCGTAATCAGACGTTTGTCAGTATGGCTTGTTTGGCTGTTTAGCTGAGCCTCATGGTAATGCAGCGTTTCTCCCATATTCATTCTGTTGAATAATGAGCGCCACTGCGAATGTCACACAATCCGCTCTTGTGTTTTACCGAGTGAGGGCCGGGGACGTCTGGCGCAGCCGATCTATTGGGATCAACTGAAGCTGCTACACTGACGGGGCATTTGCACCAGAGGCGTCGACAGAGGCCGTCTCTACGCTTTCTGTTTATTTTCTATGGAGAGCAGGAAATAGTTTGGAGGGGTTGCGGCGCGTTCGCCGGTCTGCATTTTGCATGAAGTTGACTAGACCTCAACTTTATGCACATTCTCCAGAGCTGTGGCTCGCCAGGCAATATTTATCTTTTATAATGACGGGTTTGCAGGTCGTACACAGCTCGGGATGTTTCTCTTCATACTGTACATCCATGACTTCAATGGCGAGTCTCTCCTCAGCAGTTGGTCGACAACACATACACACAAGAGACAGCGATAGCAAGAAGTGAGGAAAAGAATAGCTGCTATGGGAGCCGGAATGACCAAGCGAGGAGCGAGTGGAAAATAAAAGGATGGAAATAGAAGTGCTGTGGGGCCGGCCACGAGTGTTGACGCACGCCTAGCCAACGCCGGTGTTAGGGTTGTACATAGAAAAGAATAGGGGCGACTGTTTTGACACCAGTGTTTGTTGTGTAAAGGGCAGCCCCGCCAGCGTGCGGCGTGTTTTGGCCTTTTACACTGCTCTGGAAGGTTATGGTGGAGCAGTCTGCGAAGAAATGCCTCCCCCGGTCACATTCCACTTTTGATCTGTGACTGAAGCTTTTTTTTGGCATTAAGCGCGTTCATTTGTTTGTAGGGATGTCTGTGATTATTACCATTTCTCAGCAGCGTGCCCAGGTGAGATCACTCAGCAAGTTTGCACAAGTCTCATTAGCTCTGATAAATACCACCACATGCAACAGTTTGATTTCACCTAGAAACGGAGGTGGAGGCAGGGTGGTCAGAGCGGTCCTGCCCAGCTGTCTGATGGAGCAGGGTAACCTGAGAGTAATTCGACAACGTGCTGGTTCTGCTTTAAACCTGGATGGACACGGGTTGATACGATTAACTCTGTCTAACCTTAAGCAGATAGAGGTCTCTCAAGTATCCAGTGGTACTGGCTGGAGGGAGGGGAGGAATAGAGGGGGGGGTGGGGGGGGGTTGGCGCAAAAGCTGCAAGACGCCAACAGCTGACTGCAGGCGTCTGTCCGTGCCTCGGCCTGACGTTTGAGCCCCTTCAGTCCTCTGAGGAGACCGGATCAGAAGAGAGATGTTTATATTCACACCGGATCACATTTCAAATGGCACGTCTGCCAGAGTTGGACAAATACACCACAGGAATCATGCGTAGTAAAAACAAAAAAGTCTGACTGCACATGCACAGAGAAGCAAAATATATTTCCATTTGCTCCCTAATGCTCTTGCCCTAAAAGAATCCTAAATATGTACGGAGGCCCGTGGTTAGTCCCTATCCGTTGTCTCTGATGTGTAACCGTCTGTCGCGGTTTGATTTCCACAATATTCAATATGAAACTAACCTTCTAATCCCAAAGTCGGCGTGCCAAATGCCTGATGATTCAGCTCTCAGACAGATGCTACAGAAGCTGTAGACAGTCATGTTGGGAATGTTCAGAGATGTAGCCCAATATTTACTCTCACAAAGCTTATTATTAAAGGCGCTGCACTTGATGTACTAATTTACTTTCCAGAGCTTAAGGCTACAAGAGGGTTCTAGTGATGATGAATTTGTATGTTTTATGTTACTTCCAGCTTGGTTTCCCACGACCGGAGGAAATAGTTGTTTGGGTTTTGGATAAATTACATATGAGAAACTAAATTCAGGCTTGTGGTGGTCACATGTAGCATTCTCCACTCTTAAAAACATTTTTACTCTGAAAGCTTGTGTTTAAGGTCCATATTTTTGAAAGGTTTTACATGTTTGTATAAATTCCAAAGGGTTTATAAGATTAACTGATCCCCTTGTTAAAAATAACCTCAGCAGAAGTCCTAAAATACGGCTTCATTTGACAACCCGAGCTCTGGGAGATGATTTCATTGAAGCTTGGCTAAATTTGGGTCAGACACCATGACGCATGTCGGTAGACGCGTGTCATCTAATTTAAACATGACTTGCAGCACATAGTAAAAGCTGTTAATGGTACGCACCTGCACACGGCTGCATTTGGTCACGTCTTTTGATCAAGAGAGCACCATTTCGTCTCAGTCAAACATCGGGGCTAGATCATGTTGACCATTACCAAAGATCCTCTATCAGGGGTGAGCAAAGAAAAACGATTTGTATTTGAATCGCGATTCAAGCTCTACCGATTCTTTTTTTTTTAATTTAAATTGTATGTCTACTGCAATCACATGATGTATACTTCATTGATCCCCAAGGGGAAATTCAAGGTCCCAGTAGCTTACAGACATCACACACAACATACACATACATCATAAACAGGATGATAAAATAACAAATAAATCCACATGAATAATATGGACAATAAAAGATACTAAATAAACTAAATAAAAAAAATCCACATGAATGTTCTAAGGGATATACACACACACACACACACACGGGAAAAGTAACTACATTTACATACTGTGAATCGTCTTTTTAATCGAGAATCGTTTTTGAATCAAAAATCGATTTTGAACCGAATCTTGAGCCTAAAAATCGATATTTAATCGTGATATTTTCTGAATCGTACACCCTTATCCTCTATACTAAAGAGGAGTGCCAGTGGTATGAAACGGTCCACACGTCCTGTCTCCTAAAGGGGCGTGGCCGTGGCGGAGCCCACGTGACACAGATACAGGAAGTAGTAAGAGTTGGGGCGTCTCGGTGCTAAAACCGTCTTTGTCATTACTACAAGTCTCGCAGGAAGGAATTGTGGATAAAATGATTACATACCTGGACATCCACCAGTCATTCTGTGCTCAGTCCAGAACTTTTGCTTAACGTCCTCCACACGTTTCTGAATTACTTATCAAGGAGAGCTGAAGCGATTACTCGGTCGACAGAAAAATAATCTGCACCAGTTTTGGTAATCAGGTCACCGTTTATCAAGCAAATAATATAGTGCAAAAGATGCCAAACATTCTCTGATTCCAGCTCAAATGGTGTCATTTCTCCTTATCTTTGGAGTTTGGACTTTTGGTGGAACTTAACAAGACATTTGAAGACGTCACCTTAGGGTCTGCAGTTGTGATGGGCATTTTTCAATTTTTTTTTTAATGTTTCATGGAATAAACGATATAATTGGCAGATAATTATAATGAAAATATGTGTTGCAGCCCTGTTCTCATGGTAGTAGATGTGCATCGCTTTCATCTATGATTACGACCATATTACTGTCCTGATTCCTAAAAGGCTGAGGGTCATCTCAGTCCAACGCATTCATTGGCAATGTACACCGTATAAAAGTAAAAATATGACTGGCTGGTGAGGTGGTAATGATGTAACACTGCTCCCAGAAGAAGTTGTGAAATCATTCTTAGAAACTAAAACTCCCGAGGATTCGAAGGGAAAAAACAAAGCGGAGAAGCAGAGCGGCATTTCTGGCATTTAACAGTCGTGCGGTGGTCCTCAACTTGTGTTTAAACAGGTTGGTACTATCCAACCTCTCCACGGCAGCTCGGTCCAGGCATCTCCTCTACTCTCCTCCATTACATCAGAGGGGGCAAAGGAGCCAAGAAGCCAAGCGAGCCGAGCAGCCACTGAAAACAACTCGGGTCCCGGCCAACAGTAGTGCAAGCTTGCAGAAGCCTAAGCTGCGCCGCGCTTTGATTTGCTCACTGTTTTGACTTCTCACTTAGCTGCAGCGGCGAAGGTACTGTGGAGAACTCCTCGCCTGGATGACTGTCTGTTTGAAACGTTGTATGACACAGAGTGGAAAGAGAGGGTGATGTACTATGCAGGGGTAACAGGAATGCCACTAAAAATTGCCATTGTGGCATGGTTTCCTACTATTTGGAGCCCAAAATAGTTGGGTTGGACTCCTCTATTATGCAATTACAGTGGACTGTATCACGGAGGGAAAAGGTGACGTGAGATGGATGAAATGTTCTCACACTAAGAATGTTGCCAGCCTTTTTCCTTTCATGTGTGAGTGTGTGGTAACTTTTCCCCATGCAGTCAAACCGTTGCTTTACCTTAGGTTACATATATTACGTTTTTAAGCAGCGTTTCGAGACAAAAACGCTCTCCGTCGCGTCCACACAAGAGTTTTATCTCCGTCCGTATTAACACGACCGATAACGCATATCACATGACCATTCACACACACTAGGCACGCGTGTGCCGGAGTAAACAGGAAGCAGATTGTCTGGCGTTACTCTGCGGATGAAAATCATGGATGTAGAAGTTGAAAATACACAAAATACTTTGGAAAAAGAACAACAATGGAGAAAAGTATGAGCAGTGATTTATTATCTTGCACCGACGACGAGGTGGAACTGTTACTGAAAGATATGTAAACTTGACTAACCGATAAGACTGACTTGAGTTGTCGTTTCCAAATGTCTCCGTTTGTGTTCGTCCAGACAACAAAGCAACCCCGGAGTTTTCAAACCCAAACTGGGGCAGCACAGTTTTCAAATGTCTCCGTTTTAGGGGCTCGGAAACGGCAGAGTAGTGTGGACGCGAGGCGTAAACGTAGCAAAAGATATTTGTTTTTAAACCAAAACCTAGTAGTGTTAGCCTGACAAGCCAGACCCACATCCAGATGTTGGGTCTGGGAACTCACCATTGTTCAGGGCTCAGTCCGAGGGGCGGGATAAACGGTTGTCTTTCAAACTCCCTCTGCACGCAATAGGATAGTGCTGCAACCAGGCAGAGCAACGAAGAAGGGGGCGGAGCTAGTTGTTAGATTAAACTTTTGCCGTATCCGGTCGGCAAAACTCCGAACACATCTTCCTTTTTTAGGAATGACTTCAGTGCCGTTCTTTGTTCTTCTCTCAAAGAAAAGCTGAACTCTAAGTCTTCCAGAAGACCGCTGTTCGCCAGCAGCAGCAGTCATAAGCCCCGCCTACCGACTCTATACACGATGTGATTGGCCAGACAAGAATTTAGTTTTTCCAGCTCGCAAGCCAACGGAGAGTTCCTAGACTGACCCTGGCTGCAAATTAAATTTGCTGCCGCTAGGGTGCGTCTAGATTTGTAGGCTATCGTAGTGTAGATGTAGCCTTAGTTTTTGGATTTGTTACGTGTGCATCTTTGTATGTGCACCTTTTGTCTTTGTTTAAAGATGACTTTGGTAACGTTTCATTTGGTCAGACCTGTAACTTACTTTCTCTTGTGTTTTTTCAGGCTTGAGAGTCTAGTATGTCTAAAGCTGCAACAACCAATTATTTTCATTATCTTGATTCAATAGTTTTTTACAAAATTGAAAATGTGCCATTTTCCTAGAGCCCAAGATGACGTCTTCAAACGCCAAGTTTTGTTCAACCATCAGTCCAAAACCAAACATATTCATTTTATAATCATACGCGACTTAGGAATTCACCAAATATTGAAATTGAAGAAGCTGGTACCAGATATTGTTTTTTTTTAAAGAATGACTCAAAAAAAGAAGAAAATTAAAATAAAAATTTCAATAAAATAAAATAAAAATAATAATAGGTAGTAGTAGTAGTAGTAGTAGTAGTAGTAATAATAGTAAAATTAAATTAAAATTGAAGAATATGGTACCAGATATTGTTTTTTCTTAAAGAATGACACAAAAAAAGTCAGAAATTATCAAAAATAGTTGCCTATTCATTTTTTTTTTCGTTCAACTTATCAATCAATCGCCTAATTGGTGCAGCTGTAATCATGTTTGCATCAGATCATACTCGATCGTGACCCGGCTGTCTATCTAATCAGCGTTTATGTCTTTAGTTTACAGTCATTGACGCTGTAGTCCTCCTTCACTTGGCAGCATTAAATGTCGATTGTTAGAAAACTCCGTTGGTTACAGCTGCCACATGGCACCCAAAAATGAATCTGGAAGTAAACTTTAGTTCCTTGACAGTTATTTATCTTGGCTGGTTGCCCAGATATTAACAATGCCTGATAATGACTGGGCTTTGATGCTGCTTCATTCTCTAACCGCAGCATTTATATACCCCCCCCACCTCACAGATCTCTGCTTCCTCTGAGCCTCTCGATGTCTTTCACCAGATCTCTCATCACTTTTACCGGCAGGTGCTGAGTGTGATGTATAATGATATATGGCTTCTCTTAGTCATGGCCTTCTATTCTTCTATGAAGAGAAGCTATGGGGGGATATGTCTTTTCTTTCCTCTAAGTTCACTGTTTTTATAGGCTTCTGGTCACAGTGATTTGGTGCAACAGATGTCCCCAGAGTGTGTAACAGGAGTCCCGGGAATCAAAAACGTTCTGTGTTTGCTTTGCGGTATTTAATAAAGTCACAGGACTACGAGTTTCTTAATATGTTTCACTGCTGCTTTCCTCTCCACTCCTCCATTGTTGACTAGTTTGTTCTTCCTCTCACTCTGTGAGAAGGAGCATGTCTTTGAATGCCTCCTGTCATTTTTTTGAACACCTTTGGAAAGAGGGGGTCGAGATATTTTTCCCCTCTTTTTTGAAGTGTTCCTTTTCCGTTTTCCTCTTAGTATGAAAATGATGCACAAGGAGATTTTGTTACTTTTTTTTCCTTTCTAATGTTATAAATCTTGGAAAACGCAGGTCTGTTTAGAGGTATTAGAAGATTTTCCTGGCAGTCAGTAGTTCCATGATCACTCTGCCACCAATGACTTTAATATCTGTATTATGTGACCACAAGGAGTCTTATCAGATTTACATATTACATACGTGGATTTGCTCAGATATAAAAACCTGCCAAAGCTGGGATATCGCCCAGTGTCTACAAGTCAGTTTGCCTTAACCACATTTCCACAGTTAGCCTGCACCCCGTGAAGAGTTGGACTGAGTTCCTGAAATTCTACCCTGCTTACTCACTCCATTCTGCCCGACTGCAGTTAAGGACCAAAGTTAAGTGGTGTGGCCGGGTCTTTAAAAAGTAACCCACTTTTGTCATGAATAGGGAGGCGCTGAATGTGAATGGGTGGTGTGTTTGCCTCTGTGGCAAATGCACTGGACTACCCCATAAAGCCTTTTGTAGAGGTTGCCTGGTATCAGCTTTTGATAGATAGTTAAGGTTTTTGTTGCACTACTACTTGCTTATATCATCTCAGAATATGGAAGTGGATTTCAAATCATTTGGAACTTCTTAGTCTAATTGATGATTTTTAGTCCTTGCTTACTCACTAGCTGCATTTCCATTCTCAATGTTTTAAGTATCGCATTAGAAAAGTTGGATGGAAACGGCAAAATTCGGCAAAAAAAACAACGTTTTCACGCTTGCTTGAGGTGGTTTTTGCCTTTGTCCAAAAAGAGTTGATGCGCTAAATAAGTTCTGACGTAGCGAATATTTAACTGACATGACTGATCTGCTGTTTCCGCTGCCGGTGTCTTCTTGGATATTCCCATAACGGGTCTTCATCTCCGGACAACATGAAACATGGCCAATACTCGCTGACTAGAAAGAACATGTAAAACTAAAAAACCAAATTTCTGAAAACGTCTCTCCATTTTTCTATCGGAGATGGTTAGATGGCCAAGGCGACTTGTTTTGTTTCCGGTTAGCAACCTCTACTTCTTCTACTCTGTTTACTGGTGGATTACAGCAAGGCGAAGCCTATAGCGGCAAGTTCTGACCAAGCCACGCTGTAGCCTAGTTTATTCGCAAACAAGTTGCTAGAAACGCACCTAATTCACATTTCTTTTTAACATTTCATTTTAAAATTTCGCTTAAAATTTGCTTGACAATTTGAATGTAAACAGAGATTGGTCAAACACAAACCCTGCGGCAACTACAGTTTGTGCATAGCTTCACTCACAAAACACGGAAGTGCTGCACTATGGATGTTCGGATGATCTGTCGTTGGTCTAATCTTCATGGTTCTTCAGATGCGGTGGGAATACAAACAGGAATTCGCAAAAGGGACTTGAGGGTTTTCTTCATCAGACTCGATAGTTCCTGGGTTGTTTTTTTTTTTTGGTCGAAAAAGCAATGTCAGTCGCTGAGTTGTTTCAGTTCAAAATGAATTTGGAAACAGTGCCGGATTTCCTTCCTGTGTCAGACTGAATGCCTGCTTGTCTGCGAGGTTGCCATGCATGGGAGCTCCGGCGCCCAGCTAATATCAGCCTCCCTCCCCTCCGCTGCAGCCCCAGAGCCTCCAAGAGGCAGCGTTCAAGACCAGACATAATAACCCAGCATGCTGTCATAAGAGATTGATTACGAGATGGCTCAGAGATTAGCAGAAGACAGTTACAGAACAGGTTCACCAGCACAACCATCAGCACTTGTCAGTCACGATCTCCGTTTTTTAAGTCCCACAGAGGTTAGGGAGGAGTGGAGCGGGGAAAAGGAAGCCTTTTGTTTATAGAAGAACAATGCTGCACATGAGAGTGCACGGTCCTGGGCCTGGAGTCAAAACAGGGCAGACAGGCAGAGGAAAGGTTGGGTCCTGGAAGAGTGGGGAGGCGGTGGGGGGAGTAACTGTTCCCTGAAGATGTGTCAGACTGTCTGGCGGGCTGGGTCTGTGCACTGGACTGGAGGAACCAGGTGGACAGGAAGAGAGATTCAGAACGGGGTCAGTCTGAGCTAGTGAGCCGAAAGAGATTTTGTTTAGGTTCACACGCAGTTATGATTTAACGCAACTCTCCCCCTCCTTCCTATTAGGCTGTTTCCCAGACCGCTTTGACTTGGGATGGTAATGGTGGAATATTAGGCGCTTGTCTCTGTTCCCACACCCCCATTTCCTCCACCTCATAGGCTCCAGTGTAATGGTTAACCGCAGAGCAACTCCAGGCACTGTGAACCCTCTTTTCCCCACTGTGCTCTTTGCTTTTCCCATGCCTTGTTGTGTTAGTGTGTGTGTGAACGTGACTCTTAAAGCAGCTGTACCATAGACTGTATATAAACATCTCCACTTCCTCCCACTGTACAGAAGTGAAGCTTAAATTTTGCGGATATGGAAATACATTTTGTAATTTTGGAGCCAAAGTCTGCGCAGTAGTAATCGGGTGGTGGAGCCACGGTATCGAAGTCCCACCCATACACCCGCCCGACCAATGGCGAGTCAATCACAGCTGTCAATCATGACATTATTACAGCATCAAATATCTAATAAAAACCAAACTCATTATAAAAAAAGTAACCCCCTGAACATCAGCATGATCAGAACTACCTGAAAAGACAGAAACCATCTAAAAATGTATTTGACGTGTACTTTGATTTCTTAATTTGGACCATGTCCCATCCGCTACCATGGAGGGGGGCGGGACTCATGACATATACTGCAGCCAGCCCCCAGGGGGCGATCCAGATGCCTTGGCTTAACTTGTACAGTCTATGCATCAAACCCTGGGCTATATATGTCACTTTACATCAGACGAAAGTAGACTCACAGTTCCATCTCGTCTCGGTCAGCGATTGCTGCCATAGCGACGGCCCCTACTCTCCCTCCCCTAGACGACACGTGACCTCTCCCTCCCCAGGTGTTTGGCTTGCGTCTGGTGGACTTCATTGATTCGCTTGCACAGTAGGGCTCTTTGTGTAGCAGTCTGTGAGAAACTGGGCCGGTCCTCTCCCCACAGGTGGAACTTTAACTTCACCCCAAAGGTCTCTGCAGTCTCTGCCTGCACAGAGCTGCTGTTGCCACTCGGAGGAATTGATTTCTAATAAGAGACAGGCCCGGCAAAGTAAGGCGCTAAGCAAATCCGAGCTGATAATCAGTTGTGTGTGGTGTTTGTTTAAGCTTTCCCCGCTGTCCTCGGGGAACGGCCCTGTTTGGGCAGAAATGTGGAAAGCCATTATGTGACTAATAAGCTGCAGCGAGCCGAGCAGCCACCGAGAGCATTGCACACGACACCCCTGCTCCTTATGTGAGCCACTGCAGATTACATTTCCACTTAGTCACTGACACATTTGTCCAGTGTTTCGGCTGTACGTGGTTGTTTCTTTTTTTTTACAATGTTTTAGCCTTTTTTGTGTGGGTGAGCCTGTCTGCCCGCCATCCTCAAATACCTTACCCTTCTTCTGTGGTCTGATCAAACTCACAATACTCAGTAAGAGAGAAGTGGGCCTTCAGCCTAAAAGGTTTTGGTAATTTATCAGATGGAGGGAATATGTGTGATATATGATTCCTGTTTCCACTCAAACGTGTTGTGTGGAAGAGCCAATGAGCTGTGTGGCTGCATTATGGAATAGTTAAACGTGTTACTTAGTGACAACTTCAGATACCTGTGCGTTTGTTATCAAGAGTCCATTCAGGTCTAAAAGATGTCTGTAAGTGGAAGAGGCCTCTAATGCGGCTTTCTTTGTTAATTGTCTTTTTTTTTTTTAAATGTCCATACCCGTCTCAGCGCTCCCGTCCCCGGCTGTGTGAGGCAGTGCGACCGGAATGAGAAACACAGGCGACACAGAGAAACCCTTCTCTCAGCTCTGCCTCGATACTCGCCGTCGCTATGACGACAGAGGATTTTTAAGATGGGCCGAGATGCAGGGGGTTTATGGGATGCGTCTGTGTGTTCTCGTGACACATAAGGAGAAAGTTTGTGCAATCATGCAGTCATCTCCCCGTTATTAGACCTCACTTGTGATAAAACAAACTTATAACTTCTACTTTAGGCATAAAATGTGTTCTAATTAAAGCAACGTTGCGTAGCGTTGGTATTTGTCACTGCGTCTTTCTCACCTTCCCACCAAACGAACCGCACCAGCGGTGCAAACAAACTCTCTCGAACTAAAAGAGGCAGGTGTGAAAGCGCCATTAGAGTTCAGTTCACTGATACACCTGTCGTAAAACATGGACAGCTGTACACATGCGTTTGCTATGATTACATTACTTAAAGGTGCAGTAGGTAAGACTTATAAAACTAACTTTCTGTCATATCTGCTGAAACTGACCCTATGTTCCAGTAGAACTACATGAAGCAGGTCATTAAAAAAAAATCCGGCTCCTCTGGCACCACCTACAGCCTGGAGTGAGATTTGCAAAAATCCACCGCTCCCTATTCAGATGCACCAATCAGGGCCGGGGGGGGGGGGGGGGGGGGGGGTCTAACTGCGTGTCAGTCACTGCTCATGCACACACATTCATTCTCCCTTGTGGGGGGAGGGGCTTAGGAGACCGCTTTGGGCTTTAGTGGAAAGGGGGGAGGGACTGAGAAGTTGTCGATGTTAAATTTTTTTGGCTAAGTCCTGGATCTTCACAATCCTACCTACAGCACCTTTAAGATCCAAAACTAGCGAGTGGACAGCTTTGCAAACACAGCCAAAGGTCAAACACATGCAACAACACAAGACATTGCAAGCCAGATAATATTACTTACTAGTCCAACAACAAGATGGTCAGCTCGCCGTCTTGTCTTGCAGCCTTTTTTTCTCCCGCAAAAGCACTCGCCAACGACGTCTTGTTCGGCGGCTCGGTCACTCTCTCCTTTTCTCCTCCATCAACGTCCTCTTCGGTTCCTTTGTCTCTGCTATGATGCCCGTAGTGGCCGATGAACCCGGTTCTGTTGCCCGCTGGCCCGGCTCTGTTTCTGGCACCGCTCCCCGCCAGCGTTCCACCCTGCCCTGGGCCTGAAAACCTAGGAATTATTTTGATATTTGATTAATCTATAAAGCCAGACATCTCTCTGGTTTTAGCTTCTTAAATGTGATGATTTGCTTCTTTTCTGTCATACATTTCTTTTGATTTTGAAGATGTCATTTTGAAGATGTCACATTATACTCTGGAAAATGATTTATTGACATTGGCAGTTTACTGACAAAACGATTAACCAACTTAATGAAAATGATGACTAGTTAGAGAGTTACAGCCCTAAGATAGAGAACATGCGAGAACACCTTAGTTGCTGATGCTTAAACTGCTTTTATATTCCCCATAAAAGCACAACTGTCCGGATTTCATCAGATTTAGGCCCTAGTTGCCTTGGCAGCCCACTTCTGAGTTTGTGATGCGTATTGCCACATTTTTGTGTGAATGAAGTGTGAAACAGTTTGGAAAATGAGCTAAAGTGGTTTAATATTGAGGATGGGATAATATCGCCATCATCACCACCCAACTTTAATGGAATAATGATGAATTTTGTCACTCACATTTCTTTTAGAAAGGTTTGCTCTGATTCAAGCTCTGAATGTGTCCCGTCTAACCCCTCACCTCATATTAATTCTGGCAACCCGTTATTTGGTTGCCACTCCCTGAGAACAGCGTTGTGTACGGTGTAGCCATTGAACTGAAATGATGTGATTCTAGCTGGCGTCTGAAATGAGCTTTTAATGTTTCTAGTTTTTCCCAACATTTGCTAAATCTTGGGGCCATGTGTACGCGTCCGTCCTTTTCTGTGTGTGTGTGTGTGTGTGTGTGTGTGTGCTGACGTATGTGTCTCTCTTCCATTTTAAAAGTACGGGGAGAGAGAGCTCATGTAATTGTGTTTGTCGGTGAGTGAGCATGAGAAAGGCGGTCCAGGGTGACCAATAAAACAACAGATTTACGACGCTGCCCTGTAGGTGCAAGCTCGCCCACTTCCTTTTCTTGGGAAGGCTTCTGTCATCACGACCCCAATTCCCATAACGACATAAATGTTGGGGCATTTCTGTGCTGCTGGCGGGTAAAGAGGCCCCACCATTTCTCTTAATGTCATTATATAAAGCTTTTGCTTTGGGGAAAGGAAAGGTAATGCCCCTTTTTTATGCTTATTGGGTCATTTCAAAAGCCTTTCAACATTACACTGCAGTCCGTAGGCCACGCTAAACTCATTCATGAGCTTAAAATAAAGTATTTAGATTTTGTTCCCCCCATTGGATCACAACATTAAGCTTCTTCTTCCATTGTTTCCCTCCTTGCACTTTCCACTCTCCTGCCTGCTTGCCCTACATTTAGATCCCCCCTCGCTACTCCTCTTTCGGTTTGTTTGTGCTCAAAAGCGGATTTGTGAATTTAGAGCATCGCAGTTAGAATTAAATCATCATTAGAGAGACTTCTGCACGCTGGAGGTGTGATAGAAATTCAGATGTATGCACACAAAGGGCAAAGATTGTCTCGAGAGGAGGGAGCAGAATCCCAGAGAGAAGTTTTATCAAACATAAATGAGGCCAAGCTTTCCTCAGAGGGGTGACATGGAGGCTCCTACCAAGGGTCCCAAAAACCCAGACTGCCCTTCATGTCAGATCTGAGAATGCTTTGAGTCCTTAACATCAATCCCAGAAAGGCCGAGACTTAGCTGATCGTCTCAGGAAAGCCTTTAGTTTAGCTAAAGGGAGCAGTCGTCTCGGCTCAG
The DNA here is from genome assembly GCA_023631565.1 of Gymnocephalus cernua. Lineage (NCBI taxonomy): Eukaryota > Metazoa > Chordata > Actinopteri > Perciformes > Percidae > Gymnocephalus > Gymnocephalus cernua. The sequence continues at coordinate 4,889,916 of CM042441.1, forward strand.
GTTTTGATCCTTTTTTTTTTTTGTCTTCCCTATTTCTGGATGTGTGGACTGGTAGGTTCACGCTTGCTTCTGTAAGTGGAAGCCCAAGAGTAAAAAGAGATGAATCACAGCTGAAAGCCGCTACTGACTAAATAGTGAAATTAGATGACCAGTTTTAAAGCAAAAGTAGGCTAGTATCCTTCATACATGGAAGTATCTTAGGCTGCATTCCCGCACACTGCGGCGTCCTCAGACGAAAAAGTCTTTCCATTCATTTTTAATGGGAGTAGTGCATTTAGGCTTGATTTATGCTTCTGCATTAAATCTACGCTGTGGCTACGTACCTAGGGTCCGTGGAGGCACGGACCCTAGGTACGTAGCCTGACGCGCACCTCTCGAAAATGTAACTATACGTCGCAGCGACACACGTCGCTCGGCCGTGGCTTGGTAGAGTTACATTTCCCCCTGACTTTCCTGGTTCTCCTTCTCCATAAACAACATGAAATCAAGGAGAGGGTTAACTTCTCCTGCTCCAGATTTCCCACCGTGGTCAGAAAGAACAGAGGAGACACTTGGTTTCTCTTTTTTTAAGGCAAATTTCAGTTGTATGTGTTTTTTTTACTGTTGATTTATTTAACTTTTTTAAGTTCAATAATTGCAACATCTTTCCATAAGTCAACGAGTAATCTTGTTAAATTATTGTGATTTCAATATTGACCGAAATAATTGTGATCCATAATCGAGCAGCCCTACTTCAAGTGCGGTCGGAAATGTCGACATCTATAAACGCTCTTACAGAATACGACAATTGTGAAATATAAAGTCTGCTTGTGCTACATTGGGGGGGGGGTTAAAGAACACAACAGGCCGTGTCAGTGTCCCCCCCACAACCCTGCGGAAAATCGCTCTTTGCTGCATAATGCTGTCTCAGGAGGCACACACTGCTGTGGTAAAAGACCTTTTACTCTGGAAAGTTTTATGTGCGTATATAAAGACACACATGTGCCTCTACCTATCTGTCCTTTAGAAGGTTAAGCCGGCTGAGGTGATAGAGTAGAGCTTTGCCAACCCGATTTTTGATCTCAAATGACATAAAATCACAGTTTTTAATAAATGTAATAAAGCTCAACTGACTGTTTTGTCAGTGTGTAATGAGAGCTGTGTTGTGATGGTTTGATTTCACTGCTTCCTGGTTGCTGCTCTTGCGCTTTCCTTCTTGCTCTGCAGCCTCAGACTCCTAATTGGCTTCCCTGCCACCATTGTCTCCCTGCGTGCACCATTCCAGCGGTTTTCAGCTGTAATCCGGCCCCTTGTATGTTTTCATAAGGAGCCTATATAGGTATAATTGTAGTGTTGCCTTCCTGCCGTGTGGCTAGCTGGAGACTGCTTATGTACTCACAGGAGGGTCCGCAGGTCTTTTAAGGGATATTTTGGATATTTTTAAATGGGGTTGTATGACATGCTCATCCAAAGTCCATGTATTAGCCACAATAGATGACTCAGCACGCCCCCAGTGTAGAGAAACAGACCAGAGTACCCAGACGAAAGCAAAGCAATCTACGGGGAAGGGGGCAGCAGCAAATATGTCTTTTTAGACACCTAAAAAAAACTTTAATTCTGTTAAGTGTATGCTATATTTATAATATTTCCACCACTTTATCTTGCAGTCAGACAGCCCTTTCCTTTGGCATTACATCTCAACCGTAGAACTTCCGTATTCCTACACAGAACCGCAACTGTTCCTCGACTGTACAGTATAACGCTGCAGATCAGCTGTTTGGCTTAAACTCTCAGTAGTTTATGGAAGAGACAACAAATACAAGCAAATAAAAATGAGTGATTATGACAGCAAGGACGAAATGTTGTTCACTGTGGAGACAGGAGGAAACCTTTATGAGCCAATAGAGTATACAGAAGAAGAACTTTGCAGAGAGAGACTGAAAGAGAGAGAGAGGGGAAACTTCTGTGGAAAGGAAAGGTCTGTCTGACAGCAAGGTAAAGAAGTCAGAAGAAGCATAAACTTAGAAATAGATTTTTAATTTTTTAGGTGTCTAAAATCCGTTAAGCTGCTTCCGCCATCCACAGCAGCACATTGCTTAGTGCAGTGGGTCTCAATTTGTCTTTATTGTCATTTCTTTGTTCCTGTCTGGACTTTAAAGTGCTCATATTGTGCTTTTTCCCTTTCCTTTATTGTGTTGTATATCTTTTTTGTGCACGTTATAGGTTTACAAAGTGAAAAAGCCCAAAGTCCCCCCCAAAGGGACTTACCATCTCCAACAGAAAACACTGTTCACCAACTGCTCCAAACAGCTCTGTTGTAGTCCAGCCTTTACTTCAGAGACACACGTGGTCCCTTTGGAACACATGTTATAATGCTCGCCTAGCTGCTAGCATGGCACGCCCTCATACTCTGCTTCTGACTGGCTAGTAGTCCTTACCTAGGTACTGTCAGGACACGCCCTCATACTCTGCTTCTGACTGGCTAATAGTCCTTACCTAGGTACTGTCAGGACACGCCCTCATACTCTGCTTCTGACTGGCTAGTAGTCCTTACCTAGGTACTGTCAGGACACGCCCTCATACTCTGCTTCTGACTGGCTAGTAGTCCTTACCTAGGTACTGTCAGGACACACCCTCATACTCTGCTTCTGACTGGCTAGTAGTCCTTACCTAGGTACTGTCAGGACACGCCCTCATACTCTGCTTCTGACTGGCTAGTAGTCCTTACCTAGGTACTGTCAGGACACGCTCTCATACTCTGCTTCTGACTGGCTAGTAGTCCTTACCTAGCTGCTAGCATGGCACGCCCTCATACTCTGCAACCAAGGGGGTAAGCCTCTCTCCACAACGCGTACCTCCTATGGCACCATTTTGATGCTAATAAGCCATCACCCCCCGTTAGCATTCCATTGACTGCCATTCATTTTGGCGTCACTTTGACAGCCAATAACTTTACATCTGAAGCGTTTAAAGACTTCATTTGTCCGTTGTTTATTTCTAAAGAAACACGACAATGTATAAAAGGCTCCGTTACCTTGTACCTCACGTTATGGCTCCGTAGCAGACGTTTTTATAAAAATAGGCTAACTTACATATACCTACGCTCTCCGTCTCTGCAAGATTGGGAATGATTGAGATTTCTCTTGGCACAGCTACCAGAAGACTTACAACGTTCAGACACGTTGCTCACGTCACATCTACGTCGTCAAGCTCAGTTTGAGGCTGCGCAGTAACGCTCAGCCATCACCGGAAAAGTTCTTCTCATTCACTTCATTGGTCTCCGTTGAAATCTATGAGATCACTTGGTCCATTTCTTTAACTGTCTATGTCTGCAACTGACAAGCTAGTAGTATTTACTGAGCATGTGCAACTCCCAACAAAGATGGAACAGAAGTGAGATGTCTCACTCTGTAGCTAAAACAGAGAGCTCAACACACAGGGTGAAAAGAGGAGCTGCAGCAATGTGCAGTACAACAAATAGGCTATATGATGTTTTTTGAAAATTAAACCACATAAACCTATTCTGGTACAACCTCTAAATGCAATTATGAACCTGAAGTTGAGCATAATATGAGCACTTTAAATGCGGGGTACTGTTGCCACGGCCTTACCTTGCCTTAGAGTCGTATTTCCCAGTGGTTCACTGTTCTTTCTCTTCACTTCTTGTAGATTTATTGCATTGTAACTTCTAGACTAGGGAACATACAGCTCAATGTTTCCCCTCTGAAAACACCATCAAATAACTGTCGAGCTTTGTTTCCCTTAATGTACGTGTTGTCTGTGGCGTGTGGGCAGAAGCGTTGTGGAACCCCAAAAAGACAACAGTCACCTGTTACCTAAATCTGTCTTTTTCACCTCAGTGTACGCACACATCCATACTTATTCCTCTGTGCCTCTTAATGTTAATGATAGATCAGTGGAGAACGAGTGTGTGCGCGTGTTGTGCGTGCTCGTCTGTGTTCAGGAAGAGTGCAACCGAAAGGGATACATGCCAGATGTTTTAGAAATGAGGTGGGTTTCACTGGAACGTAACACATTCCCAGGGATGTTTGCTGGAAAGAAATTCTTCCTCAGCTGTCGAGCATGTTCTCGTGTGTGTGTGTGTGTGTGTGTGTGTGTGTGTGTGTGTGTGTGTGTGGTTGTGTTGTGTGTCATGTGCATCTGTAAACACCATGCATATGTAGATGTTGGTGTGTTCCACACTGGTGAGGCCGGTAATTTGCTGATTTAATTTGGTCGACAAGGCACCCAGAAGGTTTGTCTTGCTCCCTCCTCTGTTCCCTGGTGGGCAAAATAGTTTCAGCTCAGTCCTAAAGTGATTCAGGGTGATATTTGACATGGTGTGTGTGTGTGTGTGTGTCTGGGTATGTGAGGCATGGAGGGGGGCAGGGGGGGGGGTTGCTGAATTGGAAGTGGCTGCAGATAGAATGGCTTTAGCTGCAGCCTGCCACTATGGGTGTGTCTGTGTCTATTTGTGTCAGCAGAGTAAAGTCTGAGCACTCTCACCTGCACATGACAAGAGCGGGCAAGCCAGGCATACTGTAGAGAAAAGGCACAAACAACCGGCTCGCGCTGCAACTACAGTTTTTTTTTTTATTCATCAGTCAATCTGCACATTTATTTTCTTGATTTAATCAATGAAGTGTTTGGTCTGAATGTCTGGTCTAAATGTTAGAAAATGGTGAAAATGCCTCGAGTTTGAAAGAGATTCACTTTACTCTCACAAGACAAAGGAAAGCAGCAAACTGTCACGTAGGGCTGGGCGATATGGAGAAAATCCAAATACCTCGATATCGATACCGCAACGATATTGTAGTGTTGACTATTGGTGCTTTCACAAAATATTTACACAATGAGATTTGATAAATAATCATCAGTAATGTGGATATAATGACTAAGTGGGTAAAGGCAAATAATATAACAGTTACAACAGTCTGGTAAGTTCAGAAAAGTACATCACTTTACTGTAATGCAGCCTTTACAACCAGGAGAAGACAACACTTAATGTCATGTTATTATATCCAAAATCTAAGATGATATCTAATCTCATATCACGATATCAATATATTATCGATATATTGTCCAGCCCTACTGTCATGTAAAAAAACGAGAGAGAGAGAGAGAGAGAGAGAGAGAGAGAGAGAGAGAGAGAGAGAGAGAGAGAGAGAGAGAGAGAGAGAGAGAGAGAGAGAGAGAGAGAGAGAGAGAGAGAGAGAGAGAGATGCCTTTTCCATCCTGACCCGATTACAGTTGAAATCTGAGACATATATTATGAAATGGGTTTACTGGTCCGGCCCACTTGACATCTAATTGGGCTGTGCTAAACGCCTGGTCTACTCCTATAATGTATTTAATATTGTTCATTTTTTGTGAAGTTACAAGCTGATTCTTTTGCGATCACACTTTTATTGAACATTTGACATAAACAACATAAAGCCTCGAAAAGCTGAAGACACTACAAGACACAAACAGACGAATTAAAAGAGATACAGATCCAGAAAAGAAAAAGACGAGATGAATTGTATATCTTAAATATAATCTTATCTCATGTAAATTACTTATAGTCTCCTCTCTATTCAAACAGATGAATCAGCCCCATATATCCAGTGTTAGTGTCCGTAAATAAACATGATCACAGAAATAAGCTAAGCCCAAACTGTGTTCCCATGTGCCTGACTCAGAGGCTGGAACTGTAATTCCAGACTCCCAGGTGATGATTGAGCCTCCTCATCCGTCCACACATACACACAGGGGGAGGGTGTAAGCGTCTCTGCCTCGTCGCCTCGGCAACCGCCTCCACGGCTCTCACAGTAGATCAACAGGGTCCCATCAGCAGGCTGCTTTGGGAAGGAGACGGAGACAAAACATCCCCTCCTCTAGCTCAGAGGCTGAATGTTGTAATGCGTGACATCTAAAGATACAATCAGCGTCAATTACTGTAACGCCTTCAATTTGAAACCCATAGCGAATCAGTTGCTTCCTCTGCTGTCGCAGATGAGATGTTTTAATACTCAAATCAATTAAATTGGATTTATAGTGTCAAACTGTAACAGAAGTTATCTTGGAACACTTTACAGATGGAGTATGTTTAGGCCACACTGTATAATTTACAGAGACCCAACAATTCACCCCGAGAGCAAGTATTTGGTAGCCAGGAAATCCAGACCCAAATCAGAAAGGTTAAGGGTCTGGGCATTGAGTAATGAAAATGGCCCAACTCGAGGGGCGGCACCAAGCATGCATTTGAAAATCTCTTGGATAACACTACGACCAATCGCAACAATACACGGGGTGACGTATCCAGAGCCCCGTACGCTCAGCTACCAGCGGAGATAACTGGTAGATTTAATTGTCGTCATCTGTTTAGCTCGCCTCTGGCCCGCCTACATCAGATACACCGATGTGATTGGTGCAGCTCGGCTACAAGGGCATAGCTAATGAGCATCATTACTGAATGCCAGAGTGACTCGCTGAGCAAATTCAAATTTGGTGCGACCGCGGGAAAGAAAAAAAGTCCTTTTTATATCCATTGTGTGCTGTTAAAATGCTGTCTTAATTGTGTAAGAGATGGTTTAATTTGTACCAAGGTTGACTGCAGCACAGTTTTTCTCATTAGAATCCTGAAATGGACACACACAAAATAAAATCCTGATTCATTGCTTGTGATTTTAATGTTAACATTAAATTAACCCTCGTCTCTTCCTTTTCCTTTTTTTTTCCAGTCCTCTGCGCCAAAAACCTGGTGAAGAAGGACTTCTTCCGTAAGTACCTGCCAATCACAGCCGTATGTGACACTGTGTGTGGGTATATAATATCTTCACTGCAAAGACCTTTTGAGATTGAGAAATGTGGTTCGATAAAGTTTCGCTGCCGACAGCCTCCAACGGCACGCTAGGATCTAGGCGTTAAGCCTTTTTCAACAGATGTGGGTGGTTTACAAGATAAGTCCTTGTCCGTGTTGTTCACATAGTGCCCCAATCATTTTAAATGTAAACACACAGACCAAGGAAAGTAATTCCTGACATACTGTAACTCTGATTTAAGTTTTGTAAAATGTCACCAAGATACAGTGAATGTACTTTTATTTCCATTTTGGATAGAATTTCTGCAAACACTTTGCATAAAGCACCCAGTAAATGTTCTTTCCACTAAGACTTAATACCTCGTGTGTGGGTGTCTTTAGTGTTGTGTGAGTGTTTGGGTGTGTTTGGGTCAGGCTGTCATGGTGAATGAGCATGTAAAGGTCTTCTGCTCACTCAGGTGGTTTCTGTGGTGCCCATTCCTGCCATTCCAACGCTCAGGAGCTGAGCAAAGTGTGTGTGTGTGTGTGTGTGTGTGTGTGTGTGTGTGTGTGTGTGTGTGTGTGTGTGTGTGTGTGTGTGTGTGTGTGTGTGTGTGTGTGTGTGTGTGTGTGTGTGTGTGTGTGTGTGTGTGTGTGTGTGTGTGTGTGTGTGTGTGTGTGTGTGTGTGTGTGTGTGTGTGTGTGTGAGATTATGTTGACATGTCTGAATGATTCTCCTTCTAATAATGTAAAACAAAGACACAATACTGCTGCAGCTCATACCGTGTGTTGCCACAAGCAAACATTTTGAATTTTTCCTGATAAGTTAAATAATCACTCACTAAACTTAGAGCTGATTGTTTTTTGTGTGACTAATCATTAATCTGCTAATATATTCAGCAAAAATCATGTGGTGTATTTTCACACCAAACCAGTTTATTGTATTAAAGGGTAATAACTTTGGTATTTTTTTAACCTGGACCCTATTTTCCCATGTTTTTGTGTCTAAGTGACTGATGGGAACAACAATTATTTTAAATTGGTCCAGTATTAAGCAATACCGCTGCAGTCGTAATGTTAATTGGCATTACTTTCACTTTCTCTCCACTAAAAGTGCTGTTTTTGCCACTGACAGGTCTCAGATTATTATTCTGTGTGTCTGACAACATTATGGAAAGGATCCCTACAGAGAGAGACCTTTTTGTCAGAGATTCTCTTTTGTTTGTGGCCAGGGTAGCTCAGTTGGTAGAACGGGCGCACATATTCAGAGGTTTATGCCTCGACGCAGAAGGTCCAGGGTTTGAGTCCGACCCGGGACGATTTCCTGCACATCTTCCCCCCTCTCTCTCCCCCTTTTCATAGCTTTCCTATCCATTAAAGGCAGAAATGCCCAAAGAATAATCTTTAAAAAAAAAAAAGAGAGATTATTTTTGTTTAACATGAAACAGCCCCGAAATGGCCATCGCCAAACTCACCAGACTCCATGTAAATAGTCAATACTTATACTAGTGTATACACACAATACTAGTGTGTATAGAGCCAACATGTTTTCACATGTAAAATGTGTGAATTAAGGGTTTATTTCAACCAAACCAAAGTGACCAAAGACTCCTTAATTCACCCATTTTTTCTGGTTAAACAACAAGGATCTTCCTCTTTAACTAAAATGTCTCTCTCTGTAGGGATCCTCTCATAATGTTGTCAGACACTTAGAATAATAATCTGAGTCGGTCAGCGGCAAAAACGTTTAGTGGACGGAAACTGACTGTGCGCATTTTCCCGGTTTCCCGCTGCTGGTTACAGCTCAATACTGGACCCATTTCAAAGATTTTTGTTCACATTAGTCACTTGGACACCAATGCATGGGGATATAGGGTTGAAAAATACCTAAATTATCCCTTAAGGGCAACAAATTCAATACATCTTTTGTTATCCACAATTGTACTTTTGTCTCCAAAGGATCTCATATTGGAATCAAAATACAAGAAAACAAAAAGGAAGTAAACAATGAGTATTGTGTGACTTGTCTGGTCCCGAAGCATAATAACAGTGCTGTAGACACCACAGCATCTGTGTCCGTTTGCCATGTAGCAAGCTACCACCGCTGTGTCATGTTGTCATTTGTGTCTTGTCAAAATTTTTCATCTGATATTTATCCTTGGTGAATGTGGCTGAGCGTTTCCCTCTCTCCCCCGCAGGCCTCCCTGATCCCTTTGCCAAGGTTGTTGTGGACGGTTCAGGGCAATGCCACTCTACAGACACTGTGAGGAACACACTTGACCCCAAGTGGAATCAACACTATGACCTGTGAGTCCCAGACACATTAACACGCTCATTTCTCAACATCTGTTTTCAAAGGCAAAAAAAAAAAAAAAATCTGATTTTTTTTCTTGGTTTATTTGAATACCTCCCACCTTCCTAAAGACTTAATCTGATTACAAACAGCAGTCTGAGGCCCTGCTTGGGCCATTACAGTGCCTCGCAGTTTTTATGTCTTTCTTTATTTAACCTCAATAAGTGAGCACACGGAGAAGTGTTGGGCTGTGTCATTAACAGAACCTAAACAGTAACAGATGTAAACAGCTCTTGCATCTGGTCTCTCACTTATCTAGATACTCTGTAATGACATAACCCTTCAGCACCAGTATAGAGTCTAAAAACGTCCCGTCTAGAGCAGTGTTTAGAGTGAAGAGTGTTTAAAGAAACTGAAAAGGATGGCGTCTCCGGTAGTGTTTTCTTCCGTTGATTGAAACACATGTATGTCTTGTTGTACGCTGATTGCCTTTCCCAAAGATGGTTTGTCCTGTGAAAGTAACCTGGGAAAAAAAACAGAGACAGAGCGCGTGAGTGAAAATGTGAGAGTGAAAGTTTCCAGTATTCGCTCGGGTGTTTATCCAAGCGTCATGCATAGCCAACAGCGAGAGGAAGCACATGTCTCCGTTTGTTTGGTTGCTGGGGATACAGGACCCTCTCTCTACATTAGCTGCTCCTGTCACTTTTGACAAGAGGGAAAAAGTCACGTGTGTGTGTGTGTGTGTGTGTGTCCACCTTTATTTAAAGATGGATCGATGGAGAGGAGAACACAGACTCGGTGGAGGCTCAGTAGAGCTTCTCTGCGCTTATTTGTCCCAAGAGCCTGCAGATGTGTCAGACTGGAATTTATGTGCAAATTACTGGTGTTTCTGTGCCAGTTTAACATCAGTGTACCCCCTTTTACTGTCTGTAGTGTTTATCCTCATGACCAGCAGGACTCTCTGTTGGCATGTTGGAGGAGAGTGGTTTTAATTGAGCAGGCTAGAAAGCCGTCTGGCTGGCTCACACTTATTAAAATAGGGCCTCCGACACCTGGTGTTCTGACTACAGCCTAGTGCATTTAAGCTGTTGGCAGTGAATCTTTTTTTCCATTTGATCGTATGTGATCATTCGAGAGTGTAGAAATACTGTGCAAGTGTGTGTGTGTGTGTGTGTGTCCAGGGTTTCATTGGTCACAGCCGACAAACTGGTCCGTGAACTGCGACCCTTCAGCATTGTTGGAGAGGGGGGGGGGGGGCGACATGCCAAGGATAGCAGACAGTCTAGCTGGCTGCCTGCCTCTCACACTCATTCTGCCCCTGCACCAAGTGTGTAAAACAGACACTAACAACTACAGGATATGGTTGAAGTTTCAAGGTCCCATATTGTGCTCATTTCATCAGCGTCATACTTGTATTTTGGGGTTCTACTAGAACATGTTTACATGCTTTAATGTTAAAAAAAACGCATTATTTTTCTCATACTGTCTGTCTGAATATACTGGTATTCACCCACTGTCTGAAACGCTCCGTTTTAGCGCCTGTCTCTTTAAGCCCCCCCTCCCTCTTCTCTGATTGGTCAGCGTTTCCTGGACTTCCTCATCTGCGCTCTTGGCGACTCTGCCATTGCAGCCGGGGGAATGACTGCAGCGGCACTTTCTACCTACATATATATATATATATATATATAGTACAGAAGTCCTGACAGCTTGTTTAAATGCACAGTTTCTGAATACGGGCTGTGGGGATTTCTCTGTGGATTGAGCGTTTTGATACTTTCAGAGTATTTCTATAGCACCTCGACCTGCTTTATGATTGACAAAGACATGGGAATCTAGCTTGTATTTTACAAGGACACATTAGCATAACAACCACTCCTGTTATCAATTTAAAGGACAAGGACACTGAGATTATTAGTAATGTAATGGTGTTTTCAGAGGATCTTCATAGTGAGTGTTATGAAGTGTTTTCAAGCATTTTTGGAGTCTCCCTCCAGTGTGCTCTCACTCATCTCATTTGGTTAATTAGAAGTTCTTCAAATATGGCATTATTAAATTATACATCTGCAATGTTAAGTACCCAGTCTAGACTCAAATTATTCACGCCCACTCATCCATCCATTTTCCTCCCCCCATCAAGGCTGAATTGCCATGGAAGCACCCAGTAAAACAGCACCCCCATTAATGGTTTTATTAGATCCTTAGTGTTAACTATGTAGAAGAATTAGAAGAAAAAAATAAAATGCCACAATGCAGAGGAAGCGTAAGAGATCTGTCAGTCTCGCATTGCCAGACCTTCCTCCCCAGCGCTGCGGAGGATTGTCTGGCGAGTCCACACAGCATTTAGGGATTGGAGAAAAACGTGCTCTGGTTTATTGGCATTTCCTTAAACCAATCACAATCATCTTGGGCGGCGCTGAGCTCCGCACGGAGCCACGGTGCCTCTGCAAAATAGTCTCGGGAAGGAACTTGTTTTGGTGGAACATGTGTACGTTCAAAAGTTGTTTTAGTCGTGCAGCAGAAAACTCTGATTGGACAGATAGTCTAGCTAGCTGTCTGGATTTACCCTGCAGAGATCTGAGGAGCAGTTAACCAGAGTCCTCATGAATCCACCGGAGGTTAGAACGCCAACACAAAGAAAGAGGAAGGAAACGGACATAGGCCGAAAAGGCATGCATACGGCGTAATTTCTGGCAGCAATCCCGGAAGTTGAATGTTGTGGCTATAGACTGGAGATCTGTCAGTCAATCTGAGAACATGAGCAGGTTCCAGTCCCTTGTGGTGAATGTTAGTATTGGGCCTTTCCATTTTTGTTCTGTTTGTATCTCAGATGGTGACTTAAGTGTTGCTGTAATGAAATGTTTTTCTTTCCCTTTGACCATATGTTCTTGGCAGTAACTTTAGAGAGAAAGCTACTAAAACGGTGCCAAAGATGCCTCTCGTACGAATACAGTCTGCCAAATAAAGGGATGTATTTAGAAAGCACATCTGACTCTTTAAATCGGCTGCTTTTTCCTTTTTATTGAATTTTTCCCATTGTCTCTCGTGCAGCGTGTGTATGTGTGTGTTATTGCCTATGACTGGTATTAAAAATCGTAGCCAGACTAATGAATTTTATTACGTGGAGGGTGATCCAGATGACTGGGGTTTGGTTATAATACTTCCCTCCCGTCACGTCTGTCTGACATTGCAGCTCTCTCCCATCGCACCCCAGACAGGCATTTGGCATTGACTCAAAATGTCCAGACGTCTTACTCACAGACCCATTGTTTCATATCCCTTTTGGTAAGCGGCATGATAATTACAGTGCGATGCAGTTCTGCGAAACTGTACAGATGATTAGTTTTCGACTGAAGGAGGGAGCCCAACCGAGCAGATGTGCCACAACAGGTTCACATGGTGAGATTTTATCACACTACACTCTCGGCCTTGCCTGAAACACGAGGGGGAGAAGAGAGCATGGAGACAGACGCAGGCAGTCAGGAAATAATCTGTCTGTCTCATCTTATTCTCTACACGTCTTTGGCTGTCTGTATACAATTACCTGCCCATGTTCTTTACTTAAAACAGCAAGGAAACAGTTGGTCCTTTAACATTGACCCGATGTATATGCACAAAGCCTAATAATCAGTTTTTTGCTTATTCCAAAAAGACAATATTCCAACTAAGCTGATAAGGCTTATAGATGGACCTTTTTGTTAAAGAGTAAGATCGTTTTTGTTTAACCAGAAACGGCCCCGAAATCACCATCACCAAACTCACCAGACTCCGTGTAAATAGTCAATACTTTTAGCGTGTATAGAGCCAGCATATTTTCACATGTAAATGGGTGAATTAAGGGTTTATTTCAACCAGACCAAAGTGGTGATTGTTGGAACGGTGGAAAGATGAACCAAGACGGCTTTTGGTAGTTTTTTGTTTTTGTCTTTTACAATGATAAAATTACCGTTTATTTAAATGGAGTCTGGTTGGTTTGGCAATAGGTATTTTTAGGCTTTGACAACATTATGGAAAGGATTATAGAGATGGACCTTTTGTTAGGCACTTAATAATCTGAGCACGTCGGTGTCAAAACTAGTGTACGTAAATTGAAGGTGCGCAGTTGCCCTTAAACGTAACATTGCAGCTTGTTTTGCTGGTGTTGACTGCAGTGGTCTCGCTTAATACTGGACCAATTTCAAGGATTGTTGTTCCCATCAGTCTCTTAGACACAAAAACATAGGAAAATAGGGTCCAGGTTGAAAAGAAATTGAAGTTATTCTTTAACAGTGTAAGAGCCGCCTTGGCGGAGGTCCGCGCCCTCAGAGTGCCGTCTAGTTATTGATTAATTGCCACCTCTTACGACGTGATGTTGGTCGCATTTTCTCCACATCAGTTTAATCATATCCGACTCCTACTCCACGCAATTTATCCACAACGTCTTCAGTTAAGAATGTCGGATCATGTAGCAAACACTACTTTCCATCAGACGTGCATTCAGGCTGTCTCATATGTTTACAGTTTAGTCTACAAACTGCTTCAAAATAGTTTACTCCGAAGGTAAACAACCGTTGAATTATATAACTGATGTTACAACCCTCCACATTTGACAGCATGGTTGATGACTGTTTATACCCGATTACATTTTCAATTAAGTTAGTTTAATCAAGCTGGTCATATGCTTTTCATGTGTTAGGGAGAAATAGTTGCCTTCATTTTTCTTGAGATGTCATGTTGGTAAACACAAATCGAAAAGGGGCTCGACAGATGTAGACACTTTCCACCGTCTGACTGAATTTTAGAGTTAGTTTAGTTGCCGTTAGTTGTGTTGCTGCTCATCACATCACTGTAGCTAAATGTCATGTCAACTGTCTACTGTAAGTCTTCTCTGTCACTCCTTCTGATACGTGGGCAGGGATCCCAGTCTGCTTGTGGTGCTCCGTCTCAGACGCTTAGGGTCAGATTTACACGTTGAATTACACTGTCTGGAAAATCCCTCAGGCACCCCCACCTTCCTCTTCCTCTTTCGCCTGCATGTCCCGACTGTGTCCTGTAATGTGTCCATGGCGAGGAGACAGACTCTGTGGGGGGGGATGCGTGACTCCCTGCATTGCTGGGGGACATCCTGAGTGTTGACACACTAGCTGTTACATTTTGACATTTATCAACACGTCTCCTAACAGATTTAATTAGATGAGCAATAATGTTTACTTGTTGTTTTAACTACATCTACACTGCTTTGGTTTAAAAAAAAATGAATATCTTTTGCTACATTGACGCACTGGGTCCACATTACTCCGATGTTTCTGAGACCCGAAATTCAGAAATTCAATTCAGTGAGTCTTATCAGTTAGGTAGGCTTACATACCTACATACCTAATAAATAAAGCTCTTACTTTTCACCATTGTTGTTCTGTATTTTCAACTTATACATTCATGATTTTCAACCTGAGAGTAACCTCAGACAATCTGCTTCCTGTGTACACCGGGCCGCACATGTCCAGTGTGTGTGTGAATGTTCATGTGATATGTGTTGTCAGTCGTGTTAAAGGTGCTCTAAGCAACGTTGGGTGACGGCACTTCTTGTTGACGTTCAAAGTATTGTCAAACCAAACGAGGCTAGCTCGCCCACCCTCTTCCTCATCCCGTCTCCCCCCCCTCAAATCCTTCTTGTCGGTTATTGGCTGGAACGCTGGAAGACTGTTTATGTTTCATGGTGCAGGTTGGCACAATTTGTTTTTGTTGGCTAAAGCTAAAACTCCTGCGTGGACGGAGATCGTTTTTGTCTCAAAACGTTGTAGTGTAGATGTAGCCTATGACGAGCCTATCATTATTGAATATCAATTATGTGTCCTTCTCCCCTTTCCCCTCAGATACATCGGGAAATCAGATTCTATCACCATCAGCGTGTGGAATCACAAGAAGATTCACAAGAAGCAAGGGGCTGGGTTCCTTGGCTGTGTCCGCCTTCTGTCCAACGCTATCAACCGCCTTAAAGACACAGGCTGTAAGTGTCAGTATTACTCTATTTTCTTTTTTATTATGTTTTGAAATCATTAAACTGGAAAAGTGGAAGAAGCAATGTTGCGTATTAAAGGTACCCTGTGGAGTTGTTGACTACTGTAGTAGCACTGCAGAGCAATGTATTTACAAGCTGGGTTCCCGTTTTGTTTGACTGGAGCACAAAGACAGACACGCACCCAATCCTGCCACCAGTTTCACGCTAATCCGCTGGTAAAGGTCGTGACACACTGAGCCGATAATCGGCCATCGGACAGTCTGGCGAGGTCAGTGACTCGAGTCTGTTCGTTGTGTTCTGTGCCATTGTCCGTTTTGGTTTGGTTTTATTTCTATAAAATAATAAAGAAGACGGTGGAGGCGATGGGCGATAAATGTAATCGGTGTAACCCAAACACCATGTACAGTACACCTGTAACACCGACTTCCGGCACAATGTGTTTTGGCGACCAACACATATACATACATTTTAGTGTGTGCATGAGACAACTCCATAGGGCACCTTTTAACTTTTGGATAGAGTTAATTGTTCAAAGTTTGTGTCCAGGGTACAAAATTAGCACCATCCACCCGCCAAATGCTGGAAAAATATGCAAGTGGCCGATAGATTTGCTTCACTCACCAGCCAAAAAACACAACTGTAATCTTAGCGGCTGGTAAAGTTTGAACATTCACTAGCCAATTGGCTGGTGGACAAAGTTAATTTTGCACCCTGTTTGTGTCCTACGATGTTACCTTCTTTCCTTCCTTCCTCCAATGTCTGTGCATGGAAAAGTTTGCCAGTCAAAATGCTAAAAACATATTTGTCTGTGCTGTTTCACTCCAAAGATGTTGTTTTACAGCATTCTTATATATATTGGCGTGATGATTAAATCACTATGGATGCAGTCAGCTGTAATGCAGTGCTGACACCCCCCCCCCCCAAGTAGTTGCCAAACTACACATGACTTGTTTGTTTTACTTGAGTGAGCTATTTATGTGTCTCAGTTCATTATTCCCTCTACTGGGGTGGAGAACAACTCTTGAATTATTAATTGCAGTTATTCATGCCCTAATGGTAAAATGAGGCCGTATTCATCAAGCCGGCTTCATACCTGTAGTGTGATAAGAAGCAGAAGTTAGTACCACAGTGCTGCTGTCAGGCCTAAGTGACAGAACATAGAGTAGCTCCTTCTTTTAGTCCTGTCCCCCTCACTAGGTCTGACAGAGGCCAGAGCTGTGTGTGTGTGTGAGAGGGGTCAACACTCTGTCCTCTGCCAGAACAGGAATAGCCAATCAGCATCGCCCTGCAATTACAGTCAAAATGTCTCATGTCAGAAGCTAACTGGATAAATGAGATGGAGTTTTTAGTAAATGGCTTCTCGTAAAAGCAGTTGCCAGACAGTTGTAGCTTCAACAAAGCTAGAGCCTGGAGTGACTTAGCGAGCTGGTACCTGCTTCGCCAGGGCTCGCAGCCGCGTAGGCAGAAACGGGGGAAAGGATCCCAGCGCCTTTTCCTAGAAGCCCCTGACACTTGTTTTCCTGGAGCGACACAGGAAACCTGAACCTTGTGCCACAGCTGTGAGTGGTTTGCCTCTGCATTTCCTTTCTCTCCTGGCCTCCTCCTCACCCCTTTTTAGTTTCCCATTCAGTCTTCTCCATAGACTGGCAACATGTACACACACACACACACACACACACACACACACACACACACACACACACACACACACACACACACACACACACACACACACATATATCAAATACCATTGTGACTAACCTCCCACTATCTCCGTCTGCCGATCTAGACAACCGGTCATTTCAAGCAGACGTGCATAATTGTAGAGCTATTAAAGTGTAAGCGTAGATTTGTTGTGTTCTCTCTGTTGTGGTCGCTCTCCCCCTGCGAGTATTTGTCATTCTTTTGTTTGTTTTTTTGTGTGCATTTGCCAGCAGTTGCAGTTTGTCCCCTCCACAGGCCTTAGAGAGGGCACCGAGTACACATTTGTGTATAATTGTATAGCGTCTTGGGGTTGACTGTAACATTTATGTATAATTGCAGAGTGTCTGCATCTTTGTGTATATGACTGCATTTAAATATATGCATCTCAAAGTGAGTGCTCTCTTCTGCGTACATTTCACTGTCTCTGTGTGTGTGTGTGTGTGTGTGTGTGCGTGTGTGTGTGTGCGTGTGTGTGTGTGTGTGTGTGTGTGTGTGTGTGTGTGTGTGTGTGTGTGTGTGTGTGTGTGTGTGTGTGTGTCTCTCTGTGTGTGTGTGTGTGTGTGTGTGTGTGTGTGTGTGTGTGTGTGTGTGTTCTGTTTTCTCTGTGGCTGCTGACCTCCGGCCAGCCTTGTAACGGTTTGACCATTGCCTGTTTTGGTCCCTGTTTAGTCTAGACAGACATCCTGAGCTGATCTGCATGACACCCAGACAACAGAGAGCAGATAGTGGCATTTCTTATGTCTGCAGGCAACTTGGACAAGTTTTTCTTTCCTTTTCTGCCTGATCTCTCTCCCTCTCTCTCTCCCTCTCCCTCACTCTCAAATTCCGCAGACTTTGAGAAGTTCAGACAAAGAGTTTCCAGACTTTGGCAGTGGTTCATGTCCATGCTAAGACCGAGCGGAATAGTGCAGGCTTTGTACTGAAATTTGTCAAATGTTTGACCTCGGCATTTGAACTGAAGCCTGCTCTGTAGCGATGCGCGGTGAGATTTTTACAGCCCATGGCTGTTCCACAGACCAGACCATCTGTTCCAGGGCACAGCCAAGATGTGGTCTACAGACAGAAGAATGAGAGACGGATAATGAGGGAGAGAGGAATTGAGTCTGAGTGATGTAAATGATACAGAGCAATGGGACTTGTCCAAAGGAGGATGAAAAAAAAGCATCCCAAACACATGCTGGTTTGCATGTAAATCCCTGACACTAATGAATCCTCTCTCTTCTCCTCTTCCTTTCATGTTTATTCTCATTTCCTGTTTGTCTCGCGGTGTTTGTTTCTCTTTCTCTTCACTTTGGTGCTCCACTTCTTCTTCTTTTCTGTCCTCTCTCTTTCTCTCCACAGACCAGAGACTAGACTTGAACAAGTTGAGTCCCAATGACAGTGACACAGTGCGAGGCCAGATAGTGGGTGAGTACGGATGGACGCACGAAAACAGGGATGCATTTGGAAGAAATAATGGTCACTTTAAAGGAACACACCGTATCCCCCAGAGTTAGATAAGTCCATACATACCCTTCTCATCTCTGTGCGTGTCGTAATTGTCTGACGCACCCACCGCTAGCCTAGCTTAGCACAGATCCTGGAGGTAACTGGCTCCATCTAGCCTACTGCTACCAATAAGTGACAAAATAATGCCAACACTTCCTATTTACATGTTGTGATATGTATAGTCACAGTGTGTACAAATAACAAGGTCACATTAGACACAGCCATCTTCTAACTGTATACAAACTGGGAACTATATTCTCAGAAGGTGAAGCACTGCTACTTCTGCTACTTGGGCGTAGTGATTATTACTCCAACTCTGAGCAAACTCCAGGCGAACTCTCTGATCCTCACCACGGGGCTTCTCAGGTGCTCCGAGCAAATCACTCCGTCCAAGTAGCAGAGAGTAGCAGTGCTTCACCTTCTGAGAATATAGTTCCCAGTTTATATACGGTTAGAGGATGGCTGTGTCTCATGTGACCTTGTTATTTGTACACGCTGTGACTATACAAATCACAACATGTAAATAGGAACATGTTGGCGTTATTTTGTCACTTATTGGGAGCAGTAGGCTAGTTGGAGCCGGTTACCTCCAGGATCTGTGCTAAGCTAGGCCAGATGGAGCTGGTTACCTCCAGGATCTGTGCTAAGCTAGGCTAGATGGAGCCGGTTACCTCCAGGATCTGTGCTAAGCTAGGCTAGATGGAGCCGGTTACCTCCAGGATCTGTGCTAAGCTAGGCTAGATGGAGCCGGTTACCTCCAGGATCTGTGCTAAGCTAGGCTAGATGGAGCCGGTTACCTCCAGGATCTATGCTAAGCTAGGCTAGTTGGAGCCGGTTACCTCCAGGATCTGTGCTAAGCTAGGCTAGATGGAGCCGGTTACCTCCAGGATCTGTGCTAAGCTAGGCTAGATGGAGCCGGTTACCTCCAGGATCTATGCTAAGCTAGGCTAGATGGAGCCGGTTACCTCCAGGATCTGTGCTAAGCTAGGCTAGATGGAGCCGGTTACCTCCAGGATCTGTGCTAAGCTAGGCTAGATGGAGCCGGTTACCTCCAGGATCTATGCTAAGCTAGGCTAGTTGGAGCCGGTTACCTCCAGGATCTGTGCTAAGCTAGGCTAGATGGAGCCGGTTACCTCCAGGATCTGTGCTAAGCTAGGCTAGATGGAGCCGGTTACCTCCAGGATCTGTGCTAAGCTAGGCTAGATGGAGCCGGTTACCTCCAGGATCTGTGCTAAGCTAGGCTAGATGGAGCCGGTTACCTCCAGGATCTGTGCTAAGCTAGCGGTGGGGCTATCAGACAGATTTACAACACGCACAGAGATGAGAAGGGTACGGTATGTATGGACTTATCTAACTCTGGGGGATACGGTGAATAAACTAAAGTCCCAATAAGTCGGTGTGTTCCTTTATTAGAAAGTAAATAGAAGCTACACAAAAACCTAATACCTAAAAATGGTCTTTCTGGGCTAATTCCCACTGGCTGTCTTCTTCACCATGAGGTCAGATGTACAGCATGTTGTCCTTCATTCACTGTGTATTAAATGGTCAAGGAGGGTGGTATACTAAACCACTAATGGGCAGCATTTACAGCAAAAGGAAACTCGGTTAAAGCCAAGGTTGACTATTTAAAAGCCATTTCAGTATTTTTCTTTAAAATTATCTTGTCATCTGTGATTAGTTGCTTTGACCGTTCATGGAGCTTGTAATGAGCATCCATGCCCTGTGTTGTTATTTATATATATATGGCTAAATGGAACGGGATGGGGAGGATAAATTCTGTTCTCAATCCAACACTTTGGTTTTTTATGATTGACAGTTTTTATTTGATTTTTGTTTTTTGAAACAACTTACCTTTTTCTTTTTTTTTGGGGCATTTTTTTAGGCCTTTATTTTGTTAGGACAGCTTAGACATGAAAGGGGGGAGAGGGGGGGTAATGACATGCAGCAAAGGGCCGCAGGTCAGAGTTAAACCCGCGGCCGCTGCGTTGAAGAGTAAACCTCCTTATATGGGCACCCGCTCTACCAGGTGAGCTGACCAGGCGCCCCACATAGACAAAATTTAAGAAAAGATGACATGATACCCATAGCATTTATGACAATATAATAAATAGACAATCAACTGTAAACCAAATAAACATATGTAGATGTTATAACGCCATAAGCACATACAGTACATGCATCTCCCCAGCACAAAGCTTCCTAGGAGTCCTCCAGAAAGTTCAGGTACTTTCCCCATTTTCTAGTGTAGACATCCAATCTGGCAAACCGTTTATATGACATCTTTTTAAAACGCTGCAACTCTAGTCATCTCACAAGGCCACTCCTGGATGGACGGCACCCCTTCATTCCTCCATCCTCTCAAAAGAATCGGTCTGGCTGTTTTTTTTGTTTGTTTTTTTCATTAAACTAGTTTGGACTCAATTTAACACTTGAACATGAACCACTCCTTACATCTGCATGAATTGGATCCTCATTTAAAAAGAAAAATACGTCACTTTAAAAAGCTGGTTCGCCTGTTAATCCCGTTATTGCCTCACAAGCAGTGTAACTTTTAAAAGATGCCTTTTTTCTTTTCTTCAAACGGAGTCCGGGGTCGTGCTCACTCCACACAAAACACTACATAACCTCACCGTTCCAGCAAACTTCACAGAGAACAGCTAGCGTAAAACAGCATAACTGATCTGTTTTTTAAATATCATTTTTTGGGGGCTTTTCCATCTTTAATTTTTACCAGGACAGCTAGGTGAGAAAGGTGAGAGAGATTCGAACCCTGCACCTCTGTGTCGAGGCGTAAACCTCACAGTATATGTGCGCCTGCTCTACCCACTGAGCCAACCCGGCTACAATCACTGATCTGTTTTAACCGAATATTCTCTGGTCCAGCTCAGCTAAAAACACTGACTCCGTCAGCCCGTTAGTCGTTCACTACCGAGCCCATTTGTAACTGGCTCGGCTACCGTTATGTTCTCTTCGCCTGTTCAATAACCTGTAGATAACACACTCGTCTGTTTCCTCACTGCAGTGCATCTCTGCAATTCATGGTGGCGCGCCGCTGCAGAATGAATAAATGTATACATCAGAAATACTCTGTGAGTGGGAGACTGTGTTCAGTTGTAGTCTGCCAAATGTTGCCCATTTCCTCCTGCCTATTTTGTCGTCGCTCAAAAAGCCTCCGCAGTCTTCATATAAAATGTAGGATTAGATTTCATAACACCAGACCCTCCCTGCAGAAGGGAAAGATGAAAATGCAACTTCCCTTTTAACCAGACCCTCCAGGATACCACTGATAAAAATGTAACCCCATTCCTGTTACTCATAAAGATATACAGCTCCATTTTGTGCTTCGATAAAATATCTACGCCTGCACTGTAATCTGCTGTCTAGTAATAGTGCGTGCATCTGTCTGCCATGTGTTGCTGCAGTGAGCCTGCAGTCTAGGGACCGGATAGGCTCGGGAGGCCCCGTGGTGGACTGCAGTCGGCTGTTTGACAATGATCTCCCAGATGGGTGAGTTGAGTTTGGGGGGAAATATGGTATCATCTCAGAAGGAGTTTTTTTTTTCTTTGAGACGCTGTTGCAAATCCTTAACAATAAATGCTGCCTTCAAGTATGGGGGGGTAACGTAACTGTGTCCATGCTTGGACACTTTTTGGCTAACGTTTTATCAGAATATCTGTTTTAAATACAAGTATAAATGATTGTGTAATGTTTCCAGTAGCTATTTTCCGATACCAGTATTGGAAAAGCCTCCGATACTGCCAAAAATGCTGGTATCGGTATCTGAAAGTACTGGAGATTATGCACCGATGCGATACCACATAATTTAGCCCTGAAGAAGTTCTACTTTTAAGTAGTTTATCGTTTGCTATTTGGACTGACTGTTAAACTGGCTAATAAAAGAAAGTTATACGTGCATTTATTGTTGTGTTTGTTTGTGTTTCACAAAGAGTTTAACCTGAGCCTGGCTATACAACAGTGATATAAATCATATCACATCCATACAAGGATAGTACAGTTGTTAAATCATAATACAATACATGACACGCTGGTATCTGATCAGTACTCGGGAGTATCGGCCGATACGCAAGTTCAGGTATCGGAAACCGTATCGGGAAGCAAAAAAATCTCTAGTTTTCAGTTAATTTAATGGTGTCCAGCGGAAGGCTATCTTCTAACGGAACATCATTTTACCCATTTACTTTAGCTTTGTCTTTACAAGAGTTGAATTAGCCATGCGCTACCCTTGGCATACCCTCCCCACTGAAAAAACTCACTGGGAACTGCTGGTTTTTCAGGGGTAATAACTCGCTTCAACAACTCCAAATTAAGCTCCTTAATTTCCACTTTGAATGTAAAGTTACACATTTTCTAGTGTAGACATTCAATCTGGCAAACCGTTTCTATGACATCTTTTTAAAACGCTGCAACCCTACCCATCTCACAAGCCCTCTCCTGGATGGACGGCACCCCTTCATTCCTCCATCCTCTCAAAAGAATCGGTCTGGCTATCATTTAAATTTGGACTCAATTTAACACTTTAAAGTTTATTTGACTATTAATCAGTTACTTTTCGAAATCCACTTAAACCACTCCTTACATCGGCATGAATTGGATCCTTTTCTAAAAAGAACATCTGTCCCTTTTAAAGCTGGTTTGCCCATTACTCCTGTTATTTCCTTACAAGCATTGTAACATTTAAAAGGCTATTTTTTTAAACGGAGTCCGGCGCAGTGCTCGCGCTACATAAAACGCTACGTAAGATCACTTCCAGCTAACTTCCCAGAGAACAACGAGGGTAAAACAGCATCGCCGATCTGTTTTAACAACTCCAAATTAAGCTCCTTAATTTCCACTTTGTATGTGAAGTTATTCCGCGACCTGAGTTTGCTGTTTTATCTCATCAAAGTCACTTTTAAACACTAATTAGAGGTGTAAATGTCCATGTACATATATGAAAATTCATACGTAGATTCTAAGATGTGTACAAAATACTTCTATTTGCACTTTGGAGGTGATTGCCCAGAAAAAGCACAGCAAAAAGACTGGAAACTGCGTCAGACCGGATGTGTCCGGATATAGCCAGTAACCTTGCAACGGTGTCCGAACATGGACCACAGTTACTTGTAGCGATGTACGGAATGTGATAGTTGCAATGTGGCGAGACAGAGCAGCGAGACAGAACACTACGAGGTGGTTCTGTGGCTGCCTAACCATGTCAGCTCACTGCTGCGTCTGTGTATGTTTCTGCTGCCAGCTGGGAGGAGCGGAGGACAGCGTCTGGACGGATCCAATACTTGAACCACATCACACGCACCACGCAGTGGGAGAGGCCTACCAGGTGAGTACACACTGCAGCCCACAGAAACTCCAACCCAGACCTCTTAAATCAAACAGCAGCAGGCCGATGGAAGACCGCATCTCTGACCTCAGTGTTCCCAAACTGGCGAGGAGTCTGTCCAAAACCGGAGTGGGCTCCTCCAGAAAAAGCGTGTCAGACAGGCAGCTCCAGACAGCAGTGTTTAATGATGTGGAAGAGCCAGGGAAGTCACGGAGATGACAAGAGCGGGAACAGAGGCATCTCTTCCCCCGCTCTGTCTCTGTTTTTAATACTTATGTTTCTATTTATCACTCAGTTCTCACCAAGCTTTACCTCAGGCAGTCTGACTACCTTTGTGTTTGATGGTTTGTTTGCATGCTGCCTGTTATGGATTTACCAGTTAGCACCTGAAGACTTCCTAAATGCTGCTGCTTAGGGCTGCACGATTTTGAGAAAAAACCTAATTGCGTTTTTTCTGACAAATATTGCGATTGCGATGCGATTTTCGATTTTTGCGTTCAATACTTTTAAGTGCATAAAACCTAAAATTATGAATAAAATATGTTGTTACTTTTACGACACAGAGGGTTAAATAAACTACATACATAGTTATTGAGGTAATGAGATTGTTTGATGCTTCGTGATTATTAAATACCTTGAAGCGAATGCAGTTTTAATGCTTGGTTGCTTACTTTTTCCATGGCTAGTCGTGGCTTCGTCTTCATCCACATTTTTTGTGCATGCATCATATTGCTGTCGGTGGTGATTTTTAAGATGCTGGTATAGATTGGTAGTGTTTCCTCTGGATCTGGCCACGGCACGTCGACATATTTTACATTTAGCACTCTTTTGCTCCACGTCGTTCTTCGCGAATCCAAAATAAGTCCAAACAGCTGAAGTACCACCCTTCTTGTTAACCAAGTGCTCCCCCGCTTCCTCTCCCGTCACCGAAGAAGTGCCTTCGGCCATTTCTGCGCAGTTACAAGCTTTTTTTGGCACAATTCGAGGTAAAACGTTGTGTGTTAGCTGCTTTTCTGCTGACAGAAAGCCGATGCACTGCATACAACCTTGTTTTTCCATTGCCATTTCTAATTGGCCAGCAAGCCAGGAACGCGAGATTTGACCATTTTGATTGGCTAATAGGTTTGTCACTCAAATGTCAGAGGCGGGGGAAAAAACCTCAGACTCCTGAGGTTAGGTTATTGCGGGAGTTAAAACCTCAATATCGATGCGATAAAGGTTAATCGTGCAGCCCTACTGCTGCTGCTGATTTGCTGCTGTTTGTGTTTGTAGAGACGACTTCATTATTAGGGCTGGGTTAGCATAATCGTCTCTCCACTTAAAATCTTTGTTTGAGTGACCCCGAAATAGATTTGTGAATATATGTCTATTCACCATGGTTATATAACCCACCACAAACGTTTTTAACAAATTCTGAATGTAAACATTAACCTGTCGATTACAAAACACGTGTGAGTGTTGCTTCTTGCTTGTACAATTTACAGCAGAAGTTCTCTGAGAATCTCTTTTACATCCAAGCTTGTAACTGAAATTTCCCTAACGTAATTGATATCGAATTAAAAATGTAATCCAATCGAGACTTTGTGAATTGGAATCGAAACGATTTTGGGAAATCATTTCATAATGGTTTCTTGTACTCCCTCTTTCTTTCTTACACCCTTACCATTTCTTCTCGGTCTTCTCTGTGCCTCTCTCCTTCCCTCTTGCTCCTCTCAAGGCCTGCATCAGAGTACTCCAGCCCTGGCCGGCCTCTCAGCTGCATCGTGGATGAGAACACGCCCGTCAGCACCAACGGGGCCACGCCTACCACCGTGTTGCCGCCCGTCGACGGTGACCAGCGGGCCCAGGAGAGACGGGTCCGCTCCCAAAGGCACCGCAACTACATGAGCAGAACCCACCTGCACACGCCCCCGGACCTCCCTGAGGGATATGGTTAGTGGCAATCCAGCACCATTGAGTGGACTTGCATATAGTGTGTATATATACTGTGTTTAAGATGATATAAGCCTTTATTGTCTCCTATAGGAGAAATTTGTCTCGGGCAGTTGAGAGAACAAAAATGGCGAAGCATCGCACATAAACGCACAATAAGCATGAAGTAAACATGCATGAAACATAAGCAAATAATAATATCATTTATGAATGAACGATTGTCATCTAGCCTTAAAGCTACACCCGCGTTGAAATAATTACAGTTGTGATGGTTCGTGTAGTAACGGTGGTGCTGATGAAGGGACACAGATGGTAGTCTGGATCAACAGAAGTACATTTCCAGGATAAAGCCAGATGTCAGGTTTCGCCCCTCACCTTCCGCTCTGTGTTTAAAAAAAAATAATTGGATCGTGCAATAAGGCAGGCCTGCTCGGTTCTTTGGTGAATGAGTGTAAAAAATGTACAAAGAATATGTTTAGGGCATTTCCTCTCTAACTGGGACGTTTTGGGACCGATTGGTGGGATTGTTGTTGACGAAGTACACACGGAGATACACTGGTAAGAGCCAATGAGGTGTAACCATGTATCAGCTAATTTAAATAGCTCATGTTACTGTATTCTGTGAACAGTTAACTTAATTTAATATTGTATGTGGCGTTTTCTTTTGCGTGGTGCAAATGTTCCACCAGAACAAATTCCTTCCCGAGACTCTTTTGCAGAGCCGCCGTCGCTGCGTCTGGAGCTTAGCGTCGCCCAAGGTGATTGTGATTAGAAGGGCAAACAACCCAGAAGGTTTTTTTGTTTCTTCTTCTCCTATCCCAGATTGTAATGTAGCGCTGTGGTCTGGCTACAGCACGGATACATTCTGTCTGGCAATGTGAGACTAATCTGATGGGGACGTGGGGGTGCATCTGAAAAAGGGAAAAAAAAAAAGCTTTTGAAACGACGTCACTATGCTATTAATACTGTATGTCTGGCCTTTCCTATCTTGAGGCAGATAAATATTTAATATTCTGATTGCACTAGAGTATGCTGGGTTATTTTATCCTCTATGAAAGCCATCTCTACTTCCACTATGAATCCTGTCATCATGGTAATGCTGTTGTGTTAATTGCTTCGCTGCTGCGTTCCCCCCCCCCCCCCCCTCAACACTGGGCTCAGTAACCCAGCTCATCTGTGTCCTCATTCAGTGCAGCGCCGCTCTGATGACGCTGCAGCGCCACACAGGGAGCCTGAAATACTGGCTCCATTTTAGACAGAGATCTAGTTGAATTGATCTGGCTGTTAAAGGCTGGCGGCAGCCGTTCAACCCCCCCCCCCCCCCCCCCCCCCCTCTCTCTCTGTTCTCCATTGTACACACAGTCAAACAATCGGACGCATTCATGTAAAAGCAAATACGCACACAAACACGCAAGCTGCAATCCCCCGCACAGCCCAAAGGAGTTTTGTTTATCTTCACAGTAAAATCTTGTGGAGGATTTGTGAGCCAGAGCTATAGACGCATCTATCACATCTTTGCTCTCAGTCCTTCAGATTAGGAGGCTCTCCACACATCTGTCTCGCTCTCTCCATCGCTGTCCTTACTTTCCAAGTTCTTGGGCAGTTCCTATAAAAGCTGTCGGCACCTCTGATTCTTCTCATGTGAGCGCACAACGGCCAAGATATGTCACCCTGTGGGTCGGAACGTAAGCAGTGTTTTCCCTTGGTTTGTGGACGACTTGGGGTGCACGTATTTGGCTGGAGGTTTCAGGGGTCCTACCTCAAGAAAATGTTCTGTTTTTTTACAGAATAAAATATGCAATTTCACATCATTTTGGACCATTATTATCTCCATATCTGTGTCTAAAACGTTGGAAAAGCTAGAGCAGATAATAAATAAATAAATAAATAACACTCAAAAAGCTTAAAGACAAAACTTGGGGACCGACTACGATCATCAGAGCTGAGAAAAGCCATTCGTTAGTTTTGACGCTCACAATTGTTTTACATTGATTTGGCGCAGGTAGTGCCCAACACGGCTTAGGTGCTGCGCCTAAGCCTTAAATATGGTAGGGAAGGGGCGACCTCTAGCTCACCCAGTAAGAGCGTTCGCCCCATGTTGGCTGAGTCCTGCAGCGGCGCAGGGTTTCGAGTCCGACCTGCTGCCCTTTGCTGCTTGTCATCCCCCATCTCTCTCCCCCTTTCATGTCTATCCACTTTCAAAAATAAAGGGAAAAACCCCCCAAAAAATCATCTTTAAATATGGTAGGGAAAACCCTGGTCTATCGTGCAGTCATCGGGGTGGGCGTGGGTGTTGGAACTTTTATGTGCACATATATATGTTAAAGCAGGCCGGTAGGTCCTCAGGGATGCCAGAGAAACGCTCTCTGGCAGGCTCGTCTCATGGAAATATCTCTGTCAGGGCGCTGACGAATGAGCTCACCTACTCAAAAAGTCAGACAACCCCATCTCTCCTCTCCTTTCCTCTCCAATGTTCTTCACCCTGTCTCTCACCTCCTCCTCCCCCCCCCCCCCCCCCCCCCCTCCCCATCCCCGCCTCTTCCCCGGCTGCCTTTCGGAGTCTCTGCTCACTCAGACAGTCCTTTCATCTCCATCTGCGTGATCTCTCTCTCTTCCGCAGACAGATTATAAACACAATCTTTCTGCACGCGCCATATGATTAAACTCAATTTCATTTTTCATACATTTTCAAACATTTGACACTTGATGTCAAGGTTTAGGCAAAACGTTGTAGCTCCTTTTTGTTTTTAAGTAGATTCACCACATTGTATAAGCAAGGATCTCCAGATCTTGCATCGATTAATCTTGTTGTGTTTTCTTTTATGTCCCTCCTACAGAGCAGAGGACCACGCAGCAAGGCCAAGTGTACTTCCTCCACACTCAGACCGGTGTCAGCACGTGGCACGACCCCAGAGTACCAAGGTACGTCCACCACAGATGGGACAGATTTGTGTGTCTTGTTTTGCTCCTTGTTCACTATCCACCGTATAAACTGTAAAATGTATAAAACACAAGAATAATAAAATGCATACATGAGAAATTGAGCTGTCCACAGATGCTCGGATCAGTCATCATTCCTTCAGTCCTCGGCACTGACATAACTGGCTTTACGCATAACTTGTGTCATGGTCTCTTAGTCCTCGTCCCCCTTGTAGTTTGCTGTGAAGCCTGCAGCTGATTACGAGCCTGACATGCTGTGAGAAGACCCATGTCACGGGGCTCTGAGCGATTCGGTCCTCTGGCACGAGTGTTGAAAAGCCTCACTCTGGGACACCTGGCCAATAGCGTTACGGGTCTCAATTAGCCATACCAGAGGCAAATACTCAGTCAGGCATGTGTGTCCTATTGATTACCGTATTCCAAAAAGCAATGCACAGGCACACAGATTTGCTTGTGCGTGTGCAGATACAGGCATCATTGCACTCCAGACGCTATCAATAAAACATGACTATTATAATACCTGGCCACTGCTTGCATTCTATCAATATATGAGTGATAGATGATCTTTTTATTGCTCTTGATAGGAGGCTATTGGTCACGCCACACCTCGCCAGGTGCTCCTCAGACAGCTCCAACATTAGCAGATGGCTTAGCTGCCAAGCTCTCCTCGCTCGTGAGGCTCTGGTCCCTTTTGGCTTCGACCCCGCAAAACAGAAAAAGTCAGCGCCAGCGCAGCGAGCCTGCTGTAATTTCTGAGTCTTTTTTGTGTCTCCACGGAGTCCAGCTGAAAGGGGCTGCAGGGGCAGCAGTAAATAATTTAGATGGGAGGAAGAAGAAAAATAGAATAAAAGTGATTTCTCAGACATCTCGGAATCTTGCTGTCCGCCTGAGTCCAGTTAGTCAGTGCTTTGGTATGTTTTATACCTAGAATAGTGTGTGTGTGTGTGTGTGTGTGTGTGTGTGTGTGTGTGTGTGTGTGTGTGTGTGTGTGTGTGTGTGTGTGTGTGTGTGTGTGTGTGTGTGTGTGTGTGTGTGTGTGTGTGTGTGTGTGTGTGTGTGTGTGTGTGTGTGTGTGTGTGTGTCTTTCCCCCTGCCCCACCTTACGCTGCCTCTATTTTTCTTAAATTCCTGCATGCTAATGCTATATTATGTGCGCTTCTGCTGTGTTTCAGAGATCTTAGTAATGTGAACTGTGAGGAACTGGGTCCACTGCCTCCAGGATGGGAGATACGGAACACTGCCACCGGGAGGGTTTACTTTGTCGACCACAACAACCGAACCACGCAGTTTACAGACCCGCGCCTCTCCGCCAACCTGCATCTAGTCCTGAAGTGAGTCCTACGGTACCCTTAAGCCAGCAAAATGTAACAGTGAAATAAAAGTAAGACGGGTAACAGGTTACAAAAGCAGAGAGATTAAATTTGTGTTTTTGTTTTACGTCTGTAGTCCAAGTCCAAGCCCAAGTCCCAACGGTTCTCGAGGAGGCATCGAAAGTCAGAATGTCAGGTAAGGTTTTGGGCTTCATGCCAGTAGACTGGAACATACACAAGCACACACTCTCTCAGACATTCACAGGGCCTCCCCCTCAGCCGATGTTTTACAGCGGGATCCTGTGCCAAGGTGTGTTGGCCACCTGTAGGGGTTCAGCACTCAGAGTAGGCCTTCT
The DNA here is from genome assembly GCA_023631565.1 of Gymnocephalus cernua. Lineage (NCBI taxonomy): Eukaryota > Metazoa > Chordata > Actinopteri > Perciformes > Percidae > Gymnocephalus > Gymnocephalus cernua. The sequence continues at coordinate 4,920,032 of CM042441.1, forward strand.
GCTGAGCAGACGTTTATGCACACAAACACACACACACACACACACACACACACACACACACACACACACACACACACACACACAGCTATACATACGCAGTGCACTCCCCCCACAGTCTTTCTTTCCACACAAAAATTCAAATTCCTCAGCCCTGCAGAGGTTTTGATCATAAAGGCGTTTTAGCACACAATCCGTCACAAAGCTGGCTTTGGCCAGACATCAGATAGCTGAGTGGAAACCAAGGCTGCTGTGTCTGTGGCTGTGAGGAACGTCTTACATCCAGGAAACGGCGCATAAATTTGATGCCCAAGTCGATGAATGAACTGTGTGTGTGTGTGTGTGTGTGTGTGTGTGAGTGTGTGTGTGTGTCTCTGTGTGTCTCCATCTGTGTAGGTTCATGTGTGTTAGTTAGTTAGTTAGTTCATGCTTCTGTGCTTGGTAAATGCCTGCGCGCATGGATGCACGTGTTCAGACTTTCTTCCCCCCTATGCAGCTGTTCAAACACATACTGTGCTTCGATAGCCGTAGAATTACCCATAGGTCCTTGCACCACAAAGGTGGAGCAGTGTATGGATGCCTTGGTGGGCCTCCGCCGCCTGACCTCATTCCTCCTCCGTGCAGAGAGAGACGGAATGCATCGATGGAGAGATCAGGTTTCTTCCTCTTTTTTTCTCCCTGTTCTGACGGATCAAAGAACGTGTTTGGGATTCTGTATTCGTTTTGCTTTTTCTTCATCCGTGGCCCTCTGAAACGTCTTCTAAAAATGTAGCCTGGCACACCACATTTGTTTTTAATGCGTGATAGCTATTAGAGGTATTAATGTTCTTTTTTGTTATGTGGTTTTATATATATATAAAAATGATTTAGTGTATGTAATGTGTTAGATTTGGGCTGTAGAGTGTAGAGTGTACATCTCCTAGTCATTTAAGGACACATGGATCTCGGCCTTGTGAAATCACTTGTTTATAAATTGTGCATGAGTAAGGTTTAACCGTAGCCTACCCCAATCCATTTGAATTCCATTAACCCTGTAATAAAGGATCTATTTGGTACAGTTTCTGTCCTAACTGAGGCGGCTCTATTACCGCTAATAGAATAGACTTTGGAGCGACTTTCTCACTCGTGACAAAACTCTGGAAAACATATCAGTCGTCATGGATTTCCATCAAGCCATCTGCCTTTTATCAAGTCAGGGATTTTAGAAATGTTCACCCCTCATGTGCCGTCATCCCACAAAAATGTTCTATATATATGTATATATATGTCCGTCAAAGTTGAAGTTTATTGCCTTTTTTATTTGCTGAAGACACTGACCAGGATTTTTGGTTATATTTTCCCTATGATGTTGAAATCTTCTCCCAAATTCTCCCCCCTCCCGACCGCTCAAGGTCCCTGGTCAATAGGTAACTGGATCCTTGTCTGCTTTTAAGACCTGGCTGCAGGACTGCCCTCTGTACAGTTGCATGAGAAATAACGGTGTCATTTCCCAGACGCTTTTGATTTGTTGCCTAGCAAAAGCATTGCTTCTATTACGCCGACTTGTCCCTGCAGTGAGCAGCATCTTCAGGTAACATGCACCAGAGTCGTGCTCATCAGTCAGGAGTTGGAAAGAGAAGAGAGAACTCTGGGGGCCCGCAACACGAGAGAAAGAGCAACAGAGACGGAGCAGGAATGTTTGATTTATGGGTGAAAGCGCAGGAAGAGCTTCTCTCCCACCCTCTGAGTTGTCTGTTTGGGTGCTGTCGGAAGAGTGCCCTTTCCTGCCTCCCCCTCTCCCTCCCTTACCTTCCCTCCCAAAGTGTCTAGTCTGCAGGAAATAAAGGGATTCAACAGGAGGTCTCGAGTGTCCTATGGGGCCCTGTGGCTTTCTGGGATAGCAGGAAGTGATTGAAAAGCCAAACAGGATTCTGCTGGGCAGACACCAGAAACCAAGCTCAGTCACTTTGTTGAGGAGAAGTTGTCATTGTGGTAAAGGAAAATGCAAGCCATAGGGCGGATACTTTTCAGACTGTATTCTGTCATGGAGTGAACTAACTTTTAGTTAAAGGGTAACTTTTTTTTTTTTAACCTAGACCCTATTTTTCCATGTTTTTGGGTGGAAGTGACTGATGGGAACCACCATCTTTGAAAACGGGTCCAGTGTTAAGCAAGACCGCCGTAGCCAGCAGCGGCAAAACAAGCTGCATTGTAATAATGTAACAATTGCGCACCTTCAATTTACATTCACAAAAAGTTCTGTTTTGCCTCTGGCTTGCTCAAATGCATCTGAAATGCATCAAAAGGCGTCTTGGTTCGTCTTTCCGCTGTTCCAACAATCACCACTCTGGTCTGGTTGGAATAAACCCTTAATTCACCCGTTTACATGTGAAATAAGCTCTACTGTACACACGCTAAACGTATTGCATATATATCTATATATAAATAAAGTCTGGTGAGTTTGGCAATGGCAACTGTGGGTTTCATGTTAAACAAAACGGATCTTACTCTTTAACAAAAATGATTACCACTGTAGGGATCCTTTCCATAATGTTGCCAGACATTTAGAATAATAATCTGAGCATGTTAGTGGCAAAAACAGAACTTTTAGTGGACAGAAATTGATGGAACGTTTTCCCTATACGGTTCCATTGCAGCCAGGTTCACGGATGCCGGTTATAGCAATCTCGCTCCCTACTGGGTCAATTTCAAAGATTTTTGTTCACATTAGTCTTTTAGACACCAATGCATGGGACTGTTTCCCATGCATTGGTGTCTAATGTGAACAAAAATCTGTGAATCTCAGGTTGAAAAAATACCCTTTTTAAAGGAGAAATCTGGCGCAAAATGAACCTAGGGGTTAATAACACGTGTACCGAGTCGAGCGTTTTCTGCGATATGTTTTCATGCTAATCCAATGTGACCAGTTTTAGCGCAAACCGCTAATTAGCATATAACGCTAGTCGTCGGGGCAGAGGGTAAAGTAAAAAGAAATCACTATTTCTACACCACTAACGAGGCTCAAAATATCACCAGACTTCCACGGTAGCATAACGAGGGTCCCTACATGTAAACACAAGCATTGAGAACTTTGTAAGTGTACAGACAGTTTATTAAAAGATAGTTTATACTGTTCACGTATACAAGCAGGTGCCATCTTGGGAAAACAGTCACGAACGGCGTGCTTGAGCTATGTTACTGCTTACTGGTTGCGCGGCATTCGTCGTTCGGCGTTATAAGCTAATTAGCGGTTTGCGATAAAACTGGTCACATTCGATTAGCATGAAAACATATCCCAGAGAACGGTCGACTCTGTACACGTGTGTTATTAACCCCTAGGTTCATTTTGCGCCGGATTTCTCCTTTAAGGTTCCTCCTGTATTTGTGTGCTCCATTGAATGTATTTATTTAAACCGGGGCATCACTCAGAGTTTTATAGCCTACGTATCCATATCGCACGCAGTCTGACTGACGTGTGTGTGGCTTCCACCACCCTCTGTGCTCGGCTCTAGCGTCTGGTGTTTATGACCCTGCTCAGGGCCGATCATGCCTGCTACCCCCCACCGGAGTTCAAAAGGCCACTGTGCAAATAATCCTTTAGTGCCAGCTCCATAAAGGCTCTTTTGATTGTGTGTGTGTGTGTGTGTGTGTGTGTGTGTGTGTGTGTGTGTGTGTGTGTGTGTGTGTGTGTGTGTGTGTGTGTGTGTGTGTGTGTGTGTTTGTGTGTGTGTGTGTGTGTGTCCCTACTGTGCCACCCTCTGAGGCTGTCTTCCCGAACACAGCGTCTAGTTCAAAACTTGTTTTCTCAATCAAACGGCAGAGTGGAGACCTCTGTCATCATTAACCACAGATGATGTTCACAGCCACACTGTTGAGACTGTGGTTAACCGCTTCCGTTGTTCCTGTGTTTGAAATGTTTCATCAAATGCTGCTTTTCTTTCTTTATTTTTTTTTTTAGCACATTTGGCTTCACTTTTTATCCCTTAAAGTAAGAAGATGATTATGAGAAATTATTTGAATGGAAGTTTAATACTCTTCACATGAGAGTATCATATTTGTATATATGGTGAAATAGATGATGATAAAATCAGATTTTTATATATTCTTATTGAGTTTCACAAAAATACAAGAATGAAAGTTCATTATACCATTAGGCACACTGTTCTCTGCCCACCCAACGCTCCACCCTCCACCCCATGGCGCAGCGATGCCCAAAACAAGTACCGGTACTCAAAAAGAATTATCTAAAAAAAAGTAAGTAAGTAAAAGAAAACTGAATAAACAAATACTAAATAAGTAAATTGAGGAAAAAAAACCCTCTATTTTGACCAGACTTATTTGGTGGGTAGTACATGGTGTGAGTTTCTATCCATCACAGTGCCGGCACTATTCTCTCTCTCTCCGTCTATTGAGACAAACTTTTGGACTTGTAAAATGTGCCAAGTGGCCTCGATGACCCTTCATTACCTCAAGTGTACACGATGAGTCAAAAGCAACAGAGGATCTATTTGCAGAACGTTCTTTCCCTCAGTCATATTTTTTTGTCTTTAATCTTGTTCCTCTGTCTCTTTCTCTTGGCCCCCTTTCTCCCTCTCTTTTCCTCTCCTCTCTCGCCTTTTTTTCCCACGCCGCTCTTTTCTGCCTCTCTACCTCCCCAGTCGTCAGAACCAGTTGAAGGATCAAGTCCAGCAGGCTCTGGTGTCCCCTGCTCAGCTCCCGGAGGAGGCCGAGTGCCTCACGGTGCCCAAGTACAAGAGGGACCTTGTCCAGAAGCTCAAGATCCTCCGCCAGGAACTGTCCCAGCAGCAGCCTCAGGCCGGCCACTGCCGCATCGAGGTATCCCGCGAGGAGATCTTCGAGGTGAGGATGGAAAGAAACGAGCTCAGTCATGTCATCATATCGTCTGAAGCTCACAAGGGAGGCCTGTTATTAGAGACACTCAGAAACGGGTGCATCATTTAGCACCGAGGGAAATTCAGCCAGAGCATGCGTGAAACCAATTAGAATGCATAACAACGTGGTAGAAAAACATCTAATCTAATATTTGCTCCATTGCGCAACCACATGCCCTCATTTCCCCCAAATCTCCAGCCAACAAAGCTATATTTGGCCCCGTAAGCAACAAACAAAAGCAGTTCTGTCTCGTCCCCCAATCTACGAACAATGCCAACGCACTTCATGCCCTCTGAGAGCAGCAAACGGCACAAATGTCTCGCTCTTTTGTAGCTGCAGAGCTGCGTGTAATTGTACAAGTTGTTAATTGACGCAACTGACCGATGTTAAACATTCCCTGAAGGTTTTCCTTATCTACTTCCATAAAGATCATTAGCCGTAACAGTTTGGCTGTGAGAATGATTTTACACGCACGCACACACACACACACACAGCTATCTGTGATGTGTGAAGGCAGTCTGTTCAAAATCTAAAGCAGACGTCTTGTTTGTGGATGAGGATTTTCTCAAGTGCGTTTTCTCAGCTGGGCAGTTTCTTTTTTTCCTGCATCTAGGAGGCACATCAGAGATCACGCTTCATCAGAGCAACAACACCTGCAACAGACTGCATGACCCTCATAAAACATGCACTGGAATGTGCTGGAACAGCCACGTCTGTTAATCTGAACGAAGACATTTTTGTTGGCTGATCTCAATGTGAGAGAGAGAGAGAGAGAGAGAGAACGGGGGGGGGGGGGGGGGGCCTGCAGAGGACGTCTTGAGCTTAAGACATAACTGCATAGCGTCTCCAGGCCAGCTGAAGCATTACAGTATGACTGAACAGGCAAGTGTTAGCTGGTGGGCTGTCAGACATGTCTCGATGTGTACTTTTTCGGCGTAGATAAGACCTTCTCATTTCTCCCACAGCACCTCTCTGTTGTCTGCTGTATCTGCGGGGCACAGTGGAACCTGTGGCTGTGTTGTTAGTCTTATGCCTGTGTTTATTATAACTGCCCCTAATCCACTTTAAATGAACCCTCCCCGTGACGCTGTGAGCTGTCTGCACGTGGGAGGATGAACACTGGTTGAGCCTCACAACAGACAACCGAATGGAAATGACTCGTGTAACGCCACATTGCATCTCTCTCATTTCTTACAACACTGCTACAGTAGATCAACTGCTTTGTTTTTCTATCTTTTAACTTCACTCCCGTTTTAGAAAATAATTTCAAATTTTGGTCTAGCAGTCGCCATGTTTAACATCAGAATCAGAATCAGAAAGGATTTATTGTAAGTAGCACTTACGAGGAATTTCCCTTGCTTCTTGGCGCATACATAAACATATTAAACATTAATATCAAAGAAACAAACAATAAATACAGAAACAAATAACACATGCATATAACTATTTTACATTAAGAAAGAAAAAAGAGGCTGTATGGATTAGTGCAGGATGTGCAAATGTCCAGTGATGTGCAAAAAGTTTCAGAATGTGCAGAGGACAGGTATATTTTTTTTCCATTTTGTTTCATGTTTATTTGAATAGTGACAGATGCTAAGACAGACATTTGTGCAACAAATCTCCAATGCACAGCATCACAGCATTTATAGCTTGTGGTAATTTCCAATGCCCGTCCCGTCCCAACAAAAATATTGCCACATTAAAATGCATAAAGCACATCAACATACAAGGCACATCCATCTGTGTACACACACACACACGCCGCCCCACTCCTATCTGTGACTACAGGTTGGATCATCAATTAAAAACTTCTTCAGTTTAATTTTAAAAAGCTTATTATTTTGTATTGCTTTTAGCTCATACCATGCCTTCGCTCCCTTAGTTGAGCAGGGTTCCGGGGCCTTGTTAATGAGGCTGACAGCAGACTGGAAGAAACCATTTTTATGGCGTGTGGTTTTGGTCCTGAGGGACCGCCGCCTCCTGCCAGAGGGGAGGATGCGCCTTAATACGCCTGGAACTGGTCAGACATGAGTTTTGTCAAGTTCCCCCAGAGGCAGGACCCCTCACCTTTGATGTTCCAAACTAATGAATGGCTTCTCTTAAACTCATTCTCCTTTGAGGACCATGCATTAAACAGCTGTCTTGACTGCTGCCATTTCCGTCTTTGACGCGTGGCGTGTGCGTGTGTTTGCGTCTGTGCTGCAGGAGTCGTATCGCCAGGTGATGAAGATGAGGCCGAAGGACCTGTGGAAAAGGCTAATGGTGAAGTTCAGAGGAGAGGAGGGGCTCGATTATGGAGGAGTGGCCAGGTAAGAAGCCGTAGTAAAAGAAGAGAAAACACACACTTTGGTTCTGTAAATTCTGTGACTTTTGTTACACAGCAGACTGCCTCCTAGTGGAGGAGCCAAAGAACTTCACCATTGTTTTGTGTGGTTTAGAGTCATTTCTTCATCAGTTTAAGTTTGCATGTAGAGTTGGAACGATGAAGATTCAAGATGTTTATTGTCATATGCACACAGTTTACACCAGGCAATGAAATTCTTAAATTGCAAAGTTTCCGACACTCAAGTATAAAAACAGAAAAATATAAATATAAAATATACACAATATACACACAATATACTTAAAAATATACTTACAAGATGCATGTGTAAAGTTTGCATTCGTAAAGTTTGCATTAAGCAGAAGCACTGAATGGCATAAGAGATGGAGATAGATGAATTGATTAGTTGATCAGTTGTCAACTGTTAAAATAATCGCCAACTATTTTGATAATCGATTAATCGGTTTGAGTGAAAAGTCAAAATTGTCTGAGTCCAGCTTGTTAAATGTGAATATGTTCTAGTTTCTTCTCTCCTCTGTGACAGTAAACTGAATATCTTTGAGTTGGGGACAAAACAAGACGTTTGAGGACGTCATCTTGGGCCTTTGGGAAACACTGAAACACATTTGTTTTAACATTTTCTTCAATGTTTTTAAGGCCAATGACCCCTTAACAGAAAGAGAGACCAAGCGGGGACCCCCTACTACATATGTTGCATAAAATGAAGTTGCATATTAATCTGGGCCTGCAATAACGCGTAGGGCAGCCTAAAGCCTTTATACATTTTCCAATTTTTTTTGCATAGAATACTAAGCTATTAAAATAATAATTGTTGGCATGACTTTATAAATCATCTTTTAATGTTAGACATACATGTGGCACAGTGTATCTTTAGGAAGAACTGGATCTGTGGATGGCTACCTTAGTGACTACCTTACCTATAGGCCAGTAAGCCTATCATCAGTGGAGATGTATATTTGCTAATAATATAATGGAATTATGTTAAGACATTTTAATTTTTGAAAAAACTTTCAGTGACTGCAGTGACTCTGAGGACCCCCCTAGCCCAAAATACTAATTGATTAATCGATAAAATAATCGACAATAGAACAAATCGTTAGTCGCAGCCCTATTTGCATGTTCTGAACTCCTGATGTTCCAGTTGCGTCCTCTGTATTGTAAGTCTTTTTTCCTCCTGCCTGACCTCGGTGCGTCTGTGTTGCGCTGTGTGCAGGGAGTGGCTCTATCTGCTGTCACACGAGATGCTGAACCCATACTACGGCCTGTTCCAGTACTCCCGGGATGACATCTACACACTGCAGATAAACCCAGACTCTGCCGTCAACCCTGTGAGTCACAGTCATTATTGACGATACATAGAAGAAGAAAAACGTGTTTTTATATTGCATGGCATTGACATGCAGACTCTAAAAATGTCCCTCTAAGGGCGCTGACACACCAACCCGATTGTGGGACCGTCTGGCGAGGTCGGTGATTCGAGTCTGTTCGGTGTGTTCCGTGCCGTCGTCAATCGGAGGAGCTGTCGGCCTTCGTTTTGGGCCGATTTGACTTGTTGAATCGGCCGGTGGGCAGTCGGACTCAATGACCGATCTGATTGGTGGAGTGCTAACCCGGAAATGACGAGCGGGATGAGCGTGACGAGCGCCTCTCAAAATCTGACGAAAATATTTTAAGCTGACCTTTGTCGATCTGAAATGAAGACTGATTCAGCAAATGCACGGCCTATTTCTGGCTTGAAATGTTTTCAGAAACACGTTTATTTTCGTAAAATACAAGATCGTATTCCGAATGAGACGCCATTATGGTCGGTTTTGAAATTCGGGAGAAGCCAGACCCACGTGACGCGTTCGTCCAATCAGCTGCCGGTTTTCATTTTTTGGGCGACGATACAGATTAGCGCCGCCTGCTGTTATGGAGACGCATTACGTCTCGCGCACGCGCAGAACGTACGCTCAAGTCGGCGTCGCTTCGGTGTGTTCCAAGGCACTTTTTGGACCAACTCGGAGAGACTGATCAGTCCGGCTGGCTTTTCTGCTGACGGTCGGTCGTCGGGTTGGCGTGTCAGAGCCTTTAGAGAAGAAGTTTTGGGTCAACAGGCGCATTAGAGAGCATTTCATTCAGTTTCCTCTTGAAATGAATTTCCAAAGGTCTTGAATATGTCTTTTCTTGCCTGCCGTGCCATAGCTGTAACATTAGTTATAACTCTGTGTTCTAACGGCAATGGAGACTGGTGTGATTTTTAGCAAAAAATTCAATTAGTTCATTATTTTAAATGGGTTAATTCATCAGAGGGCCCAAAGAAAAAACACTTCTATTTAGAGCCCAATTACACTGGTGTGGTTCAATAATGATCCAGATTTTCTGGACTGGAAAACAAATTCCAAATCAAAGGGTTTTTATGTGGGGAAAAATGGTTACATCAGTATTCTCCTCTGTCATGCAACATTGTGGGGACATCGACTAAATGGAACTTCTTCTCATATAGTGTAATTCTTCTTCTTTTGGGGCCAAAACTATTTCAAATGTAAATAATAAATGTGGTGGTCTGAATGATGCTGTTTTAATCTATGTTAAAATAGTCATTGTTGAAGGAAAGAAGAAAAACACCAATGTAACTTTTGACCGGTAGTGCACTTTTGAACTGTCAGTTCTTCTGGTAACTCAACGCTGTCTCTTCATTTGGAAACTCACGATGTTTTGTCTCCCCTCAGGAGCACTTGTCATACTTTCACTTTGTGGGCCGTATCATGGGGATGGCAGTGTTCCATGGCCACTACATAGACGGAGGCTTTACTCTGCCCTTCTACAAACAGCTGCTGGGTAAACCCATCACTCTGGACGACATGGAGTCTGTTGACCCTGACCTGCACAACAGCCTCGTGTGGATCCTGTACGTACAAAACACTCAACAGTCCTGACCTTTCTGTGTAAATGAAAAGTGAAAGAGGATTTCTGAATCACAGATTTCAACACATCAGACACGATGTCACGCTCTGCATTCCTGTCCACAGTCTACATTTCATATGAGCATAACAAAGTAGATGTATTTATTTTACCAGGAATGTTCCCATGGAGACAAAGGAGTCCTGGCCAAAAACTACAACAAAGACTTAAAACAAAACAGCAAATTACATCGAATACTTAATGATGTGTTCAGTAACAGAACATGTACATTGAGTGGTCAAATAGTTGTTAATCCTGTTTTTATAATCTTCCATTTCACCAAAAAACGTATTTGGGTTCGAGGAATGACGTACATATTTTGTCCGTGTAAAAAACAACAACAGTTTTACATATATGAAAAATTACCCAGAAAACCCTCAAGGGGCTTGGCATGTTGGGTTCCCTAAAATAATTCAAAGGTAGCATATAGAAAATAAAAAAATGAAACGCAGAGTCTATAAAAAAGGGACAGAAGAAAGGAACCATTGAATGAGGGGAGAAAATAAAGAATGAAGAAAGGGGTGAAAAAAGGAAAAGTAACCATAAAAAAGAAACAAAATAGTCAATAGTTGAAGCTTTCGATAGTTTTAGGAGTCAGTGGAGGACATAAATAAGGAGGCAGATTGTGTAACATGGCCTCATTAAGAAAAATGTACAAGTGTTGTATTAGAACATAAAACAAAACGTTCTCATACAAACTACAATGATGTGTGCGGAAACCCAAATCAGAGACAAATCATAACACGGCGTGGTCTTTTATTTATTCTTCTGTACAGCACTTTGGTCAACATTGGGTGTTTTAAAGGAACAAGCTGACTTAATTGGGACTTCGTCTTATTCACCGTATCCCCCAGAGTTAGATAAGTCCATACATACCCTTCTCATCTCCGTGCGTGTAGTAACTCTGTCTGACGGCCCCACCGCTAGCTTAGCTTAGCACAGATCCTGGAGGTAACTGGCTCCATCTAGCCTAGCTTAGCACAGATCCTGGAGGTAACCGGCTCCATCTAGCCTAGCTTAGCACAGATCCTGGAGGTAACCGGCTCCATCTAGCCTAGCTTAGCACAGATCCTGGAGGTAACCGGCTCCATCTAGCCTAGCTTAGCACAGATCCTGGAGGTAACCGGCTCCATCTAGCCTAGCTTAGCACAGATCCTGGAGGTAACCGGCTCCATCTAGCCTACTGCTCCCAATAAGTGAAAAAATAACGCCAACATGTTCCTATTTACATGTTGTGATTTGTATAGTCACAGTGTGTACAAATAACAAGGTCACATGAGACACAGCCATCTTCTAACCGTATATAAACTGGGAACTATATTCTCAGAAAGGGAAGCAGTGCTACTTCTGCTACTTGGGCGGAGTGATTAGCGCAACACCTGAAAAGCTTCTCAGGTGCTGCGAGCAAATCACTCCGCCCAAGTAGCAGAAGTAGCACCACCCCTTTTTTGAATATTTCTAACATCAGTGGTCTCTAAGCAGACGTTTTCAGACCGTGTGCAGGTTGGCTGGTTTCACCGATCAGCACACATTGAACAAAAAGCAGCTCATCAGATTTCATTGGAGTGACGAGCACCTTGTATTTGTTACCAACAGTGTGCTAAAGCCCGTTTTTGCCCTCAAAACAGTCATTCCGATGTTTCTCTCTCTTCAGGGACAACGACATCACAGGTGTGCTGGACCACACCTTCTGCGTGGAACACAATGCTTATGGAGAAATCATCCAGCATGAGCTCAAGCCCAACGGTAAGAGCATCCCCGTCACCCAGGACACCAAGAAGGAGTACGTGCGGCTCTACGTCAACTGGCGTTTTCTGCGAGGCATAGAGGCCCAGTTCCTGGCTCTGCAGAAGGGCTTCAATGAGGTCATCCCCCAACACCTGCTGAAGGCCTTCGATGAGAAGGAGCTGGAGGTACTTTAATCCATTTCCCATAATCACGTCTCTTGGTTGTTTACACACTAGAGGTGCCACGATTTTTTAAATGAGCTCTCGATTTCAACTATCTAAATCAAAAGCAGGATCGGCGATTGCCTCAGTATTTTTTTTCTCTTTCCACCCGCGTACTGCCGCACGTCACAAAAAAACAACAACAGACACGCAGGGGTTTTCCTGGCTTCGAATGGGCCTGGGGGGGGGACTACGCACGGCAGTAAGCATGATCGGTCTGTGTACAGTCAAGGCAATGAGTCTGTGTTACCTTTTTTGACAGAAATCTATGCATTTTCTTGTTATTTCTGACAATTCAATTGACAAAAATGTCTATTCTTGCTATTTGTATTCTCGGTTCTTACCATTTTGGTGCTGGTGATTTCCCTTTGGTGCTGGCTAAAACCTCTTTGGTGGGGGGGGCGCCAAAAATGTCTCTATGCAGGAACAACCCTGGACACAGTGTAGCTTACCGGCTGGTAGCATGCAGCTTAGGACACAGGGTAGCGTTATCTTACCGGTAGCCTGCAGTTTGACTTTTCCCAGACACCATGGTCATTGCTGGAGTCGGAGATAACAGAGAAACAACAGAACTTAAAAAATCGTCCCGCTTTTCTGAAGTCACCGTGTGGCAACATTTTGCCTTCCCCGTGAGTGAGTCATGTGAACCATAGGCGTAGATTTCGGGGGGGGGTGCAGGGGATTTGTCCCCCCCTCCCTCCTTATATTTAGAAAAGGTAAATTTGTCCCCCACAAAACAAATAAGAAAGACAACCCACTCCCCAACTGTTCAGGGGGCTCAAAACATACGGAAAACAAGAACTGTGTCTACTTTGCAACTTTGGTGGGTTAAAGAACAACAACAACAAGGCCGTGAAAACTAAAGCTAGATTTAAGTAGATTTAGACTTTGGAGGCTTCAACATGGAACAGATTTGTTGTTGAGATCAACCAAGAAACACATATGATGTGTTAAATTTCACCTGAGTCAGAAAGTTTTTGACAATACAGGAGAATAATTATTTCCTTTACATAAATAAAGAGATTTGCATCATACGTTGTTGCATAATAAAATTCACCATAATGTTTGATGCCCAATTTATTTATTTTTTATGGGGTAATTATGTGCCCCCCCCCAATGTTTTTTGTGATCAAATGTTTATTTCGAAATTAAAAAATAGAATAGAAATCCTACAAACATTTCAAAACAAAATGCACAAGTGGGAATACAAAAACAGAAAACAGACTGAAGAAACATCACAATACCTTAATAATAATAATAAATAAATAAATGTGTCCCTCAATGTTGAAACAAAACCTATGCCCTTGATGTGAACAAACAACGAAGGTAAAGCGCGTGGGTTAATGGTGCATTTAACTGCACCTCGTAAACTCTGAGAAACTCAAACCCTCCGGCCAGCTTATTGCCGTCCCTGTTGATAAATGAAGGTTTAAATAATTGTAGATTTGGAGAATCGTGACACCCCTATTACTGTAGACACATCTAGATTTCCCTCCAAGCACATTTAGTTCAACATATTGAAACCCTGTCTACTTCTTTGCTCCTGCAGCTGATTGTATGTGGCCTGGGTAAAATTGACATCAACGACTGGAAGTCCAACACGCGGCTCAAACACTGCACTCCAGAAAGCAACATTGTCAAATGGTTCTGGAAAGCTGTGGAGTCCTTCGATGAGGAGCGCAGAGCGCGGCTGCTGCAGTTTGTCACCGGCTCCTCCAGAGTTCCCCTGCAAGGATTCAAGGCCCTCCAAGGTAAAAACACCCAGGATGAAGACTGCGCATACATATTGTTTTGTTATGCAGTATTTTACCTCAGTTTGTGGAAGACTTAGGTGCACGTATTTGGCGAGGGGTTTAGGCGTCTTTCCACATTAAAAAGAGAAGGCATTTCCCCATACATTTAGTCTCTTTGTGGGATTTTGCATCTCTTTGTTGTCGGTTTGTGTCCCTTTGTGGTCGTTTTGGCGTCTTTTTTTGACATCATTTGGAGCGTTATCTGGAGCATATCTTTGTCTAAAACATTTTGAAAAAATTAGAGCAGATAATAAACAACTAACAAAAGCTTAAAGACAAAACTTTAAAGGAATTCCAACTACAATCAGATCTGGGAAAAGTTTCGTACTGTAGTTACATTCATTCGGCTTAGGTGCTGCCCAACACGGCCACCTTAAACCTTACAGTGGGGGGGGGGGGGGGGGCCCTGTGCTATGTAAATGGAGACATTGTGATGCAAGAAATGCGAGAAAGTCTTACGTATGAAACAGCTCCTGGACAAGCTTGGTGTGAAGTGCCTTCTTTTGTGAGATGGAGACCAGAGTGAGCACTCAGAGGTACAAAATGAATGTTAATGTGATGTCAGGTCCATGATGTACAAAAGGTCTTGAATTTCCTCTTGGTGATCAATAAAGTATCTATCTATCTATCTATCTAGGTGTGGCAGTCGTTGCTGTTCCTTTGTCGTGCACATAGATTGCTCTACGTTCACAGGCTCTGTCACCCCGATGGGGTCTGGCTGCAGACCTCCTCTGTGGGCCTCCAGGCAATCTGGGGCTCATCTCATCCGTCTGTCAGGACAGAAATGACGTAACAGGAAATACATAATTCAGTTTTCTCCTGCGAAAATGTGTTCGCCTTCGCTTCCGTGCTGCCCCTTCTCCTGTCAACACAGTCTAGGCTGTGTGTTTGGGATTCTAAGCGTGTCTGGGTTTCTCTGACCCGAGATAAACCCTGAGGCTGCGTGTAGCGCAGCGGTTCAGTGGGTCCGTCCTGGCAGACGTTGCTGCCCAGAGACGGAGCACCCAGACATGAGGAGTACACCGTGATCCACAGGCAGACAGCGCCCTTACACACCTTTTATATAACACAGATTCTAGTGCAAGGCATCTTGTGAGGGGAAAAAAAGGGGTAAATCTCTCACAAATTGCAACAGAAAATCTGACAAATGTTTATTACTCACTTAAGTATCCTCTATAACGTATAAAAAAAATGAGCACATATTTAGTTAGGATAATGCAAAATTAAACATAAAAGTTCAGAAATCTTGTAATACAAAAAAGATTGCCTTAATGTAAAAACTCAACTGGGAGAAGTTTCATGGTGATATGTTAGTTCAAATACCTGTAGCTGCAATACATGGGCTGCAATGGGAAATTGGGGCATCACTGATTACAGTTTTTTTCAGTACTTTCCACCACTTTTAGGACTTTTAATATGTTACAGAGGAGACTTTTATGAGACTAGATCAGTTGAAAGAGTTTCTGTTGCAATTTGTGAGGGGTCATGTTGCATAATGCCTGGATTACTCCTTTCATTGATCAAAACATCTAAAGGCTGGGGTGCCTGGGTAGCTCACCTGGTAGAGCGTGCGCCCAATGTACAGAGGCTCAGTCCTCGCTGCAGCGGCCGCGGGTTAAAATCCAACCTGCTACCCTTTTGCTGCATGTACGTGAGTCAAAAAAGCACAATTAGGACGGAATCGCCACTTTTAAGATTCACCGTATTCTCGTTTTTCGGTCAAATTGCCTTTTGAATGGGAGAGCTAGGGGCACTTTTATGATCGCATCAAAATCACTATTTTTAAAAGACTACAAACACTGAAAACACTGAAATTTGCTCAAAGTACCACCAGGGGCTCTACACATGAATTTGAGCATTGAGAACTTTGTGTGTGGACACAGAGTTTACTTAAAAGAAAGGTTTTAACAACTCACTGTAGCTGTTGGTGTCTCCGGTCGCCGCCGTCTCGCCAGTCAAAAACAGTTTGTGTCCACAAACAATGTTCTCAATGCCGAGTTCATGTGTAGAGCTCCTGGAGACACTTGGAGCAAAGTTTCACTCCGTCCTAATTATGCTTTTAAACGAAAGTTTGACTCAGGTACATTCACAAAAAGGTTTGCATGTGACCTTTGCATTTTGGCGACAGTTATGCTTTAAGCAAAAGATGAACTAAAAAAACAAAAAAAAATGAAACCTTTTACAAATGACTCACCTGAGTCTAGATGCCTTCTGTTACAGCTTATATCTTTGCACACCGTCTCTTATTGTATGGAAGCAGAGAAAGGCCGTGATAATTATCATTTCATAAGCAACTGGAAATCTCATTTAACCACTACTGAATATGTAATGTTTGATTTTAGATACCACTGAAGTTACAGCACTGAAATATTTTACTTTGAAAACCAAATGTGTGAATTTATGTTGTTTAAAATCCCATCCTTGTTTTTTTCCTCTAAATTCCCATCCTTGTTTTTTTTCCTCTAAATTCCCATCCTTGTTTTTTTTCCTCTAAATTCCCATCCTTGTTTTTTTCCTCTAAATTCCCATCCTTGTTTTTTTTCCTCTAAATTCCCATCCTTGTTTTTTTTCCTCTAAATTCCCATCCTTGTTTTTTTTTTCGGACTCATTTCAGGTTGTGTACAACCAATTCAGGTTTATAGCCACTCACTTGAACGTTTCTTTCTTGTGGATCCTGATGCATTTGATCATCCTTACTAACCTGGATGTTCAAGTTTAAATTTTGGCATCTGAATTTTAGTCTAGTTTGAGCATCTTGATTTGTTTTAGTTGACGTTTTAGATCCAAAATAACCAACTAGAATCTAAGCAACTTGTGAATGATACGTTGAGTCTGGAACCTGGAAATGTCAAAGAGAGAATACATACAGTTCTTCACAGTGCAGAGCAGGCTTGTGTTCTCACTGAACGTATTGTGTTTGTACAGGTGCTGCTGGCCCGCGGCTCTTTACCATCCACCAGATTGATGCCAGCACCAACAACCTGCCCAAAGCCCACACCTGGTGAGGAAACTGTCAGCTTTGTTTGACATTGTGCCAGCCTTTGAGACCACCATGACTGAGACGACAACGAGACATCAATAAACGCCAGCTGTGACGATATCAACATGCAGTATCGTTGGCGAAAAAAGAACGAGGCTAAAATGTAGTTTAAAAGTAAAAACCTGGGCGCCTGGTTAGCTCACCTGGTGGAGCGTGCGCTCGTATGTAGAGGTTTACTCCTCGATGCAGCGTTTTATCAAACCCTGTTATGTTTACTTTGGTCTGGAGTTGTGCGGTGTAGTGATTTATATTAAAATCTGTTCTCCCCTTCTGTTGTTTTCCCAGTTTCAACCGGATTGACATTCCTCCCTACGAGCACTATGACAAACTGTACGACAAGTTGCTCACTGCCATCGAGGAGACGTGCGGCTTTGCTGTGGAGTGAGTCGTTGATTCAGGCAGAGCTCCGCAACAACCAGAAGCAACACGGTTTGGCCATAATGAGCCTCTTCTTACCCCCCCCCCCCCCCCCCCCCTCCCCCCCCACACACACACCCCCCACACACACACACACACACGGGGGTCATCTACGGTTGCTTCGCCTATACTTCCCGGGGACATGTGGCCAAGCTAACGGAGGCTGGACAAAGAAGATCAAGAAAATGTCATCTGACTCTGGGTATTTTTTTACGACCCTCCAGCCTTCCTTTGTGTCTTTTTTTTATCATTGAAAAGGATCTCTTCAGCTGCTAATAACTCAGACTATTTACTAACTTGTGGAAACCTGCAAAAGTTGCTGGCTCTTCCCTTTTTTTTTCTAAGTTCATTTTAGCATTTAAAAAAAAAAAAAAAAAAAAAGACTGTATTCAATGTAGCAATGCTCCATCTTACCAAGCAGAACACAAGATCAGTCCACTCTGAAACCACATTAACAAGACTGGTTTGTTTGCTAGAGCACAGGGTTAGTAATGGTTCCCACAACCACTTGGAAACACTAAATTTGTATGCAGAGTGTGCATGACTCGTGCTGTTTGGTGCCTCGGAGTGATCGCATCGGGCCATCAGTAATACCAAGGCTGGAAAACAGGGATGTGTGCGGATGATAGGCAAAGACTAGAGACTGAATTAGGCAGAACCCGACTGTTTACAACCCTCTCCAAAGACAGCAGCAGGGACTTCTGCTCCTGAGTCGCCGCCCAACAAGTAGCGCTGCACGTGTTTGACAGCTAGTTTTCTTTGAAGATGAATGAGTGAATGAATAGCTTGAAATGTGTTATTTTTTATAAAACAGGGAAAATTGAAAAAGAAACGGTAAAATTCTATATAATATATATAATTTATTGCTGATATCTTTCAGAAACCCCCTGTCCATTGTTTCAGAAAAATAAGATCTCTAAATGTTAAGTGTTAATAATAATAGAAGAATAATAATAGAAGATAATTTGTGAAAAACCGAATTAAGCTTGAGAGAATTTCGCATAAGAATGCTGTGTTTTATTTCTTGACATAACCTCTCTCACACTGTACAGGGAGAGGTACGTCTTACAGAGCAAATCAAATCTAAAACACGCAACGTCCTCGGAGTGCCGTCATCATTTCTGAACGAATGAATCTTTGCTAATCTTGATTAGACGTGGGCCGGTTACCGCTTTCAAGGTATACCGCGGTTTGAAGAAGTCCCGGTTTAAAAACCACCAACATTTTCCATCATACCGTTCCTAAGGTATGAGCTGTTTTTTTTATGAGTCATCAAGGACAGAAAGTGCAGTTTTTGAAATCCATCTCCCTGCAAGTTTGCAGTAAAAAATAAAATACATTGTGTTCAATGGGGAAAAAAATAATACATTTTAAAGCTGTAGTTGCAATACCGTGAAAACATGATCTTTTTGCTGAAGGTTATCATACCGTCAGGATCTTATCCCGGCCCATGCCTAGTCTTGAGCGGACCCTTTAAAATCTACTGATTTCATTCTGGCGCTACACATGGTGGTGTGATGTTTCTCTACTGTTACCCTTTTTTTAAACACTTCTGTCATTTGTAGCTGGGCATGGCACTGGCATGACACCTACCATTAATTTCAAATGGTATTCTGTTCAAAAGAGTCCAAAGTCCATCATTTTTCTAATTTGAGATGTCTCTACATTGTTATTGTTGGGGTGGGGGGGGGGGGGGGGGGGCAAAGAAAAACCTACTACCTGCTAGCCACGTGGTGCTAAATAGCATTAACGTTTGTCTTTGTATTGGCGACCTTACTCATTGACATACTACTGCTTAAAGGTGCCCACTACACTACTCATACCTGTCTGTGGCCACAAATCTATTTCCCAGTAATCAAGAGCTCTAGCTAGCCACATTCTCAGGAGATGTCATATGTAGTTTGTAACTTCCCTTTGATTTTACGACCGATGAGAGAAACTAATTCTGACCGTTTGTCTTTGATTTCCTGAATGTTTAAGGTATTAAAAAAAAAAAGTCTTGTTTGAATCGTTTTGCCCACAGCAGACCATTGACATACAACAGTCGTTGCATGTGTCCATATGTGCTTTTGATTGAAAGGGAACTGAATGAGAAGAATCCTGTTTTAGCCTGATGCACAGTCCTATCAGTGATGTTTTTATTTAGACAAAGGGGGGGGGGTGTTTTCTACGATTAAAAATGAAATCCTTGAATGTTTTCAAAAGATGCTGCCTGTCTAGTAATCTCTATGACCGTGGACTGTTCTTAACATTTGCATACACTACACTACACAAAAAAAAAAAAAAACGAACTGAACTGAATTTTCATTCTTTTTACGTGGACAAGTGTATGCAAGGTGAAGTGTCCTCAGATGGTGCTCTGTACAGTAATAAGATATTGTTCATATATGTGGATCAAACGACCTGTAATTTATCTTTAACTTAAGTAGAGAAATGAAAAAGAGGAATTGCACACAGACAGAATGAGGTCGCCTTGTGTATTTAACGGTGACTTCTCGGACAGATATTCATTCGCCTTTTTAAGTCCAGTGCACAAGCTGATGTCCCTACGGTCTGTTCCTACACTACGCCGCTCAGCGTTGCCCTGTAGCTGCCTCTCATTGAAGAACTTTTTATTAAACGAGTCAAAGTTGAGACGCCGATTTTTTTTTTTTTCTTTTTTTTTTTAATAGCATGATCCACTAGCGGGACTATATCTCTCATAGCTGACTGATGCAATTTGATGTATGTTAACACTATCATTTTGTAAGAGTATTTTATTTTTGTGTGTAATTTAGTTCTAATTAAACTTGCCTTTTGTCTAACAATGCAAGGCCTTGTACACATATATGGCCTGTCCTTCCTGTTTGAATGGTTGTTTCAAATGTCATAAAAGCTTTTTCACCTGAAGTATTGTTACGTTATTTACAACAGAGGAGTGCTTTAACGGGTCCTTTGGCATAGCAATTATTTACATTAGATCAATTCATCAGGGGCTTGTTAGTATCATATTGGCTGAGAATAAATGTCAAATGTGTGTGTGGGGGGGGGGGGGGGGATGCAAAGATGCTTTACATCTGAATGTATTGTCCCTGACGTCCCACTGTGTACTCACTGATACCACTCTGGATGAAAACCTCTGGCAGATGGCTCGGGGGGGGAGCAGCGAAAGGGGGAATGGATTAAGCTGTTGGAAAATAGTTGTCAAGTACAATTTTTAATTGTTTTGAAAACATGCAAGTGCATCAGTACAGAGAGGTCTTGAAAACTGTCTACATTAACTGGAAAGAGGACAGAAAGCTAGACTTCATCCAGATAACAAGGGTTCATAGTTTGATGGCATCCTGTGTGTGTGTGTGTGTGTGTGTGTATGTATATATATATATATATATATATATATATATATATATATATATATATAGAATAAGTGGGTCAAAGCTAAGAAAATTACAAAACATAGGCTCCAATGTTTGTGTATTTTGACTTACATTATTTAGGCCACTTCCTCAGAGAATAAATACACATGTTTTTGGTTTTTATGGTGTAGCACTACAATCATGTAAGACAAGAATTCAGTAGCCTATAGTCAGGAGTGTCTGACTGGGGGAAAAAGGGGGACTGAGTACCCAGGGCCCAAAAAGATGCTAGAATGAATAGCTGTGGATGTGGGGAGGGGCCCGTAGAAAATGCCTTTCTACAGGGCCCAGAAGTTTGTGCTACACCCCTGCCTGTAGTGAGTAAACCCACTGAAAGTTTAGTTTTTTTTTTGGTCCACCTTCAAGTTTAGAGGCAGCCTACATGACCTCACCCACACTTTGAACATCAATGTATGTAGCAGTGTTGTACCCGGACATTATAATAATTCTTTACCATTTCCTTGTCTACTTATTCCAACGGAAGCTGAGTGAAAATTCATTACATGGGTCTAAATGAAAAATACAATGAGAGAGAGAGAGAGAGAGAGAAAAAAAACTCGTCTCTTCTATGTTTGGGTTGGTCCTGATGACGTCACTTACCGTACATCGGAAGCATAGTCATAGCCGGATTACCAGTTTCTTACTCGTACATATCAATCCGCCAACATCTGTTTGAATTATTTAACACAATGTATCAAAGGGACAGACCGGGAAACATATATACATGTATGAGAAAACACAAAACATAGCGTCAGATTGTTTTTATTCAGACTCTACGGTCATATAAATGTAAAAAATAAAAAAAATAAAAAATAAAATAATAATAATTTATGTTCTTCTGCTTGCTCTAACTTACCTTAATGAAATATATTCAGTCATAGGTTATGGGATCTATATGTAGTATTTCCATTATCAGTTATAGTGAATTTAAAGCACAGTGTTACTGTTCTTCATTGGGTCTATATGTTGCCAGTCGGTAGAAGCTGAAGTGAAAAACCGAAGGGCGGATTAATACATCGGAAGAGGGACTTCCTCTTGCAATATATACCGGGCCTCGATTCCACATTACCGGCATTTCAGCGCTACTGCAGGTCGTGTATTTTTAGTCGGTGGTAAATCCACAGTGAAGGGTATTTATCTTTTTTATTTATACAAGTTGTTTACAAAATGCCTGGATATTCCGACAGAGACCGCGGCAGAGACAGAGATAGAGACAGAGGGTAAGTTTGTTTTAAACGAGTTTGTGTGATTCGTAGAAATGGCCGACAGCGTTGGAACTGATTTACAGTTGACTAAATTGTGCTGAATTCTAGGAATGTGGGATAGAAAATCGCGCTTATTTACGTATTTCTAACCGATAACCAAACGTTATTAATTTGAAAACCAGGCAGTTGGGCTGGCTTTATGTATCTACATTAGGCCCCGTCGGAACGGGGGCCTGTTGTCTTGGCACAAGGCCTAGTTTGGCCTCGTGTCCCCACCGGCACAGCGGCTTTTTCGTTAGCTTCACGGTAACGTTAGCTTGACGTTAGCTTAGCTTAGGCCTTCCAGACCAAACGCGGTGTTCGCGACGCGTGCCGGTTAAGTTCAGCGGCTTTTTCGTAAGCTTCACGGTAACGTTAGCTTAGCTTAGGCCTTTCAGCCCAAACGCGGTGTTCGCGACGCGTGCCGGTTAAGTTCAGCGGCTTTTTCGTAAGCTTCACGGTAACGTTAGCTTGACGTTATCTTAGCTTAGGCCTTTCAGACCAAACGAGGTGTTCGCGACGCGTGCCGGTTAAGTTCAGCGGCTTTTTCGTAAGCTTCACGGTAACGTTAGCTTAACGTTAGCTTAGGCCTTCCAGACCTTCCAGCGGTGTTCGCGACGCGTGCCGCTTGAGTTCAACGCGCTGCCGCTGCGTCGAATGGCGGTGCATGCCATTGGAAACAATGGGGTTCAAGCGCAGCGTTACCGCTGCTGCCGTTGGTCTGAAAGGCCTCTCACTCGACGCTACATTTCACCGCCGCAGGAAACAAATATTCACAATACTGTATGTGGATGTTACTTAGCTAGCTATACTTTGTACGAACACTCGCAATGCTTAGTTCACGATAGTCGCTCGCTAACATGTACCGTTAACGCTACAGCTGGCTAGTCGGCTTCTCGCCATGTGGCAGCATGAATGCGGATACAAAATGTCGGCTGTTTTTTTCCATTGTTCCTCTACTGGTTGGAAAGTATATGGCAGCTGTATTTTACAGAATGACGCAGTTAAGATGGGGGGCCTGTTCATTTTTTAAGTCGCTATTGTCACTATCGTTGCTGTCCCAGCCACACTTCCACTAGCCACTCGACTGAACGTAACTTGTTTATGTAATTGCAGATATGGCGGCGGTCCTCCTCGCTTTGGTGGCAACCGTGGTGGTGGCGGCGGAGGTGGAGGAGGAAAGTTCGGCAATCCAGGTGAAAGGCTGCGGAAGAAACAATGGAACCTGGATGAGCTCCCAAAGTTTGAGAAAAACTTCTACCAAGAGCATCCTGATGTTACCCGGAGGTCTCCGGTATGTACCTATAGTCAGCATGGTCTTTGACATCTTATGTAAGCTGCTGCACATGTGCTCCTTTCTGCACGTGTTGCAGTTATGCAATCTGTTATGACCAATGAACTTGTTTCATTCTTATCTTGCAGCAAGAAGTTGAACTCTACAGAAGAACCAAGACAATTACCGTTAAAGGGAGAAGTTGCCCAAATCCTATTGCCAAGTTCCATGAGGCCAGTTTCCCATGTAAGTTGTATTTTATTTTATTTTTTTATAAATAATTGATGAAATGTATCACAAAGGGAGTTTGGTACATCTCAGTTAATTGTGGTCTTCTTTTCTGCAGCTTATGTGATGGATGTGATCAACAAACAGAACTGGACTGAACCAACGCCCATCCAGGCTCAAGGCTGGCCTCTGGCTCTCAGTGGCCAGGATATGGTCGGCATCGCGCAGACTGGCTCTGGCAAGACGCTTTCTGTAAGTTGAATGTTATGACGTTGAACTAATACTTAGTTACTACTTGTCTACCTCGTGGAAGTGACTGTTGCATGTTTTCTCTGCAGTATTTGTTGCCTGCAATTGTGCACATCAACCACCAGCCTTTCCTGGAGCGTGGAGATGGTCCTATAGTAAGTAGTCACAGCACACTCGCACCAGTTTACATGCATTATTATCTTATACACTTTGATGGTAAATTAAAACATTGAGCATATGATCTGCAGTGAGTGGTGTGATGTTTAAATGTGGCCAGAAAATTGTTTCTTGTTCTAACACTGAATGAACTGAGTGATGTGACAACCCGTACTTTTCCTCTTTGACAGTGCTTGGTACTAGCTCCGACCCGTGAGCTGGCACAGCAGGTGCAACAGGTAGCTGCAGAATATGGCAGAGCGTCTCGTCTGAAGACCACCTGTATATACGGAGGAGCACCCAAGGGACCCCAGATCCGTGACTTGGAAAGAGGTATTATAGCCTTTTTTCCCTCATTGTTTAAACGGCCATATTGTCAACATTTTGTTGAAATTATTTCCTTTTAATGTTTATGAATGCTCCATCCACCAATGCAAACATGTTACTTACTTTGCAATACAAACTTTTCATATGAACCCTCAGTAGTTGTTTGAGTGTTTTTAGTTCTCACAATGATTTAATTTCATTTAAAGGTGTCGAGATCTGCATCGCCACTCCAGGAAGGCTCATTGACTTCCTTGAGGCTGGAAAGACAAACCTCCGACGTTGCACTTACCTTGTCCTGGATGAGGCTGACAGAATGCTGGACATGGGCTTTGAGCCACAGATCCGAAAAATTGTTGACCAAATCAGGGTATGTTTTTGATTGGATGACTATAAATGCATACGGAAGTTGAGCGCCTCATTAATTGTTTATTACCTTAAGGGAATACGTTGGTAACTGTTCCTGTTTTTGCAGCCTGACCGTCAGACTCTGATGTGGAGTGCCACTTGGCCCAAAGAGGTCCGCCAGCTGGCTGAGGACTTCCTGAAGGAGTACGTCCAGATCAATATTGGGGCCCTACAGCTCAGCGCCAACCACAACATCCTGCAAATTGTGGATGTCTGCAATGATGCGGAGAAGGAGAACAAGTGAGTAATGTGCCATGGCAGAATCAGCAAGTGTTGTAGAAGCAAATGTTCAGTTTTAGGTAACCATAATAAATTCTTTACAGAATTCACAATTTTAGTGATTTTCATTTTCAGACTTATCCGTCTGCTTGAAGAAATCATGAGTGAGAAGGAGAACAAGACCATCATCTTTGTAGAGACAAAGAGGCGCTGTGATGATCTCACCAGGAGGATGAGAAGGGATGGGTAAGTGTTGAAATGAAAATACTGATTTACAGTTTGGCTGCATCTGTTGTACTGACATTACTGTTCTCAAGTACTTGTATGAACATTCAAACATTGATTAACATGTTAAACCTTCAATCCTGTTTAGGTGGCCAGGTATGGGAATCCATGGAGATAAAAGCCAGCAGGAAAGAGACTGGGTTCTCAATGGTAAGCTTACATAACCAGCAGATCACTAGTTAATCATTGTAGAACTTGCAGGAAATGTTTAATCATGTCTGCTTATTTGTATTTTTCAGAGTTCAAATATGGAAAGGCTCCGATTCTCATTGCAACCGATGTTGCTTCCAGAGGTCTAGGTCAGTATCCTCCCTGAACTGTATTGTACTCTATATGTATTTCAAAAAGAAAGTGTATTTGCTTTCTTAACTCTTCTGCTTCTTTCTGAGTTTCTCCCCTGACCTGAAGGAGCAGTCTATATGGCAGGGCCTTGGCATGACAAGCCCAGGTCTCCAGAGGGGGAAGGAGGATTCTTGGAGGTGTCCTGACTGGCGAGGCACGGGTCTCCCAGTCGTGCAGATATACAGAGGTGACCAGGCCCAACCAAGTGCAGCATAGTGCGCTGGCCTGCCTAAAAATGGGGGGGTGAGTTGAGGGCTGGCCACAGTTCCTCCCCCATATGCTCGTCTGTTTTCTGGCAATGGTTTGGACTGCTTCACACACCCAGGCTCTGTAACTGTCCCAGCTCAAAGCCCAGCTTCACTGTCTCCTATTGTCTTGCGTGTATGTTTGGGCACTGCATTGCAAGCTATTTGAGTCATTAGGAAGGTGCTTTCTGTTGCGTAGACTCGTTGTAAAGCATGGGTGGCGTTAACGTTAACATTGCAGTTCCTAAACTTCTGTCGGAAGAGCAGTCTGTCTGATCGGTCATACCTTCACCTCTGTAATGACATGGCTACTGGCGCTTTTGGTGACAGTGGGACATGCTAGCTGGACACACTTGGACAAAATCCAAGCCCACACTCCTCCCTCGCCTGCGTTTCAAAGTCATGTCGAGACCTGCCAACGAGAGACATTATGATCAAGTGAACACTGGGTCTGGAAAAGTCTTGCCATGTCGAGAGTGGGGATGCACTGTTGTAGGCATCCTGCAAATTGGTTCAGATCTACAGTTTTGGCAAGAGACACTGCAGTGTGAGCTTTGTAGCAAGCATCTTGTGAGGGCGTGACAAAGGGACCTTTTTTAAGTGCTAGTTCAAGCACACTAGGAGGCAGTAGTGTGCATAGCAGCCCTACTGTATAGCGACACCTGTGGGTCACTTGGCAATATGTGGGGCGTGTGCTGCAATGGGAATGGACTAGTGAATGCATACTCCAAAAGATGGTAAGACTTCTGATCCATTCTTTCTGAGGGTGGTTTGGCAGTGGTTCAAGGGAGGGGGAGGGGGTATTTTATCATACTGGGATTGGAATCCAATGGAGTGTGCATCGTTTCTCTTTTCCCACCGTAGTCTCCCCAAGGAGTAAATACTTAACTTTAGTCTTTTGCAGTTTTGTGGATTTTCCAGCCATTCCTACCTCCATGACCGCACTAACTTTTTGTTTTTGATCTGGTTGTTGTGGTGGCGCTGGTGCACATCTTTGTGTGCTGCCTTGCTTTCCCTTTATGCCACACTGCAACACAATCTTACAGATGTGGAAGATGTGAAATTTGTCATCAACTTTGACTACCCCAACAACTCTGAGGACTATATCCACCGCATTGGCAGAACAGCTCGTAGCCAAAAGACAGGCACAGCTTACACCTTCTTCACTCCCAACAACATGAGGCAGGCCAGTGACCTCATCGCTGTGCTCCGCGAGGCCAACCAGGCAATCAACCCCAAGCTCCTCCAAATGGCGGAAGACAGAGGAGGTAAATCCAATTGGTGAGATACAGAAACTGTGCAGTGAACTGCAGCCACTCTTTTTCTGCTCCTCTTTGTTTGTTCTGAGAATGGGATGGGTTTATCATTAACTTCTGTATCTCAGACAATTTACAGTTAAACTTTCTCTCAATACAATTTTTGCAACTTTTGTTTGATTTTCGTTTTAGTGTCTTTGTCCTTAAGTATGTTTTCCTTTCCAGGGCGTTCAAGGGGAGGCAGAGGTGGTGACTACAGAGACGACCGTCGGGATAGGTATTCTGGAAGGCGTGATTTTGGCGGTTTTAGGGACCGGGATAACGGTAGAGGGTTTGACAACGGACCAAGTAAAACGTATGGCACAAATTCACAGAATGGAGGCTATGGGGGCAATAACAGCAGTGGCAATGGCTTGAGCGGAGCCAGCTACAATGGTAATGGACAGTCCAACTTTAACAACCAACCTGGAGCCTTCGGAGGCCAGAACTTCCAGGCCCAACAGTTTGCTCTCGCTAAGGGTGGCGCGCCGAGTGGCGCCGGCCACCCCCCATTCCCCTTCCCCCAGGCACAGGCTCCGCAGCACCATCCTCCACCGCTGGTGCCATACCCCATGCCTCCTCAGTTCTCTCAGTAAACACACCGTACACTTGAAAAAGTAAATTATTGCTTTTTTGTCGTTTTAAGTTCTACACTTAATCCAGTTTTTTTATTTTTTTTTTGTATTTACACAACAGGGTTACAAAACAACTTTAACCTCTATCAAGCCTTTTAAGATCTGCAGTGCAGCAGCAGTAGTTGTGTTGCACACTTGTTTTCCTATTATACTATTTAATTTGTTACATTCCTCAGTAATGTTTAGTTATGTTTTGTACTAGGTAATTACAAATGTACTGGTTTTTCATGTGTATCATTGAAAGTGATGTTAAGCTCCTAACTTGGAAGTGCACTGCATGATCTTTCAAAATAAAACATAAAAAGAAACTTGTTGCTTTGTGTTTGATTTAACTTTAAATTCCTATGCTGCTGCTTTTACATGAGGGGAAAATAACACGCTGGTACTACCTTTTTCTGTCCAGCAGGTGTCATGTTTCACAAATATTCAGGAATCCTGCTCAGTCTTCAGTAACCTCTTGTACCAGCAGTCACTTGACATGCACAGTAGGCCTATATCATATGTACTATATTGACATCTGCAGGATTAGTGCATCGACAGTCCAAGGTTTAGTGTTGTGAAAAACGTCAATTGTTACATCACCTTCCTACATTTTGTACCAACGGCGTAGAGGGATTGGTAACTAGTTTTCCCCGTCACTCTTGTGCCTACCACATGATGGCAAAGATGACTTGTACGGTTGGCATCTTGGTGAAGCTAATGATCCTTTAATGTCCCTTTGGCTTAAATTAAAACCACATTCCAGTAACACCTTTTTTTAGTCCTAGAGCTGATGTTCTCAATCTGTGTTCAGCTAATAATAAGTTTATTTGATATAGCACCTTTCACAGACAAAGTCACAAAGTGCTTCACATTGGTAAACATTTGTACAAAACATTAAGTTCTAAAACCAAAAAGACTAAAAACAATCATTACAACAATTACAGCATGACACCTAAAAATAAAATACATCAATCAAAAGCAAATTTAAACAAGTGCGTCTTCAGCTGCTTTTTAAAAGCTTCAACCGAGACTGCAGAACGTAAGACAACAGGAAGGGCGTTCCACAGGTTTGGAGCCACCGCTTCAAAGGAACGGTCACCTCTAGTTTTTAAGCGAGTGCGTGGGACAACCAGTAATCCCTGGTTAGAAGACCTGAGGGGCCTGGTTGTAGTGTACGGATGGAGCAGGTCAGATATATAAGCAGGTGCTTGACCATGCAAAGCTTTATAAGTTAGAACAAGGACAAGGACTCCTTACAGGATAAAGAATATACCTGGGAACATCAAGTATGTGTTTTTTTACCATTTATAGTTTATCTGAAAGAACACAAAAGAAATATATTAGGAAGAGTAGACATGTTAAACACATTTGCAGATCTAAGATGTTAGAAGAAATCGGAACTATTTATCTGTACATTTAAATATTTGTTTAACTATAAAGCCATTTATATATAGAATGCATCTAACTTCACAGGGCCCCCTAGAGTCTCATGAAATTACATTTTTATATCTGAAGTGTTTCAGGGAGTCACTCTGATGAGCAAACGATCAGCGAGGGAGAACTAAACACTCAACGAAATCCCGACTGTTTACTGTCCTGGCTCCCAAATGGTGGAACGAGCTCCCCCCCGACATCAGGATGGCCGATAGCCTACACACATTCCCCCGAAGGCTAAAACACATCTCTTCCGACTACACCTCGGATAAAAAAAACTTGAACCTGCGCTTCCATGTCTCTTTGTAGCTTTACTTATTTAAAGCTAATGTACTTGCACTTAATACTTGTTGTCTTGAGTTTGTACCTTCACAGTTGAAAGCACTTAATTGTAAGTCGCTTTGGATAAAAGCGTCAGCCAAATGACATGTAATGTAATAATATATATTACATGTACATGTTTTATATATTGTATATAAGAGCTTGTTACCACTCTGGGTGAAACCAGTGATACAGGTTATATTTTTAAAGCTGTGGAACATTTAAATAGTTTTACTGACACCTCTGGGCCAATGATCGTCATGTATTTGATACAAAGTGTGTTTGTTAATTTCAAGCAATTTGGGTATTAGGGAAGCTTGAGATGATCTGTGCTCATTGTAATAAACAAATAATAATGAAGTGATCGAGGAGACATATTACCCGTCACAAAGCAGATGACATCAAGTAAGAGTAATCTGGTACTTTATTCAATCATCTGAACAAAGGAGAGACCGTGTGTACACACAAGACGTATGTACCCCATAGTGTCTAAAGTAACATGAAAGTGAACCATACTTATACATCTTGGTGGTTACAGAAAATAGCCTCCACACCTTATATAGACGACTCTGTTACCTGACGCTTTAGTCCTGACCATGACAATCTTATAATAGGTGACCACATGCATGTTGTAAATAACTCTTGTGTCCTTCACCCCATAGGCCTACAAGATACATTTAAACCTGAATGCTGGAATGTCAACCTATCACTCATGTTTTACAGTAGAACTGCTGCTCCACCTGAAACGTGTATATAATCAAAGACTGAAACCTGGTCACAGGTCAGCACCTTGTGATTACACTCGGTGAACAGTACCTGTTGCTCAGGAGTGCTGTGGGGTGCGGCCGATTTAAATAGCTTTTTTTACACTGTGGCCTGGAAGAATGTGTGGATTGTTCGCTACTATTCAGCGTCTTGTTTTATGAGTCAATTGCTTCCTTTTTCTTTCATCCAGATATGTGGCAGCCATCCACACCCTGCTGTTGACAGCACTGTTTGCATACAAAAACATGTTAAACTTGTATAAGAAGGCCAAAATTGATGACTTGCACATACATAGTTTATATACTGCTACAAAGCATGCATACTCATGCAGTTATACATACATACATCCAAAACATGAGAATGGCTATAAGGGTATATAAATGGGAGTATGTATGTGCAAGTGCTTAGTACCGGCATATATGTATGTACTAGGGCTGTCCTAAAGACTAGACTAACGTATGATTTAATCCTCTAATCTATTAGATGTTTTAATCGACTGGATCTGTAAAACTGAGTTTCTCCACAAAGAATCATGCAAAATCATCACTTTAAATCTTGTGTTTACCAGTGACGTGCTCATACATTTCTTGGAAATAAATCATTCAGCATGAAATAGCATAAAAAAATGACTAATGGACCAAAGAAGTCGACTAGGACCACAACAACTGTAAGTCCACTAAAAAGGGGGGCAGCCCTAGTATGTACAAGTAAGTAATTAAATGTTGACCTAGGTGGCTTGTCATGTTTAAAACATTTCATTTACTCACTCACTTACCCATTTACTTAATTGTGTGGCAGTAGCAGAGTGTAAATTGTAGTATGTGTGTGTATTTCAGGCCTGTGTGTGTAGTGTGTTGTAACAGTGTAAATTGTAGCATGTGTGTGTGTGTGTGTGTATTTCAGGCCTGTGTGTGTAGTGTGTTGTAACAGTGTAAATTGTAGCATGTGTGTGTATTTCAGGCTTGTGTGTGTAGTGTGTTGTAACAGTGTAAATTGTAGCATGTGTGTGTATTTCAGGCCTGTGTGTAGTGTGTTGTAACAGTGTAAATTGTAGCATGTGTGTGTATTTCAGGCCTGTGTGTGTAGTGTGTTGTAACAGAGTAAATTGTA
Organism: Gymnocephalus cernua; assembly: GCA_023631565.1. Taxonomy (NCBI): domain Eukaryota; kingdom Metazoa; phylum Chordata; class Actinopteri; order Perciformes; family Percidae; genus Gymnocephalus; species Gymnocephalus cernua. The sequence goes on from CM042441.1 coordinate 4,951,297, forward strand.
GTATGTGTGTGTATTTCAGGCCTGTGTGTAGTGTGTTGTAACAGAGTAAATTGTAGCATGTGTGTGTATTTCAGGCCTGTGTGTAGTGTGTTGTAACAGAGTAAATTGTAGCATGTGTGTGTGTGTATTTCAGGCCTGTGTGTGTTGTAACAGAGTGTAAATTGTAATTTCCCCACTGGGGGATCAATAAAAAGTATATATTATTTAAATTATTATTATAATTATTATTACTACACTACAAAGTGAAACAGGTTATTGATGATTAAATGGAAAAGCAAACAGGTGGAAGTAAAGGTGCTTATCTCGGATGGATTGCACAACGTGGGATTGGAACTGGAGGGTCGTGTCTGATTGAAGTACAGGGGTGGACACAATACCATGAACACCTGTACCAAATTATTTAAAACCCTTCCTTTATTAATACCACATTTGTGAAGCCTAAATAGTAGGGCTGGGCAATATATCGATATTATATCGATATCGTGATACAAGATTAGATATCGTCTTAGATTTTGGATATCAATATATCGTAATATGGCATATGGCTGAATTTACCAGACTGTTCTAGCTGTTTTATTATTTGCCTTTACCCACTTAGTCATTATATCCACATTACTGATGAGTATCTGTCAAAAATCTCATTGTGAAAATATTTTGTGAAAGCACCAATTGTCAACACTACAGTATCGATATCAAGGTGTTTTGTCCAAAATATTGTGATATTTGATACTAAATAGTACTAGAGAAGTGTATTTGTGAGTAAGAGAGGGATTACATTGTGTCCAACCCGTCCACATCCCAATGCAGCTGGGCCTAGCCTGGACCTTTTAAATATCAACTATTTCTGAACTTGTCCTGGTTTAATATGCACTCTACATTAAGTATAGTGGTATACTTATATAGTGGTATACTATATAGTTAGTGGCTAACAGTGAATGCTGACACATTTTAATGTCAGTTAATTAGTAAACCTGCAAAAACTATCGTTTTATTTGCCCTTTGGGGGCAGCGGAAACAAGTTCTGATCGTAACATTGACTTTCATCACCTTTAAGTTGATATTGTGAGCAAACAGTTGCTTATTTATACATCTGGCAAATATGGAGCAACATCATTCATCTGGAGTCTGCAAAAGTAAGTACAAAGTTTACTCTTCTTTTAGCTCTGTTTTGGTCCTTACCAACTGCTAATATCTGGCTCCTAGGCCACTAAGTGCTCCACTGTGTTCACTAGATGACGGTAGTGTGCCGCAGGTTTTCTGCCAGAAATCTTAGGTTTATGCAATACAAACTACTTGGTGAAGTTTAGGAATAAATTGTGTTTTGGGTACAAAATAAACCTTTTTCGGGCAGAAAGCCCTGGAGGCTAACGTGCAGGTTTTAGCACAAAACGGTCTGGAAATGACACAATGAGAGGGATGAATTTGAACCAAAACCAAAGTCGTTAGCCTGGTCCTACCAGACTCTGGTCCAGACTAGCCTGGTCCTACCAGCCTCTAGCCTGGTCCTACCAGACTCTGGTCCAGACTAGCCTGGTCCTACCAGACTCTGATCCAGACTAGCCTGGTCCTACCAGCCTCTAGCCTGGTCCTACCAGACTCTGGTCCAGACTAGCCTGGTCCTACCAGACTCTGGTCCAGACTAGCCTGGTCCTACCAGACTCTAGCCTGGTCCTACCAGACTCTGGTCCAGACTAGCCTGGTCCTACCAGACTCTAGCCTGGTCCTACCAGACTCTAGCCTGATCCTACCAGACTCTGGTCCAGACTAGCCTGGTCCTACCAGACACTAGCCTGGTCCTACCAGACTCTAGCCTGGTCCTACCAGACTCTGGTCCAGACTAGCCTGGTCCTACCAGACTCTAGCCTGATCCTACCAGACTCTAGCCTGATCCTACCAGACTCTGGTTCAGACTAGCCTGGTCCTACCAGACTCTAGCCTGGTCCTATCAGACTCTTGTCCAGACTCTAGCCTGGTCCTACCAGACTCTGGTCCAGACTAGCCTGGTCCTACCAGACTCTAGCCTGGTCCTACCAGACTCTGGTCCAGACTAGCCTGGTCCTACCAGACTCTGGTCCATGTCATTAGTCCAGAGAGTCTGGCCACTCTCCATTGACAAGTGTTAACTTCCTTGAAGGCGGGGACTCTGTTGAAGTGTAAAACTATTGGATCTGCCCAGAGCCGCTCTGGATCTGCCGTAACCAATCGCTAACGGTTGGTCGTGACGTCAGCTTAGCATCGCTAGCGTTAGCCTTAGCTAACTCCTTCACCGCTAACGGAGCGAGCTGGAAAATCAAACATTTCCCGACCCCCGTGGGGAGGAGGACCACGACATCATGACCACCAACAGAACTCAGCAGAGACTGTTCTTGCTCGGGCTTTAACTTCTGGATATTCGGCAGCGTTGCCACAACGGACCGAATGGCTTCGCTCGCATCTTTCTCCGCCGCCATTACGGAACTACAACTCAAACTAGCGCACGACCTCAACGTCATCGTTCTCAGCCACTCCCTCTGTTCGCTGATTGGACCGGTAAAGATTTGGCAAGAGAAAACCCACGAATACACCCAGACGGTGCGCTGAAGGAAAATGAAAATTGAGCGGAAGTGCGTAGGAGGGCGGAGCCAGGCTGTAAAGTTGCGGGCCTAATGACCAAAACAATTAGCTGAAAGTCTCTATAAAGCTCTGTAAAACAGAGGTGGGATTCAGATTTTGGTTGTAATTCTGTTATTTGTTATGGATAACCCCTTCCACGCTGTCATTTGATACATTTTTATTGTAAAGAAAAAATATATAATTATATCTGCTTTAAACAGCTTGCTGCTAGGGATAAAGATCAAGGCTACGTGAGACTCTTGTGTTGCCTCCTCAATCATCAGTCTCTTGTCCTGTCACTCACTCCTTCTATCTTTCTGTTCCTTCTTTATAACCCCTCCCTCTCCCCCTCAGGTATGTGTGTGTTGCTTTGAGTAGTAACTGCTCTGGGCGTGCGTCAGACACACCCACTGCAAGCATGAGACGGAGCAGCATGCTGAGACATTTTCTTCCCTCGGGGCGTAAAGAAATCCCATTTTTCGACTCTAGTGTGATCGAGGTGCCTCCAACTCCCACCCACCCACATATGTTGGCGCAAGTGTGTTTTGTGCTCACAGTAACAAGCACGTGAGATACTTTGCATGCACTGGAGTTTTATAATCTATACATTTGTTATCAGCTTACTTGTATACCACAAAGGCAATTTCGCTGGGTGTGTGTCTGATAACCATCGGTACTCTGGCCACGTCAGGTGTACCAATCCTTGAGGTTACAGAATAAGTATAAGTCCACTAATGAATTAATTAGGGCTCTGCTGCATTTGCCGAAACGCTTAGCCATAGCAAGTTTATTTCTACAGGACATTTCCAACACCGGGGCGTTAAACAAGTTAAACCTTTTCACTGCTATGTCATCTTTCCAGTGTTACAACCTGGACAACTACTGCACCTTACTTTTCTGATGCTGTGCAAATCTGATCATAACCCACTCGATAAGACTCCATTCTCTCCCCTTGACTGTTTTGAATCATATTCATCTGATAGACCGTTGTTGTTATGTAAGCTTCTGCCAACAAACAGGGATAAAGAACACATAGAAATCTGAACAACAAGTCATGTTTATTTCTAGAGCATATTTAAACACAGTTTAAGTGCTGTACAAAAAAAAAACACAGTGCTGTATAAAAGAACATTTAAAATGGAAAACAATAAAAAGTAGAATGAAAACACAACGCGAACATGCCAACAATGACAACAAGCAGCAATTCACAAATACAAAATTATAAACATGATTACATATTGAGGGTTTACTTGGTTAAAAGGGCCAGTGAGTAAAAATGAGTCTTTAGCCCAGATTTAAATACAGAAATGGAGGGAGCACATCGGATATCTAACGGCAATAAAGTGCTAATAATGATCCTAAACATCCAGCTATTGAGTACCTAGTTCTGCTATGTACATTTAACCACAAGCGTACATGTGGAAGCAGCGAGTGTTTTATAATGTCCTGGCTGCCATGTTGCATGGAGCTGATAAGAGATCAGTAGCTGTATCTGGTTCAGAGACTATTTCTGTAAGAAAAAGAACACTGAGGTGTTCAAAACCTGCAAATAAACTCATTAAAGATTCTTTTTAAAAGGGTGGTGTCAAGATAATAATTAGTCTCTTTTAGAGTTCAACACTTGTTTCCTAATCACACACTAAAAAAAACCCCCCACATTTCTGAGAAAGCTGACCAATGAAGAATTACTGGAATGCACTGAAAGAAAAAAAAAACCTCCAAGAACATAAAGTCAAGCGAGGAATGCGAAGCGCCAGGAGCGTGAAACAGGTCCGCCCGGTCCCCTGCTTCTACTGATGACACACCTGCTGGCCTGGGTGGAGCTGAGACAGGTGGACGCTCCTTAACTTAGTGGGAGACGCCGCAAGAGACAAGAAGGAGCGAGAGGAAAGAGGAGAGGAGAGAGCGAGGAGTTGTAAGAAACACAGTCAGACTAAGATTACAACAAACAGGCCCGAACAGTCTCCCAAGATGTCGAATCCTGTCAAGATCAGCAAGTGAGTTAAACACTTTCTACTCTGTGTGTGTGTGTGTGTGTGTGCGTGTGTGTGTGTGGGTGTGTGTGTGTGTGTGTGTGTCAGGTTTCCTAGTGTTAGCGTGACTGTCTCTTTTCTCCTCTCTTTCGCTGCCTCACTCTTGTGTTTTCTTTCTGAAGAGATGACCTGAAATTCTGCATGCAGGTTTCTTTTTTTTTGTTTGGTACCATGATCCTATTTATGTTGGCACAGTGTTTTGTTAACACCGGACAATACAGTGAGCCACAGGAGTCAGATGCCATATGAAAACAATACCTCTCTGACCCCTAATATACACTATTTGTGTTAGATACAAATATCTGTCTTTCATTCATTCTTAAAAAGAAAACTAAAGAGGATGAGCTTTAGAAAATGACATAAAATGTCTCTGTCTTTTCCCTGTTTACTTGGATAATACCACTATGTTAGTACCATACATGTTGAGGATACTTTATTGATTGTCTTCCTGTCACCTCACCTGACTTACTTCTCTTAACCACAGCACCTTGTATCTTTGCCCAAAGGGAGTATCACCCAAGTTTACTGACTCACTAAACTCATTTCTGGTGCCACTTGATAAGCCGGTGTTCTGACTCGTTAAGCCGACAGGTCAACAGTGTGCAGATTGTTGTCATTGCTATCCAGTGGAACAAGCGGTTGTTTAAATAGAGGAGCGATCAATCATGTTTTATGAAGTTACACTTTGCAATAAATGTGTGGACGTTGAGAGAGTTTGAAATTGCACAACCTCCACCCCGCTCCTTTCATATTGAGTAAGCAGAGGTTTTATCTCCTTTCGGTGCAACATGTCACCTAGGGAGGGGGGGGGGGGCAGATACTGTTGAACATTAGCGCTCCTTCCCAGCGGGGCGTGCCGGGCAGCCAAAGGCTCGAGATAGTTTCTGACGGAAACAGGACTGGCATGAGGGAGTGGCAGGGCAGGGTCTCTCTGCTGCTATAGCTCAGTTTGTCTTAATCAGCGCAGTGACCCTTGAGTTTAAAGGGAAGTGAGTGAGTCAGTGAGTGTACAATGTGGTGAATAGCTCACCTGATATACACGCTTGAGTATTTATGATTATGGCAAGAAACAGCTCTGTGTGTTTGTGACGTAGCTCTCAGCCATGAATGAAGTCATGAAAGAAGCCATGAATGATGGGACCAGTGGCGATTTTAGACCCTTTTTAGGGGGGGGGGGGGGTTAACACTTTTGCAAGGCACTGTATCCATGTCACATTCTCATTAGGGGCCGAGTCCCCCTAAAGGTCTGATCCTAGAATCGCCCCTGTGTGGGACCCTTTGCAGCAGTTCAGAAAATCGTGGGAAGCACCCATCACAATTTACCGCAGAGCCCAAAGTTACACCTACACAATGCTTGTTTTTGTCCTACAAAATAGTCCAGACCTCAAAGATATTTAAAAAAAAAAAAAAAAAAAAAAAATCGTTTAAATAGTTAAAAGGAATGGCAGCAAATCGTTACATTTTAGAGGCTAGAACCAAATGGAATAAAATGTTTAGAGTTTTTACTTAAACAATCATCAAAATAGTTTCTTTCTGTCAGTCGACCCATCGATTAATCGAGTGATCGACTTCAGCTCTACTTGTTTATACTGTTAGGTAGTTTAGCATCATATTTTGTGAGGTTTTCATGTGTTTTGCATAAATCAATCAAATCAAAATCAGATTTAGAACAGGATTTGTTGCAAGTAAGTAACACTAGGAATGAACCTCGGTGGTTAGTTGGTGCATACATAAACATATTAAAAGGAATATAACACAATAAAAGTGACTATATGTAACTTTTTTCATATAATGATCTTAAATTACATGTTACATCAAACAAGACTAACAGTGAAAACAACGCTATTTTTATGTATGTGTTCAAAAACGTCCCCGAATTGGCCCTGAGGTATGTAATATGTCTACTTCATTCATACAATAACTTTAGAGTGGGTGATGTGGTTGTACGTCAGTAGCCGATATTAAATTACGTCCCCCTTCCACTTAGCGCCTGGTTTTTATTCATTTTAGTCCGTGTGTATTTTCTTTCCTCTTGTCCCCTGCGTCCGTGGCTATATTAATCTATGTTATTATTACGTCGGTTGCTACAACAGTCTCTTAATGCTCTGGCTCGTGGCTATAACTTTACTGCATGCAACACTTAAAATGCAACGATGCATCTATAACGTATATTCTCTTATTGTAAATTAATTATTTCCTGTCTGAGCAAAACATGATGACCTCCCGGTAACGTTAACTCGGTAACACCATGGGTAACACTGTCTATGGTAATAACGCCGTAAAGAAAAGAGCTTTACGACAGCAGGTGGAAACTCCCTTTTTGTCCAAAGCGGCCGCTAGAATCAACACCAAGTGAAAGTTACATAATAGCCAATTTAAAGGCACGATAGCATAAACTAATCCGTACTATGGACCTTTTTCACAGCAGACATTTTGACTTTGACTTTTCTGGAACACTTTCAGAATATCAAGTCAATATAAAGAAGCCTCTCCTCTCCTCTCCCTGTTTTCACATTGGGTCGCTGTAATGTCATTTTCAGTCATATAATTTAATCTGTTATGTTTGTTTATTGACCTTTTCCCTTACCTGCCTGTTCATAATTTTAATTTTGGGATTACTATCAGTTACTTATTCATCTATGCATTTACTTTCTATTCTACCATTCTTTCAATTCTTGCTATTTAACCTGACTTCCAGCACTTGTATCTTTTTTTTTTTTTTTTTAATTCCAGGACTAATGTGTCAAAGTAAAGTGATTTGAAGTACCGGCTGTTAGAGGAGGTTGGGGGGAGGGGGTATCTTTTCTACGTTATGCAGACACTGTACAATTTGTGTATTTGTTTAAAAAATAATAATGACAATGATTTGAAAGAACTGTTTAACAAAAGGAACAGAAGTCTGTGTGGTTTAGTGTATGTGCCTAATATAAAACTGTAACTGTAGCAAAGCTGGCAAATAAATGCAGCAAAGTAAAAAGTTCACTATTTCCTTCTTTGTAGTGGATTAGAAGTTTGATGTGGCATGAAAATAATTAAATACTCAAGTAAGGTACAAGTTTACTACTTTACAAGTAGCTGACTAAATGTACTTAGTAACATTCCACCACTGGGAGTAATCCACCCCCGGTACTCCGCCTACTACTCCGCCATAATGTCTGACTACAACTGTCGAAGCCCTACTGGAAATTAGTGACGCTGTTCATTTGATAAGAGCTGAACGGCTGCAGGAATGTCTGCTGCACACAGACGACATTCCTGACAGCCAATGGGAGGGGACGGGGGACGAAAGTGTCCCCTGGGTCCTGATCCGGGTGTGTCAGAAGAAATAGTTGCCTTTCATATCACAGAGGAGGAGGAATGACAGAACAAAGAGAGCCCTAACAGGTCTGCAGAGAACAACTCACGAGTGACATGCCAGCGAAGGAGTCACGTTTGTTTCGTGCTCTCGGTGGGTTTTATGTTCACACCTGAGACGTTAACTTCAGTGCCTTTTCATTACCTGAAGAGCAAAAGAATAGAAGAGTTTTTATTGTCATTGTACATGTACAACGACATTGGAGGCAGACCTATCAGTGCAAACAACAAACTCTAAAGGTCACTATAAAGTATATAAAAAAAAGACAGAAGCTTGTAAAAAAGAATGTAAAGACACAAAAACACAACATAGCACACATACAAGACATTCACTGTACTAATACTCGGAGTAGCGTTAAGTACAGTAATGGCTTTTGGATAAAAACTTTTGGATTAAAAAGTCTGTTTGAAACACTCTGAAGTTGCTCTTTTAATACGACTTTACATTTTGTGGTTGGAAATAACATTTAAGTGCAATTTTTAGGTACTTTTATGCTTTTTATTACATTTCAGAGTGAAATATTGTACTCGTTAATCCCCATTTATTTGACAGCAATAGTTACTTTAAAGATCACAATTATACAAACAAAACAGCTGATTAACTTCTAAAATCTGGAGCCCATATAAACTGAACCACCCAACAGAATATAAACTAGTTGTAAGCATGAAAGTAGATTTGCTGGTTTAGGTATTCAAGTACAAAAACAACGTATTTAATCACAGTAACAAAAGCATGTCTTACTTTTTACTAGCACTTGTTTCCTCGTGTCTTTTAAATCATGTCAAGAAACATCTCGAGTGTCCTCACGGAGCGATGTCATTGGTTTGGAGGATCTTGACCGTCTTCTCTCTGTGTTTTTACCCAGGAGTCAGGCCACTGACCTGGCTGTGGTGATCGCTCGCATGCAGAAGAGTGCAGACCAAGTAGAGAAGAATATCCTGGCAACAGAGGAGCTGCTGTCTGTGGTAAGAAGTCCATGAAAATAAAGACTTATGACTTGAGAACACTGACACTGACTTCATTTGATACTACTATACTTTTCTTTATTTTTATTGAACATCCATTGCAGGGAGTTGTTCCCTCCATGTTAATAAAGTGGTATTAATACAAGCTTTGGAAGGAAAACCACCAGGACTATTACCATGTCATTCATTAATCAGCAAGTCTGCACTGCACAACGTTCTTTTTTCCCCCGCCTGTAGGACACAGAGCGTGATGGGAAGAAACAGCCCCTGATCCACCAGAAGGAGAACACAAACAGCCTGATGGAGGCTGAGGAGCTGCTGAAGAATCTCTTCATGGACGTGGACAAGGCCAAGAGGCTGAAGCACCCGCAGGCCCTCGAGATAGAGAAAGAGTGAGTTTATTCTGTGTCACAGACACACAAACCCAGTGATGCATGCCATCAGACACGCCTTATACTCGATGTGTCGCATACCATCGAAACATGAATGCCACAAAGTGTCATTTCCACATTCCCTTTTACTGCTCCCCACCCCTCTACTTTCCCATGACTGAAACACGTGTGTCTGCTTCTTCCGTCTTCAGTGTGAAGAACCTCCATGATCGCTGGGTGAAGGACTGTGCCATCTACAGGGAACTGTATTCCCAGGGGCTAACTTTGGATCCGAAACCAAGGATCGACTGGGGTGCTCTGCTGGATGAAAAACTGGTCGGTTCAAGTCAATCTTGGGTTTTAGTAGCTTAACATCTTCGTGGTTATTAGGTGTCACGGGTTGAACAATTTTCTGCTTCGTGATGCTGTGATTTACAGAAACAGTTGAAGGCAGACGCGTATGGCCCCAGCCTGTCTGACGTAGAGAAGCAGATTGCAGCACATAACATTCTGCACCAGCAGATCGAGGCCTACAAAGCCCAGCTGGAGCCCAGCACCGCCACTTCACAGGTAACAGCACGGAAAACACACATAACACCCACTCTGCAGAAGTGGTGGAATGTAACTAAGTACATTTACTCAAGTACTGTACTGAGGTACTACTTTTCATGCCACTTTCTACTTCTACTGTGGGAAATATTGAACTTTTTACTCCACTACATTAATCTGACAGCTTTAGTTACTTTACAAATTAATATTTTTGCACACAAAAGTAGTTTAGTTTAGAAAATACAATTTCCAGTTTCTAAACTTTTTCTGCATTGAGTACATTTACTTTTAATATTTTAAGTGCATTTTCCTGATGATACTTACATACTTCTACTGTAGTAACATTTTCAATGCAGGCCTTTAACTTGTAACATAGTATTTTACAGTGTGGTATTAGTACATTTACTTAAGTAAAGGATCTGAATACTTCTTCCACCGCTGCCCTGCGAGATGAATTATTTACCTGTTCCTTCTTTGTCTTTCTCCGCAGGAGCAGTACAAAGAGAAATATGCAAAACTTTATGTGAGTTTTATTTTATTTTATTTTTTTGCACTGGCTGACTCTGAAAAGGCTTCAATGTGTGACTTGTGTTGTTTGAAGGGATTATTTAAGTTCAGAGGGATGTGCATACGTAATGTGTGCATCTTGCATGTGTGTTCTGCAGGAAGCCTCCCAACAGAGACGCAACCACCTGACTTCTCTGTACGAGTACTTGCACAGCTGCAATAAGGAGCTGGTGTACCTGTCAAGCCAGCAGGAGAGGATCCTCCAGAGAGACTGGAGTGATCGCATGGTCGACCCCCCAGGCGTCCGCATGGAGTATGAGGTGAGGGGATAGCATGTGTCCTCGTGTTGTCATTATCGACTCATTTTTAAAGGGTAACTTTGGTATTTTTCAAACTGGACCCTATTTTACCAAGTAACTGTCCACAATTGCGCATCTTCAATTTACACCCCACAAAAAGTGCTGTTTTGCCACTGATAGGCTCAGCTTATTATTCTAAGTACCTGACAACATTATGGAAAGGATCCTTTAGAGGGAGACATTTTTGTTTAAGAGTAAGATCCTGGGCACCTGGGTAGCTCACCTTGTAGAGCGCGCGCCCATATATAGAGGTGTACTCCTCGACGCAGCGGCTGCGGGTTTGACTCTGACCTGCAGCCCTTTGCTGCAAGTAATCCCCCCCCCCCTCTCTCTCTCTCTCTCTCCCCCCCTTCATGTCTTCAGCTTTCTTATACAAATAAAGGCCTAAAATGCCCAAAAAATAATCATAAAAAAAAGAGTAAGATTTGTTTAACATGAAACGGCCCTCGAAATCGCTATCGCCAAACCCACCAGACTCCATTGAAATAAACGAAAAGTAGTTTACTCATTGTAAAACACACTTCATACAAAGTCGACAGACACGAAATTGAACTACCAAAAGCCGTCTTGGTTCGTCTTTCCACCGTTCCAACAATCACCACTCTGGTCTGGTTGAAATATCTTAATACACCCATTTACATGTAAAAACATGCTGGCTCTAAAAGTATTGTTTATTTACATGGAGTCTGGTGTAGTTTGGAGATGGCGATTTCAGGGCTGTTTCATGTTAAACAAAAAGGATCTTAGTCTTTAACAAAACGGTCTATCTCCGTATGAATCCTTTCCATAATGTTGTCAGAGACTTAGACTAATAATCTGAGCCTGTCAGCAGCAAAAACAGAACTTTTATTGGACGGAATCTGGCGGATTGCGTATTTGCCCTATAGGGTTACATTGCATCCCAGTTTGCAGCTACTGGTTACAGTGTTCTCACTCCATACTGGACCAATTTTTTATGATTTTTGTTCACATTAGTCACTTAGTGCATGGGAAAATAGGGTCCAGTTTGAAAAATACCAAAATCATCCTTACATTTCCCGGTTTATTGTGTCGTCTTGTGATCAATGGGAGGTGCAGGGCGGAGATATTTTGGAGAGAAGAATATTAAAACTTTGTTTATCAGCTTGCCTTCGAGCATAATCCTCTAAGAGCATACACCTAAACTGGTGTAACCTGTACGGTAGTAACTGCTTAGCTGCTGGGGCAATTTGAATACTTGAAATACAATGTAATTTTGACTTTATGTTGTTTCTTCTTATATACAGAAATTCAAAAACAGCGGCCTGATAGCACATGAGAGTGAGATCAACAAGCTGCAGGAGGAAGGCAGTCGTCTTGTTGAAATGAAACACCCTGGCAGCGCAACAGTGGAGGTACATCTGTTCGCTATCTCACACATTAGAAACATATCTGTGCGATAACTGTGATAAATCATCATAGTAGCTGACACAGTGGTATGTGGAATAAATTGAGTGAATGAAATTGACTTTAATTGAATTTTTTTTTGTCAGGCACACAGAGATGCTGTGCAGTCTGAGTGGCAAGCGTTCCTCAACTTGTGTCTGGCACAGGAAAAACACCTGGACAACATTGAAGACTACAGGAAGGTAGCGATCGTCTGACTGTGATAGTATTTCTTCTTCTAAATGGACCGGTTCACTACAACTTGTCGTGAACTTTTTTTTTTTGTCCAATGCAGTTCCAGCTGGATGCAGAGACGTTGTCCGAGTCCCTGGAGAAGCTCAATTCCTCTATGGACCCAAATTCTCTGGCCAAGAAGAGCAACCCTCAGGTCCTGATGGCGCTGGAGGTACAACTGGGTTTCCTATGTCATGGTTTCTATGCAGCTAACGAACGCCTTGAAGAGCAGCAAAGTTATTCGCTGCATGTAAAGAATAAGACAAATTTATCAAGAGTCATACCTACAGCTAAGTGTAGGAGGAACCTGTAAAAGCAACTCTCAAGTGATCATGGGATTAATTACAGGCATACTCACTCAACACATTTCACTTAGTGATGTGCTTTTCTGCAAACCACGCTTTATTTTAACTTCTCAAGTAGCAATTCAAGATAAGGTTAAAAACAATCTCATATATGTATGATGTTTAACCCTCCTGTTGTCCTTGAGTCAAATTTGACCCATTTTTAAAGTTTCTATGTCATAAATTTGGGTTTCTTTTAACCAAAGTGCCCAAATATAACATGAATGGTTCTAAAAAATGAAATGGTTTCAAAACAGCAACGATATGCTGACTATACTTTATCATACAGTAAACCCGTCTGTTATTATCCACTCCACATCCTCTGATCTTAACAATTAGTCAAAATAATTCATGATTTCCATTTTTTTTTAACTCAGAAATTGGGTATAATTTCATATAAATGAGGTTGACCATGATTTCCAACAAGAAGTGTAAAACTAGTGACAAGTTGGAATGAAGTTGGCTAAGAAGATGTAGGCCTAACGCAGAATTGGGAGATAAGCAGGTGAAACAGACGGAGGACAACACAAGGGTTAAATAGGGATCAATAAATCAGGATGAACAAAATATTGATAGAATAATAGTTTGTTCCAAGTTGGCAAGTGACGATGTGTTGAAAGTGATTGCAAACGATATCAATGTCGGCTTTATTCGTGTTGTTTGCACCTCTGATAAATAGATTACAAATAAAGTGTGTTTAAATCAAATGGGGTTAAAAGTACCCCTAATCCACATTACACATACAGTACAACATATTATGTATCATGACCAATTAGAACTTGTTTTACAATTATTTTCAAGACATGACTCGGGGGGGTTAGGGGACCTCTGGAGTATTTGTAAGCTGTAAGACATTTGATAGTTTATATGCGTAAGTAAGTAAGTAAGTAAGAGTACAGGTTTTTTACTGTTTGCAGATCAAACTGGCTTTCAATCTGCTTTAACCTGCTCAGCAGAATCAGTTCTACCTCTAACCGTTTAGAATGAAAGACATTTTTGGGATAAAGCACATTATACTTGTGTGTTTGTGTTGCTTCTGTTTTGATTCCACATTATATAATAATTATAATAATTTAAAGGGAGATGAACCAGGAATAAAGAGGAATGAGCAGCGCCTGGCCGCCCTCAGGGAGCTCAGCAGCGATGTGGTGCCTCTGAAGTTACGGCGCGTCCCGCCCACCAAACCCACCTCCGCGGTGTCTCTGTGTGACTGGGCCGATGAAGAGGTAGGTTGTGATCAGGCATTTACAGGATTTGATATGAAAACATGTCATAACCTGGCTCTCTGGTCATGACAAATATATGAGAGATACACCAGTTGAAAGGATCAAAGAAGGTAATTCAATTAAAGCGTTAAAGTGCGTAACTTTTTGATGTTAATGAACGTCCGTTACATTCAAACCGTCGCCAAATGAGTTGCTACAGAGCTAATTAAGACTCTCAGCTCCACACAACTCTCTCTGTGTTTCTCAGCATGGCTGTGTTTAGAAATTGTTGTCGTCCTGTGACTTTCGCGCGCAGAAACTCGAGTGAAGATAATTACCTTTTCTGACGAGTCCATCATGTTTTTTACATCCTCCGTGTCCTCCTTGGCGGTGGGGAAGTGATTACGGGAGGCTTGTATCATGTGGATGCAACAACAGTGTTGTTGTCATTACTTAGAATTCCTCATATAGCTTTAACTAAAGTAATTAAATTGCAACGCATAACAGAGTAATAGGGATGTACTGATGCATCGTGAATCGGTTAAAAATGGAAATAAATGTGTAAAGATTACAACCAGTTGAGATAAAAAATGAATCGCGATGCAATTTTTTAAGCATCCTAGGGCGTGATCTACTTCAGATTTCACTTGTTTAACTTCAGACGTCACTACGTGGTCTTAGTTTATTTATTTGAAGCAAATGCCAGGGTCGTTTTTTGACTTTCTTTCTATTTGTTTAGTTATTTTGATGTGGGATTTGTTTTAACAATATAATTCATAATTTTTTATTCAATGTTTTATTATTTAAGATAAAATACAATTTCATTTGCACGTTTGATAACAGGACACATCTGTTGTTTTGCCCAGTTTATAGAAATAAAGGAATGTTTTTCAGTCATAAGTCTGCAGCTCATTCTGTTAAATGAATCTTGAGAAAATCCTTTCGTGAATCGTATTGAATCGTGAGTTGAGTGTATCGTTACGTCCCTAGAAACTAGAGAAAAAAAGAATCCAGAATTTGATTCCTGCCTACAGGTGGTACACTTCGCTGAATAAACAAGAAAGATGATTCCTGTTATCATCTTTACTTTATCATCTTCTCTGGTTCAGGACACGGTCAGGCGTGGTGAGGCTCTAAAGCTAAAGTCCAACTCTGATAATATGAACTGGGAGCTTCAGACGAGCAGTGGGAAGACCAGAACCCTCCCTGGGGCATGTTTCATGGTCCCTCCACCTGATGCTGAGGCGCTGGAGAAAGTAAACAGGTACAGAGTGCAAACTCACCACCTACAGTATGTTTTCCTTACGTTGTTTAGTTATGCAATTACAACAAACAGAGACAAATTGGGCTGCAACTAAGGACTATTTTCATTGTCAAATATTTTAATGATTAAAGGTATAATGGAGGATTTTCCCGAATTTTAGAAAAGAACCGCTCTCTCCACTTTTTGAAAAAATGCACATGCGCAACACCCTACCAGCTCCCGAGAGGGAACGCCTATTAAATGTGTGCACGAGAGAGCATGCACAAGCCTAGTTCTCCTCGTGCACGATCTGTTTACAAGCCGACTTTCCAAAAGAAGATTTGCACTTTTTCCACTATGTCAGACTCGCCACCGGTAAGTGGAAATCTATTTACGACAAGCATCTCTATAGCTAACGTTAGCACGCTACAGGCTAACAAACAAGCTATCGCCGAGAGCGGGGGGGGCAGCGGTCGGAGGCTTTTATATACCGTCTATGGTCGGAGGCCGTGGCCGTCTGCTCGCTGACCTGTCACGGCACGTACGGTCTTACGTAAACATATCCCAGAATGATTGACAACTAGGAGGACCAATAGTCTTGATGATCCACCCGGAAAAAGAAAATCCTCCACTATACCTTTAATCAATTAGTTTTTTTGGTCTATGAAAAGTCAGAAAATGGTGAAACATGTCGATCATGTTTTCCTAAGCCCAAGATGACGTTCTCAAATGTCTTGTTTTGTTCACTTCAATTAAAGGATATTCAGTTTACTGTCATATAGATTTTGTTTTGAGGTGATATGTTCACTTTTTCATTAAAGCATGGAATTTGATACACTTTGTACAGTTTAGGGTGCTGAACATTTTCAGAAAGGGAGCCATCGCAACCCATTTTACTTTTCCGCCGTAACCGAATGATGTGTTTTGCATCACATCTCCTGAACCAAACACGATAACACAGAATAGGTGATGTCTACCCCTATGTTTTTATGGTCAAGGATTACAATGATACCAAATACAACACGGTGAACTGTACCTAGTGAACATCATTTTCACATATGATCTGGACTAACAGAGCAGTGAAGTAACTAGAAAATATTCACATTTAAGAAGCTGAAGTCAGAGAATTTTTCACTCACACTGATCAATCGATTATCAAAATAGTTTTGCGATAAATTTAATTGCTGACAATGAATCGATTAATCTTTGTGGCTGTAGAGACAAAGCCGATGATGTGTAATGATGAAACACTGAGTGTCTGTGTGTCTGTGTGTGTTCAGTCTGGAGAGAGCGCTGACGGACTTGAAGACCCGTAGATCTGCACTGATGACCTCCCTGAAGAACCCCACTGTGGAGGTCGTCCGCCCTCAGAAGGCAGGTGAGAAGAAAGACATCTTAACAGGACGCCCTTTATTTAGTTTTCTCTGGTTATAAGACCACAGAAGAGTCTTTGATGGAAGATTTGGGCCTATCTAACTTTTCATTGTAGAGTTATTGTCTTTGCTCCTCCTCAGCCCCTGTTCAAAGCGCTCCAGAGGATCCCAGAGCTGCGGAGCTCGCCAGTGAATTAGACAAGATCAACAAAGCCCTGGAGCGGAGCGAAAAAGAAATCCTGAGTCGACTCAGAGCGCCGCTAGACAACCGGAACCCCACACAGGACCTGACAAACAGGCTGCAAGAGCACGAGGTGAACATGAGCAACGTTACACTTTAAAAATATAGGTTGCAGTTTCACTATCTTATTTGTCTGCCCAATTTGGGGCCCGTGGGCCAAGTTTGGCCCGTGCTCCCTTTGTTTTGGCCCGCCATGGCGTTTGACATGCTCATGCTTATTCTCCTCTTATTTCTAAAGGGCTGTAAAATCCTCAACTTAATGACTTTGAAACATACATTTTGTGTAGCTTTAAAGTACTTAATCTGAGTTTTACGGCAATGTAAAGCACAGTGCTGTGAAACTTCCCTATTAAAGGTGCAGTAGGTAAGACTTATAAAACTAACTTTCTGTCATATTCGCTGAAACTGACCCTATGTTCCAGTAGAACTACATAAAGCAGGTCATTTAAAAAGAAATCCAGCTCCTCTGGCTCCACCTACAGCCTGGAGTGTGATTTGCAAAAATCCACAGCTCCCTGTTCAGATGCACCAATCAGGGCACCAGTCATTCTCCCTTGTGGGGGGAGGGGCTTAGGAGACCGTTTGGCCTCTAGCAGAAAGGGGGGGAGGGACTGAGAAGTTGTTGATGTTCAAATTCTTTGGCTAAGTCCTGGATCTTCACAATCCTACCTACAGCACCTTTAAATTACATACATAAGTTTTATCTACATAGAATTACAAGAATTGCAATATTCTTTCTCTCTCCCTCACGTGCTGAGCCGTGCTTACGTCACTGGCTTTGAGTTTGCCAGTCAGGATGGATCGATCGAGGCAGTGGCACTGATAAAAGAAAATTGTCAGCTGGAACCTAATGTTAAAAGACTTTTGAAAAACAATGTCTCCAATTGATATTGCAAGTGATAAATGACTGTACAAGGCATTGAAGAATGTAATACAAGGTCTCTAATGTGGGAGATATATGCAGATTAAAGTGTTATTTCAAAATTTTATTTAGATTTAGATAGTTAATTTTCTATAAAATATAGTGCATTTTCACATTACATCAATAATTACTTTTGGCCTGTGGCCTTCCATCCAGATAATTTTTGTTGGCCCTTTTATATGAAATATGCCATGTCTATCTTGTTGTGATCAGTAACACCGTGTGACTTTGCCCTCCAGAAATCTGTTCAGACTGTGAGAAAGCTGGAGTCAGAGAAGTCGGCAGTCCAGAGAGAGATGGAGCCTATTCTGGCCAAGAAACCCCTGGGACCCAGCGCCTCTACGCTGCCCCTCAAACTCAGCACTGCCAACAACAAGATTAATGACCTCAACACCCTCATCGATCTTTATAATAAAAAGTAGGACGTTTTTTCTTTAACTGATTTTGAATATAGGCATGTAGCATGTTTCTTTCTTTTTTTTTTTTTGAAAAGTTATCTTCAGAGTTCTTTTTCATAATTACCTTCTGTGTTTCTCTCAACCAGAGCTACAGCTTCCATGTTCCTGGAGAAGCAGAAACAGACTGTGGAAGGCATCGTCTCTGGGTTTGAGGAGAAGCTCGCTAAAGATGGCGTCATTCTTGATCAACCCAAAGTCCTGCCGATTCGCAACCAGCAGCTGCAGGTGTTGTACTTTATAATGCAATCAAAACAAGTCACACAGGACTTATTATTACCTGGGGACAGCTAGTAAATTAAAATAATTGCGCAGGTCGTCTGTGATCTTAATCCCGTGCAATGTCAGTAATTTGTCAAGAAAAGAATCCAGTGCAAATTACCTACGTAGCATATTTCAACAAACACAGAGGTTGTGTGATAAAATGAGTCCAGTTTGAATTAGCATCTCTGTGATTCAGGGTTGTATTGGCTGCGTTGGCACTTACAAATGAAAGTTTTTTCAGAGCCTTGACATATGTGGGTGTCAGTAAATTTGAGTAAAATACAGTCTTCACTTATCCCGTGTGAATGCGCTGCACAAAAAAACAGACATTGTAAAGATTTTACAATTTCAGGATAGGTTTATATGAGCGGATAAAGCAAAGGACCCAAACCTGTTGTTTTTTTTTCTCCTCATGCCAAACAGGTTTTGCGTCAGGATGTCACCTCAAAGAAGGATGAGTTGACTAAATTAGGCAGAGACTTGGACCTGACAAGGGAGTCATGCCGCCCCTTGCAGCAGAGCTTCAATGAATACTGTCCTGACATCCGCCGCCAGGAGAACGAGGTGAAACTGCTGAAGAACCGTTACACAACTGTCAATAATCAGCTCCAGGAAAGGTGTGTGAAACATGATTCAGACATTGTTGTATGTGTGTATTTAGTTTTTTTACATCCCAACAATGTTTTTATTTAAAGAGAAGCAATTATACTACTTTTCTGGCATTAGTTTTTGATTCAGGACTCCAATAGAGCAGCCTGCCTGATTCACCTCACACTAAATTATGTAGATCATCGGGAAACTCTTACCTTCATCTGGGCACTTTCTGCAGCTACTCTGAAAGCTTAGTTTAGGTTCCCCCTCCCCCTTGACCCCCCTCGCCCCTCCTCCAGCCAAGCCCAATCCGTTGGGATTGGTCATCTTCCGGAAGGGCCGGCTCGGAGCTTGGAGCAGCATGACAATGTAGGGAAGGCCGTTTCATTGACGTAGGATAAGCCTGGAAATTCAAAGACCACACTGAGACCCAATGAGATCCAAGCATTCTGAGCTGGGAAGAGCTAACCCAAGCTGTCTGCAGCGCTCACGTCTAAATGCATTTGCCTCATTATTTGCCATTTGGTCGTTTAACATGACTATACATCATTATAACAACATTTATATTTCGCTTTAGGGCTGGTCTCATACAGGAAGGAACCAATAAAAACCAAGATTTCCAGAATGCTGTTCAGTCACTGGATTTCTTCTTGGTCAATTTGCCCAATAATGCGATCAAACCTACTGATGATGTGGCGCAGATGAAAGCCAAGCAGAACTCTCAGAAGGTGAGTGCAAGTATTTCTTTACGCGCATTAACCTGTCTCCAGCTTCTATATGCAAACTAAGTCTGTGTGGCTTTGGGATTACATGTCTTGTTTTAGAGAGTAGTGGAGGACATCAAGAGGAAATCAGGTGATTTGGATCGAGTCAAGTATCTTTCCCGTGATCTGCAGAGCGTCTTGAATGTGAGTTCAGAAAATATGATTATTCTCATTTACAGTTGATGAGGTATGCACTTCCAATTAGTAATCCTTCAATGTTGAAATATATTTCCTTTCAGGAGTATGACAATAAGTCAAACACTTACCGTAGCACTCTGAATGATGACGATAACGATGATGACAACGGCAACGATGATGAACCAGTCCTAAAGCTACGTAAAACTTCTACTATGGCTCAGGCCGTGCAGAGAAAGGTACACTTACTATAGACAACCGCCTAAAGACAACCAAGAACTCATGACAATTCTCTTCCTTTTCTGTAAAAGTTTCGCTGTAGTCTTCAATCTCTAAACTTATTTTTCCCTCTGCTTCTGCTACAGGAGAAAGATCTACTGAACCTTTTCTCTGAGGTGTCTGCGGAAAATGACCTGCTACTCAGACAGTTAGAGACGGCGAGGAACATCAAGGCCAGGGTACGATATTATGGAATCAAAAATAACCCACCCAACACCCAAGTAATAGTAGAATCATTCCTAGTGTTTCCTGCTTCAAAATGATCATCTCCTTTTATCCTTTTCTTCATGTGCAGAATGAAGAGCAAGTTAGTCAGGTGGTGGTCAACCAGCAGCTGCAGCAACAGAGCCAGAAGAAGGACCTGGAGGAGAGTGGTAGTCTGAAAAAGGAATTAAATGAGGAGGTTGACAGGCGCTCTAATGCTGAAAAAGACCTGGAAACATACCGTAAGAGGTTTGTGTCTTTGAAGAGTAGGAGAGGAGTAGAGAGGTTGGAGGAGAAGGAGGTGGTGCAATACTACCGTGACCCAAAACTGGAGGCGGATATAATGTCCCTGAAAAGTCGGATACAGGATGAAGCATTGAAGAAGTCAAGAACCCTTTCAGAGATAGAAATTATAAATGAGAAGATTATCACAGTAGAAACACAGCTGACCAAAATCGAACCAAAACTGGTGACCAAGCTACTGTATGAATACGAGAGAGACCCGCAGCTTGACAAAGAAGCCGTCAAGATGAGAGATGAGATGCAGAGGATACGACTGGAGCTCCAAACAAGAGATACTGAGTCAATTAATGTGAAAACTGCGCTCACGGTTCTGTCTCAGCAGAAACCAAAAATCAGGGAGACGGTTGTTAAGAAAGAGGTGGTGAGGCTTGAAAAGGATCCCGAGATGCTGAAAGCTGTTCTCACGTTCCAGAATGATATCACCCAGGAGGAATCCCAATTCAAGTCATTCAACGATCGAATTTTTAGCACAAGGAGCCAGATAAACACCCTGGAGAGGGTCATTCCCACCATCCAACCCAAGATAATCACCAAGGTGGTGAAGCAAGTACAGCAAGATCCAGAAGCGCTGGAAGAGTCAAAGAAACTACGAATTGCCTTGGAGGAGGAGAAAGATGAGAATGTTATCTTGATGAAGGACCTGACCACCTTACAACTACGTTATGGTGAGGTGGACAAGCTCAGGTCTAAAGTCGAAGTCAAGGAGATTGTCAATGAGATCTACAGAGTTGATCCTGACACAGAAGTCGAGCTGGTACGTCTGAGGAAAGAGCTGCAGGATATCAGCCGTAACAGTACAGACCTGGAGAAAGAAATCAAGACAATTATAACAACTCTGACTACCCTGCGCACTCAGAAACCCAAAGTGGAGTACAAGGAGGTGACCCAAGAGATCATCAAAGAAGAGAAAAGCCCTGAGGTCACCAGAGAATTGCAAAGGCTAAACAACCAAGTCTCCCGTCTGCTAGTCAACTATGACACCACCCTGGAGCTGCTCACCCACCTACGTAAAGAAAGAGACGACCTAAAAGCTGAAAAATCCAAAGTGGAGACCAAGCTAGTTACTAAAGAGCTCATCAAATATGAGAACGATCCTCTTCTTGAGAAAGAGGCGGACAGACTTCGGAGGAATGTAAGAGAAGAGATTCAACAACGCCGCAGTGTGGAGGAGTGTCTCTACGACCTGCAGAACCAATACATTCTCCTGGAAAGGCAGAAGCCGGAGGAAAAGATTGTCATGCAGGAAGTGGTGCGTCTTCAGAGGGACCCCACCCAGGTTCTGGAGCATGAGAAGTTGAACAAGAACCTGGATGAAGAAATGAAAACCCGCAGAAAGATTGAAATGGAAGTCCGACAGCTCAGAGCCCTGATTCAAGACAAAGAGAATATCCTGGCTCAGACGGACGATCGTCAGAGGAAGATTCAGGTAGAGTCAGAGCTCAGGCAGATCAAATCGCGCATTATTGAACTGGAAAACACTCCACCACCTGTTGAGGAGAAGATTGTCATCGAGGAGATCCTAAAAGTGGAGAGGGACCCTAAGCTGGAAAAACTTACTGATGATATACGTGTCAACTTGGAGACTGAGGGCACCAATATTAGCCGTCTACAGAGAGAAATCCGCAACCTACAGCTCAGGTTGGAGATTCTGCAAAAGGAGAAGTCAATCGAGAAGGTGGTTTACAGAGAAGTCGTTCGTGTAGAGAAAGACCCGGCAGTGGAGGCTGAAAGGGAGCATCTAAGAGAGCTCGTAACGCAGGAGAGAAATCTCCGGCGTGACCAGGAGGAAAAGACTCAGAGCATGCACATCAGAATTACTCACATGCAGACAACGAAGTCTGTGTCTTCTCAGGAGGGGACCTCTCTCATCGCCAACAGAGATGCTCTGCAGAGAGAGAAGGAAGATATTCTCCGACAGCTCAAAATGCTAGAGTCTCAAAGACAGGAAATCAGCATAACCTTCCAGCAAAAGTCCAAGCAGATGAGTGAGATGAACCAGATTGTACGACAGAGGAGTCTTAAGACGTCCTCTGAAATGCAACGGCTGGAAAGAGAAATCCTCAACGAAAAAGACAAAATACACGAGAGGAATACACTCATCATGGAGCTGCAGAACAACGTCAAGAAAGAGGACCATTCTGAAACTCACACCAGGGAGACAAATCTTTCCACCAAGATCACCATCCTGGATCCAGAAACTGGTAAAGACATGTCTCCCTATGATGCTTACGTGCAGGGGATAATTGATCGCAACCACTACATTCAACTGTCGGAGCTGGAATGCGACTGGGAGGAAATCACTTCAACCGGTCCAGACGGGGACACAACAGTCCTGCAGGATCGCAAAAGTGGCAAACAGTTCTCTGTCAAGGATGCTCTGAGGAATGGTCGCTTGACCCAGTATGACGTGACACGCTACAAGGAAGGGAAAATGTCCATTTCTGAGTTTGCCCTCATGGTTGTAGGGGAAACCAAAAAGCCCTTCGTTCCTCCAATAACAGTCCCAAGATCACCCACCAAACCCATCTCAAGCTCTCCCTTGAACTCCATGCCGCGCTCCCTGAGGTCCTCATACCCCAGCCTCGACACTTACCACAGCGGCAACTTGAACAACTACAATGCTGGCAGTTTGACCAACCTCAGTGCTGGCAGTTTGACCAACCTCAGTGCTGGCAGTTTGACCAACCTTAGTGCTGGCAGTTTGAACAACCTCGGTGCTTCAGTAGGTGATGAGCATTTCCCCATCTCTGGTATTTTAGACACCACCACTGAGAGCCGCATGTCTGTACGAAGTGCCCTGACCCGCAAACTAATTGACGCCGACACAGCTCTGAAGCTGCTGGAGGCACAAGCAGCATCTGGGGGAATCGTTGATCTCAACAAAAAGGACAAACTCTCTGTCCACAAGGCAGCTGAACGCGGCCTCATTGACACGAATGACATGTACAAGCTTCTGAATGCCCAGAAGGCCTTTACTGGTGTTGAGGACCCAACGACCAAAGACCGTCTCGCAGTGGGACAGGCTGCGATGAAAGGGTATATTCCTCCAGAAAATGCCAGGAGGTACATGGAGGCGCAGTACCTGACCGGTGGGTTTGTGAATCCCGCTAAACCAGGCCGCCTCACTATCAAAGACGCTCTCGCCAGTAATATCATTGACAGCAAAACAGCTGATCAACTGCAAGACGAGGCCTCCCACACAAAAGAGCTGGTAGATCCCATCACTAAAGAGAAGATATCGTACAAGCAGGCGATGGATCGGTGTAAGAGAGACATCAGCACGGGGCTCC
Organism: Gymnocephalus cernua; assembly: GCA_023631565.1. Lineage (NCBI taxonomy): Eukaryota > Metazoa > Chordata > Actinopteri > Perciformes > Percidae > Gymnocephalus > Gymnocephalus cernua. The sequence continues at coordinate 4,975,279 of CM042441.1, forward strand.
TGCTGCTTCCTGCAGCCTCCACTGATGCTGCAAATGCCCCATCATACTCAAACTATCGTTTCAGCTCCGGCACCAGCAGAGTCTAGAGGTGGAGTTTAAAATGTTCTGTTTGGTGCAGCCACTGGTGCTAAAGGGTGTGTGATAACGCTAACTAACTAATCCACTTAAAGATAAAAATGTAATGTTTGTAAACTTTTCAAAAACACTTGGGGGGAAAACTACATTTTTGGTGAAACTGTACTGTATGTGGATGTGCTTTTTTTCAGTACTATTTTTGGGCCTGCTGTTAACCCTTGTGTTTTCCTCAGGTCAAATTTGACCCATTTTCATAGTTTTTTAAATCCAAAATATGGGTTTCTTTCAACCAAATTGCCCAAAAATAATTGTTTAAATGGTTTCAAAACAGTATCCTGACTAAACTTTGACATATACCAGTCTGTGATCCACTCAACATCCTCTGATCTTAACTAGTAGTCATTATAATTCATAATTTCTGCTTTTTTTTTTTTTAAACAAAAAAATAGTTATACTGTCATATAAATTAAGTTTATTGACCATGAATTAAAAAAGGTGTCAAAAAAAGTGACAGAAACTTTTAAAAAGCGTTAAAAACGTTGAAAAAACATTTTCAATTTTGACCCAGAAGGACAAGTTCATGGTCGACGGGAAGACAACACAAGGGTTAAAATTAGGGTAATGTTTGTTTTATATGGTAAATGTTTAAGTTTTCAGCACTCTCAACCTAAATCCTTCATAAGTGCCTATTAAACTCCACAAGCCTCACATTAATTTTTCTGTCTTTTTATTTAAAATACCAACAACTGAATCATTAGAATCACTAGCGGCGCCAAGATTTTGATTGTAGGTGGGCCTCCAGAAAACTGGATGGGCCAGTTAAAATAAGCCAAAACTGCATTTGTGCTAGGCTGCTGAACACTGTCTCCTCCTTTAACACATGCGCCATCATAAGTTACCTCTGCCTACAGCTGCCAATATTATGTTTCCCTCCAGAAAATGTGCATACAGACAGCCAGACATAGGCGCCGATACCGTGGGCGCTCGGAGCTCTAGCACTAGACTAGACTTCCAGCAGGCCACATTCATTTAAAAGTAAACATTGCAGTTGGTGCTAAGTCATAGTGTGATCGGTTATGTTGCTGTCAGTCCCAGCTGATCGCGGTTACGTGTCAGTTAAACTTCTCATCTCCAATCCTCTCTGTATCTGTGAGTGGCGCTGTCCTGAGTTGAAAGATGGCTACTTTACGGCTTTATTATCGAGTTAATAGGCGTGTGTGTTCGTGTCGGCCGCTGTCCATTTCATAAGGTTCTGAAATGCAAACATTTGTTGACTACTTTTTTTTTTTAAAGGGCGGGCGCCCGTGAGCACGCACAGAGGAAAACATAAATCGGCGCCTATGCAGCCAGACACTAACGGTAACGTTAGCCTACTTGCCTTGCTGGTGTGAGGGGGGGGCTACGGGAGGACTTGATGGGGAGAGGGCGGCCGCCGGCCGAGCAGGATGGTAACTGGTCACTTGTAACCGCGTTACATAAAATGGCAGAGTTTGCTCCTCCTGCTCCTCGGAGCGCTTTTTGCTGAATGAAAACAGAAAAGCTTGCGCGCCAACGTCATTAATTTCACTGGATCACTTGCTGGTGACGATACAGCATGTGGGCGGGCTTAAGAGTCCACACGTGGGGTAGAAGCCGTTGATTGGCTGAGAAGCTTTCACTCAAAGCTTTCCTCGAACTGCTAGAATGAAAATCACTCACTATAGGCCTGGGTCAAAATGGGCGGGCCTGGACCTAAAATGGGTGGGCCCAGGCCCACCCGGGCCCATTGGTAGCGCCGCGGGTGATTAGAATGTGTGTGTGTTAAGAAATTTAAGTTCAGAAACTAGCCATGTTAGCAGCAATTATGCTTTGTTTTTAGTGCTAATTAGCAAGCGTTATAATGCTAACGCTAAACTAAAATGTTGAAATTGCCAAACGATTTACCTGCTAAAATTCAGCATGTTAGCACGCTAATGTTAGCATTTAGCTCAAAGCACTGCTGTGCCTAAGTAGAGCCTCACAGAGCTGCTAGCGTGTCTAGACTCTTAAGCCTAATTTATACTCGTGCGTAGAATCGACGGCGCAAGGTCCGGCGTAGACACAGAAGGGTCTGCGTCTACACCGGACCCTACGCCGTAGCCTGGCGTGCACCTCTCGAAAAATCTAACTACGCGTCGCAGCGATGCACGTCGCTCGGCTGTGGCTTGGTAGCGTTGCATTTCCCCCGACTCATTTCCTGGTTCTCCTTCTCCATAAACAACATGAAATCAAGGAGAGGGTTAACTTCTCCTGCTCCAGATTTCCCACCGTGGTCAGAAAGCACAGGAGGAGATACTTTGTTTCTCTCACTATGACTCTAGAGTCGCTACTCGCTCTGGAGCTAATCACCGTCACTCTCTCACTTCCTCCTCGCTCTAAAACACACTCCCCACACACACACACATGCCGGCTGGACGCACACACCAGCGCACAAGTATAAAACATCAGGCCACGGCGTAGGCTACGGTGAAAGCTCTGTGTGGAGCCTCCGCAGAACTGTAAAAACCCCTTAAGTCTTGCTAATAATATTATGTAGGTAGGATATATACAATTTATGGTGCCACGTCTTCGCATTTCCAGAAACAACTCGCTTTACTGTATCTAATACTGTATATAAAAAGCTGTAGTTCTCGTAAACCCCGGCGAGTCATGCTTGGAAATGAAGGATTAAGGTTACAGATTACAAAAAATTTAAACAAAGTTCTAAAATCCCTTTTTCCCAGCAAGGATTAAAAGGTGATAGTGGCCGTTCTGACCCCACAGTGGTTACAGTAAATGGTGTTGATGTGGGAATATGTGGCCTCTCAACTGGGATGTCTGCATGCCAGATTATCTGATGACTGGAAGGACTTTGTGGGATTACTGCACATGGGCCTGTCTGAAGGTTGAAATGGCTCCACTCTGTGTCTAGAAGGGGGGGTTGAAGGATGTTCCCTGATGGGTGTGTCATCTCACTAAAAGTAAACATGATGCTGTATTGACAAAACCAGCCTGCAGTGTGGCCTCATACTGTCTTTTCTTTTTCTTCCTTTCTTGTTGGAGGCTGGAGTCAAATTCTGGATTATTATTCTCTAGTTGGGATCTAACAATACACTAAACTCACTTTTCGATACGATTCGAGATTTTAAGTTCACGGTACATTTTTTAACAGAATGAGCTGCAGACAGATGATTGAAAATACTTCCTTTATGTATAAAAACTGTGCTGTATATAAACAGAGATGTGTCCTCTTATCAAAAGTGGCTAACCTTTTATTCATATAAAATAACAAAATAAATAATAATTAGATTATTAAAACAAATCCCACATCAAAAGAACTAAATAAATGGAATAAATATCTTCAAATAAATGAACTAAGAACACTTAGTGACGTCTGAAGTCAAACAAGTGAAATCAAAAGTAGGTTACGCCCTAGGCCGTTTTAAAATTGCATTGTGATTACTTTTTTTTTTTTTATCTCATCCGGTTGTAATCTTAACACATTTATATCCATTTTTAACCAATTCACAATGCATCGTTACATCCCTACTAGCTTCTATATAATAGCATTAAAATCAAAGTGTGTGTGTGATGACTGCCTTCCTAATTAAAAGCATGTTAAATAGCCCAGAATACGTCAGCATATAGTACATAGAAACACAAATGGCACATTAGCACTGACTGGACCATTGCCTGAGTGATGGTAATTGGCAGCTTCTCCATTATTATTGCCATAATACTAGACTGCAGTGCTGATGGTTTAAACCTTGACAATGAGCATTTGCAGCTCTCTCTTGTTCACTCTGTCCATAAATGAGGATGACGAGGCCCCTGTATGCCTGCCCTGCAATCATGCCAACACCATATCAACGAAAGCACTCTGCTTCAGTGTATTTTCCTCTTCATACGACAATTTCAGGAGCAGTGACAGTTTTCACTGAAAGAAAAAAAAAACTTTAGTATTGATGTTGGAAATTGATCATCAATACAGATATACATAAAAGCACATACGCATAAGAACAAAAAGTCTTGAGTCATTAGCATCTTCATTCATGCTCTGACAATTTCCTTATATTCATACAGTCAAATGCATTTACTAAAACTATCTTGCTCGTCATTGGTTGAAACCCTCTGGCCAAGGAAATGAACTCCGATGAAGCTCAGACTTCCCCAACAGCCAACTGTGCAATGATGCCAGCTGAGAGCATCAGCTTGAAAACCAATGACGCTGCAAGCCATTTTACAACCCCAAATCAGAAAAAGTTGGGACAGTAGGAAAAACACAAATAAAAAAAGAAAGTAGTGATTTCTAAATGTACTTTGACTTGTATTTCATTGCAGACAATGTGAACACAAAATATTTCATGTTTTGTCTGGTCAACTTAATTTCATTTGTAAATATACATCCTTTCCTGTCATTCAGACCTGCAACACGTTGGGACAGGAGCGATTTAGGGCTAATAATCAGGTAAATTGGTTAAATGATGATGTGATTTGAAACAGGTGATGTCAACTGGTGATTGTAATTATGATTTGGTACAAAAGCAGCATCCAAGAAAGGTCTAGTCCTTTAGGAGTAAAGATGGGCCGAGGATCGCCAGTTTGCCAACAAATACGTGAGAAAATTATTGAAATGTTTAAAAACAATGTTCCTCAAAAAAAGATAGGAAGACATTTGCTTATTTCACCTTCAACAGTGCATAACATAATTAAAAGATTCAAGGAATAAGGAGGAATTTCAGTGCGTAAAGGACAAGGGCGCAAGCCTAAGCTGAACAACCGTGATCTCCGATCCCTCAGGCGTCACTGCATCAAGAATCGTCATTCATCTATAAGCGATATCACCACATGGGCTCAGGACTACTTTGGCAAACCTTTGTCAAGTACCACAATACGTAGTTACAGCCACAAATGCCAGTTAAAACTGTACTGTGCCAAAAGGAAGCCCTATGTTAACAGTGTCCAGAAGCGCCGTCGACTTCTCTGGGCTCGGAGGCATCTGGGATGGACCATCACACAGTGGAAACATGTACTGTGGTCAGATGAATCAGTATTTCAGGTATTTTTTGGGAGAAATGGACGCCGTGTGCTCCGGACCAAAGAAGAAAAGGATCATCCAGACTGTTACCAGCAACAAGTCCAAAAGCCAGGGTCTGTCATGGTATGGGGTTGTGTCAGTGCCCTTGGCAAAGGTAACTTGCACTTCTGTGATGGCACCATTAATGCTGAAAAGTACATAGAGATTTTGGAGCACAATATGCTGCCTTCAAGAAGACATCTTTTCCAGGGACGTCCATGCATATTTCAACAAGATAATGCAAAAGCACATTCTGCACACATTACAAAGTACTGGCTGCGGAGGAAGAGGATACGGGTACTTGACTGGCCTGCCTGCAGTCCCGACCTGTCTCCAATAGAGAATGTGTGGCGCATTTTGAAGCGCAAAATGCGACAACGAAGACCCCGTACTGTTGCCCACCTTAAGACTTGTTTGCAGCAAGAATGGGACAAAATTACACCTGAAACACTTCATCACTTGGTGTCTTCAGTCCCTAAACGTCTTTTAAGTGTTGTGAAAAGGAATGGCAACATTACAAAGTGGTAAATGCTTTACTGTTCCAACTTTTTTTGAAATGTGTTGCAAGAACCAAAATAGGATTTTTTTTTTAAACAATAAAAATCATGAGGAACACATTAAATGATGTGCTGTTGTATTGTCTGCAATGAAATACAAGTCAAAGTACATTTAGAAATCACTACTTTCTTTTTTTTATTTGTGTTTTTCATACTGTCCCAACTTTTTCTGATTTGGGGTTGTATTTTTGCAGATTTCTCTTTTCTTTATCGCCAAAATCAACCTCTACAAAGTACTTAACCAGTGAGATTTACTAAATGAATCACAACCTTCCTCCTTGTAGGACAGTGGACAGTTTTTGGTTGTGATACTTCAAGATACCACCCTGGTTGCTTCTCTACTCATAGTATAGTATGTCGAAAATAAGTAATAGAGTATGTCGAAAGAAATCAGTATATTAGTATATTATGTCCAAAGAAATCACAGTAAAGTATGATCTAAAAAACTTATAAAAAAGTCATAGTACAGTATGTCGAAGAAAAAAAAGTCATAGAATAGTATGTCAAAAACAATCATAGTAAAGAATGTCGAAAAAAGTCCTACTAGAGTATGTTGAAAAAGTCATAATATTGAATGTCTAAAAAAGTCATAACATCACATGTCATTTAGCTGATACTTTTATCCAAAGCTACTTCAATCACGGGGTGGGGGAAACAGGAGCACCGCAAGAAGACACGAGGAACACGCTAACTAAGAAATGACCGGCCTTAGCTGGGTTTGAACCCTGTTCTTTTTTGCTGTGAAGTCACAGACTTAACCACCGTTCTGCATTGTTAAAGAAAGCTTATAGTATAGAATGTGATAAAAAGCCATAGTATAGTATGTCGAAAAAAGCCAAAGTATAGTATGTCGAAAAAAGCCATAGTATAGTATGTCGAAAAAAGCCATAGTATAGTATGTCAAAAAAAGCCATAGTATAGTATGTCAAAAAAGTGATAAAAAAGCCATAGTATAGTATAGCGAAAAAAGTAGTATAGTATGTCGAAAAAAGCCAAAGTATAGTATGTCGAAAAAAGCCATAGTATAGTATGTCGAAAAAAGCCATAGTATAGTATGTCAAAAAAGTGATAAAAAAGCCATAGTATAGTATAGCGAAAAAAGTAGTATAGTATGTTGACAAAAGTCAAAGAACAGTTATAGTATGTAACAGTTATAGTATGTGTAAGCAGCATGTTGGCCCAATGGTTAGCACTAGTTACTTCACAGCCAGAATGTACAGGGTTCAAACCCACAAAGAATGCTATATCCAAGAAAAGTCAGACAAAACATCATAGTATAGTGTGTCCAAACTTTTGAAAAAAAAGGTCATAGTATAGTATGTCGAGAAAAGTGATAAAAAGTCATAGTAAAGTATGTTGAAAAAAGTGATAAAAAAGCCATAGTATAGTATGTTGAAAATAGTGATAAAAAGTCATAGTATAGTACGTCGAAAAAAAGGTCATAGTATAGTATGTTGACATAAGTCAAAGAACAGTTATATTATGTTTAAGCAGCATGTTGGCCTAAGTATTAGCACTGTTGCCTCGCAACCAGAATGTACAGGGTTCAAACCCACAAAGAATGATATATCCAAGGAAAGTCAGACAAAACATCATAGTGTAGTGTGTCCAAACTTTTGAAAAAAAAGTCATAGTATATTATGTCGAAAAAAGTGATAAAAAAACATAGTATAGTATGTCGATAAAAGTGATAAAAAAGCCATAGTATAGTATGTTGAAAAAAGCCATAGTATAGTATGACGATAAAAAAACATAGTATAGTATGACGATAAAAGTGATAAAAAAGTCATAGTATAGTATGTCGAAAAAGTGATAAAAAGTCATTTTATAGTATTTTGAAAAAAGTGATAAAAAGTCATAGTATAGTATGACGATAAAAAGTGATAAAAAGTCATAGTATAGTATGATGATAAAAAGTGATAAAAAGTCATAGTATAGTATGTAGAAAAAATTTATGAAAACGTCATAGTATAGTATGACGATAAAAAGTGATAAAAAGCCATAGTATAGTATGTAGAATTTTTTTTTGAAAATGTCATAGTATAGTATGTCAAAAAAAGTCATAGTATAGCATGTCAAAAAAAGTGATAAACAAAGCCATAGCACAGTACGTCAAAAAAAAGTCACAGTATAGTATGTTGACAAAAGTCAAACAACAGTTATAGTATGTAACAGTTATAGTATGGGTAAACAGCATGTTGGCCTAAGTATTAGCACTGTTACCTCACAGCCAGAATGTACAGGGTTCAAAACCACAAAGAATGATATATCCAAGGAATGTCAGACAAAACATCATAGTGTAGTGTGTCCAAACTTTTGAAAAAAAAAAGTCATAGTATATTATGTTGAAAAAGTGATAAAAAAGCCATAGTATAGTATGACGAGAAAAGTAATAAAAAAGTCATAGTATAGTATGTCAAAAAAAGTGATAAAAAGTCATAGTATAGTATGTCGAAAAAAGTGATAAAAAGTCATAGTATAGTATGTTGACAAAAGTGATAAAAAGTCATAGAATAGTTTGTTGAAAAAAGTGATAAAAAGTCAAAGAATAGTTTGTTGAAAAAAGTGATAAAAAGTCATAGTATATTATGTCAAAAAAGTGATAAAAAGTCACAGTATAGTATGTCAAAAAAAAAGTGATAAAAAGTCATAGTATAGTATGACAATAAAAAGTGATAAAAAGTCATAAAAAGCCATAGTATAGTATGATGATAAAAAGTGATAAAAAGTCATAGTATAGTATGTCAAAAAGTGATAAAAAGTTATTTTATAGTATTTTGAAAAAAGTGATAAAAGGTCATAGTATAGTATGTAGAAAAAAATGATAAAAAGTCATAGTATATTATGTCAAAAAAGTGATAAAAAATCCATAGTATAGTATGTCGAAAAAATTTATAAAAAAGCCTTAGTATAGTATGTCGAAAAAAGTGATAAAAAGTCATAGTATAGTATGTCGAAAAAAGTGATAAAAAGTCATAGTATAGTATGTTGACAAAAGTGATACAAAGTCATAGAATAGTTTGTTGAAAAAGTGATAAAAAAGTCATAGTATAGTATGTCGAAAAAGTGATAAAAAGTCATTTTATAGTATTTTGAAAAAAGTGATAAAAAGTGATAGTATAGTATGTCAAAAAAGTGATAAAAAGTCACAGTATAGTATGTCAAAAATAATGATTAAAAGCCATAGTATAGTATGTCAAAAAAGTGATAAAAAGCCATAGTATAGTATGACAATAAAAAGTGATAAAAAGTGATAAAAGTCATAGTATAGTATGTCGAAAAAAGCCATAGTATAGTATGACAATAAAAGTGATAAAAAGTCATAAAAAGTCATAGTATAGTATGATGATAAAAAAGTGATAAAAAGTCATAGTATAGTATGTCAAAAAAGTGATAAAAAGTCACAGTATAGTATGTCAAAAAAAATGATTAAAAGCCATAGTATAGTATGACAATAAAAAGTGATAAAAAGTGATAAAAAGTCATATAGTATGTCGAAAAAAGCCATAGTATAGTATGACAATAAAAAGTGATAAAAAGCCATAGTATAGTATGACAATAAAAAGTGATAAAAAGTGATAAAAAGTCATATAGTATGTCGAAAAAAGCCATAGTATAGTATGACAATAAAAGTGATAAAAAGTCATAAAAAGTCATAGTATAGTATGATGATAAAAAAGTGCTAAAAAGTCATAGTATAGTATGTCAAAAAAGTGATAAAAAGTCATAGTATAGTATGTCGAAAAAAGTGATAAAAAGTCATAGTATAGTATGTCGAAAAAAGTGATAAAAAGTCATAAAAAGTCATAGTATAGTATGATGATAAAAAGTGATAAAAAGTGATAAAAAGTCATAGTATAGTATGACAATAAAAAGTCATAAAAAGTCATAAAAAGTCATAAAAAGTCATAGTATAGTATGTCGAAAAAAGTGATAAAAAGCCATAGTATAGTAGGGCCAAAGCCGGTCTACAGAAAGCCGTTCCACTCCCCATTCAGCCCCATTGTACCTACTTTGGTTGCAGTTCCACCAGAGTTCCACTGGGGGTGATCACGGTCCAGTGCTAAATGAATGGGACTCTATGGAGCTCGACAGCTAAATTAGTCTCTTTCGCCTGATTGTCGTTGAGAAATCTCAGATTTGATTGCAGTTTTTGCAAGTTCAACATGGATTATAGGTCAAAAGTTGAATGAACGAGTACTTATGCCCTTTTGATTTCTTACAGGTTGAGTTGTTGTTGCCCATACCACGCTAGCATTCTGCTAATGAATGCTGATTGGTCAGTGAAGGACTGATTACGATCGGAGATCCCGCTTGACGACATCCGAAGCTGGTCGTTAAAACATTAGCAAACCTCTTTCTAACACGTGTATTGACAGGGAGAGTCTAACCTGTCAGCTGTGTTGTCGATGCCTCGAGAGAGAAAAGGAAGCGACTCAGAGCTCGCCGTAAACCAGTATCTCTGGCCGTATATGTGTATGATGTCATTGACATTAAAAGGCTTTTTAGAACAAAAAACGACTTTAAAAAAATCTAACACCCAGCAGTATGTATTTTCTTTGCCTCCCCTTTCGAATGCAACATTCAAATTACTAGACAAAAAATGATATCCTGAGAAAAGTGGATTTTTAGGGGTACAGCTCCATAGAGTCCCATTCATTCTGCACTGGCCTGTGAGCGCCATCTAGTGGAACTCAGAACCCGGAAGTAACGAGGGAGTGGAACTTCTTCCTGTATTAGAAATTCTTTGGTATGGCGATAAAAAGTGATAAAAAAGCCATAGTATAGTATGTCGAAAAAAGTGATAAAAAGCCATAGTATAGTATGTCGAAAAAAGTGATAAAAAGCCATAGTATAGTATGTCGAAAAAAGTGATAAAAAGCCATAGTATAGTATGTCAAAAAAAGTGATAAAAAAAGCCCTTTGCTGCGTGTTGTCCCCCATCTCTCTCCCCCTTTCATGTCTATCCGCTGTCCAATAAAGGGAAAAGCCCCCAAAAAATAGTCTTTAAGAAAAAAAAAGCCTTAGTATAGTATGGCGATAAAAAGTGATAAAAAAGCCATAGTATAGTATGTTAAAAAAAAGTGATATAAAGTCACAGTATAGTATGTTGAAAACAGTGATAAAAAGTCATAGTATAGTATGTTGAAAAAAGTGATAAAAAGTCATAGTGTCGTGTGAGGCAGGGAATGGTGGACCCAAATGCAGAGGCAAGGAGGCAGGCAAAAAGGAGAGTCTGAAGTGAGGGTTTATTACAAAAAGGAAAAGTACAACCCAAACTCAAGGTGTCCAAAAGGAACGTGCAGCAGAAAAACCAAAGGAATCCAAAATGAGGCAGGCAAACACAGGGATTTCAAAATGTAGAAAATCCAAAGATCAGGGAATCAAGAACGGGAGCACAGACAGGGAACAAATACAAAGAGACAAACTCACAGGAACAAAACCAAAATGATCTGACGAAGGACAAAAGAAACTCAGGGGCTAAATAAACTAGGTAATGAGGAAACAAGAGGCAGGTGACACAAGGGCTGGGGAACAGGTGGAAGACATCAGGTAATCACAAAGGCGGGAAACCACAGAAAGGAAAACTAGACATCACAAGACAGAAAACCAGACTTTCACAATAAAACAGGAAACTGAACATAATGCAAAACAGGGAACAGAACTGTACACATAAAATATACACAGGGCACAGGAACACAACAGGAAACACACAAAAATAACAGGCAACAGAAATAGAACAAAATACATAGCAAAAAACTGAAACCATAACACATAGTATAGTACGTTGAAAAAAGTGATAAAAAGTCATAGTATAGTACATTGAAAAAAGTGATAAAAAGTCATAGTATAGTATGTTGAAAAAAGTGATAAAAAGTCATAGTATAGTATGTTGAAAAAAGTGATAAAAAGTCATAGTATAGTATGTCGAAAATAGTCATAGTAAATTATGTTATAAAAAGTCATGGTACAGTATGTCGAAAAAAAGTCATATAGTTGAGGGGCGCCTGGGTAGTTCATCTGTTAGTGCGTGCGCCCCCATGTATAGAAGCTCGGTCCTCGCTGCAGGGTTCAATTCCGGCCTGCGGCATGTCGTTCCCCTTCTCTCTCCTCTTTCAAGTCTAAGCTGTCCTGTCAAATAAAGGCCTAAAAATGGCACTTAAAAATGAATAGTGTGTTGAAAAAAGTCATATTATATTAGGTAAAAAAAAACATATAAAAAAGTCATAGCATAGTAGGTTGAAGAAAGTCATAAAAAAGTCATATGTCATTATGTCGAATAAAAGTCATAGTATAGCATGTTGAAAAATATCACAGTATATCGAAGAGTCATAGTTTAGCATGTTATAAAAAGTCATAGTACAGTATGTTGAAAAAAGTCATAGTATAGCATGTAGAAAAAAAAGTCATTTTCAATGGAGACTTTCACTGCCACTCGGTAGGCTGCATACTGTATGGCGTCCGTTCTTGTTCCTTGGTAGGGCAATATTTGCATCAGACTTCAAACACCTTCACCCTGCTCAAAATGCTAATTAAAGGTCTCATTTTTGAAGTGACCATTTAGTTTGAGAGGGGGCGGGAGCTGCTCACCCTGGCACATTAGTGGATTAGAGGGTGACTGTATCCTGGATTAAAGCTCCATTCAAGCGCACAGGACGTCCCGCTGTGTGACCTAAGTCTCCAGAGGTACAGTTCAGAGCTATGTGAAGTTACTGACATAAAGACTGGGATATTATACTACAGAAAGGCTAGAAACCTTTTTATTATATGTAATAGTCATAATGAAGTTTTCAAGGGAATGTTTAATTAGATAGACTCGTCAATCAGTGCACATGTACAGAACTTATATTTTATGTCAGATAAAATCAAAAACATTCATTTTCACCTTAAAAACAGTATAAAAGATGTAATTGAAATTGTGCAGGAATTGTGATTCTGTGACAGACACACATAAAAAAAAACACATTACAATACAAAGTCTGGTAATTAAGTAATGAGTGCAGCCCCTTCTAATTCCTGTGTTTACTATAGCTAAAGCCCCCTTAATAGGGCTGGAGGAGCTGTGGTTGAGCAGCTAAAGCCTGGTCTCTGACGTCAGTCCACAGGTGTGGAGAGGCCAGAAAGGTGCTAAGTACAGCTTAATGTCCAAATGTCTACCCAGTGTAACTCCAGTTACTTGTCAACACAGTACTCCTCTCACAGGTGAGTGATAAACACAGCATGGAGTCTAACAAAGTGACCTTTCATATAATACAAATAGTACATTCTTGCTTTTATTGTACACAGTAAGATAATGTTACACAAGATAGTTTCAGTATGAGACAAGAGAAAAAACGTTTAACAGCCACTTAAACAGAAAGAACCTGACCGAGTGCAACACTGATGTTAAAGGTCCCATAATATTGTAAAAAGTGAGAAAAGTGAGTATTTTTTTAAATTATAAAGCAGGTCAAGGTGCTCTATTAATACTGTGAAAGTATCAAAACCAATCCACATAGAAATGCACATAGACCGTATTCAGAAACCGAGCCTTTAAATGAGCTGTCAGGACTTTCGATTGTGATGTCACAACAATATATATATATATATATATATATATATATATATATATATATATATATATATATATATATATATATATATATATATATATATGTGATCTAGTAGAAACCCAAAATACAAGTATAAACCTGAAAATGAGCATAATATGGGACCTTAAAATGAAAGACAACCTGTGCAGATATGTAAGTGACAAACATCACCATGTCATACATCAGCCTGTTCGTCAGTCTTTTCCAGTGGCAGAGTCAAGGGATGCTGAGTCAAGAGATGCTGAGGGAAACGGATGGCCTCGCTGTTGCGCCGCATGTACGCGTGGCCGCTGATGGGGTACCACATCTCAGTGAACGTCATGTTGGCCACGGTGATGGCGCAGCGCCCCAGCACCTTGAAGCCTGACTTGCGGTAGAAAGGAATGAGGACGTCTTCGCACATGAGCACTGCTCGGCGCACGTTGGGCAGGCAGCGGAGATACTGCAGGTAACGCCACAGCAGAATGTTACCTTTGCCCTGCTGCCTGAAGGTGCGATGGACGGCGAGGATGTGGATGTGGACGGTGGAGCCGCGGGGTTTGTGGAGAGTCAGTGCGTCCTGGAGCAAAGTGGTAAGAGATCACAATTACTGATCATGTAATAGGCTATATATGTGTGTCTGTGTGTGTGTGATGATCACGTATAAATGATGAGTTGGGAAGGTGCAGGGTGGCTTACTGCAGTGAGTCTGTCCTGGTCCCAGAGAGAGCCGATGATAAAAGCCACCAGCCGGCCCTCCTCAATCCAGCCCATGGACAGCTCCGGACACAGTGTGAGGAAATGACGCACCTCGTCCAGGTGGAGAGGACACTCACCTGACACTGAGATAAATGCTGAGAGAGAAAGAAAAAGAATGAGAGAGAGAGAGAGAGAGAGAGAGAGAGAGACAGAGAGAGAGAATGACCGTGCGCAAAAAATATTTGGTCCTACTTTTACGCACACTAAAGGCGGCGCAAATTACCCAATAAACACTGTGCTGACTGTCGAATACAGATGTAACATCTTTAAAAAGAATATCTGACCACTGACTAAATTAAATGCAAAGAGGTAATTAAATCTGTCGATGCCACACATGGTTTTACGCAAAGTCCTCTATCGAGGCTTCCTTTAACTCAGCGAAACTTGACAGCGGATCCGGTCTAATGAGACGGGCCACGTACCTTCTCGCTCGATCTCAAAGACGCTTATGGCATCCTGCGTGTTGAGCGGTCGGACTTCACTTGCGGGAAGTGTGTGTCTCCTTTGGATGCCAGGCGAAACAGAAGGTGTTGGCTGCATTGGTTTGATGAAAGGCTGCGCGCCAACAACGGACATCATACGACTTTACACTCTCCCCTCCAAAAACAAACTTCTCCTCCTGTGTTGTTCTCTGCCTCTCTGCAGGATCACCTCTGCCAGGCCCTGCGAGGAGAACAGGCTGGTTGGTGTGTGTATTTATAGGACAGCTTTCCTAGCTGTGATCCACCAGCTCATTTGCATTTGAATATTTGATGTCGATGAATGAATAAAGGTCACGACTGTGGGGGCAATTTACTGAACCCTGCAATTAACTGCGTGCATTGTTGCTGTTTGGTTTTTGTCTCTATTGACAGATAATAGCAAATGATTTTCTATAAACCACCACCTCCGGCACATTTATAGCACTCTGCCGCGCATGTTTACAGGGAGGCGCACTGATGCAGAGGAGCAGCACAGAGGCACTTTCCAAAGGTTTTGCCCCTAAAATATTCACAGTTTAATTTCAAGACATCACAAGTGTCAGTGCAGTAAATCAAATGTGAATCTGTGTAATAAGTGACACAACTGCTTCCCATCTTAATTAATAAAACCTTGGCACAGCATCAGGCAGCGGACACTTACCGGAGGATGTTGATGATGTATGTTCCCAGCTCTTCCTCTCTGCCTCTGTCTCACCTGCTCCAACACAGACGCCTCTCTTCGTTATGAAGTGATTATTACTATGAGTCACACGAGGAAGGATTACCGACACTTTATCTCCTCTCTGTCCGAGAACAACACGTTCATTTCGCTGTGTGTGTTTTGGAGAAAGTGACCTCCGTTTGTATTAGAAATATGATCGTCTTTGATTCTCTTTGACAGCCTCCGGCCCTGATTGGTCAGGCTATTTCACTCCAGCTGGTGTATGATCTTAATACATGATTTTTGTATTATTTAGCATTTAAGATTACAATGATTTTATGTACTAGATTGAATATGCAGAAATATCATAAGCAAAATGTAATTGAGAGTACTTGTTTTGCAGAAAAATGGGCCCCGATTAATATATTATGCTACATTATTAAACTGTCAATACTAATGCATCGAGTGAGAACACAGATTTGAATACAATATTTTTCACTTGTCTCTTATCTTTGCTGTTTGTTTTGTGAAATATTGTATAATGTCAAAGTTTTGTGCCTAAAGCAGTTATTTAAATGAAAGTAAATGTCTCTCTTTAATGGACCTGCAAACAACTAATCCCAAATGTGACCAGAGGCCGCATCTGGACACAGATTTGTGTTAACCCTTGTGTCGTCTTCCCTTCGACCATGCAACTTTTTGTTTTTCTGGGTCAAAATTTAACGTTTTGGTCCCGATGTCACTTTTATTCGACATTATTTAGTCACATTTTCGTCACTTTTTTTCAACGTTCTTTTATAATTATGTTTTCAAATGCTATACAATTGAATGAAACACCCAAATTCAATGAAAGTAGCTGATCATTTATTTTACTTGTGAAGAGCGTTGTTATTTTGGTTGAAAGAGACCCACATTTCTGATATAGAAACATTTTCAAAAAAGGGACAAATTTGCCCGGAGGACAACAGGAGGGTTGAGGTGCCACCAGCCAACAAGGTTTACCACTGGGTTATCTTTAACAATACATTGTATTTTATACATTTATCATGTTTTTTTTTGTAACAATATAAAGCATAATATTAAAAGCAACTAACTATAGCAGTTGAGTAAATGTGTGTAAAAAAGTGGAGTAAAAACTACAATGTTTCCATCTGAAATGTAGTGGAGTAGAAGTATAGAGTACCAGAAAATGGATTGTACCAGTACTTAAGTTCAGAACTTGAGAAAAACATACTGTACCCCCCCCCCCCCCCCACACACACTGTAGAGCCAACATCCTATTTTGTTCTCCAGCTGTCTTCATCATTCTGAAACCAGAACAAATGTTGAGGAAGACTCATTTTCACTCCTGCCACCTAGAAGAGAAAAAACTGTCGGAGGCTTCTATCTTTTATGTTACATAATGTAGTTTGGGTATGAATTTGGTGTAAACCGCATTACTAATCTTGATACCAATTTTTAGTAAAGTTTACAGAATGATTGGCGATATTTCCCCAGAAATAGAACTTTGGCTCCATTGATTTGCTGGTCCAGTCAGAGAGACTGAAGGGAAATGAAGAAACAAAAAAAGTTGAAGTTATTTTAAAAACCGTAAAAGATTCGGGGGTTTTGAGAAAACATTCGGGGCTGGAAGCCCCCCCTCCCACCCCCATCCCCGCTCCGCCCCTGAACATGTGTGATTGTTGTCATGCTGATTGGCTTTTTTTCTGCCAAAGTTTTAAATTGGATGTGACGGCTCATAACTCATAAGATGTAAAAGCATCATCGTGGACTACTTCAATGAACGGAGTTTGTGAACAGGTGAGTTATAAATACATGTGAACTGGGCTCCATAGACTTTAATGCATCATATATAGCTCCTATAACTCATGAACTGTACAAGTCATGGTAACAAACACAGGTACAGTTGATCAGTGTGCAATACTGAGCATTTTTTAAACATGAATGGAGTTTGTACTGAGTACAATAGCAGAGATATAAATACAGTTGATGACTATTGGATTGGTTTTAAATAGTAATAACTCAAAAAGTATAAAAGTTATCAATAAGAAAAGTCATCGCACCCATCTACAAAGAGTCCCACACGCTTTGACGTATCGATCATACAAATGAAAGAAAATCTGTTTCCCACTGATAGCTCATTACATATTAATGTATGAATATTTTATGAAAATACCTTCATGAAATTACGCATGGTTCTGTATATGAACGGCATATGTGGCATAAATGGGTTTTAAAATGAGACTGAGGCACAGAAAGAGAAGTAGTAAGCAAAAGAACATTAGTTCCAAATAATTACAAGTCAACACTGACCTACTGTCAAACATCATCATGAGAAAACAATACTGTCCAGAGCAACGGGTTGAAGCGCGGAGGCGACAAGGCAGCTTACAGTCACATTTCTATATTCATATGCAAGCAAACAATCACTAGCGTAGGACTGGAAAAATACTTTTCAGTTACAGTTCAACTAACTACAACTAAATGGATTCATATGATGGACATACTGTAAATTGTAGACTGATGCAAAAATAGTCAGAAAGTTTCTGCTTTCATCACAATCTGTTCATTTCCAATATTGCAGTGCTATTATTTTAGCATTTGGAAGCATTTTAAACAGCTAAATACTGGTCCAACCGGGGGTAATTATCATCCAGACACATGTGCACTCAGTGAATTATGAGCTCCATCAGAACGTTTATGTTTTTCTGTTATAAGGGGCCTTTTTAACTGACGAAGAGTAGACAGCAACACGCACACCACTTGCTTGGTCTCCTTTGTGGTGCGGGGACTTAAATCCCCAAAGATCCATTTCAAAAAGAAGGAACATTTCACTGACCAATAAACCAAATGCAGAGGTTTTCTTTCTTTTTGAAATGGCTTTTTTAGTTGACAACATATGCACAGGTGTACTTCTATCTGTGATGCAGCTCATCTTCCATTCAGGTTACTAAAGTAGTCTTTACTCCCGTGACGGAAGTTGCTTTTATATTACACAGCCCTGCAGCTTGAGACGGAGGGGTAAGGCAGAGTAGTGCTTCTTACACCTTTAAGTGGGGCGGTAAAGGGAGCGTTGGGGGTCCAACTGCTGGTGTGTGCTAAGGTTTAGGGTTGAGGAGTAAGGCTAGGAATATGTGTTTTTTTTATCTTGCTTAGATCATGCTGCGTGTGTTTGGAGTGAACAGATCTATACAGACATGGGCCAGAGTGGGCAAGAAGAGGGTCCCTATTCAAGCTGAGAGGGTCTAAGTATTTGTGTCGGGGCTGAGAGGTGATGTGCAGACGGGAGAGCAAACGTTAAGGCTTTCTCTCTTCTACTCCGACTGGGGCGCCGGCGTCTCATTGGCATTGTTGTCGGTGATCTTGTTTTCCAGCTCATCGTCAGACAGGAGGTCCAAAGAAGTTCCCTCGACCTGAAGCTGGCGTCGGCCGGGGCGACTAGTGGAGAAGCTGATGGGGCCGCCACGCCTGCAGGAGAAAGAGGAGGAGCGGAGGTAAAGGGAAGGTAAAAAGCAAAATGTCACCCATTCATCAATATGTTCAAATGCTCATTTCTCTACCACAATTAATATTCATCTTGCAGTCAGAAGATTTTAGTAACATCTGCTCAGAAAAGGAGGTGTTTCCAATTCCTCTGGCTGATTAAACCTCTGCTCAGGTTGAAGTTGGGTGGAGCTCTGCTGGAATTACATGAGCTCACCAAACTACACAAACCAATAAGAATGGGAAAAGTTTACCAAAACTGATGAAAAGGTCAGAGAGATGCCAATCCATCACAGTCTTTACCTGCCCACACAGTCCTGACAAAAAGTCTGATTCGGCAAACATGAGAACAACTCTGGAGTATATCACTGTAGTTGCTGACTTAACGGGCCAATATTGACTTAATATACATGGCCAGTTATAATGATGATGAATTGTGGATGTCAGAGAGTGGATGCTTCTGTCTGCCCCAGCGTACCTGAGGCGGTTCTTGAGTGTGTGAACCTCGCGGCTCAGACCCTCGCTGGCCTCGGTGGCGTCGTCCAGCTCTCTCTGCAGTTTCCTGCGTGAGGCGTTGGCCCTCGTGGCCTCCTCCTCCGCCTCCTCCAGCTGACGCTTCAGCTGCTTCATACGAGAGCTAGCCTTTTCCACCTTCACACACACACACACACACACACACACACACACACACACACACACACACACACACACACACACACACACACACACACACACACACACACACACACACACAAAAAAGAAAATACATAACCAAGAAATACAAAACGTGTTCAAAAGGACACCATTTTGGGGCAGCAGTGTCAGTTTCTGATCTGGATTGTAGAAAGGTGAAGTAGGTTTGTTAATGGTTATAAATATAAATACAGCAATTACCGTGATTGATCTCTTTTAAAACCACAGAGGGGCTAAACATTTTGTAACAGCCTATAACAACGCAGTGTTAATGTCAGTGTCAGACATACTTGTTCTTTAAACTGGTCTGCATGGCGACGCTCATCCTCCACTTGCATGCAGATTTCTTTCAGCTTCTTCTCGGTCCTTCTCACAGTCTTGTTGGCTGCTGCTCGCTCCCTTTCGGTGGAGAACAAGGGACCGTTAAAAAAAAACCTGACAAGATTCAGCGTTACAGGTAAAAACCCGTAAATGTGTTTTAATCAATCTCTTATTTTAGCCTAGTTTCTATTTTTGAACTGTTAGTTTAAGTTTTGTGTGAGATTACTCGTACATTACAATATTGCACTAATTATGCTACTTGCACACTGATTACTTTATATTAAATATTGTAAATATTTTATTTTGTTTTATATACTATGTATTGTACATTTTATTCTACACTTGTATATACATGTACATTCTTTTCATTCCTCTTAAAAAAAATTCTGTATGTGTGTGAGAATGTATGTCCTGGTAACCTGCTGCTGTAACAGTACCATCCATCCATCCATCCATCCATCCATCCATCATCCATCCATCCATCATCCATCCATCAATCCATCCATCCATCCATCATCCATCCATCCATCCATCCATCCATCCATCCATCAATCCATCCATCCATCCATCATCCATCCATCCATCCATCATCCAGCCATCCATCCATCCTCCATCCATCCATCCATCCATCCATCCATCCATCCATCCATCCATCCATCATCCATCCATCAATCCATCCATCCATCCATCAATCCATCCATCCATCCATCATCCATCCATCCATCCATCATCCAGCCATCCATCCATCCTCCATCCATCCATCCATCCATCCATCCATCCATCCAAGTATAAAAGTGTATTGAGTTCTCACTTGGCCTCCTGCTCCAGCTGTTCCTCCAGCTGTGCTATCTTGGCCTCCAGGGCAGTGATGGAGGCCTTGAACCGGCTCTTCACAGAACCCTCCAGCTCGCCCAGCTTCGCCCGCAGCTCCTTGTTTTGACGCTCCAGTTGCTGGCGAGCGTTTTCGCTCTTCTGGGCCGTGCTGCGCTCCGCACTCAGCTCTGTAGTCAGGGTGTCCACCTGAGGGGCAGTTATAATAAATAATAAAAAAATAAATACAAAAAATAGACGTACATGAAAAAAGCTTTCTTTAAAACAATCATGTACAGAAAAATACTTTGCACATCTACAACGTGAGGCAGCAGGTCAAAAGCTGCAAAGAAACTCCCGCACACTGTCTAACTGGCAAAAGATATATAAAGTTTAATAGTAGGCAACGTTTCGGTAATAGATCATCTTGAGGCAGAATGGCCAAAATTTACCCGAAGCTGGTCTAGTACCGAAACGTTGCCTACTATTAAACTTTATACTGTATATTTTTTGCAAGTTAGACAATGTGCGGGAGTTTCTTTGAAACTTCGACAACAACAAAAAATAAAATGATGAATTGTGAATGTCAGAGAGTGGTTGCTTCTGTCTGCCCCAGCGTACCTGAGGCGGTTCTTGAGTGTGTGAAGGGGCAGGGAGGGGGAGGTAATGGAACTTCAGGTGATTTTCATAATTTTGAACAGGCACATTTTTTTTGTTAACAACATACAAAACATACAACTCGCAACATGAACCCAGCTTCTTATCCAGCCAGTTTAGGACTGACCCATCTCCCAGAACTAATAATCTAGGGCTGAATGGAACCTGGGTCCCTGCAGTCCGACATAGGTTATCATGTATCCCGGTCCAGTATTCCTGGACCTTATCACAGGACCATACTGTAGGACATGAAGTAATTGTCTGTCTTCTGTCTTGCATTTCCAACGATTTGGTGTGTCTTTCAGACTAATTTTGTACAGGCAAATTGTTTTTTTTTTCTTTCTTTTTTTTTCAAATTGCTGGATGTAATATTAGTTTAATAAAAAATAAGGATGACGATTAAATTCTGCTAACTCAGAACACCGTACCTGCATATTTGTCTTTCTGAAGCGGTCGTTGAGGAGCTCCATGTTACCCTGCTCCTCTTCCAGCTCTTCTTCCAGCTGAGCAATGCGAGCCTCCAGCCTCCTCTTCTCATCCATCAGAGCAGACCTGGCACACACAGATAAAGAGTTAAAGCTGCAGTGGGCAGAAAGCAGAGGTAGGAAGAGTATACAAATATTCTACTTAAGTAAAAGTACTAATACTTTAATGAACTTTTACTTAAGTAAAAAGTTTGACATTGTAGAATAAACTGGATGACGCCTTGATTATACTTATTATGGGATTGCAGGATCTTTTGAGCTTTATCGCCTTTGGAATGATTTTTTTTTACCCTTTTTTTCTGCTGTATCTCATGTTCTTTTTAACACTAGTATTATTAGCATTATGGTTTTTGTTCTCTTTCTCTTTACCTCATTCATCTCAATGACCAAAATAATAAGAATCCTCATTTGTCTGGTGCTTCCCAAGCAGGTTAAAAGAGAATATGAACAAGGAGATGCATTTGTCGACAGACATTTTGCCGTGGTCGAGTGGCTGAGGGTCACTTACTTTCCAGAGGTGCTGTTTGAGATTTCATCTTGCAGCTCATCCCGTTCCTGCTCTGCGTGGCGCCGGCCCCTCTCAGATGCTGCCAGGTCCTGCAGAGAAAGGTCAAACACAAGTACTTCTTTGTGTATCATGTAACGCTGAGAGGGACCATTTAATGCTTTATCACGGACATACAGCAGTGTTTCCCCCAAAATCCTTTTTTAATGCCAAAAAATAATTAGCTAAACATGCATTATTTATTTTAACTTCCGACTTTCAGGCTTTTTGTAGCTGGATATATCATTTTGCGTCATAATATGAATGTGGAGAATGTTAGTGATAGTGAGATGGGATGCTTGCTACAGTTGCATTTCTAGTCGTAAGTCCATGAACGAGGCAACGTCTGTAACAGCAGGACAGTCGAGTGTGTTATCTAAAATGCTAAAGTCAGTTGAAACGTTGTCATACCATAAACTGTATGGTTAATACAGATCGGTGATGCAGTTTTGCCCTCATTGTTCTCTGTGAAGTTTGCTGGAAATGATGTAATGTGGCGTTTTATGTGGAGTGAGCACTGCGCCTGACTCCGTTTGCTTGTAAGGAAATAATAACATACATAACATAAAGACATCACAAAGTGTCTGCACCTCATGTAGCTGTACAATCTCAGCCTCCAGACTCTTGAGTTTCTTCTCATTTTCCTTGGATATGGCGAAAATATCATCTCTAGAAGCTCGGGCGTCTTCCAACTCCCGCTGGTAGTCCTTCATTTGGGCCTGAAGGAAAAAACATATGGCTGAGGATGGCTGCTTACGGCAGTGTTTAGAATGGGGTTGAATGGAGAATATGTGTGAGGAAGTGTAACCTGTAGCTTGCGCAGCTGTTTGATGGCCTCGTCTCGAGCCTTGTTGGCTCCTTCTATGTGACCCTCTATATCCTTCAAATCCATCTCCAGCTTCTTTTTAGCAGCGACAGCCAAAGCTCTCTGCTTCCTCTCGTCCTCCAACTCCGTCTCCATCTCTCGCACCTGAGGGGGAGCCAGCATTAGTGTGGTGGGATCAAACTGTGATGTAATGTTAAAGTGCCCATATTATGAAAAAATCACTTTCTTCTGGGATTTGGGGTGTTATTTTGTGTCTCTGGTGCTTCCACACGCATACAAAGTTGGAAAACAAAACACCCATGTTGTTTTGAGTGAGATACGGTTTCTGAATGATTCCTGCCTTCAGTCTCCGGGTGAAATCTGCAGGGCTTTTTACGTCACTAGCCGAAACGACGGGCTAACCGTAGCATGCTAGCTCGTTCTCAATGGCAAAACACTGCTACAACACACACTAGTTCACCATAATATACAAAAGAACTACTTACATGTCCCTGTTCTGCAGTTATTCCACGCAAAGATGGAAGTGCGCCCTGTTTAGAAGAAGTCTCCCGGCTAATCCTGCCTTGTAACTGACTGAAGTTAGAGAAACAAACAGCTATCTGGTGTGATCTTACCTAGCTACTGAGCATGTGCGACTCACTACATAGATGGTAAAGAAGCACAATGTCTCACTCTGTTGCTAAAACAGAGAGCTGAACACGGGCGGAAAACAGGCTGAAAAGAGGAGCTGCAGCAATGTGCATTACAAGAAAAATATGGTGTTTTTTGAAAATTAAACCATGTAAACCTATTCTGGTACAACATCAAAATACAATTATGAACCTGAAAATGAGCATTATATGGGTGCTTTAAGTGCAGTCTGGATCAATGAAAGCACAATTCCAGGATAAAGCCTGACATCAGGCGCATGGCTCACACGCAAGATGTCTGCTCTCTGTGTGTTGGCGTTCTCAAAATCCCTTCGCTACGGGAAATATCAACAACCTGAAAGTTGAAGTTGAAGAAAGAGAAGTTTTGAAGAAGATTGGGATCGTGCAACAAGGCCGGCCTGCTTTGTTCTCTCGGGGAATGATTGGAAAGATTTACAAAGAATATGTTTACAGCATTTCCTCTCTAACTGGGACGTGTTGGGACCGATTGGTGGGATTGCTGGGGACGAAGTACACAACGAGATACACTGGTAAGCGCTCATGTTACTATATTCTGTGAACAGTTAACTTCATTTAATATTATATGATGTGTTTTTTTCTGCAGGGTGCAAATGTTCCACCAAAACAAGTTCCTTCCCAAGACTATTTTGCAGAGCCACCGTCGCTGCGACCGGGACTTAGCACCACCCAAGATGATTGGGATTTCTTTTCTTTTTTTCTCCTATCCCAGAATGTATCTGTGGTGTAGCCAGACCTTCCTCCATCTGGCAATGCCAGACTAATATTAAGCGTGATTCTGCACCTGTTTGACCAGCGATCTCTTCTTCTCATCGTTCTGGTCGTCCCGGCCCTGAAGGTCTCTCTCGTACTGGGCCTTCATGGCCTGCATGTTGACCTCCAGACGCAGCTTGGCGTCCTCGGTGGCCTGCAGCTCGTCCTCCAGCTCCTCCAGCTGAGTCTTCATCTCCTCCAGCTGCTGCTCCAGAGTACGCTTGGACTTCTCCAGCTCGTGGACCTGACGGGAAGAGGAGAGAATTGGTGAGATTACTGCTCAATTGTCATAGCAAATCCTACGGTCATTAAAGCCCGGTTCAGACCAAAGATTCTCGAGTTGAAACTTGCAACTACTTGCAACGCGCCGGTCTGCAACGTTATAAAACCTGAGCGTTCACACCAATGTGACGAGACGAGACGGTGTTTGTATCATCTCCATAGAAACAACACTTTGTACTTCCGTTCTAACTTCTGACTTTCAGGCTTTTTGTAGCTGGATATATAATTTTGTGTCATAATATGAATGTGGAGAATGTTAGTGATAGTGAGATGGGATGCTTGCTACAGTTGCATTTCTAGTGTTGAATCAGCGGAAACAGCATTTTATTTATGTGATCAGCCTCCGTCTCAAACTCTGCTATTTTGACCCGTTGACAGTTTGTAACATAGAAATAAAATAGATTATGGATCATTTTATTTCTGTAGTTTGTAGCTGACTTTACCAGCTGACTTCCCTATTGGCTGTTGAAACAGGACATGTTCTAAAACCAGCCTCTGGAGACATGACAAGCTGACTTGCAGCGACACCATCAGCTGGTTTGAGTCGAGCTGAGACGGGCCGGTTCAGACCGCTGCAACGTTCTAAAACGGTTCTGCTCATCTGTATATATCATTTCTTTCATATTAATGTTTAATATGTTTGTTTGTTTGTTTATGTATGCACTAGAGGTGTGACGAGATCTCGGTCCCACGAGATCTCGCGAGATTAAACTTGACAAGATTTCTCGTCGAGGTGAATAGTGTCTCGCGATATCAGTACACAAGTGCAGAGCAGCAGCCTTGAAATTAGCACAGAAGATCCCCCGGCCTTTCTCAGTTGACTCAGAGTTTAGTTTTGCCGAGCGATAGCAGAAGAAAAAAGATAGAACATTAGAGAGTACAGCTGCTCTCCCTCTTTCTCTCTCCTCCTATCTCTCTCTCCCTCTCTCCCTCGCTCTCTCTCTCTCTTGGCTGAGACGCGTCCGCAGCATGCAGTTCACGGTGGCTCTGTCTCACGCAGACCACTCTCTTTCTCTGTTAAAATGAGTTGGGAAGCAGACAGCAAAACCTAACTTTACTTTTAATGATATTAAACAAAGAGAAATGTTCTCCCTTCGTCCTATAATGGTCAGACATCGATACTAGAGTAGCCTACTTCCTTGTTTAGTGCTGCAATTAATAAAAATCCAGGGGAGGAGAAAATAGCATCTGTCTTCACAAAGATCATCTGTTGAGTGTTTGATGGTAATTTATTTGTGCTTATGAACGTAATCAATGTGAAACTAGAGTAAAATAAGCGTTATTTCTCTCTGTCTACTGTACAATGAAAAATTCAAGTACAAAACATTTGGTCTCAACTACTGCCAGAAAAGGCTTAGTTATGTTGTAACCTTGGTTCTCTGAGTGAAAAGACTCTCTCTCTCCACCGTACATATGGAATAAGTAACAGTGTAACTGTTAGTTATACAGGAGAGAAGCCAGTCATTTGAGTTTATGGCAAATTGATAAATAATAAAGGACTATTTTCCAGTGTTATTTCTTCATTGTAACTAAAGCCAATATCGTGTCTTGTGTCCCGTCTCGTCTCGTGAGCCGGGTGTCGCGTCACACCCCTAGTATACACCTTTCACCGAGGCAAATTCCACATAAGTGTACTTATTGTGGCAATACCTCTTCTTATTCTGATTTCTGATGAAGAAAGAGATCAACGCAGACACCAACGCACAAGTATAATCTTCAGTCCGCTTGCGTAGGCCACGGTGAAAGCTCTGTGTGGAGCCTCCGCAGAAGTCCCACTTTAACACTCACATTCTTGCCCACGTCGTCCTTGGAGCTCATCAGATCTTCCATTTCAGCGCGGAGCTGCTTGTTAACCCTCTCCAGCTCCTCTTTGGCCTCCAGCGCCTCGTCCAGAGCTCTGGTCATGGACAGAGCTTTGGTCTCCTTCTCCCTGGCCTCCGCTTCGGCGCGGTCCCGCTCTTCAGCATAACGGGCCGAGATGCTCTTCTCCTCAGCCAGCATCTGTGGAGGAACAGGACGTCAGATTGACGATCAACATTTTGTCAAAATCATATTTGTAATTTGTAATTAATAAAATCCATCTAAACCGCAAAGTTAGAAGATTACATTGTAGTATTTTTAGGTCACTTTATACATTTTTTTTTTTACTATTTAAGATAGCTTGTATATATTTTGCTTTTATTCATATTTTTTCTAGTTGCCTTTGTCTATGTTCTGTTTTACTTAACTTTGTTCTATTTATTCTGTTTTGCACAGTGCTGAAGAGCTGCAAAACTGCTTTTCATTGTACTCTGAGCACAATGGCAATAAAGATCAATCTATCTTGATCTATTTCAAATTAGATCTAAGACAAACTTCCATCTGGAAGAAACATCTATAAAATCTAGCAGAATATCCCCAATAAAGAGCGCTCTTTCCTTCCCGATCCCGATACCTGAAGTTGCGTATCGGCCGATACCGAGTGTCAATCCGATCGATACCAGTGTGTTAAAAAATACATGTATTTCATTATGTTTTAAGAGCTGTATACTGTATGAATGTGATATGATTTATCTCACTGTTGTATGGCCTGGCTCAGGTTAAACTCTTTGTGAAACAAACACAAACAATGAATGCCGTACAACTTTCTTTTATCTAGTTTGACAGCAAGTCATAACGGTAGAAGATCATAAATAAACTACTTGAAGTAGGATTTCTTCAGGGCTAAATTACGTGGTATCGGATCGGTGCATAAACTCCAGTACTTGCTGATACCATCATTTTAGGTATCGGTAGAGAAAAACATGTCTAGTTCTCACCTGGTCAAACTTCTTCTGTTTCTTCTCCAGGTTGGAGACGATCTGTCTCTGGTGATCCAGGTCTACAGTTAGATCATCCAGCTCCTGCTGCAGTCGGGTCTTTGTCTTCTCCATCTTTTCAAAGCCGATGGTCTTCTCTTCCAGACGCTGGCTGGCCAGCTCCAGGTCCTTCTGCAGCTTCTTCTTCGTCTCCTCCAGGCCGTCGATTGTTCCGACGTCGTCCTCCAGCTTCTTCTTGCTCTCCGACAGCTACAAAGAAAAGAGTACAGCTCAGGATATAAACATAGTTTCTATGGTGAATATATACATATGTAAATAAGTATGTTTTGTGGTGTTTAAATATACATAAGTAGGAAATTGTAAAGAATGTGTTAAAGATATATGATATCAATCTTCCGATTCCTTTTCGAACATGTTATATGAATTTATTCATTGATTCCTAGTGTCCCTACACCCACATGTCCTACCTGAGCCTGTATGGTCAACATCTGTTTCTCCAGATTCTTGCGCGCCTCCTCATCCTCCTCCTGCTGCTCCTGCAGAGCGCTCTTCTCCTCCTCCAGCTGGCGTATACGACCACTGAGGTTCAGTTTCTGACGTGTCTCCTCCTGGAGCAGCTCCTACATAAAAACATCAGTTCAGTTAGTTTGATAAGAAAGGAAGCATTAAGTGTGGATTGATGATCAGGGCTCAGAGATGCTTGATAGGTCACCTGTGTGTCTTGAAGCTGACTCTCTAGTCCAGCAACATCTTTGGCCATCTTGATACCTTTCCTCTCCGCATCCTCCAGAATGGTGGACACATTGTCCAGCTCAGTCTGTGTGGAGAGGTAGCACGGTTTAACCAGATTATCAATGCAAGTCAAATGTATTTGTTGAAGATTTTTTTTTGTCAATTCAGAAATTACAAACACAGAAGAATAAAATCCTCTGTATGCTCGTAATTCAATCTAGGATTCATTGTTAAACAATCCCAATGTAAACTCAGCCAAACATCACAACATTCACAGGAATTTTAATTGCAATTGTATAAAATACAAAAGAAATATATTTCTGTGTATTCAAATCAACAGAATGCTTGTAATTTTAACAGATCATCAATTCTGCTTTCTTGTAAATGGTCCAACTAGCAATATGATATACAGTATAACACAGTACATATATATATATATATATATAAACAGTACAATACATACACAGACTACTTTTTACTTTGGTCTGATAACACAGGCAACTTTGACAATGAGATGTGGTTTTACATCAGTTTTTTTTTTTTTAAACGTGCATTTGTAAGAATTTACCTTCACGTAGCTTTTCATTTAAACTGCACCGTTATAGTCTCCATTCATCAAAAGGCTTTTGGTTTGCACGTAGTTTGTAAAACTAAAAACAAAAGTCTACCTCAAATATAAATGAACAGTTTAGAAATGAAAACATATAAGTATAGAGTAAGGTATACTGTATCTACAGTTAAGATACGCATAATGCATCTATAAGTGTCCAGACATATCTGACATCAAACTGACCTTTTTTCATAACAGGAATACTTTTTTTTTTATTGGTCAGGACTGATTCCACTGTGTTTAATCATGCATTTATTTGCTCACCTGCAGTTTGTGCGTGCGCTCGGCCAGTTCTCCCTTGGACTTCTCTCCCTCAGCGACTCTGGCCATGAACTCCTGCAGCTGAGCCTCCAGTTTCTTCCTCTTGTGTTCCGACTCCGTCTTGGCCTGCTGCAGGCTCTTGACCTCGCTGGCCAGCTCCTTGTTGGCAATCTCTTGGCTCTGCTTGGTCTTCTCCAGGTTGGCTTTGAACTAGACATGATCAACGACAAAACATTAGCGTGGTCAGATGATGAAGTGGCGGATTTTTTAGTCCTGTGATATAAGATAATACTGTAGATTGTGGAAAAGCTATTTTACTCTCTTGGCCTGTTCCAGCTGTTCGGACAGCTCTTCCAGGAGAGTGCTATGCCTCTGTCGCATCTCCTGGATCTGAGATTCATGGTTTTTAGTTTCATCCTCGATGGTCTTCTTCAGCTCGGCGACCTCCTGTTCACGCTTGGTCCTACAGAGAAGAGGAACACAGAAGAGTCTTGACGTTCCCGTTGACATAATAATAATAATATCAGTGGCTAAATGCCCACAGACTATGACATAAATGTAAAATAATGGAGAGCAGGGGAGGATCTGGAACCGCGTTCAGGCACCTTTAATTAACAAGTAAATAAATCTAATTGGCAGTTTCATACATCAGAAGATACTCAGTAACACTTCCTTTTATAGTGCACATTTTCAATATCTTTAGTTTTCTGTCCTGTTTGGTTTTGCACTATTTAGAATGTATTGTACTGTACATATTACTTATCTTTTTTAATGATATATATTACTTATCTTTTTTATCTTTATTTGTATATATTATTTATCTTTTATATTATACTTGTTGTACGTGTCCTTACTGCACCTTGGGGCAGAGAGAAACGTATTTCCAATTGCTTTGTATGCCTGGCACATATTGCAGAATTGACTTGAACTGTCTGTGGTGAGTTCACACGTCTGTAAAAATAGCAGGACAATCGCGTACTATCTATATCTCCCCCCGGATGGAGAGTAAAATGCAGAGTGCAGTACCTCAGTTCCTGCTGGGCAGCGGTTGTATCGAGGGTGTCTTCCAGTTCGGTCTTTAGGGCCTCCAGCTCTTCGCTCAAGTCCCTCTTGAGTTTCTCCGCCTTGTTCCTGGCCACTTTCTCTGACTCGAGGTCCTCCTGCAGCTCAGTCAGCGAGGCCTGCAGCTCCCTCACCTGCTTCAGAGCGTTGTTCTTCTGGCTAACCTCGTCCTCGCCCCTGTAAACAAATCGAGAAGATTAAAGAACGAATCTCAGATGGAACGTGGACATAAAACTGTGACTGTGACGGTATGGTATTAGAAAAATAAAAACCTGGAAACTCGCTGCCATTTTCCACTAAAATAAGATTAGTTATTCTATTTGCGCTTTTAGCTACTTGTTGATATTTACATATATGTCAGAATTACCTCATGAATAGTTCTGCTTTTTTTCAGTGATCTAACCATATTTGATTGTCTACATTATCTTAGAACATCACTGCCGCTACAGATACATCTTCAATGTTTGACTAGTATACAACTTCAAAGCTATGTAAGAACTACTTTTTTAAAGATATTCTCTTGGCATCTTAGGCCTTTATTTGATAGGACAGCTTAGACATAAAAGGGTGGAGGGAGGGGGACAGACATGCAGCAAAGGGCCGCAGGTCAGAACTGAACCCACGACAGGACTGAGCATCTGTACATGGGGCGCACGCTGTACCAGGTGAGCTACCCAGGTGGTCCATTTAACAACTACTTATGTCAAATTAATTTAATTCAATTCAATTTTATTTATAGTATCAAATCATAACAGGAGTTATCTCAAGACACTTTACAGATAGAGTAGGTCTAGACCACACTCTATAATTTACAAAGACCCAACAAATCCCCCAAGAGCAAGCACTAGTGCAACAGTGGCGAGGAAAAACTCCCTTTTAGGAAGAGACCTGGGACAGACCCAGGCTCTTGGTAGGCGGTGTCTGACGTGCCGTTGGGGTGCATCACAGTATAGTTAATGAAACAGTGGCTAGAAATAGTGGTTGTAGTAGCGCACGGAGCAGCACGGCATAGCTGCAAATTAAAGTACAGACATGCAACAACACATTTTTAAGGGAAAGTAAATGATTAGTCACAAGAACAATCAGCACTAAATGGCCGTCTCTAGCGACGGCCAATGGCTTAGGATCAGTGGGATATGAGGAAAATATATAACATAGATATGGTCGTTTTTAGACATTTTAATGCAGACATGTTACATATTGTACCTTTAAGGCTGCATTCACACCAAATAAGGTGTTGCGGCAAAGAATTTGAATGTGGGTATTTCTGTATTGTTAATATTTTGGTTTATTAACAAACAAATACTTGTCTAAAAACATAAAAAAACATTTAGTGATTTGAGTTATAAGTTAAAGACTCCACTGGGTGGCAGCAGAGTCACAGTTTTCTTTTCAAAAGAAGCTTCATGCAGTAAAATCCACCTACTGTATTAGCACGGTCTTCCACTTACAAATGTGCATTCATACCACTCAAATGACATGCACACCAAAGATACGGTCACACATCACAAACACATTCCAACGCAGTGAGAATCAGTGAAGGAATACAGACAGCATGTCAACAATCAGATGACAAAATGATAAGATCACTGCTGTAACTCGTCTGTGTGTCAGTCCAATAAAATGCTCGATTATAAAACAGCAGGTGTGAATGTTTCTTGCAACAGCGTTCAGTCCGATGAGCGTTCTGTACAGCTATGCAGCGCTGCTCTCAGACTGACCTACATGAAGCAGAATCGCAATGACTCAATATCAGAACAGCCATATTTAGCTCACACCAGGGCTGCAACTTACGATTATTTTCATTGTCGATTCATCTGTCGATTATTTTCTCGATTAATCGATTAGATGTTTGGTCTATCAAATGTCAGAAAATGGTGGAAAATGGGTTTCAAAAAACACCCAAGCCGACGTCCTCAGATGTCTTGTTTTGTCAACAACTCAAAGATATCCACAGAGGAGTGGAGAAACTAGGAAATATTCACTGAGCTATCTGGCCGCCCGCAAATATTCCCATTTAAGAAGATAGATCAGAGAAACTTATTTATTTTTTTTATTACAAAAAATTACCTTAAAGGAACACGGCGACTTATTGGGACGTTAGCTTATTCACTGTAACCCCGACAGTTAGACAAGTCCATACATACCCTTCTCATCTCCGTGCGTGTCGTAACTCTGTCTGACGGCTCCACCGCTAGCCTAGCTTAGCACAGATCCTGGAGGTAACCGGCTCCATCTAGCCTAGCTTAGCACAGATCCTGGAGGTAACCGGCTCCATCTAGCCTAGCTTAGCACAGATCCTGGAGGTAACCGGCTCCATCTAGCCTAGCTTAGCACAGATCCTGGAGGTAACCGGCTCCATCTAGCCTAGCTTAGCACAGATCCTGGAGGTAACCGGCTCCATCTAGCCTAGCTTAGCACAGATCCTGGAGGTAACCGGCTCCAACTAGCCTACTGCTCCGAGTAAGTGACAAAATAACGGCAACATGTTCCTATTTACATGTTGTGATTTGTATAGTCACAGCGTGTACAAGTAACAAGGTCACATGAGACACAGCCATCTTCTAACTGTATATAAACTGGGAACTATATTCTCAGAAAGGGAAGCAGTGCTATCGACTTGTCTAACTGTCGGGGTTACGGTGAATAAGCTAATGTCCCAATAAGTCGGTGTGTTCCTTTAACCGAATAATCAATTATCAAAATAGTTGGCGATTAATTTAAAAGTTGACAACTAATCAATTAGTTTCTTCGGCTCTAGTGTGACTCTCATTACAGCTCATAACATTTTCATCAGATTTAAATGCTGTGGCATCCCATTTTTAGGGCTGTCCTTGACTAAAGAAATGCTTAGTCGACTAACACTCATACGGTTTTGTCGACTAATCGATTAGTTGATTTAAGATCTGACAGATCTGTAAAACCTGGTTTCTCCGCACCACTTAAAATCCTGTGTTTACCAGAGATGTGCTTAGTAGTTTCTTTGAAATAAGTCATTCAGTATGAAAAAAAACATACAAAAATATTCTGTTCACTGTGACTGAGGAGTAAATAAACTAGAAAATGTTCACATTTAAGAAGCTGGAATCAGATCATTTTAAAGCTAGAGTGCGTAGTTTCTGTTTCCCCCACGAATATTTCTTAGTAATGACAACAACACGTTGCATCCAAATGACGCAAGCCTTCCGTGATCCCCCCCCATCCACGCAGTTGCTAGTAGCCAAGGAGGACACGGAGGATTAAAAAACATGATGGACTCTTCAGAAGAGGTCATTATCTTCACCCGAGTTTCTGTGCGCAAAAGTTGCCGGACGACACAATCTTCAGAACATAGTCACACTGAGAAATACAGAGAGAGATGTTGAGCTGAAAGTCTTAATTAGCTTTTGATTAGCTTTGTATCAACTCATTTGGCAACGGCTTGAATGTAAGTGACATTCATAAATATAAAGAGCTGAGCTCCTCTGTGGGGGTCTCGGTATCGCCTACCTAGACTGCATCATCTGCTGCTCGTCTTCCTTCTTGCCCAGCTGAACTTTGAGCTCCTCTGTCTGGGTCTGCAGCTCGGCTATCTGGTCCTGGAAGTCGGACATCTCCCCATCCAGCTTCCTCTTAGCCTTCTCCAGCTCCTGACGGGTCTTCTCCTCCTTCTTCAGCCTCTCTAAATCAGAAAAAAAAAGGATGCAACGGTTTCATAAAACACCAAGACACATCTTCTCGGTAATTTCATTTATAGATATATTAGTTCCCTATGAAGCATCCATAACTGCAACTTTCTCATAAATTTGATACATCGTTTTATGTATTCATTCTTGTCCTTAAGTGCTTTTACTGGCTATTTTAATGCTGTAATGTCTATTTTATTATGTTTAAATATTAACTCTTCATTGTCTCGTTTTAATTATCCTTTGTCCCTTGAATGTACTCTTATTCTTTATGTTTACAATGTGTTACTCTGCCCCTGTGTATGAATTGTGCTTTACGAATAACCTTGCCTTGCCTTAATTAAAAACAAAATCTCCAGGTTAATAATTCCACTTTACTATCCTTTGCATTCTGTATTTCATTTTATTCCTTTACCCTCCAAGTCGACCATCATGATCTCCTGCTTGTTCTTGACTTTGCTCAGGTTTTTGGCCTTTTCTTCCTCTTCAGCCAGCGCCACGGTCATCTCATTGACTCGATCGTCCAACAGCTTCTTTTCCTAAAAGAGAGAGATACATCATGAAACCTTTGTATCTTATTACGCAGTGCAGTAAAGGAGACCCTCCATCTCTAATTCAAAACCAACCTTCCCATTTCAACTCACCTTGAGGAACTTAGAGTTCTGGTCTTCTAACAGCAAAATGTCCTCTTCAAATTTCTTCAGTTTGGCCTCAGTCGTCACTTTCTCCAGCTGCAGCTTCTGCCTCGCAGCCTCCTCCTCATCCAACTGTTCTTCCAGGTCCTACACACACACACACACACACACACACACACACACACACACACACACACACACACACACACACACACACACACACACACACACACACACACACACACACACACACACAGACACAGACACAGACACAGACACACACACGCACACGCACACGCACACACACACACAGGCACACGCACAGGCACACACACACACACACACATACCAAGTATGTAATCATCGCAGAAAACATATTTTTTGCATTTTATGGAACAGTAATATCTTGAAATATATTTTCAAGAGTGCAAACATTATTTCATCAACAAGGGTCAACTGACATTGACTCTCAACCCCCCCCCCCCACACACACACACACACATACTTTATATTTTTGCACATTCTGCACTCAATCCATTCAGCCTCCTTTTTCTTATCTTAAACAGCTATTTTGTATACATTATGTTTCTGTATTTATTGTTTATTTCATATTAATGTTCAATATGTTAGTTTATGTATGCAGCAAATTCTACGTAAGTTCAATTCAATTCAATTTTATTTATAGTATCAAATCATAACAGGAGTTATCTCGAGACACTTTACAAAGAGAGTAGGTCTAACCCACACTCTGTAACCCAACAATTCTAGTAATTCCCAAAGTAAGTAAGTGTAAGTAAGTGTAACTTACTTTGGCGATAAACCTGATTCAGATTTTCAGTAACCAGTACATCCCTGAGGACAAACCTGGATATGGGACTGCATCTTCTTCTTCTCGTTCTGCATGCCCTGGGTCCTCTCTTCTTCTTCCTCCAGCCGGGACTCCAGGTCATGGAGGATCTCCTCCAGCTCTTGCTTTTTGGAAGCCAGGCGAGCTCTCATCTCCTCCGCCTCTGCAAACAGCTCTGTCTCGGCCTGCAGCTGCTCTGCTAGGATGTTCTTCTCCTCCATTAACTACACGTACATATTGTTAAAACCTTTAATTATGTAGCCTTAAAAAAACCTGATACAGTTTGTTATGATTTGGTACCAGCTAGAGCTGCACGTTATGAGGAAAATATGCAATATTCGATAAGGTTGTTGAATATCGCGATAATGATATTACTTTGCGATGAATAAACAGATATTGAAATGTACTCAGTTCTGCATTTCTGCTGCTTTCAGTATTCTGCTAAAATACAACAATTGCTTGTTGAATTCAAAACAAATGAAAGGAAATTATTTCCAACGTTCTTTTATTGAACATTGAAATGAATATAAAAGGCAGCACTAAAAAAGAACGACAGTTACATTTTAAAATGCAGTTTTCTACTAATAAAAACATCTCTGAGTGTCTTTCGTGATATGCCAAAGTCTTTTGCGATATGAGCTAGTTGATGTTGCGATGACGATAAAAAAAACAACAATATATTGTGCAGCCCTAGTACCAGTGCAGTAGTAGTAGCAGTATTGCTGCGGTTGGAACTGACCTGCTGGTGTTTCCTCTCCATCTCCACCAGCTCTCCCTCCACCTTGGTCTGCTTCTCCTTCACCTTGACCAGCTCCTCATCTTTAGCCTGCATCTCCTCCTCCTGCCTGGTCACCTGCAGCAGAGGCTTCACCTGCAGGTACAGATAAACACACAGACATCTTTCAGAGGTTAGTCGTTGATTAGTCTGGATCAACGGAAGTACATTTCTAGGATAAACCTGACATCTGGCGCGATGTCTGCATTCTGTGAGTTGCTGTTCTCCAAAAAAACCTTTGTTACAGGAAACAAACGACAACCTTCAAGGCAGCAAGCTACACGCTGAAAATGGCAAGTTTTGAAGGAAATTTGGATCGTGCAACAAGGCAGGTTTGGTTCTTTCTAGCGGTGGGAATCACCAGAGGCCTCACGATACAATATCATCACGATACTTACGTCACAATACGATATTATTACGACTTAATTTAATATTGTATGTGGCGTTTTCTTTTGCGGGGCGCAAATCTTCCACCAAAACAAGTTCCTTCCCGAGACTATTCTGCAGAGCCACCGTCGCTACGTCTGGAGCTTAGCGCCGCCCCAAGACGATTGTGATTGGTTTAAAGAAATACAAACAACCCAAAAGTTTTTTTTTTTCTCCTATCCCAGAATACATCTGTGGTGTAGACAGACCTTACTCCACAGTGCTGTGGAGATAGGTCTGGCAATGCGAGACTAGTGGGACATTAATAATTCAAACACAAACTGGGTGTTAAATTTACACATCTGCATACACACAAGCACACACCTTGGTGAAGAGTCTCCACCACTGCCAGTGACGCAGCTTTAGGTAGGCAGCGCAGTTCCTCTGGAGAACCTTCAGAGCACTGAGCTGCTGCTGCTTCTTAGCAAAGGCCCTGAAGAGAACAAAAACTGAGTGAGACAACTGTAAAATCTACATTTTTTTGTGATCAGATATTTAGAAATTACTTCATTTCAGTTGAGTAGATCTCAAATGCAGACAGCAGCGGTAGAGCAACCCTTACTTGCGTGCCAGATATCCCCGGCAGACTGCCTGGAAGTAAATGATGATGTCAGTGATCTTCAGGTCCCTCTCTTCCTCTAAGTGGGCCAGGACTCCAGCCCTGAAGAAGATCTTACTCTGGCCGATACGGAACAGGTTTCCGTCCAGCTCCAGGGCTTTAATCTATCAGAGACAGAGAGAGACACTGAAAGGAAGGAAGGTCTACCTGAGGTATCTGAAGGAGAAACTGCTTGGTGTAATTCGAGTAGAGCATTTGTTGCTAAAAGTGATTTATTCTTTCAAATTCTGCAATTGCCTGATGATAAAAATGACACCCTTGTCTCAAAAGGAAGCCTTGATCATTTCATTAGTCCTAAACTAGCTTCTTACCATCCTCTCACAGGCCTGCTTGCCGTCCATGAAGCCCTTGGGAATGGCGTTAGGAGTGAGGATCTCATACCTGGACACAGAGCAGACACAACATCAAACACTAGGATCACACCATCTATCTTTTATTTACTGGGTGCAAAAGTATACTGCAAGCAAGCTAAGTTTAGTTATATAGCACCTTTCACAGACACCAGTCGCAAAGTGCTTTACAGTCCAAAAAATAAAATCTAATGAAATCTAATACGGTCAAGTAAATAAAGCAAAGGTAAAACACCGGATACAAATATACTGGTATTTACATATAAGCCATACATCCTGTCAGACAAAGTGGAAAGGGGGTGACATTTACGATTCTTTAGCCCTATTTACATTGAGATTAGAATTGTCAAAATTGTCAAATCTTTCATTTATAATTGCCAAATGAATATGACCCCAAATTACAGACATGGCAGATTTGCGTGGGATAAAGAGAACAGACGACCTCCGCAATTATTACAAATTACTAGAGGTACCCAGGTAATACTAGTCCCGTGCAAATAGGGCTTTTGAAACACTTTTATACCTCATATCTGTGGTATTTATCTATTTATGACAATTCTGTTTGTGCACTTATGGCAATAATGCACTTTTATTTGTGTTTTATATCATACAACAGTACCTCTGTCTGAACTCCTGGAAGACGATGCGGTTGGGGAAGCCCTGTCTGCAGATACGGATCCCCTCCAGCACACCGTTACACCTCAGCTGGTCCAGAACCAGGTGGGGGTCCAGTTTACCAGCCTGGGGTCATGAGGGAGAAGAAAAAGAGATGAAGAAGAGGAACATTTTGGTGTTTTAGTAAAGGTTTTGGAAAAATACAATTTAATTGAACTTGAATAAGCAGCATTTTTAAGAAGAAGAGTGCTCAGGATTTCAAACAAATCATGAAGGGAACACAAACGTTCAAAACATAAAAAAAGGTCCAAGGCACTTCTCTTGCAAAAAAGTTAAAAAGCCTTTATTTAGATGGCTATTTCATATTGAAAGGGTGTGTCACCTGAAGAAGGCTGTTTGTGCCGCTACACGTGGGTTGTTACCCAGCTCTATTTTTAATTTGTATATGTGTATATATATGTTTGGGCGTGTGTGTGTGTATGTAGTATATATACAGAATATATGTGTATGTGCGTAAGTATATAAATATTTTTTTCTGTTTATCTGATTTTTGTGTCTCAACTTGTTTCTACTTGAATCGTGTTGTATTTCCACTATATCTATGCATATATGTGTTTTATGCTTGCATACATATGTTTTCGTCTTTGTGGAGCCCTTTGGTTGAAATTTGCTTTTAATGTGCTATGTAAATCAAATAAACTTGTACTATGTAAAATGTACTAACAATTTCAATATGATATAGCCATCTAAAGAAAGGCTTTTTAACTTTTTATAAGAAGAGCGCCTTCTTCTTTTTTGAGGCTGCATTTTAATTTGGGTTTTAAGTCACAAACACTGTAGTGTGTCTGTCTTAAAAAAAAAAGCCACCCCTGGGATATAGTATTGGTGTATACTGTACATGATTGTGGTACAATCCCACAGAATTTATAAATGTGCTGATAGTAAAGTTCTCAGTCTAGTGTGTGCTGAGGGTAACTGTGACACTCGTGCAACTCACCCTTTTCTCATGATTGGGGATGATGCAGCGGACAAAGTTGGGGTTGGTGTTCCTCAGCGTGGCCATCAGCTTGGATAACTGCTCCTTGTACAGCTGTCCCACGGTGCGGAACATGCCCTTCTTGGTCTTGTAAGCGGCACCAAACGCTGTCTCATTCATGCCTGCAACCTGGTCCAGACCCACGATTCTGTCGACTGGTGATGAAACACGAGATGAGGAGAAACGGACCGATAACTGCATTAATTCAGGGATACACAACAGGTGACTGATACAACTTTTGTGATGCTGGTTTAACTGAGAAATGTGTCGAGTACATTAAAGCAAAATGCTGCGTGGTGTACATGAATGCAGAAAAGAGAAAAGCCAGTAACTTGAATTTAAATCCAATGTGGATAATATTGAGGAAATGTTGCCAATAAAGGTTGATGTATTCAACTGAGCAGGATTTGCTCTTTTCTAACGTTGTGATAAAGCATGAAGACAGACAATGGTGTCACAGCAGCTGTGGCCAGAAACCAACAGCTGGTTTGATATGACAACATGCCAACATAACAGAAGCTAGTTTCTCTCAGCTAGCCTGCTGCTTAACAATCTGTCAGTCAAATAGGATACAGAAACAAACTCTTAATTGTGACATACATTACAATATAATAAAAAAACAGAGAGGTTATCTGGCTATTTTATATCAACTGGAACTGGATTAAATCTAAAATAATCTCAACGAATAGTAGTGCAGTTGATAATGCTGGAATATTTACTGATGTATATGCATACTTATCCTTTTGTCATCATATCACGATTTAATCCACGCTTACATAACATCCTAGACAATGTTAATGTTGTGTACTTCAGTGACGTAAAAAAATACATGTTGTTAAAATGTCTCTTTAACTAGACGATCTGTGCTCAAATCAAGGACACAATCCCATTAAAATGTTAACTTTTACACCTACATCTGCATGCCAGTTCAGCAGCATCACATCTCTCAGCTTACTTGTGTATCCCCTCTTCTTTTATTAAAAAACGATCAAGAAAATTTGATCAGATATCTGGCATGCAGGTTCCCCAGATATTCCATTCTTGTAGTACATCATATTACATCCCAGCAAGTAAACAAGAACTTTTTGGGGGGCTTTTCTCTTTATTCGATAGTGACAGTGGATAGACAGGAAAGGGGGGAGAAAGAGGAGATGACACGCAGCAGAGGACTGCAGGTCGGATTCGGGGGGCTGCTGCAAAGGACTCAGCCTACATGGGGCGCACGCTCTACCGGGTGAGCTAGAGGTCGCCCCAGTAAACAAGAACTTAAATTAATTCTGGATCAAAGGTTTCAAAAACCATCTCACCAAGCAAATGTGTAATTCAAAAAATACCTGTCTCTGAATTTCAGCCTTTTGTTAATTTATTTGCACGATTACAAAAAGAAATGCCTTGCCTGGCTTATCATTCAAGCAATAGTTGTTGAATTATTAGGAGCGATAGTGAGCCACCAGCACTCACGGAAGAATTAAATGTTTTAATATCAGAGGTTATTACAGCCATGCAAAGCCAGAGGCAAGTTTTCTTTTTTAGAGGGGTGCACAGTGCAGCCAGGACAGGACAGGGAACCAATGATCCCTACAGCGAGGAGAGGATGAGGAGAAGCCAGTGGTACACAGAGGTTAAGTGTTCCTGTGAGTCACCTGGAGCTTCATCGAGCCCAGACACATTGTCATAGAAAGAGGCTCTCTGAAACGTCTGAATGTCTACAGCAACAGAGACACGGACAGAGAAAGAAGACAGCAGAGTGAGAGAGAGAAAAGTGGGCATGCAAACACATGCACACATCTTCCACACACACACATACAACCTT
The DNA here is from genome assembly GCA_023631565.1 of Gymnocephalus cernua. Taxonomy (NCBI): domain Eukaryota; kingdom Metazoa; phylum Chordata; class Actinopteri; order Perciformes; family Percidae; genus Gymnocephalus; species Gymnocephalus cernua. The sequence continues at coordinate 5,016,203 of CM042441.1, forward strand.
TCGCACCTTCAAGCATTGATTAGCAGTTAATGCACTGTAATGATACAGTACAAAGCCTTGTTATTATTCAAAGCCAGTGCTTTAATCAGGAGACAGGTTGGTCCAGAAAGTGTTATACTGTATACACATTTTGCTTTCTATTTCACCTGCCTGTGGCTCCATAAACAAATCAAATGTCAAAATAAAATTAAGATTATAAAGGCTATCTGACTGTAATATTGACAGTGTATTCGCTGGGGGAGAAAATACAGGATTAGCAATAAATCTGTCATTCGGCTCTGAGAAAGTGTTCTAGCTCTTGGTTAGCTCGTTTACACTTCATGTTGTTGCTGACAAACCCCATCCCACATTAAAGAAACCATGAAACTCAGACAGGAAGTGTGAGAGAAGAGAGAATATATTTCCCTTTTTACATTTAATTGGAGGTTCAGTTGTTTCTAACAGTCTACAGCCTTGCTAGTGGCTCTGCTGACATTTGTTAATCGGAACTGAACACAGAGTACAGCTGAGGCCGATGGGAATGTCAGTCATTTTGAGGATATTGTATTGGACAAATTAACATTTAGTTCTGATGATGGTGTCTATGTTTACTGTATGTGTATGTTTGTATATTTGTGAGGCCCTGTAAAGACAAACACATTTCCCCAGTGGACAATAAACACTGACTATCTCTCTCTCTCTCTCTCTCTCTCTCTCTCTCTCTCTCTCTCTCTCTCTCTATCTATCTATGATGAAACATTAAGAATCACCAAAATTAATACATTTCATCCTGAGGGGAACATGAACATCTGAACCAAATCTGGTGACAAACTGCTGCTACTGTAGAATAGCCAAAATCCCAAAATAAAAGACCAAAAACCTTCTTAATGCTTTCCTTTTTTGTACCTCATCTGTTCATTTTAGGTATGGTGTGTAACATCCTTCTGGACTGACAAGAATAAATGCAGGTTTAGTCAGAATTCATGCTACAGAAGAAATTGTACATCAATATACTTTTGTACAATTAAAAGCTCAATGAGCTCCCAAACGCCAAGACATTTTTTTCAGAGTCTCACCGTCTTTCCAGAGCTCAGCCACAAACTTGTCAGTCGACTGGTGCAGCAGCGTGGCCACGTTGTCATTCAGGGGATCCATGTTCTTCATGAGCCATTCATCAGCTTTATAGTCCACCTAAACAAACACAGTGATTCATCCGTGTTACTTTAGGGGTTGGACAACTAAATGTTCTACTGCGTCTCCATCAACAATCTCAAACACCTAGTAGGGCTAGTGAGCCTAGCCTTTTTGGGGGGGCATTTTAGGCCATTATTTTTAAAGGACAGCTGAAGACATGAAAGGGGAGAGAGAGGGGGAATGATATGCAGCAAGGGGCTGCAGGGTGGAGACAAACCTGAGGCCGCTGCGTCGAGGAGTAAACCTCTATATATGAGCACCTGCTCTTCCAGGTGAGCTAAATAGTTTTTTTATCGTACCTTAAAGAGCTACTCACACCACAAACCTCCACACATTACCTCCGCTCTGGAAACAAAGTCCTTCTTCGCCCCCACAGGACCAAGCTCCGCACCATGGGGGATCGGGCTTTCTGCTAAGTCGCTCCTCGCCTGTGGAATTCCCTCCCAGACCCCCTGAGGGCTCCACAAACCACTGACTCTTTCAATAAGAGCCTAAAAACCTTTACTTTTAAAGGTGCTCTAAGTGATGTTATGCGTGTTTTAGGCTACAACATTTTTTGTCACATACAGCAAACATCTCCTCACTATCTGCTAGCTGCCTGTCCCCTAAACACACTGTAAAAAAAACATCTCCTCACTATCTGCTAGCTGCCTGTCCCCTGAACACACTGTAAAAAAACATCTCCTCACTATCTGCTAGCTGCCTGTCCCCTGAACACACTGTAAAAAAAACATCTCCTCACTATCTGCTAGCTGCCTGTCCCCTGAACACACTGTAAAAAAAACATCGCCTCACTATCTGCTAGCTGCCTGTCCCCTAAACACACTGTAAAAAAAACATCTCCTCACTATCTGCTAGCTGCCTGTCCCCTGAACACACTGTAAAAAACATCTCAAAAACTGTGCCAACCTGCACCACCAAACAAACAGAGTTCCAGCCAATAACTGACAAGAAGGATTTTGAGGGGGGGGGGCGCCCAACATTGCTTAGAGCACCTTTAAGCAAGCTTTCTCATGAATCTTTATTTGTGGTATTGTTTATCTTTATTTCTTTGATTGGATTCTGTTTTTACCCTGATTGTAATCTCCTGTAGCACTTTGGGATTGATTTGTTAATGAAAAGTGCAGTATAAAATATATTATTATGATTATTATTATTAATATTATTATTATCATCATCGTGATATCAACTTGCACAATAAGCACATAGCAAAAGACACTCCGTTTTTTTTATTAGTTGAAAGAGATTATCAGTAGAAAATGGCACTTTAAAATATAACTACAATTATCTTTTTTTTTTTAATGGTGCCTTTTGTGATTAGTCTGATGTTCAAGTTCCTTTCAGTTTCGAATTCAACCAGCAATTTGTTGTATTTTAGCAGTAGACCAGAACTGAGTACATTTTAATATCTGTTCATTTATCGCAAGTAATGTCGTTACCGCGATATTCAACCACGTTAACACGTATCGCATATTTTCCTCATATCGTGCAGCCCTAACATGTTCTTCATGAGCCATTCATCAGATTTATAGTGTACCTAAAAAAGTCTCTGCAGTGAGCTGCACTTTAAACCCAAACAGGCTACGGTCAAAGCCGGTCTACGGAAAGCCGTTCCACTCCCCATTCAGCCCCATTGTACCTACTTTGGTTGCAGTTCCACCAGAGTTCCACTGGGGGTGATCACGGTCCAGTGCTAAATGAATGGGACTCTATGGAGCTAGACGGCTAAATATGTCTCTTTTGCCTGATTGTCGTTGAGAAATCTCAGATTTGATTGTAGTTTTTGCAAGTTCAACATGGATTATAGGTCGAAAGTTGAATGAACGAGTACTTATGCCCTTTTGATTTCTTACAGGTTGAGTCGTTGTTGCCCATACCACGCTAGCATTCTGCTAATGAATGCTGATTGGTCAGTGAAGGACTGATTACGATCGGAGATCCCGCTTGACGACATCCGATGCAGATCCAGAATGTCGGAGTGAATATTTCGGCGTGGTCGTTAAAACATTAGCAAACCTCTTTCTAGCGCGTGTATTGACAGTGAGAGTCTAACCTGTCAGCTGTGTTGTCGATGCCTCGAGAGAAAAAAGGAAGCGACTCAGAGCTCGCCGTAAAGCAGTATCTCGGCGGTGCGATGTGTATGACGTCATTGACATTTTAAAAGGCTTTTTAGAACAAAAAAGCCACTTTCTAAATCTAACACCCAGCAGTATGTATTTTCTTAGCCTCCCCTAACATTCAAATTACTAGACAAAAAATTATATGGATTTTGAGGGTTATAGCTCCATTGAGTCCCAATCATTCTGCACTGGCCTGTGAGCGCCCCCTATATGGAACAAGAGTGGAACTGCAACCAGTTCAGAAGTCGGAAGTAACGAGAGAGTGGAACTTCTTCCCTTATTAGAAATTCTTTGCTACGGTGTAATTAACTGTACATACCAACAATGACCACACACAAGGTTTGGCATCCCGACAGCTAAATAAAAAAGTAAACTCATTTAACAAATCAGACTTCATTCATATGTCATCCAATCCTTTATTATTACAGTAAAAATACACTTCCAGAGGACTGGCTTTCAGTCTGTGATTAATGGCTGCTGCTCTGTTGCTTCACCTGTCTGCAGCCGTATGTCACAGTGACAGCCAGATCTGGCTCTAACAGTGTGTCCAAATACCACAGGCAGCACCAGATGTGCTGTATGTGCTACGTGGGACAATAGATACAACGAGTGGTAAAAGGTTCAGAAAAGCAGTGATACACAATGCTGACATAACAAGAATCACTGTTGGGTTATACCTCAACTTGTATTACAAACCACCTTTCCTTCAAGTCCTTCATTCAGTCTGCTATCAGACTTTTAAACCCCAGACAATTGTTTCTTGGAATAAACATCTTATTTTACTATTCTGAGGTTTGCATTGCTTGCGTACCATTTGTCTGGGAACCTTATTTATTTGTGTATTTATTTATTTTATCATTGTTCTTAACTTGAACTGAACGGTGTATACTCATTGCCTGGCCATTGGGTGTTGTCTCTAACATACTCCTGTCTGCTGTTTATGTGTTTATGTGTAATTGAATTGCCCTTTGGGGTGAATAAAGTTGTTTGAACTTGAACTATTACGTGACCGACAGCACAGTCACATCTTACTGGACCATAATGTGGTGATGGGATTAGTCTCTGTAGCATGATGGTGACTTTTACTTGGATGCGTTTTTCAAACGCTAACGTACTATGAAGACTGGACTGAAGCAGGACATAAGAAGTAATTGACATGGTGGGTGACCCGAGAGGAGGAATGTAAGAGTTTCATATGGGTTTTATTAGAATCCTGGAAAAGCAAACTCAAAATGTTTGCACGTATCTTCCTTTTCAGTATCACTCTGTCATGCAGGGTTTATTTGATGAAGTTCAAATTTAATGCTGGCTCCAGCATCGAACACTGGATGCTTGATTTCAGGCGGAATCTAAGATCTTCACATGTTTGTCATGGCAAAGCTCAGGTCCAGGACTGATGTTTGGACACGACCGACCGATGCTCTTCACTGTGTTCATATTCACAGGAAAGAAGAGAAAGGTAAACCTAATTAAACTACCACTCTTGGGATGGTATCGGCTTTTATGAGGCGACAGACAGAGTGTCCTCTCTGGAATGTTATGGAGTATCATTTTCTCTTTGCAGATGGCAGACCACCATAAAAAGGTGAAAGTTGAAATCCTTCCGTTATGTAACCACCAGACACCAAAGACTCAGTCGCACACCAATGTGAACCAGATGTGGTGTCCTACAGCAGCAGGACGATAACTGGGCTATTGTTTTCATGCAATGACCTGGTTAACTGCACCTTCAGGGGAGCTAAGTCTGTGCCTCCGAGAAAGGCTTCAAAACAGGCCAGAAACAGAGCTGTTGCATAAGTAAAACACATGGATGAATCTAAGGCTAGAAAGGGGACATGAATAATGTTTTTTAAGAGCTCTTTTCTAAGAGTGAAGCGTACTAAGGTAGTGTTGGGTATTGTTTTTTTTTTGTTTTTTTTTAAACGATACTTTTACAACGGTGCTGGTGCCTGAACTGATACTTAAAAAAAAGGGGATTAAATAAAGGCTTGTTAATCGCTATGGCCATATGGTCAAATTTTTATAATTTATTTAAAATGTAATAACAATTATTTATTTAAACAGTCAATTGCTGTTAAACAACAAAAAACACTAGATGACAGAATAGTATTTAACAAAGGAGCGGCACTTGAATGCACCATGAGCTTACAAGGTGCAATTAAATGCACCATTAAGTCACATCTGTGTTGTTTCTCTGACAACTCCGGCAGAGTCCAAGGTGCCTCGCAAAGTGCAGCTAGTCTCCTCTGTGTCCTTAGCTCAGAGCTGCCCAAATTCTTTCATATGAAGGGACAAAATGTATCTGGATGGAAGGCCACGAGCCAAAAATAAATGTTGATGTTGAAGAATTCCATAATTCATGTAATTCTTCATAGATAAAAACGTATGTATTTAATTTACAGGGAGGTTTACATTGCTGTAAAACTCAGATTAATCACTTTTTAAAATGTATGTTTTGTAGTCATTACGGTTAGGATTTTACAGCACTTTCAAAATAAGAGGAGAATAAGCATGAGCATGTCAAATGCCATGGCGGGCCAAAACAAAGGGAGCACGGGCCAAACTTGGCCCATGGGCCCCAAATTGGGCAGCCTTGCCTTAGCTGCATCTGTTGTACGTGCCGGTGTTGGAAACCTTTCCAGTGAAATACAGCCACACTTTAGATGTTTAGCTTTCAGCATTTTAACCGTGTTTAAGCCAGCTACTAGCTCAAGGTAGGCTAACGTTACCTGCTGCTAAGCGTAGTGTTAACGTGCGTCACGTGCAGTGATGCCTCTGTTACCTGTAACGTCCTTTTCGAAACACCAAAGTGCAGCGCAGGCATTTAAGTGTCACCGAAATGAGGCACCGATCTGCGTTGTCATTCGTTCCGGTAGATACCGGTGGTACCCAACCCTATACTGTGGTAGTAGGTCCAACCAGCTACCATTCCCAGGAGAGCAGTCAGAATGCAAGACACCTTTATGGGCCTGAAATACAGTACATACCTTTCCTGCGTAGTGAATGATGCAGAAGTCGGCTTTGTCCTTGAGCTGACGCGGCTTCTGGAACTTGGTGTGTGTGCCCTGCTCCTGGAGCACCTTGTCTATAAAGGTCTTATCGGTGGCCTTGGGAAACCAGCACTCCTCATCCAGCAGAGCGAGGATACCAGGTGGGTTGGTCTGAGAAGACAGAATTCGTTTAACACACGTATTCATAGGCATATGAATAAAGTCACACACATAGATGAAGAACACTGACCGGCCGCTCGATGAGGTCGATGCAGGGCTGCAGGTCCAGGCCGAAGTCGATGAAGCTCCACTCGATGCCCTCCCTCTGGTACTCCTCCTGCTCCAGGATGAACATGGTGTGGTTGAAGAGCTGCTGCAGCTTCTCATTGGTGTAGTTGATGCACAGCTGCTCGAATGAGTTTAGCTGAAAAGGAAGCGTAAAGCAGAAGTTCGTTCAAGCTCTGGTGACATGTTTTCTTTCTGATTATTGTGCAAAGGTGAATGTTTTTCTTTAGATGACTTTGATTAAACCAATAAAACACTTCAAATGATCAGACAGCCTGGATCTTGTAAAGGAACAAAATGTCTAGACGGTAGTTTGTGTTTTGTGGAAATGAGTTTGTTAATAAAGCACCACAATCAGCACCTCAAAGATCTCAAAGCCAGCGATATCCAGGATGCCGATGAAAGATGCACCCTGGCGTTTGGTCCTGTCCAGGGCCTTGTTGATGCGGTGGACCAGCCAGCGGAACAGCCGCTCATACGTTGCCTTGGCCAGGGCTTCAACAGCAAAGTCAGCCTGAGGAAAAAAACAGGGTGAGAGTCAGCAATTCTAATCTAATCAAATATAATATATATATACGTACATATACAGTATATATCTCAGATAGCGCAGATATAAAGACTAGAATTAAACTTTTCCAGGTTTGATGTTTTTATCACTTATTCACAGCTAAAACAAATGGATAAAAATGGAATGCAAACATCCTCATTGATAGAGTTAGAAGATGGCACCTTACCTGTTCTTTGGTCTGTGCCTTCTGTACGTAGTCCCGCCCCACTTTGATCCTCGGGGTGAGGATAGCTCTGGTGAACTCCATTACATTCATTCCAAGCAGATGGCAGAGCTTCTGCGCCACTGGGAGTAAAAAATGAGGAAGCAAGAAGCATGTAACATATTGCTTGGTATACATTTCAGATTTTATAAAAAAACGTTATTTGTGTTTTTTATTATCTTCATTATCTGATTTAAGTTTGGTGCTAAGTTCAAATAAACAATCACACAATCAAACACGGCTTAACTCCATTTTATCAATCCAGGATATATGACCCCAATTCTGCATTTCCTGGCTGAGTTGAGACCCCAAAAATGGGTCAGGGGCTTTGTTTAAGTGAGTTATCATGGGTCTGGTCTGACCCCCAGACAGCAGATTTAATAAAACTAACTATTTTATATATTAATTCAAGGGATGGGACTACAGTATAGTCCAGACTGCAGGAGCATGTGATGGTGTTGACATGATCCAAACATTACAAGCAATCAATATATCTTCAGTGTAATCATGTTGCTAATAAAGCATGTGCTCACAGTGAACGAGAAAATTGTGTATATATGTGGAAGTGATTGTCTGTTTCCAACACCTGTTGTGGTGTTTTTGATGTTTACCTGTGTTCTCAGGCATGGAGGCCTGATCCGTGTTTCTCTCTTTCTTAAAGACGATGTTGCCAAACTGCAGCACTGCCGAGACCACCTTTAACATGCCTGGCAAGGATAAGATAACATTTTAATGATTCCCGGGGGCGTTAAGAGAGGAAACAAAGGAATATAAGTATAGAAAGAGAAGGAGAATAAGAAAGTACTTGTGTTTCAGGGCACATCTGGAAGTACTACTCACAGACAATCTCGTCATGGGAGAAGCTCATGATGCGCATGGCATCCAGAGTCTCTTGGAAATTATCTTTGTCCTGCTGGCCAGGGATGGTAATGTTGCCATTCGACAGGAAACGGTAGTTGCTAAAGCCTTCGAGCAGCAGGTCCGCTGGAGAAGGAAAGAAAGAGAAGTTCCTTCTTGAGTATTTTAACGCTAATTTTAACCAGCCTTCTTTATATGCTTTAGTTTTAAGATGCATGTTTTTCCCAGTTAATGTACATTGCTGCATGTTAGGATACTCTGTTTGTTAAAGCTATAGTGCGTAGTTTCTGTCGCCCCCATGAGGAATTCTAAGTAATGTCAAGTAATGAAAACAAAACTGTTTTCATTACTGCGTCATTACTGCGTGTGTTCACATGATACAAGCCTTACGCGATCGCGCATGCGCTGGGAAAAGCAGTTTAAATTAAGAAACGAGAACGAGAGAGCTATTGGGAAATGCAACCAAAAGAGGGAATCGGCCAAGCCATCAGCTGGTGTGCTGGTTTAGGAACCGTCAGCTATGAGCTGAGATAATAGCCGAGCTTGCCAGAACTTACGCTATGCTTCATTTGTGTGGAGCTGATAGTCTTAACTAGCTTTGTAGCAATGTGGCAAAAGTAACAATCTAAGTGATTGTTTGATGAAACATTACAGCGAAGTATGTGTTATATGTTCACTAAAGACAATTCAATCTAGACTCTAGAGCAAGGCCGCCCAATTTGTGCCCGTGCTCCCTTTGTTTTGGCCCGCCATGGCATTTGACATGCTCATGCTTATTCTCCTCTTATTTTGAAAGTGCTGTAAAATCCTAACCGTAATGACTACAAAACATACATTTTGTGCCGATAAAAAGTAATTAATCAATGTAAGCAATGTAAACCTCCCTGTAAATTAAATACATATGTTTTTATCTACACAGAATTACATGAATTATGGAATTCTTCAAGATCAACATTTATTTTTGGCCAGTGGCCTTCCATCCAGATACATTTTGTCCCTTCATATGAAAGAATGTGAACACCTCTGCTCTAGTGAGTAAGCAGATAAGTGAGGGAGAGATCAAGGAACCTTTGAAATCCACTAGGTAATAAAAGAAATGCGCTATCTGAACACGTTCTGCATCATCATGAAACAATGTACTAACAAGCTCAATTAAAAGTTAACGAGGATGATGAGTTGGCCGGTGCTAATTCAAACCAGCGTTCTTTAGGTCTGTTCCTCGCCTGAAGCAAACTGGCACAAACATATAAACCTCACTGTAATTGCTGAGATGCTTTTGTTTATCCTTATAGCAGTTGTCAGACACTCACTCCGGAGATGCTCTCCAGCCCCTGCCAGCAGGCGGTAGAAAATGTGGAAGGTCCTCTCATCTTTGGCCTGTCTGATGGCCCTCGACTTCTCCAGAAGGTCTGAGAGCAAAGGTTAAGGACTGGACGAGAAAATTACAACATGAAAAAAAACTGATAGTAAAACTGATACTTTCACTGTTGTAGTAAATAGTAGGAAAAAAGACCACATTGTTGCAGAATTTCTGCTCATGAGGAACAACAGGTTGATATCCAAGATCTTAGAAGAATCTTGCAACAAAGAAGTATTATCCTGCGGAGCCATACCCATTATTTTCCTCACGATGCATGAATAAACTTGAATGAAAATGAGGAATAGCTGTAAAAATGTGGTTTCTTTAGAGCTTGGTCCCCTCTAGCGCTGTCTGGAGAATAAGCTGAACAGCGATTGACATTCTTGTGGTGAGCATAAGCCGTGGTGAGTCGTACAGCCTAACCACTGCTCTCAGATCTAAACTCAATGTGTACCCTGTCTTTTAGCTTCCTTTGTTGTGTTAAAAACAATCCTTTGAGCGTCTGCTCCTTCAGCCTGTCCCAGGAATAAGGATACAAGTTTCAATATTGGCCCCGACAATGTATCCTGTGACGTCAAAGTTGATTCTGATGAACTTCCCCTGCAGGAAACAAGATGCATGTTAAAAACAGGTTAATCAGAAGAGTATATGATGTTGATGTGTACTTCACTGTGTGTGTGTAACTTAAAAAATCGAAGCTTCCGACACTTTTTTCTCCCTTCTAGGTGGCAGGAGTGAAAATGAGTCTTCCTCAACATTTGTTCTGGTTTTAGAACGATGAAGACAGCTGGAGAACAAAATAGGATGTTGGCTCTGCAGAGTGTGTGTGTGTGTGTGTGTGTGTGTGTGTGTGTGTGTGTGTGTGTGTCTGTGTGTGTGTGTGTGTGTGTGTGTGTCATATATGTATTCTCCCTTTGGACATTGTTGCATTCTAAATACCACTTTGTGGATTCTTGCAGATTGCAACAGTAGAGTAACAAAATGCCCATATTAGGAAAAGCCAGGTAAACAGTCAGAAAGAATCTCAGGCATGTCTGTGGTTTCCTGACAGTGAATGAATGTGTGTACGTAAGTGTGTGTGTGTGTGTGTGTGTGTGTGTGTGTGTGTGTGTGTGTGTGTGTGTGTGTGAATATGTGTGCCCATCTGTCCACAGCCGGTGATTCATGAGGACTGAACACAACAGGGTGGTTAACGTCGGCCACATGGTTTACTTTTAAAATGCTTAAAACGACAATTGCTGTAATTCCTGTAACTCATCACTACAAGATCAGAGATAATATATATATATATATATATATATATATATATATATATATATATATATATATATATATATATAAATGTCTATTTTCCAAACCTTTAAAGGGTTTAAAGTGCAGCATCAGTCCACTTGAAAATACTAGATTTTTCAGGACAGTATGGTGTTACAGAACCAGGACTTAGACACAAAATTATTTTCATCAAATATTCTAAATTAAATTAATTCTAATTTAAATTACAGCGGCCCAATACCTTTTAAACATCAAATTCGAGGACTTTCAAGGCCCAATTGCCTCAAATTCAACACGGCATAGTTTGAGACACGGATTAAAGTCCGAGAACAATCAGGCTTTAACGAAGATCACAGACAACTTTAGAAAAAGAGAGGCTTGAATGTGTGAACAGTGTCACAGTGACGGCAGACTCTTAGCACAGCAAAATAATATATAGCATTTTCCCTAACGTTAAGTGAAACAGAAATTAAAAGATCTTCAATTTCTATTCTTGCAAACAAAAATTATAAATTCAGGCACCACTTTCAATGACCTATGTCTATTATTAATGTCTATTTTCCAAACCTTTAAAGGGTTGATTGTTTCCCCCTCAAATCTACAAACTTTTAAAGGACCAATGGAACAAAGGATTTCAAGTAACCGCAGAAACCAAGAAATTTAAAAAGCCCAGAAAGAAATATTGGCAGAATGGCATTGGATGACATGAAGCAGGAGGGCTTGGGTTTAGATTATGTACATGTCTTTGTACGTATCTGTTTATGCAAATGTAAACTTCACTGCCAGCCAATGTGGAGTAAATCTGTTTCCCTTCTGGATACTATCTGTACATATGTTTAAATCAAACAAATGATCATTTAAACAGGAACCGTGAACTCACAAAGCGAGACGAATTGTCATTTTTCACTGTCTTGGCATTGCCAAACGATTCGAGGATGGGGTTGGCTTGCAGGAGCTGGCGTTCCAGCTCACCCTGTGGAGAAAGACAGAGAGGTAAGAAGCCAAATCGCTGTCAAACATTTCTTATGTCTGGCACCACGTAATGAGTCTTTTTATCACTATTTATCATGTATTTCAGTGCCTGCCAAAACATACACGAGCTGGTGAGACACAACCAATTCTTCGCAACAGAGCAGCAAGAGAAAAATTGGAGCCACGTTAATATGCTAAACCCATCTTAGGGAAAGTCAGCAATTTATCAAGGCTCTGTTGGCTTTACTTTAGTCGACTGCAGTACAATGTGATTTTTGTCAGGGGAACTCAACAAGTCGGATGTGCCAAGACATCCAAACAGTTCGACAGAAACTCGTGAAACCACAAAGGCAATACAGCGAGTGTGTTTCGACACATGCCCTACAGTGATTGGTTCTTGGCGATGAGGGAGAGCCTTCTTCCGGCCTGCGCATTCCTTTGGTTGTGATGATATACCCTATATATCTGAAGACTTTACCACCATGATGGTAATGATGGCTTCCTCCCAAATCTTAAAACCTGGGTAGATAGGCGGTTCCCTACAGCTCCAGTAACCTCCACTTTCCCCTACACAATCTCCTCTAACCAGGGCAGTGGCAGGACAGAAATAGCCCCTACAGCACATCAGGTCTTGCCTTGAACTGACTCCAGGATACTGGACTCTGACTTGCCCAGAGGGAACAGAGTGGCTGGCAGATGCTATAAACCAGCTTGAAATGGCCATCGAAAGAAAAATGGCACTACCTGTAGCCCTACTTCGATGTGTTGTTAAACAGAAAGCAAGAAAAGAGAAACCGACAGTGAATTTTGTGACTTGCAGCAGAGATAGAGTACGGACACCCAAAGATGAATGAGTGGCGTCCTGAATCGCCATGCACAACCAAGATCTGCACACTACATGACCACAATCTGATCCCATAACTTCCATCAAGTCCAAAATCTGAGTGTGCACCTATATACAGAGGTTCAGTCTATGACGCAGCGGCCGCAGGTTCGGTTTCTGACCTGTGGCCCTTTGCTGCATGTCATCCCCCCCCCTCTCTCTCCCATTTCAAGTCTAAGCTGTCCTGTCAAAAATCAAGGCCTAAAAATGCCACAAATATCTTGAAAAAAAAGCAGAAAAAAAGAAGATAGAAGTAGCTGCTCAAACAAGTAATCATGTCAACGTCATAACTGAAAAACATCATTATTTTGTATCGACACCCTGTGTTCTTGCAGAAAATTGTGAATAAAAGTGGGGAAATAATGTCTCCCTTGGCCTTATATTATAGCATCAACTCAACTCGCTTAAATAAGTTATTCAGACTTGATCAGCACGACGAGGAAACAGGCTCCAGAACAAAATTCAATAAGATTCTGACTCTCACTCTGCTAGAGATCTACATAGAAAGTCTGAATGTGTTGATACCTGAATGCAGGAAAGCTCCAGTAAAACCCATCTCTCGTGGGTGTCTGGTTTTACTGAGGGAAATAAGAAGTAACTATCCACCTCCTCATTTTCTTCCTTTATCTTTATATTTCAGGCTCTGATTGACATATAACAACACAGAAACCGGTGCATATGTCCCTGTGTAACTAAAGAATAAACAGGCATTCCCATTTGTCTTTCTCACTGAAAGAAATGGGTCTGCTTTACCTCTTCTCCACTACTTCATCTCCCCCCTTTCCAAACCTCTCTCCTCCAACTTATCTTCGCTCTACCTCGATCCCTGGTTCTAAATTCCTCTGGCCTCTGCTCAGAGGCAGCCGTAATGCAACGCAGAAGGAAAGCAGCATTAAGGAGGTGAGTGTGGATCGTGTACGCTGGCAGGGGAGCACTGAGACGCTGAGTTACGGCTACTGAAAGAAAGCACATTAAACTAGCATTCACTTGGATTGTGTGTGCTCAAAGCTGCAGGTTATAGGTTGCAGCCAAGACTCTGCTTCTTTAGTTATTAGATTTAGAGAGGACACAGAAACATCAGGATTTGGTTTAGGGGAGAAAGAAAAATAGCTGCGGGATAAATTAAGAATCTGAGAAGAGGTGAGCCAGAAAATATCAAGTTTTGTAGAGAAAACAAGAGACAGAAGATGGAGTTCAGTAATGTGTTAGCAGAGTCTCATTTATCATCATAATCATAATTATTATAGCAGTGGGTATAATGGAATGACATGATGAACAGTGGCAATAATAATAACAGTAAAGATAATAGAACTACAAATAATAATAAAAATAATAGTAGAAGCAGTGGCCGTCGAGCAGGACAATGGCAGCAGGCGCAGCCGTGATCCAGGTGCCACCACAATCCAAGGAAGGATTATTAACTACACACATGCATCTAAAGTACATCACCAATGGAAAACATGCATGAACATATGAAAGATTTGATTAACTGCCATCATGTTTCATCATCTTTGATATCTTCATTTTACATGTAGTATCATATAGTTAATTCACTAAAATGTATAAAGATAAAGCTGGGCATTTAACTTTTGAGGAGAGATGTTTAGTGTGGCTGTGGTCTGATTTCACAGTTCAAGTGCTCCTCCTAAACACCATGTATACATCCTAGAAACAGAAGGCTGATGGATCTAGAAAGAGTCGACAGGCACTTAATGTCAACAGTTCTAATGACTTTTGGATTTGACTGACATGTGTTTCTAATAAAACACCTCTATTTCCAGCTGTTCTAATAAACCTGAAACCAACTGATAAAACACAGTGTTACAGCATCGTGAGCCTGCTGGTTTACTGGCAGATTCAGTGGCCTTCTAATAATTATGTGAGAAGACTGAGCCAGCACAAACACATACCTCATGAAGAGAGAAGCTTAGATTAGTCAGTCAACATCATTATGGAAGCGGTCGACATTTAGAGAAGAAGGGCATGCACATTCACGCAAACACCCAAAACGGACCACACACACATTTTTTAGTTTTTTTTGAGAAAGCGGGAGATACACTTGCCTGGAGCTTGAATGCTTTGGGAGATTCGGGCTGTTTGTTATGGATAAACAAATGCAAGTGTTAAAACCTGAAGTGCTTATGTCAGACACAAGCCACAGGAAACAGAACACCAGTACACACTAGGCCCAGCGTTGGTTACACTCTCGCAGCACGGCAATACATGACATGAAGCAGGAGGAGCGACCAGTCAGGCTAAATTAAAATCTATTAGGTTAGCTGTGGATTAATACACACAACTTATCAGCAGAATATCAAAACTAAGCTATGCACTTTCATTTTGACTAGAACACATTAACAAATTACAGTTCAATAATTGAATAGTTTGACATGTTGGGAAATACACTCATACACTTATCGCTTTCTGGTGGAGAGTGACAAAAGAAGATCAATACCACTCTCATGTCTGTACAGTAAATATGAAGCTACAGCCAGCAGCAGGTTAGCTTAGCTTAGCACAATGACTGGAAACAGGGGGAAACAGCTAGCCTGGCTCTGTCCAAAGGAAACGAAATCCACCTGCCACTGCCGGCTTCTCTATAGCTCACTAATGAACACGTTAAATCATGTTCATTTAATCTGTGCGAAAACAGAAGTGTAAAAAAATGTCAATTTGCTGTTTTATTTGTATTGTATAGGGCTGAATGATTAATTGTTTTCAAATCGCAATCGTAATTTTGAAAGACTGCAATTAGTTAGATTAATCGAATGTGCGACATTTGGTTTGACATATTTTATTCCTCTTTTTATTATTAGATTTACTGTTTATTTCATAAGATAACTGCTGGAATAATGTTACATATCACAGATTGTTCACAGAAATGTCCCATTTTCAGTGGATTACTTTATTTAACGTTATCGCAGAAGGTGCAATATGTAGATGCTGCTATTGAACTGAGGCATATCGGAAATATCAGTTTACAGGAAAATACTGATATTTTTTATTGGAATAGTTTTTTTATAATTATTATTATAACTTTAGCTTTTATGATAAATGTTCCGTGTTTGCATTGCAGGTCATATCTATGTTCTCATCCCTGCATAAGAATATGGAGCCGTTTTGATGGTGGTTCATGTTATAATGTTCCATGACGTTTTATCTGTTACACAGTGAAAATTAAACTTCAGCTAATGTTTTTTTAAAGAATCACAAATCGAATCGTAATTGCGATAACTGGCAGAAAAATCCCAATTAGATTTTTTTCCCCAAATCCTTCAGCCCTAGTATTGTACAAAGAAATGACATATAACATGTTAATTACTGAGCTTTAGAGGTGCTGGTAGGTGGATTTTGTTACTGTTGGACAGAGCAAGGCTTGCAGTCTTTCTGCTACACTAACCTAATCGGCTGCTGGCTTTATATTTAACAGACAGATCTGAGAAAGGAGGAGAAGAGAGGAGACAAGAAGAGGAGGAGAGGAGAGGAGAGGAGAGGAGAGGAGAGGAGAGGAGAGGAGAGGAGAGGAGAGGAGAGGAGAGGAGAGGAGAGGAGAGGAGAGGGAAAAGTGTAGGCAGTGGGGCTCTCACAGGAATGTTGTGGTCTTTGCGTCCTTTGTGTGACGAGGCAACGTGGGCCAGGTACTGGATGACCTTCTTCGTGTTCTCGGTCTTGCCAGCTCCTGATTCACCTCTGAAAACAAAGGGGAGACACAGCATGGATATACGCATGGACAGACAGAGGGAGCAGAAGTGTGAGTAAATAAAGAATGAATGAGGGAAAAGAAGCACACTTTGTTTTCACTTCAGTTTCACTTTCAACAAATAGGCTAATTACAACACCCTTTGTTTGGAAATAATAAATTACAGGCGTTTAGCTGTGAGCATAGACTGCAAAAATAATGCACGCAGCAACAGTCACGTCACCAATTGGTTTTGAAGCCACGAGTTTGGCAATATGGCAGTCGCCATCTTGGTTTTTTGAAACTGAACGATTCGGGTGGAGCTGGGGAGGATGACGCAGCCATGCTAGTGTTGTGAATGGTTTCAATGGCGCTAATCTAAACGCTAAAGAGGGAAAGTTGACGATTTTCAAAGCGTCAATGAAGCGAGTCATCCAGTGGAGATTTACCGGCTGGTAAACGCAGACCTCCGGGTATGTACGGCAATACAGGAAATCAGCAGACTTTCCCTTAAGTTACCAGCTAGTGCTAGCTAGCTAGCCTTGGTTGGCAAGGTGCTACCGAACGCTGAACAAGACATTTTTAGGTGACCAAAATGTTCCAATTAACTTTGAAGTGAAAACACACAGTGAGAGGGTCAAAGTTCAGAGACAGAGTTCAAAGACAAGACGAAAACATGAACAGTGCCCCAAAACATGTTCAGGTCTACTTTAATGTACACAGTGCCATAGTTAGCATTGCTAAGCCTCTGTCCTGATTGACAGGTCCTAAAGCATCCCCTGCTTTATCGTCTATTTTATGACTGGGATAAATAATTTACTAAATGAACATCATGCTGTATTGAAGAAGACTTGAAACTAACAATTGAGACCGTAAACTAATTATGAAAATGTGTATTGAGGTAATAAATCAAAAGTGGGGTAATTTTCCCATAGACTTAAAAATGAAATGGTATCACTTTTCAGACCCGAAGCTTCATCCAATATGATTACAGTCTATGGTTGTGAGGCATAGCCACATTACAGGAAATAATCTGTGTAAGTTGTCCACAATTTAGCAAGGTAGAGACAAAACACAACAAAAGCCTAACCAAAATAACTAGTCATTATGGTGGTCAAGAGTGATTGAATGAAGCCAAGGAAAGAATAAACAAAGAGAAAAGGAGGAGAGAGGTAGAGAGAGTGGGCAACCATCAAGCTATATGTTGCTGTTTCCTAAATCCATCCATTGGCCTGTCAGCCTGTTTTGCTGGAGAACCCTGTGGTTTGGTGGGTCTCCAAAGTTTCCAAGCTCTGCTTTTGAGCCGTCCGTAATGATAGCTCTGTTCAGGCAGAGCCATCCACAGCTCCCACAGTCAGCTACAAGAGTCCACCATCGGAACCAGGCCAGCAACACTACATCTAGCTACATACCGGTGGCTTTAGTCTAGCTGGCTATTAACTCTACTGCACATCGATGGGCGACTCCTCAAACACTGGATGCAGGCATAGACTATATGTAGGTCAAGTAAGTTACACATCTATGTTTGGCTTATAGTTGTATAGCGTTGGAATATTCCTTATGAAAAAAAAAGCTGACTTTCCCACATTTTATCCTTTTCTTCTTCTATAGATAAGCAGTGAACAAGCAGGGTTACCAGGTCACATTTGGCAGGACATCTCCATCATCTTCTGTTGATCATTCCCTAACAACTCTCATACGTCAGAGGGTCAACATTTTTTAACTGCTGTTTCAACTGTTCTGTTCTTTGGGATGCAGCATATAGACAGAGACAGGGCACATTTAAGTCCCGCCCACACCGGAGGGGAACACATTTCATCGCACTCCATTGACTTTGTCAATTTCCTTCTAGCTAGCAAACAACTGAAAAATGCCTAAAAGCTGCTGTGTGGTAGACTGGGTAAAGAACACATAACTCAGTTTTTATGAGCTGCCGAACCTAACGTTACGTGTGCACTGACTTTTGTCATCACATACGTCAGTTTTAGGCTAACTATATTTCTGTAAGTTAAGTTAAAGCAGTCTAAGGGTAACAGTAGAATGTGGATAAATCAGAAAGCTATGCAGTATTTTGTTTGCAAGCACCTTAGCTTGCTAACACATAACTAGCATTAGCTTATTAACAGCTGACGCCCTCCCTGGTGCTAAAATAATCCTTTGACATGCTTAAATCTAATGATTTTTTCCCAGCAACAGGCATTTTGTTAGCATTTTAGCCCTTGTATGACACAGGATACTTCACACAGGTTCATATTATTTTTGATACTTCATAAACAACTATTACAAACTACAAACACAAGTACAGTAAATACCTGGAACTGGCTGTTCACACAAGACACGGGTCTGCAAATGTTTTTTGAACACATGCTAAACCACATAACTAACACAATATAATAATTATAATTCTAAGCTAAGCTAAATATGCTTGTGGCATTTTAACTCTTTAACTTTAAGTGGTTAAGTGGAAAAGTGGTTGTCGCAAAGTCGATGCAGTCTTTTTTTTTACCCTACTTATTAAGTGGGTAACACTGCTAAAATGGCTCCACTGTCACCAACAGGGGGTGTCGTTTTCTGAATTTAGGACAGATTATGCAACGGCGCTTGTCTTTGTCATCGGCAGCGTTAACGCAAGCCACATTCAAAGAGTGTGCCACTTAATTACTCTCTGCCAAAGAAATTGAAGGGCCCCAAACCGCACTCATAACTCTGTTGGGTAGAGCTGCTGCACAACCAGCATCCAGAAAAAGCTATTTGAAACCAGTCCTTAAATAAAACAGCAGGGTGACGGGAGCTGGCCAACTGACTCAGGGGGAGAGGGACAGGGAGGAAGATGGGAAAGGGTTACTTCACAGAGGAAAAATAACCAGGAAACTAGGCAATACAGAGGTGATGATCCGTATAAAGTGCTCTCATTGTACTGTATGAAATATTAAACCGCAATGCTTATTTTTACACTTCTTCACTGTAAGGTATATAATCCTTTGAGGACAAGAAGTGAGACCTTGTCTTTATAGAAGGTAGTATAAGATAACCCTCTTAAGGTGCAGATTGTAGAATCTTCAGTTTCATTTTCCAGCCCATTAAGCTGCTTTATTGCCAGAACCACCCAAACGAACAGATCATCTGTCCCAACAGAGAAGTGACCTCTGGAGAGGAGAGGAGGACGATTAATAGAAAGTTAAGAGTTGTGGTACTTACGTGCAAAGGATGGATTGGTCCTCACGATCTGTGCAGAGAAAACAGAAAAACACAATCAGCACATTTCTTTCGGTTTTACCCTTCATTACAAATTACAATAATTACAAAAACGGCATTTTGTGGTCAAGCTGTTGGACTTTAACACTCAAATGCAATGCAACTTAGCCGGTTCTTTTTCTTGGTGCAGTGCAGAGCATCAACATGCAAATACAGGAGAACTGTACGGTCGGGTCACTCCTAAAGGAACACACAATTGAGATGGATTTTTCTTGAGAATAATGGGACACTAAAGTCACATTAATCCAGTGTCTGTGTGTGTCAAGAGTACATTTAACAGCCAACAGCTCATTACTCAGCCTCCTTCATCCAGACTACCCGCCAAGCCGTGCTGTGTAATGCCCATAAACTGACACCTAGACCAGAAACCGAAGCTCTAACACCTTTCATCACCGAGGAATTCAGCCGGAAGACCAGATGACAGGATTAGCTACGTCCACTGAAGTGTGTGACCTCTCAACTTTGAAGGCCCTGCTGCACACTACAAAGACCTGACACGTTTATCAGATAACAGAAACTGTCACAATCAGAGCATGTCCTAATTTAATATACCACTGGTAAACAATATACATGTCACACATGGACGACATCTCTTTATGCTTGCATGAAATTTCTTTTATCCTTTTGAACACAAGAGCCACCGGTACCAGGGGCAACCCACGGTGTAAACATACAACTTTTTTTTTTTTTACCCCATTCACCTGCAGTCTCTACCCTTAACTAGCGTATTATGGTAATTACTCAAGTTGCCCAAGATGCAACTTTTAGCGACCAAGCTTTATTTCATCCACGAGGCCTGAAGTTATTTTAATCACAAAAAAGTTCATAGGAAACAACATTTCTGGGTCCAAGAAATTTCCAGTAGACTAACTGTTGAGGAATGGGAGCAGATTACGCGGTTCCATATTACACTGTGTCTGTGTTAAAAGTTTCCTTTTGTTGTTCAAAGATTCCCCTATGTAGTTCTCCTTGCTCTCTTCTTTTATTATGTTTGAATAAAGCCAGCTCAGCAAAAGACCATTATTAGCTAGAACCTCTAATGGATAATTTTAGTGGACTATTTAATAGCCATCCACTGTACACGTGAATAGTTCAACTGTGGGGCTGTGGGATTTGCCACAGAATAACAAATTTGCCTCCTACCAGTATAACCCACAAACTCCCACCTTGTTGATGTGGGTCAGTTTTCACAAAGACTTTACAGTGCTATCTTTTAAGAAAGACATTTTGTTCCTGCACTTAAGCATGACAAAAAGGATTTTGCTTTGTGTGTGTGTGTGTGTGTGTGTGTGTGTGTGTGTGTGTGTGTGTGTGTGTGTGCGTGTGTGTGTGGAGACCTTGTGTCATTAAAATGTTGTTTTCTCATCCAAATAATGAATGCATTTATAATGCAGACACGCTCAAACATAAATGCGCAGAAATAAAATGTCTGCACACTTGTGTTGGATGAGAGTTACTGCAATAGTGGAAATGATGAACGAGCTGCTCGATTTAACTGAATAAACACGGATCAAAGTTTGATTACTCTTCCTGTCAGTGTTTCACATCAACACATCTACATAAACCTGAAGCTTATCAGATGCACCTGATGTGGATTTTCACCAGACCTTGCACTGCTCCAGCCTCACTGGCCTGAGGCACGCAACACTGCGTAACCTATCATGAGTATGAAAACAAAAAAATACACATTCACTGAACAGCGTCTGAGCAACATCTCTTCAGCTTTGCTTGATTAAAGAGAGACCAGTTTGCATGTGTGAGCTCATGCTTCTGAAATTAGCTCTTGACTGCAATCTGCAATGAATAATGGAAAAAAATCTGTACCAAATTGTGATTTAGTACAGACCCCCACCCCCCCAACTGCAGTCAGTCCAAATACCCATACAGTTACCTCAAGTGTTGCTCTAGTGCCTTAATAAACACCATGTGACAGATAAGTCACATGCTTTGTCCCTCTGGCAGCAGCAGATGTCATTTGTTTGGAGTTGTGGCAGCATGAGAAGGAATAGATGCCACGGCTTTACAGGCAAACACTACAACAACAAAAGGAAGTTCAGGTAGTACAGCCTTCCACATGTCGTAAAGATATTATCATTCTGAAGAAAACTTTGAGAGATAAGATGACCGCAGCTGACCCTGCAGATGTGATCACTAGGATCGATATATATTGATTCAATCCTCAACGATCCAATACTAACGATACAAAGTGAAAAATGTCGATACATATACATATCATTATTTTTAAATTCAACACTTTATATTCCTATAATTAAACAAGTAGTTTGTTTTGAATTTAAATGTCTGGAAGAGCTAAGTAATGAAATGGTCAAATCATATTTTAGTTGCTTTTTGTAAATATGATATGAAATGGCAGATTGGCAAATGTCCTCGTACATTATTATACATTATGATTAAACCGATCCATTTCACACGATATAACTCACACAATCAACGACTGAAAAAGGAATAGGCTAAAGCCCAAGGCTTATTTTTGCCTATCCTATACAATCCTGATATAGGTCATTTATATCTCGTGTGTATGTATGTTTATGTTTTCTGGTAATTCAATAAATAAATATTCTATATGAAGTAACCACGAGGTAAAGCCTATTTGTGTATAGTCCTGTGTGAATTAAATACTTTTATGTTCTCAGTTATTAACAACTGTAGTGCAAAATGAACATAACGTGTAAGGATCACAACGTAAAGAATGACGTACATTTTGTGGTAACACAGTTTGGCCGCTGGTTTTTCGCCATTGCAAAACAATATCCACAAATATATACGATAGACATTTTTATACCGTTTTAATGATATATATTGTCATATTGCCCAGCCCTAACTGTAAAGTAAATGAAGACCCAGATGGACCTATGAAAGTAAGGTTAGGATGTGTTTGATTTTGTTTGTGGACACACATCAGTCCTGGCTGATGGGAAGGGAATGACAAAGGAAAGCTTGTACAAGAAGATATAAAGGTGTGCAAACATACACACACACACACACGCACACACACACGCACACACACACACACACACGCACACACACGCCCCTTTGGACATCCATTAAAACTACTCTCCCTTCATTCTCTGCATCCGTTTCCCCCGCTTACCTGTGATGCCCTCTTTCTACTTTTCATTTGACCTTATATATTTCTCTGTGGACACCCACCACCTCCACATCTAACCCCCCTGAGTTCTTCCCTGATAGACAATCATTCCTTTAATTTACCGTCCTCTTTATGGTGTGATTCTTCTTTAAGGTCACACAACAGAAAGTAGATACTGGCTTCACTTGCCAGAACCAAAAGGGAAGTTTTGTAAAAATGGGCTCTTTCAATAAACACGTACTGATCCATCAAGTAGAACACAATCAGACTGATATCAGACATTTGCAGATCTTGTGATCTCATATGTTCCTTGTTTAACCTTTAATTACAGTCTATATCGCCTTGCTGTGTTGTTAAACATTTCCTGATGGATATGTTTCGCAAAATTCACTTTCCACTGTCCAACGTGACCTGTGCTGTTTGAGTGGGTGAGCGAGTACGTGCATTTATCAGGTCGGTACTCCCACCTTGCCCCTTTAGGCAGCTGCTGCTTCCTACATCACCACAGCAACTAAATGCTGGGCCATATTTACCCAGGATGCCATGCTGGCTAGGCGTGGTGGACCAATCAAACTGAGCATGCTCTTCCCTTCCAGTAGCTCATTACTGCCTCACTAAATCTTTACCCCCTTTGTGTTTCCCCTTTCACACTGTTGTTCTCATTTCCCTTTTCTCCCCGTGAACGGTGCGAAGCCAGATTACTCAGACCACAACAGAGTGGAACTTTACTGGACGCAAAATCACTTTTCCACACCAACAGATGTTTTTAATTCGATCACCTCGTCGGAACTTTTTTGCTACACTTTTATTTCCTCCACAGCAACTCACAGCCAATCATTTAGCTAATGTTAACGTGAGTGAGAAACAAGTTGGCCCATTTATTCATCAAGTTTTAGGTTAGACCACAGGTCTGTCTGTTTGGATACAAGCTAAATACAAATGTTAATGACAGCACAGGAAAAGGCAGCTTTCGGACCATTAAGTATTGGTCCCACAGTTCACTGAAGGGTGACATACTTCACATCTACTTCATGTTCAAGATAGAGAGCAGGCAGTTCTAAAAACAACACTTTTCCAGCTCTTTAGTGACAGCCTGAGCTTGTTATAAATGTGACTTATCATGTCAAATAAAATAAAAAAAGACTGGGTGCGACCTTTTGCTCACACAGAAGAGCATAAATGTAGGCATAGTCCATCGCCGCAGCCAAGGTTCAAATACAACCCAAGGCCATTTGATGCACGTCATCACCTCTTTCTTGTGTCCACTTACGTGTTCAATGTAGCCAGCCTGTCAAGCTGGTGATCTCGAGTAACCACGATTGGACGATTTGAAAATATAAGCGATCACCCAAGCCAGGCTGAAAAACACATTCAAATTGTTATGAAACTGTGTGCATTCTTCGACTATTTTGCACTCCAATCAATTCAAACAACTGCCTGTCCTGCACAGCAGGGTTTCCTTTGCTGCTAATAATTTATCCCTCACACGCATTAAAAAAACCCTCATTCTTCACATTCCAGAGCAATTCCCCTTCTCGCGCCGTCTCCACAAAAGCCCCAGTTGTTACAATAACCCCCTATTATCGACCTCATTTAACCTTGTACAGCCTCAGTATCCCTCTCCTGACTGTAACTCAGATTATTGTTCTGTTTTCATATGCATACATGTAATCTACCTTAACCTTCCTTATATGGAGTTCCCCGTTCTTAGAAAAAAGTGATTTTGATAAACAAAACAAGAGGCAAAAAGATTAGGACGATATACTGTATTATTAAACCTCCACACTGCTGGGTAGAAAAAACATGATAAAGGGGGGGATGACACGCAGCAAAGGGCCGCAGGTCGGAGTCGAACCTGGGCCCGCTGCGTCGAGGAGTAAACCTCTATATATGGGCGCCTGCTCTACCAACTGAGTGATCCGGGCACCCGAGAATCGTTTTTTTTTAATCAAATCTTGAGCCTAAAAATCAAATCGAATCGTGACATTTTCTGAATCGTGCACCCCTATAGAACATGTTTGCTTTGATGTTCAAAAAACACTTTATTTATATATGTATACTGATAATATACCTGTATTCACCCTCTGTCTGAAACGCTCCGTTTTAGCGTCTGTCTCTTTAAGCCCCCCTACCGAAAAAGCAAAGTCTGCTCTGATTGGTCAGCGTTTCCGGTTCTTCTGCATCTGCACTCTCTGCACCGCCATTGCAGCCGGGGAATGATGTAACGTCACTGTAGCGGCACTTTCTACACATATTTAGTATAGCTGTGACATCACAACAGTACAGAAGTCCTGACGGCTCGTTTTGATACTTTCACAGCACTTACTGTAGATAGCACCTGGACTTTTATAATCAAAAAAGACATTTAAATCTCACTTATTAAAATTAAGGCTGGGACAAAATATCGATAAGGCAATGTATCGGTGTCCTTTGTGCAATACAATAATCGATACGCTGGCGCCAAATATCAATATTTTAATGAATAAAATAAGGTGCAAAGGTGCAAACACATGAATGACGAAAACTTGAACAGAAGTTAACTAGCCGAAGAGGAAGATGTTTTCGATGGGACAGCAGTCTAAGGAAAATAACAGATGCCCCAGCCACATTTAAGAGGGAAGTCTGGACCCATAGTTGCTCTATAGTTGTGTCATTTTAATTTACAGACTGAAAAACTTGTGCTGCAGAATTGTGCAGTTTTCTAACAGTTTGGACGTGAATAAAGCACAGTGAATAAAGAGAGAAAAACTGCACTTAACCTTTTCACAGGCATTTTATATTCACTGTTAGACCGATATCGTGATGTATCGTTATAGGATAGTCTAGCAATATACTGATTATCGCAGAATTGCTGTATAGTGATATTATCGGTATTGTGAGCTATGTATAATGTATCGTGTATTGTGAGGTACCCTGTGATTCCCACCCCTATTTACAATATGGGATCTTTAAACAATCTAAAGCACTGCTGTAAAACATTATCGAAAATATGTTAACTACAAGTGATTTGTAGCGTAGAGGCATAACAGTAATTTATTTTGTCCAGGTTTTAATGAGTCTCAGGGCTAGATTTATCAAGCTATTTGCACCTGTTTCGAGGCGCTAATTGGTCGCAAAGACGGACGTAACCGATGCAGGCTATTTACAAACAGGGCACAATTGGGTAAAATCGCAGATTGACTGCCACGTGAGCGAGAAGACACAAGTTGCGCTTTCAATGTGCGTTCGTGGGAGTGTCATGGGGGAAGTGGGAGTTCCACCCAAAAAAGGTGGGAGGATACGCGTAAAGTGCGCCTGATTATATATTCCGTAGTATTTACAAAGACTGCCAGTAAGAACGTGCCTCTATTCTGTGGGGGAAACTTCTCCGCCTCTTGAAAGCAGGTTTAATCAGCTGCAATCGGGTTTCCTCGTAGGCCTGTATGCTGCTGGTGAAATGGCAGCCGTAATCTGAGCAAGACGAAGACATCGGCCAGGCTGAAAATATTTTATCACACTTTGTCAGTGGAGTGAACACGAAATCATTAAGCGTTACAGATTAAGCAGCCATGCAGTATTAGAATTACTGGAAGAAATCAAAGATGACATTGAATCTCCGACTCAGCGTTCACAGTCCATCCCAGCAGTTGTTAAACTCCTCGTCATAGCATCAGCAGTGGGAATATCGCCGTCTGCACTCAGCCGTATCATAGCACCAGTACCGCTTTGCTACAGCGCAATATACGGTCTAGTGGGCGGAGAAAGACGCTGATTGCCTGATGGGTGTCCGGGTTGATAAATACTACGCAAAATGTGGAAGCTTAGCGTGCGCTATTACCGAACTCGCATAAACAGACTGCGCTAGTGTTAGTAAATGAGGCCCTCTGTGTGGAACAAAATGTCTCATTTAGGCTCCACTGGCTTAAAAAAGTTTGAGGATTCCAAACCTCAACCACCAAAAACACAGTCCTCATCCCCTGCTGAAACCAAACTCGTGTACAAAAACATTCTTAGCTCAAGGATCAAAATTACATCCATTTATTGTCAATGGTCCTCAACATTATGGCTCCAGTTCAATGCAGTTCGACCCAAAGTCTAACCCACAAATTGCACTCCAAATTGTTTCAAACTGTTGTTTCAATGTAAACTCTGTGCATGTGGATCAGACAGCTGTCAAACAATCCATGATTAAATTCACACGTATTCTCATTCATCTCATGCTCGTGATAATATTGGCAAAGATAACATAAAAGAAAAGTTAACACCAGCCGTTGCTCCTCCTGCTCTGCAGACTTGATTATGTATAGAGGAACTCTCTGACCACTTCATGCTCCTGCACAAACTTTTCAAAGATTTTTGCAGATTAAAGAAACAAAAAAACACAACTTTCGGATTAGGAGCGTGCTGCCATTAAAAAAAAAATCACTGTTAAAAATGGAAGTTGGCTTGAAAACATGGTTTTCAACCTTTTGGTGTCTTTGAAGCTGGATGTGACACATTTTTTCCACATTGGGGCTCAAGCTCTAACAATTTGCTTCGTAAAAAGAAGTTGTAAAACGCAACTGCACACAGTGAGAAATTCTAGCGCCATGGAAACCACTTCACACAATAAGAAATCCTGAGTGATAGCCAGTGAGCTGCTCTCTCATTAACTACAGCTATAAGTGGTGAGGTTCACCCACAAACCCACACACAATCACACACTCGCACAACTCCCTCGTCACAGTAGAATATGGTGACTGTATTAGTGCAAAGGTAATATAAAAATGGCAGCCTGCTTACTCATAAAGGCCTAGAGGAGAGGACACAATCCAGAGCTACTTAAAACCAGAGGAACAAAACTCTAGTGTGTGTGTGTGTGTGTGTGTGTGTGTGTGTGTGTGTGTGTGTGTGTGTGTGTGTGTGTGAGACAGAGCTCATTCACATTCCCAGACAGTGGAAGTAGCAAACAGTCAGCGTGGTCTGGGAAGTGTTCTGGTCTGTGGGTAACCTGCAGTGTTTAACTGTCACCTCGAAGCTTCCGGACAATTACGATAAGACGTAAATTAAACCCACTTAAGGAGAGGGCTGAAGAAGAGTAATATCTTACATCCTCCAACAGCAGTTTTGATAAGATAAACAGCCTTCGAGGCAATAAATCCTAACAGTCACTTCATCAACGTAAAGGAGAAGACAGACATTAAAGTATCAGGAGACACTTGGGGACTTTAAGCGACCTATTTATAGCTTTAAAGAAATCTTTAGTGCAAAGCAATTAAAACATGTGACATCATTCTTGAGTGAATACAGCTACAACTATCAAAAAGTAGCTATGTAGTTCATTGTTAAAGTGGTTCTCCAATTTAGTATTGCACTACCATTAAGTTGGAGGATTTACAAGAGACAGAATATAAACAGATTGGCCAAAATATATTAGCAGCAGAGATTGAGATATACTCACTTTTAGTCTGTAAAAAAAAAGAAAAAAAGAAAACAAGAAAAGTGGGATCCTACATTTCCCATAATGCAACAAAACAACATCTTTCAAAAGACCCTAATGACTCCTAAATTCTCAAGTATTTCAGTTTGTGTAGCAGCTCAGTTTGGGACGTTATTTATGAAGAGAATTATAAAGCCCAGCTATTTGAATTTTTTGCTCAATCTGAGGCATTTTTCAATTCACGCCTCAGTATGCTCTGCCCAAAGCGTACGTCTAATCTTGTCTTTCCGTTCACTTTGTATGGAATCACGTCACATCTAAAATTCACCTTGCATTCTGTCCAAACAGTGGTATAAAGCCATGGAAGATATTGTACAGCTGTTTTCACAAGTTGAGTATGGTGTGTTCCTTGTGATGAATAAACTGGACGTCATGTGTAAAATCAGTGGAGTGCCCCTTTAAAATGAACACAGAAAGTGGCTGAAATGGAAAACTGCACGTCCAAAAACACTTTTCTGAAGGTTACTTTGAAGTCGGACTGAAGTCGTTCCACCCCTATGACTTCAAGTCATTATTATAAGAATCAATAAGTTCCAGTGGCGACACAGTGGGGACTACAGGATTTGTCCAGGGCAGAGTGAGTGATGGTTTTAAAAGGTAACGCTACAAGATGAGAAACACAAGAGCTGTAAAATCTCTCATTACAGCAGGTTAACCCCTGTTCATTTCAATGAGCAAAAAATAAGGTTTGTAACAATTTGTACCAAACTGTTAAGTGTCAGCAGGTAAAGGTTTAATAATAAGGTTTATTTCTGATATCAGCTGCGGAAAACAACTGATTTTTTTGCTCATAGATCAAACTCTTTTCACTTCTTTTCTGTACATATGGCCACTTGCCACCGCTGAGTGACTAAACAGCTCAACTGCGTTAGTTACTGTAAAGCTGTTGATCCAGCTGCCAGTTAGGCATTCATAGGCATCCATGAGCCTACGAACAGAAGGGCAGACAGCCACACTGAGCTGACTGGCCATATGTGTGTACCAGTGTGTGTGTGTGTGTGTGTGTGTGTGTGTGTGTGTGTGTGTGTGTGTGTGTGTGTGTGTGTGTGTGTGTGTGTGTGTGTTTGTGTGTGTGTGTTTGTGTGCTGGAATTCGGATGCCCCTGGTTTCCCTCCCTACCAGTACTGGGGCCTCTTGGGTGTGGAACAGGCGTCGTTTTCAGCAGGCTGACAGAAGTGACATTAAGTGGAAATGAGGGACAGGTGTGGTGGGGTCAAAATGTGGAGATTCTGTCTGTTTTTATGGTTATTATCATCTACCATAAAACATACAGCCTCCTTTTGTGCCAATCACTAACAAAAATGTAGACTATGCAGGTGAGACGCTGCATTTTCACACTATCAGCGCATGAACAAATGGGTGGATACCAAAATCTCACTGACAGTCACAGACAAGAAGTCCTCCAAACCATATGGCGATATAGGTCGTCTATTCCTACACTCCTAATACGACCCACAGGAGGGTTTTCTGTCCTCATATCTAAACCAGAGGATGTAGCGGCTCCTTTTGTTCACGTTTTATTCATTTATTTGCAAATCAAGTCCAAAAACAAAATAAATTACATACAGCACAGTTCATCATCGGCTGACTTGGCTGCTGCCACACACTCTTTCCATTCAACAGTGGGAATCTCGTCACAAGATGTTCCCCTGTACAACTGGCACACGTGAATACTTTCCAGGACAGGCACAGGACAGTTTAGGGATGTGGCCGGCCAGACGAGGCGAGAGGGGTGTGGTGGGAAGGGACCAGATAGGGGAATCAAAAGGGAAAATGGAGATAGCAGAGGGAAAGATCATGGTGCCACATTCGAGTCAGGAAAACAGAAAACAGATATGGGGAGCTTTGCAGCTATAAATAACATCATGTCACCCACTGACATACTTGCAGATGAAATCCTATGTGTGTTTCAGTACTTCTGATTCAGCTTCAGGGTAGCGATGGCAGTTGGCAGCTGAGATCACAGGCCGGAATAGACTGTCATCATGTGTTAGTGCATTTCCCCACCCTTTGGGAAATGACAGCAGTGTGTGAGGGACCACCTGAGTGAGTGAGGGTAGAGAGAAGATACAACACACACACACACACACACACACACACACACACACACACACACACACACACACACACACACACACACACACACACACACACACACACACACACACACACACACAGGCAGAGAGGAAGCTGACACCTTGAGCTTCCTCTCTTGATGCATGTTAACTTCTCCTCTTTCTCTCGCCCCTTTCAGACAACAGGAACCGGCGGCAAAAACTTTGTTAGCTGTTGCTGTGATTGGATCAACATGTAACATATAAAAGTGAAAGAGGGGGAAAAAAAAACTTGACATGCATAAAATGATTTTATTGGCCGAAACACAGCGTGATTTCATAACAAAAGTGTACTGCATCACCTGATCCTTATTAAACACAACCTCTGCTTCGCCACCCACTTGAGCACACCGACTGCATTTTGTTTGAAGCCAAGAAAAATGGATTCAACCCACACAAAAAAAAATTAAATGTTCGGTAAATTTATGGACAGATATGAGAGTGGGGGCTCGTTTAAAGGCACAGTTTCTGAATACGGACTGTGTGCATTTCTCTGTACATTGAGTGTTTTTGATGCTTTCACAGTATTCGTAGAGCACCTCGACCTGCTTTATAATCAAAAACAGAGATAGAAAGAAATCTCACTTTTTACAATATGGGACGTTCAATGTTTAAATTGCAAGTTGATGATGGCTGACTTTGGTAAGATCAATGGAATTTAACAGTGTACACAATATATTTATAAAAAACACATGGAAGTTAGAGTCTCTTGTGTGTTAAATTCAGCTTCTCAGCCCCATGTCCTGTGGGCTTGTGTTTGGCTTGTGTCTGAGCTGTACTCTACTGAGAGCATTCAGACAGGCTTTTGGAGTCTTTCCCTTTTCAAATCCCACAAAGGACATTTTTCAAATGCTTCTGACGCAGGGGTGAAATGAGAAAAGTCTGGTACGGGGGGAAAAGAGGGGTATCGAGATAGATTGAGCGATTCAGAGAGAGAGAGAGAGAGAGAGAGAGAGAGAGAGAGAGAGAGAGAGAGAGAGAGAGAGAGAGAGAGAGGACCAGGTCCCACGTGTTTCTCACGGAGAGGTGCTTGGCTGCTGTGGTAAACATTCTTTGGTTAATTAGAAGACTCTTTGAATTGTAATATGTTTATTCCCATGCATTAACTGTCTGTTGCCCTGAAGGTTATGTGCCAGCTATATGGCAGCATAGCAGACAGAAACATATGAGTGTTGACAGTGGAATGGGAATCCACGGCTCAACTTCCCAGTCGGGAGTAGGAGAGTGGGACTATAACATCTGGTGTGGGTGGGAGCGAGAGACGGTTTAATGCAGTTTGAATGGCTGAACTATTTGTAGCTTGTGCTAGCTGTAGATGAAGAGAAGAGCAAAACATGTAAGCGACAGAGAGCAAGAGGCAGTCAACAGACTGCATACAAACTAGGGGTCGCCCGATACTGGTTTGCCAAGGCCAATACCAAATATAAGTAGTTAATGGAACCGATATTTGGAACCGATATGCATTTACTCTACAGTGCAAATGAAAATATTTTAGTCAAAATTAACAATTTGGAATGTTACAAACTCCGAAAAAAATTTGTTTAAATGCTTTAAAGTGCTCATATTATGGTCATTTTCAGGTTCATAATTGTATTTAGAGGTTATATGAGAATAGGTTTACATGGTTTAATTTTCAAAAAAACACCATATTTTCATTGTACTGCACATTGCTGCAGCTCCTCTTTTCACCCTGTGTGTTGAGCTCTCTGTTTTAGCTACAGAGTGAGACATCTCACTTCTGTTCCATCTTTGTTGGGAGTCGCACATGTGCGGTACCTAGGTAAGGACTACTAGCCAGTCAGAAGCAGAGTATGAGGGCGTGTCCTGACAGTAGCTAGGTAAGGACTACTAGCCAGTCAGAAGCAGAGTATGAGGGCGTGTCCTGACAGTACCTAGGTAAGGACTACTAGCCAGTCAGAAGCAGAGTATGAGGGCGTGTCCTGACAGTACCTAGGTAAGGACTACTAGCCAGTCAGAAGCAGAGTATGAGGGCGTGTCCTGACAGTACCTAGGTAAGGACTACTAGCCAGTCAGAAGCAGAGTATGAGGGCGTGTCCTGACAGTACCTAGGTAAGGACTACTAGCCAGTCAGAAGCAGAGTATGAGGGCGTGTCCTGACAGTAGCTAGGTAAGGACTACTAGCCAGTCAGAAGCAGAGTATGAGGGCGTGTCCTGACAGTACCTAGGTAAGGACTACTAGCCAGTCAGAAGCAGAGTATGAGGGCGTGCCATGCTAGCAGCTAGGCGAGCATTATAACGTGTGTTCCAAAGTGACCACGTGTGTCTCTGAAGTAAAGGCTGGACTACAACAGAGCTGTTTGGAGCAGTTGGTGAACAGTGTTTTCTGGTGGAGATGGTAAGTCCCTTTGGGGGGGGCTTTGGTCTTTTTCACTTTGTAAACCTATAACGTGCACAAAAAAGATATATAACACAATAAAAGAAAGGGAAAAAGCCAAAAAGCATGTATGAGCACTTTAAGCAATTAGTTAATACAAATAAAACTTAAAAGCTATAGTGCGTAGTTTCTACCGCCCCCATGAGGAATTGTTGAAAGTAATGACAACAAAACTGCTGGCACGTCCACATGATACAAGCCTTCTATGATCCAGACCGATTATCATTTTTTCCATAATCGAGCAGCCCTACGCGGAGTACTACACATGCAGGAGAGGGCGAGACATGGCAACAGTGAGTCGTAATCTACCTCTTGGTTCAGTGAGCACAGCGGTCAAGCCAGACAATGTACCAGCAGCTTCAAAATAGCCGAACACACAAACACACAGACACACTTGTGTTCTCATCTCCCCACAATAGAGAGGAGGTGTGGGGTCTATTCACTGCTTCTGATGCTCTCTGTCACTATTCAGACCATTGTTCCCTAGCTTGGTTCAACAAACTTTAATCACATTCCAGTCATAAACTCATTAGCAATAATTGCTCCGAATAAAACGCAATTCTGTCGTCTTTAACTATCCAACCTATCATCATGCAGAAAAACATTCCTAACAGAGGAAGTCTGGTTTCATTATCTTTTTATTTTCTGTTACAATGCTTGTACTTTCTCTGTGGTTCATCTCAGTAGGAATGCGACAAACAATTATTTTAAATGTCGATGAATTAATCGATTATTTTTTATCGATTAATCGATTAGCTGTTTGGTCTATAAAATGTCAGAAAATTGTGAAAAATGTCAATCAGTGTTTCCCAAAGCCCAAGATGACGTCCTCAAATGTCTCGTTTTGTCCACAACTCAAAGATATTCAGTTTACTGTCACAGAGGAGAGAAGAAACTAGAAAATATTCACATTTAACAAGCTGGAATCAGAGAATTTCTACTTCTCTAATTGGCGATTGATTTTAATAGTTGACAACTAATCGATGAATCTTTGCAGCTCTACATCTTAGTTCATCGCAGTTTTGAAAAATTTCCAGATAAGGATCAAAATGAGAAATTCAGGATTTTGTCAAAAGACCAAAGGTAATGAAACTCTCTTCCTACGTGTGTGAGCCAAGGCAGTATTTGACGACTGCACAGGGTGCGACATCCTATGATCCAGAGTGAGTGCCTGTGTGCAGCAGCAAAAAGATTTGTGCATGTATGTCATCAACTTGTTATATGAAATATATGATCTCCCCTGTTGGACATTTTTGTATGTTTTCCAAAAATACATATATACAGTATACATATAGAGAGAGAGAGATATAAAGAGAAGGTGGAGGAAGTAGCAGAACTCCACTCTGGTTTTCTACTTTTGAATTACGTCTGCCTGGAAACAACTCCTGTGAAGCATCATGGCCAACTCCCAGGTCGCCTGCGGCTGTCACAGCTTACCATGTCCATCCATTCCTCATGCCTGTCACTGTCAACAAGGATTACTTGCTAAGGGTCCCATGGAAATAGAATACATATTATCACTACTGCTGCTGAATGGTCAATGATAGATTTACACACTTGGGTTGTGGCTAGGGATGTAGCCATGCATCGTGAATCAGGTAAAAATGGATATAAATGTGTAAAGATTACAACCGGTTAGGGCGTAATCTACTTTAGATTTCACTTATTTGACTTCAGACCTCACTACGTCTTCTTAGTTTTTATTTGAAGAGATAAAAAAAAAGTAATCATTAATCTTTTATTTCATTTTTCTTATTTAAGATAAAATACAATTTCAGTTGCAATTCTTGATACGAGGACACGTCTGTTGTTTTGCACAGTTTATATAAATAAAGGAATAACTTTCAGTCATTTGTCTGGGAATTACTGGAATTGTTGGGTCTTTGTAAATTATATTATTATTAGAGTGTGGTCTAGACCTACTCTATCTGTAAAGTGACTTGAGATAACTATTTGATAGCTATAATGATGATGGTAATGATAACTATATGATTTGATACTATAAATAAAATTCAATTGAAATTGCTCATTCTGTTAAATTTTTGTTGAGAAAATCGTATGGTGAACTTAAAAGCGTGAGTCGTATGAGGCATCAGTATGATGTTATATCGTGTGTGAGTGTATCGTTACATCCTAAGTTGGGGCTGGGGTTATCCTATAGGTATACATATTTAGTGGATATCTTGCACTATAAGTCTTACACATGCACAGCTTTGTTTATGCCAACAGGGTGCAACTGCTGCACAAAAGCATGCTTACCAAGAGTGTAAAATTAGCCCTGTGCTGTTGGGTGTTGCCTTTAGGCCAATGAAAAGAGAGAGAAAGCAGTTGCAGGGGATATGGCAGAAAGTATTTGGCAATGTAATCGATTGCAGATGGCAAGCCGTCGGGTGGCTCGTTTGGTCCACAGTGGTTCTTTGTGATGAGCTAGGCTGCAATAATCCAACAGGACAAGGCTGTTTTTCGGGTGTATGCCTGTGTGTTTATGCTGGCACCTCGAATATCACAGCGCTAAGCTCGGTAGCCCCACAGGAATCCAGACACACAAGGGGGAGCAGGGTTCCAGGCACAGAGGGGGGACTGTATCAGTGTGAGACTGTGTGGCTGTGTATGAGAATATAAAAATAATACACTAAATGGAAAAATGGATAAAAGTTTATGAGAATGTTTATGACTAATACAAGTGAGACTAGGTCACTGCAGCAGCCATAGAAGAGGTGATACAATGTAAACTAGAATTACCCCCCTTGCGGTTGTATGTCTTCGCCAACCAGTCAAGTTGCAGTTTACATCCCGTGTCTGTCCAGTAGGGCTGCAGAGATTTATCAATTAGTTGTCCATTATTAAATTAATCGCCAACTATTTCGATAATCGATTAAAGTCATGTTTTATGGAAAAAGTCAAAATTCTCTGATTCCAGCTTCTTAAATGTAAATATTTTCTAGTTTCTTCTCTCCTCTGTGACAGTAAACTGAATATCTTGAAGTTGTGGACAAAACAAGACGTTTGAGGCCGTCATCTTGGGCTTTTTGGGAAACTGATCCACATTTTTCCACAACAACTAATTGTTAACTTGAGAAAATAACCGACAGATTAATCAACATTAAAAATAATCGTTAGTTTCTCCTGTCCAGACTCATGTAATACACAGTATGTAGAGGAGACTTTGAAGCATTTAATAAAAAGGTATAAAGTGTATTTTGCCAGTGAAACATGGATGCTTCACACAGATCTTCAACCCGGCAGCACAGAAGATATATATTCTGACAGATAAGGGTCACTAATTCAGTATCCGACCAAATGTGAAATATGGTCACAATCTCCCCTTCTGTTGCTGATTATGGCGTTGAATAATGGCCAGAAAAACATTTTTTGCAGAACATCATGATGCCACCGTGAAGTTGACCTTTGACCTTTTGGATATAAAATGTCATCACTTCATCATTTTATCCTAATAGACATATGTGTGAAATGTTGCCAAAATTAGCGCAGTCTTGACTTATGGCCAAAAATGTGCTTTGTGAGGTCACAGTAACCTTTGACCACCAAAATCTAAATCAGTTCATCCTTGAGTCCAAGTGGACGTTTGTGCTATATTTGAAGAGATTACCTCCAGGCTAGGGCTGGGCAATATATCTATAATATATCAATATTGTGATATGAAACTAGATATCATCTTAGATTTTGGATATCGTAATATCATCAGTGCTAAAGTGTTGTCTTTTCCACGTTTTAAAGGCTGCGTTACAGTAAAGTGATGTCATTTTCTGAACTTCCCAGACTGTTCTATTATTTGCCTTTAACCACTTAGTCATTATATCCACTATTACTGATGATTAGGCTATTTATCTAAAATCTAATTGTGAAGATATTTTGTTAAAGCACCAAATGTCAACCCTTCAATATTGCCGTAATATCGACATTGAGGTATTTGGTCAAGAACATCATGATAGTAATGGTCCTGTGATAAGGTCCAGGTATTTTGGACCGGGATACATGATAACGTATGTCGGACTGCAGGGACCCAGGTTCCATTCAGCCCTAGATTATTTGTTCTGGGAGATGGGTCAATCCTAAGCGGGATGGATAAGCACATAAGAAGCCGGGTCCAGTTCATGTTCAGGTTGCGAGTTCAAAACAAAAACAAAATACCGTGATATCTGATTTTCTCCATATCGCCCAACCCTACTCCAGGGGGGTCCTTAGAAATCACGTTCACAAGAACGGGACAGATGTACGTAAGGACGTATGTTCGGACCAGCCGGCCTAAAACATAATGCCTCCATCCAGTGCTAGGCATAAAAAGTGATATGATTTGCACTCTTGGATAAGCGTCATACTTTTGTGAATGTGTCAGTTAACAGATTAATAAATTCACATATGTCATCGGTAGCTCATTAAACAGAGTGACGGTGTGGATCAGGCAGCCAGTCGGTGCGACACACAGCTGTGCAGCTAGCTGTCCAAGGCCTGCAGTGGGTTGGAACAGTGTGGGTGTCAGTGAGGGGGCAGTGACAGCATCACTCAGGTAACCCTATCTGTCGTGCTGAGGCTTCTGGCATCAATGCTATGTGTCTCTCATGACAACACTACGAGGTTAGTACATGACAGAGGCTCTCTACCTTAAATCATCTCACCACAACCTCTCGGTTACACGACCGTCTCAGACACTCACACAGACGCACACCGACGGCTACGGCAGCTAAGAGTGTTGACTATTGAGTGAACACACATACGGCTGCAAA
This sequence comes from Gymnocephalus cernua, assembly GCA_023631565.1. NCBI lineage: Eukaryota > Metazoa > Chordata > Actinopteri > Perciformes > Percidae > Gymnocephalus > Gymnocephalus cernua. Next base: position 5,053,641 of record CM042441.1, read on the forward strand.
GATGAATCAATTAGTTGTCAACTATTAAATGAATCGGCAACAGTTTTGATAATTGATTAATCGGTTTGACTTATTTTTTACGAAAAGAAGTAGAAATTCTCTGATTCCCAGCTTCTTAGATGTGAATATTTTCTAGTTTCTTCACTCCTCTGTGACAGTAAACTGAATATCTTTGAGGTTGTGGACAAAACTAGACATTTGAATACGTCATCTTGGGCTTGGGAAACACTTTATCGAGAAAATAATCTACAGATTAATCAACAATAAAAATAATCATTAGTTACAGCCCTAAACACACTCAAAGTAAAATGGATTAGCTGGTATACAGGCGGACTGTGGCTAACCTGGATACTCAGACATTTCACCTTTAGGTCTTGAAATAAATACAATACTCAGATGCAAAACATTCATACTTATTCTGTGATTTCAGCCAAGCCTCTGAAATCCATCAATCTGTAATATCTAAAAAATGTGTCAACTGAGGATAAAAAGCATTTTAAAAAGCCAAGATTCCAGGTTCTTTCCATACAATAGTCATACATACATATGTATATAGAAAAAGTGTCTGGGGAGGAACTAAAGCATAAATCAGACCTGATGTATGACACCCCTAACAGAAATATGACTTTATCGTGCCTGAACTCCCCAGCTGTCTGCCATTAAAGACACATCTGCCCACGTGCACATGTGTGTAAGACAAGAGTGTTTGCAGTTCACTCATGCAAGCATGTTTTAACAGGCTTCCCCCATTTGTCTGAAAGTCATCTCTTGAACATGTAGCCACTACACACACACACACACACACACACACACACACACACACACACACACACACACACACACACACACACACACACACACACACACACACACACACACACACACACACACACACACACACACACACACACACACACACACACACACACACACACCTGTCTTGTCACTCAGGCCCTGGGTGCCCTTCACCAGCCTTCGCTGTCCCACCAAGAGGCCTCATTTCCCAGGGAAGAGCTCTGTAGTTCCAGGCCTCCCCATCTGCACGCACACACACACGCACACGCACACGCACACACACACACACACACACACACACACACACACAGCACCCTGGTCCCAGCCCCCTTCAGTATGCACAAAGCCCCCATTGTGAGGTACAATGCTGGCCGCCCCCTCTGCCTTTCCCCTGTACCCTCTGCTCCGTTCCCCCCCCATAACTCTGTCCCTTCTGCCCCATCTTGCTTTTGCCTGACTCCCTCGTTCCTCCCTACTCTCTCTTCTTAATTCATAAATCTCTACTACCAATCCTGTTGATTGTGTCTGTAGGGGTCTGCCCTCTTTTATCATAGCTTAGCCCTTTCCCCTCACTATCCTCTTCAATATTAAGGCCTTCAACATTCCCTCCTCTCTCTCTCTCTCTCTCTCTCTCTTGTCTCTTCCAGCTTGGCCCTCCCTCTCGTTTATGTATTCCAAGTCATTTTCCACTTCTCTGACTGTTGTGTTACCTCATATATCCCCTTCTTGCTCTGCTGGATAAGATACATTTCATATCTAGGAGTATCTGTAGTTCATATAAGGCAGGATATATGATGGTTACTGGACACAAATACAGTATGTGACTCTCTCTGCAGGGTTGTTTATGTTATTTGAGTATGTCTTAATGAAAATTCTAGTAATTTACAAATATTAAACTCTACTTTTGCTGTGGGTTTTTACTGCTCTGTGATAAACTTTATCACAGTCTATCTGACAGTGCTTGTCTCTTCTGAAAAATATATTCTTAGTGAAATAGCTCCTAACACTGCAGGATTTCCTATGTCACTCCCTTTTTTTTAGTCTAAGGTCTCTCCATAGATAAAGAGGGTATTCTTTCCAAAAGGGTTAAATGAATGCCATAAAAAACGCTGTGTATTTACTGCACCTACAGGTCTTGTTTGATGATATCCACACCAGACACAGGACCTTGCAAGTTGCTGTGGAGCAAATGCAATTTGCACCCCATAAGTATATCAACACAAAATGTTTACGTTTAACTATATAACTCACATGCTCACATTGATTTTACATTCATTCGGCTTAGATGGTGTCCAAAACGGTGGGGTAATGTTAAGGAAAACCGTGCAACAGCGTTGACCAGTTAAAGGTGCCAGTGTATTGAGGGGAGGCCAGCCTGCACACACTGCAGCAATTACATCCAAATGTGGCTCCTCTTCCTGTTCATAACCCACTATTTAGCCCATTTTCAAGTATGTGGTCAAACAGTACAAATTGCATTTATACCTGGCTGAGATCCGATCACAGCGCACGCAAGACCACCTCCAGATGACGTCTGGCCGATCCAATAACATTCCAATCAAAATGTGTTTTGTGTGCGTTTACATTTTGCATTAAAATGCATTTCTCTTTATCCAGATACAGATCACACGTTGATGCCAAGAGTAAATTAGGTATGAAGCACACATAAGCAATACTGCAAGATGAGCATGTTGGTGAGAGCTCAGTTTAATGCTCTACACCTGAAACACACAGTAGTTCATGTTTTGTGTGTGAAAGATGTGCATGAATGTGGACTTACTACATTCATTCTTCTCACACTTCTAACAACCACATACCTAAAATGAACAGCACTTAAGCAGCAATTTCAGAAAATGATGCTATCCACATGTCACAGCTCACCCTTCTGTGAGAAATAAGTGGCTTTACTTTGTTTTTATTCAGACATTTTTTTCAGACATGTTGTGCCTACAGTGCCATCTGTGTTGCTCCATAACCTTGACCATAGGGTGGAGTTGCAAGACTGGGCACTAATCTAAAGAAATCCCACTGTAGTATGTGCTTTTCCAATCTTTACCATCTTTGCCAAGCTGCAAACCAAATTCTATCAATTAAATGTTGCCTTGCCTGTTGGAAAAGCATACACACACACGGATAATGTTTGTCGTGGTTGAAGCTTTTGAAGAGAGCTCTGCTGCTGTACAGTATATGTGGTATGTGCGAAGCTATCTGTGGCATTCAGCTCAGAATATAATGACCAGCCCTGATGAGGCCCTGTGGTTTCTTGAGTAAGCTCAGATACAGTAACACGACTGTGCCACCTGCGTGTAAATCTGCCTAATCTGTTTTCCTGAGAAACAACAGCATGAGCCAGAAACAGACAACTAACTAATGAAATGAGAAGGGGGGGGGGGGAGGGGGGATGAATGAAAACTGGTAAACACACAAACAACAAAAAAAGCATACACACAGACGCAGGGAATCTGGAAATCTACCAGGAACTAAAGCCTTGTGGTCTAGCTGGTTGAGAGGTGAAATAAGAGAAAATGAGGACACACTGTTGTCAGTTAAACAGAAGCTTAACCATGGCAACCCTGGCTGTATCCTGACGTGGAGGAGTGATGAGAAGGTGGACATTCCACACACTTGTCCTCCTGTGTTTCCTGATCAAAAGGAGGAGAAGGAAAGAACAAAGCAAACTGAGCAACCACAAAGCTTCCAGCAGGGCTGCGGTTTGTATTTTTCATGTTAAGTGAAAGACGACCAAAATGCCTTCAAGGATGTGGGGGAATTTTCCTCTTCAGTGTCTTCCAAGCCAGAACATTCGGGTTGAAAAGAAAGAAAAAGAGAGACTGAACAAACTAAGTAAAGCAAAGAAAAGGGTGGAAATGAGAGAAGCCAGCTGCTCTACTCTCTGAGAGAAGAAAGAAAGAAACAACAAAATGGTAGGAGATCCTAAATAGTTAGCAACTGCTTTGGAGAGTTAAAAGACACGGCCTGAACAGGACATTAGCCACATTAAATAGTAGTGTTGTAGTACTTGAGACGGGTCTCAAGACCGCTTTTTTAAGGTCTTAGAATCAACTGCATTTTTAAACGGTCTTGTCTCGGTCTCAGATAAAGACAGGATTTTATTTCAAGACCACAACTGCCTTTTGATTATTTTATCGATGCATTTCTCATGATAAACTTATGGCAGTAAAAGAGGTAAACAAAGAAGAATCTTAATTTGTTTTCTGTGGGTGTTTTTTTATGGGAAGGTGGATCTTTCAGATCAATTTGAGGAATGCCTTTGGTTGGCCTTTTCCACTTTTTATCGTGGCATGAAGTGTGGGACTCATACTGGTTTAGTCTTGGTCTAGACTCGGTCTCAACCCCTCAAAGTCTTGGTTTTGTCTCGGTCCCGATCCACTCTGGTCTTGGTGATGATTTTTCGTCTAGGTTAAGGTGGTCTTGACTGCAACAGTGCTAAACAAACTGAAGGAGATTCAGTGAATAACACACACAAAAGTCCCTCATTGCTTCCGCCAAAAAAACTGTCACTCACCAAGTGACACCTCTATCTGACATCCCAGGGGAGGGTTATATTGGTCGCACACACAGAAACACACAAAGGTACCCACGGTGACGTGCCCATGATCAGGGCTGCTCGGACGACTGCGTCAACTTGACGGTGACTCAGCTTGCGGAATTTAGCACAGCATGGTATGGAAAGCTGGGACAGTGGTGACCTCATTCCACTGGCTGCTCTGCCCCCCCCCCGGCCCCTTGTGAGGGACAGCAGTCCGAAAGAATGAACACCGCTGACAGGGAACAGGGGATCAGGGAAAAGAATGGTGGCACAAGAGAGGTGTCCTATATCCAAACATCTTGAATGGTGATAATAGGATGGGAGGAGTGTGTGTGTGTAAGATTCTTTGCATGTTTGTGCTTCTGAGTAAAGCGAGATTTAGTGATGATTCGAGAAGAGACTGTCTGCAGACTGTAGGTAAGGAGGCGTAACTTGAAGTTGTCCAAACCACACGAGATGTCAAAACGATATGTTGTCGGCAAACCTTTGTCGGGCAAGACTGGTACAAGTCGGTGTGCAGACCTCTGAACAGAAACATCTCCACGTTTCTGTGGATTAGCTTCCCCTGATTTTAGCATTTTAGCTTTCTCTGAACAAGCCTGTCTGTGACCACAGCCAGACATGGGAGGGACAGTGAGAACTCCTCCTGGTGTTGCCACAATGTGTTGGCGAATAAAGGATGTTATAATAAAAATAAAAACACCATGAAAACACACACGCAAAAAAGTACAAAGAGGGTGGGACCTAGACCCAGCAATGCCGCTGTTTGGCTCATTTTCTGTAACCAGTGTAGCATGAAAGCATGGCTGAATTAGCAAGCTAGCTAACTATCTAGCCGCTAAATGAGTAAAATTGAACAACTCATTGTTTCATACACACACTCTAGTCATAGCGTAGGGAAGCACATTCTTATTCGCAAGATGAGTGACAACTTGGTCCAGCTCATTTATTGTAACCAATGTAGCATTTAAGCATGGTGGAATAAGCAAGCTAGCTAATTAGCCAGCCGCTAAATGCGTAAAATTGAATTCCATGCTTCATACACACAATCTTGTTACAGATGAGCTTTGTCCAGCTCATTTTCTGTAACCAGTGTAGCATGAAAACATGGAGGACTTAGCAAGCTAAGCTAGATAGCTAACATAGCTAAAATGATGCAATTCCGCATAGCATCCAATCACAAGGATGCGTCGAGGCAACGAGTAATAGCCAATCACAGCTTGAAAGGGGCGTAACTTGAAGGGTCTTGCAGGCTGCAGCCAGTCTCATTTGGATGATTCAGGACAACTTTAAGACGGTTTGGGCAACATTAGCACCATATTAGGGCTGCTTGATTATGGAAAAAAATCATAAGCATGAATATTTTGGTCAATATTGAAATCACAAATATTCACAATATATAACACAATTACTCATTGACTTTTGGAAATATTATGCAATTATTAAATTAAAAGAATCAGTGAAAACACCTTGAACTGTGAAATTTCCCTTAATACTTTTCCCATTTGAACATTTTGTTTTCATTCAGAACATAAGACAAAATAAGACTTTACTTGCAAAGCGTAATGTGCAAAATAGTTTTTCTCGATTTTTCTGTTTTTGTGATCCTTAAGAGGCCAAAATAATAATTTCGATTCATTTTTCGATTAATTGCACAGCCCTACACCATATGATACTTAACAAATATAGTTTCCCAGACATTTCGGGCTCTTATCTTCACATAAGACACACTTTAAGGTCCTGAACCAAACTATGAAAATCTATGAACTATGTGACACGTGGTCCCCGCTCTGGTCCTCCAGTCCAAGTCTCAGCTGTGTGGAGACCCAGCCAGCTGACATCCGAGCCCAGAACACAACCTGAGGCCATGTGATGACAGGGAGCCTCCAGCACATCAGTCAGACACACAAACCCTGGAGCGTCACAGCTGCGGAGGCCAACCAGACAACCAGAGAAAATGTCACAGCAAGACTGAAGAATGTTAGGACGAATAGAAACTAAAAGCCAAGGGGAACTTTGGCAAACAAGCTATTTAAAGAATCAAATCATTTAGATGGGAAACGACATTTAGGAGAAACAAAAGCAAGAAACTAATGCTGTCGTTTCACCGTGATGGCACACAGCAGAGAGGCTAAGGCTGTCTAAACACGGATACACTGGGATAAAGGTTGTGCTTATCACAGCGGTTCTTCTTCAAAAACAACTAGTCAGAGCCAAAGTGGGTCTCAGTCCTATTTCTTGTAGGTCTTCACTTGTAAACATCAAAACTTGATATTGCACACACAGCGAGGGGCAGACTAGGGCTGCAACTAAAGAGACAATTATATTGTTAATCACAGTTATTTCTGAGACAACTAACTGTACAGTAAAATTTGGAATTGTTACTGCTCTACGTGAGCTTATAATTGTAAATGGCAAACAAGCTACATTCGAGTCTGCAACAGCTGCAGGACATGGACCAGCTCAGCAGTGTGTGTGCAGGATGAAGACAACTCTACACATTCAGTGCAGCAGCTACAGTTAATGACAAACTGAAGACTTACAGTGGTTGACGCTGCCTTCTCTCTTTGCCTCCTCATCTCTTTCCATTTGCTTCTCTCACTCTTTCTCTATCAATCCCTTTGTCACAGAGCATCAGCTCTCACCACCCACACTATTAGGAGTTTATAGAACACGTTACTCTTATCTGAAACACAGAGAGAGGCTGTTGTCCAGCTCTGCCGGCAGTATACTGTACGCCCGATATACTGCAGGAACCAAACAATAAATTATAACAAATCCACAAGGAAAATATAGTATATAGTATATGATTTTCAAACTAAAAAAAAAAAAGCTTTTAAGAGTATCTTTTTTTGTGAGCAAACACAAAACAAGGATGTAGGGCTGGACAAATCTATCCTTCTTAAATAATGACACTGCTATGAATTGAACTGGAATTTGAACTTGCGTGCTTAGAAAAGAGTTACAGTGGTTTAAAAGAAAAAAAGCTTTGGAGAAATGACAGAAGACAGAGCCAGAAAGAAAAACATAAAAAAAAAATGTAAGCATGCCATACTTGCCAATAATATTGAAAACAAGCTGCGTATGAACAATGCAACTCAACACTTCAATCCTAAATCCTTTGTCCAGTGTGTACAGTGTTAACGAATGATGTCATGCACCGGCCTAACCAAGTGACACTGGTGATGAAACCTGCCTGAAATGGTTAGCCTTGTACTTGACCCCCTTCAAGTGACCTCTCAGACGGTTGTGGCTACGGTGTTTAGCCGAGCCGAGAAAAAAGTGGCAAAAAAAAGTTTAGGCACCAACACGACTAATTAAGTTTAGGAAAAAGATTGTGGTTTGGGTTAAAACACTCCTGAGGAGCGAACACGTATTTCCTGGGTGAAAATATTAAAAGTATATTATTATATTAGATTTTACGTAATGTCCGGCCGGAGCTTCTGGCCACAACCATGCCCCCACAAACAGCGTTCAGCCTTTCTGCTGATTTGTCCTCTGAGACCCGGGAAGGATTTTCACTATAGGCCACCACTGTAAAAGAGAGATTGTAAAACTCCTGCCAGGACACCTCCAACTGCAAACAAGGTTGGTTATGACTCTCTCTATTCAGAATGTTTGTTTGAAAAACTATCCCTCGAACCCGAGAAAAACGATTTAAAAATCCTGTGACGTCACCACAATGTAGGCGAGCTGGAACTCACGGGCTGGGCCAGCGGGACAAACACTACTGTGCATATTCAGTGGTCACATATCACGGAAGTAAACCTGGAAGCTTGGACACTGAGCAACTCTCATAGGAATACACGGGACTCGGCCATTAACGTTGCATCCAGGTCTTATAATACACCCATGGCCACAACCCTCTCAGGCATAATCAATGTCATATCCTCCCTGACCTTGTGACCTTTCACACACTTTCTTCACACACTAATCTCCTGGGCTATGCAGCCAAACCCCATGCTGTCAGCAAAGTGAGCTAAACTCCCTGCCAAGGAGCAGGACACACAGCAATGACTTCATAATTCTACAAGTAGCATTGTGAAACTAAGGAAGAGGATTAGGGCCACATGTAAAACATTTTTTATTGAATTCTGAGTTTAATTCTGACTTTAATCTCAGAATTCTGACTTTAATCTCAGAATTCCGAGAAGAATTTTCAGAATTCTTTAAAGTTTTAGACTTTAAAAAAAAAGTCAGAATTCTGACACATGAGAATTTCATAAACCTGGCTATGAAGACCAATAATAATCGTGTGGAGCTTTATAAATCAAAAGATACAGGCCTATATCAAAGTACGTTTGAGGAAAAACAACTGTCTGTGATACCTTGAAGCATGCAGCGGTATGCTGACTCAGAGATGGCGTAGATGTGTGGAGGCATCTCGTGCCTCTTCTTCCCTCTGTACATCTCAATGATGTTCTCTGAATAGATGGGCAGATTCTTGTAGGGGTTGATGACCACACAGAACAGGCCAGAGTACGTCTGTAATTAAACATACAAAACAGACAAACATGGGAAATCAATAAACAGTACGAAACACAGAGAGACTGCAGCTTAACATCAGAATCCCTTTATATTCAAGAAATATAAAAAAAAAAACATCTGAAATATGCCATTGTTTTTTTTTTCAAATCCTGCTTGAAAGAGGCAAAATACATTCTCTCTAGCCAGAATGTGAAGTGGATATAAAGAGAAAACACTACAAAGGAGCATGCATGTTTCTAGCTGTCTGATCATCAAGCCTGCATTCTATCAGTACAGCGAGATCTGTCATTAACTACTTTTTAGGAGCTTACATCATCATAGCAGGGCATGCAACACTGTGATAGATACAGAGCAGACTGATAGAGAGACAGACGGATCAAATCAAACACTGAACAGACTCTTGTCTCTCGCAGCAACAACAAATCCCCTGAGAGTCCTTGTAATAATATAATAATGATAAACTTTATTTCTATAGCACTTTTCTTAACATGGTTACAAAGTGCTTTTCAGAAAAAAACAGCAGATAGAAACCAAGAACAACATAATAAAACAACAATGACAACAATGAAAGAAAATACAACAAACAGATGTATCATAAAAGATAAAACACCCAAGAAAAAAATGTATTGGGCAAGGCTGGTTGGGGGGGGAAGATAAAACCCAACAACATATTAAATATTCATAAACACTTTCCTGTAAATTAAACTTTAAAGAAGGGATTTAAAAGATGCTAAAGATGTGGCGTGTTTGATTTCAATAGGCAGAGTGTTGCACAGTTCAAATCAAACACTGCCTGGCACAATGTGAACAAAGACTGTATAATTATTATAAAGACTCATGTTGCAGCAAATAGCTTTCATGCTAGCCTACTTTCTGACTTGTGGTGTTGCATTCGGCTGAGTAATTAGCCAGGAGATTTTCTGTGTGTGTGTGTGTGTGTGTGTGTGTGTGTGTGTGTGTGTGTGTGTGTGTGCGTGCGTGCGTGCGTGCGTGCGTGCGTGCGTGCGTGCGTGCGTGCGTGCGTGCGTATGTGCGTGCGGTATAAACACTACTCGGCTTTGCTGTGGGCTGAATCGACCAGGAGGCAGCCAGGCAGCCAGGAATGAGTGAGAGGCCCTTGTGGGGCAATGTCTCTGTCTCATTCTGCAGATGCTATAGGGGCTTTGCATTCCCTCTATAGACGACACAGAGCTGCTTACCAGTAGTATGACTTTCATCACTGGCATGTTTGGCTTATCCTAGGGGCCTACGTAAATGCCCATCTCTACTTACAAGGGGTGTCACGATTCTCCAAATCCACGATTCAATTTCACTTTCGATTTTAAGATCACGATTCGATTAAATTTTCCATTTAAACATTTTCTTTTCAGCAGTGACGGCAATGCCACAATAAGAGCCACTAGATGGCAGAAGGGTACTTTACAACAACAGTTTGAATTTCTCAAAGTTAACGAAGTGCAATTGAATGCACCATTATTTTAACCAGGTGCACATGAACGCAACATTAACATTAGAAGCTGAGCTCCTATAACTCGCGCCGCAGTTAGGAAAGGAGAACGAGCTAAATAATGAAAACATAAGCATTTTTGACTGGTGGGTGTCAGCTTTATCCTTCCTTCCCAGCCACAGCCTGTCAATCCCACCCACTAACGTTACAGTCTCTCTACCGTAGCTCCGTGCCTAAAGATCTTTAATTTAACTTTATTGTTCATCAGACGTTAGCCAACACATTGATAAAAACAAAATACACATTTGAATAGTAATTTCAGCATTTGAATAGTATTGATTTTATTACTATTTGAATTATATTCAACTTCTGAAATTAATTCCAACAGCCCTAATTCAAAATGAATGAAAATACGTGGTTGTGTGAACGCAGCCTTACTACCGCTGCCAATAAATGGCATCACACCGTAATACAGTACAGCCAATAACCAAATATGTAATATTTAGAAAAACTGTGTCCTAGACTGATCTTTTTTCTATATCAAAGCATCAGACATCTGCTTCATAATTAAAACTACATCCAAAGCCGAGTGATGGCACCGTGCCACGAGTGACTCGGCAGCCATAGGTTCACAAAGAGGCCCCAGAGAGCAGACGGCATACTGTAACCGTTACATAACAGCTCAGGTAGGACACTCAGTCAGCACTGAGCAACTGATGCTCTGTAGCACTGATACAGAAGAAAAGCAGAAAGGGGTAGAAAAAAGAAGGATGGGAAGGAGGCAGAGTGAAATGAAGAGTGCAGCAATGATCCAGCTGACAGAGCTCCCTCTGGTCCAATCCAATTCAGAAGCAACTAACAGTGAATCGTGTTCTCAGCCTTTCTGTAAATTGCTCCCAACCTGAGGGGAGGGGAGGAGAGAGAGAGAGAGAGAGAGAGAGAGAGAGAGAGAGAGAGAGAGAGAGAGAGAGAGAGAGAGAGAGAGAGAGAGCCTGCTGAAATTCTAACTCTCTACTCTCCTTTTCAAGAATAATGAAATATGTATATCCCCTTCATCTAGAAACTGGAGCTGCAACAAATATATATTCTGTTCTCTTTGGTTCTGCTACATGCAGCAATGTGGCAGCTGGGAAAGGCTGCAAAAAAAAACACCTGGACTGTCCCAGGCAGCTAAAGGGTTCAAGGGGGACATTGTAATTTGCTGCATCATGTCTCTATATGCATGATGATGATGCATAAACCTGCACAGAGCACTAAACAAGCAGTCACTAGAGTTGAAATGGTGCACCGGTGTAAGATCAGTTCATTTATTTTCATTGCTTGGGAAACATAATCTGATCTCTATGAATAACAACAGTGGATGAATTTGACTGTGGCTTTTATCTAAGTATGTATCTAAGTTGGACTTTATTAATCGCCCAATCTCTGGGACCTATCGAGTAAAAATTAGGGCCGTGCAATTTTATCGAAATCGCAATATGGACTACTGCGATATCCAAATCGCAGGGGGGCCGCAATATTTGTTAAAGGCAAAATTACTGTCAAACCTTTCTGAATGAAGTATTGTGGTGCTGCAGAGAATATCCCAGCCTACAAATCTAAACCTATAGACATCTTTATGTACAAATCCTCGCAAAAATCATACTATAATCATTTTATTTTGTAATATTTTTCTATGAAAATAATAATGATACAAGAATGATCATTACCCTCCAATATCGTGAATCATATCGCAATATCAGTCAAAATAACCGCAAATAGATATTTTCCTCACCAGGAAAAGAGGAGTACTTGTTGCATGCTTGTTGCAACGCTGCTTCCTCACCAAGAATTATTGTGACAAATCTTGCACAATAAAGGACATGTAATACTACTGTTGCCAGCTAGCAGAGAGCATACGGCCAACTCAACACCGCCTGCCACACCGCAAGGAAAGAGAAGGTGATATTTCCACAGTGAAATCAGATCCAGGGGAGGGGACGGCGTGGCCTAGTAACAGCTGAGCAACACACAGGCAACAGCGGACACAACAGCCGACCCCATCTGCCATCTCTGATCAGTCAGGCAGCGTGCCCACGTGGATAGGCTCCTTCTCCACTGCAGAGGCCGGAGAGGGCACTCTGGGTGCAGTGGCAGCCTCAGTGCCATCGATCTGTGGAGACCTTGACCATTCCCTTGACAGCACTTTGCTCTGGTGATTTCATAACAAACGTTTTCCGAATACCTCAGACTGGGCTTTTATATACACTGGGACACATGGCATTATATTATACACCGACAGCAGCGGGACACCTTCTGCTTTTCTCCAGCTTTAATAAGTTGGAAATTCTTGCTCACTGAATTTTTACAGCAGGTTGGGCCATTAAAACCAATACTGCAGTTCATTTAAATGCAGTATGAATCAGTGGCATTCTATTTCGATGCATACTCATACTCAGGAATTCATGCTTGTGTCTGTCAGAATCATGGTGACAAGAAAAGCAAACAGAATGTCAAAGGTTACATCAGGGTCCTGCAAATGTCCTGCAGAAAGAGAGACCACATGTGGCTTTAATTCAAACATGTAAATAACCTCTCTCCACAGGGAAATCAGAATGAGCATGACTGTGCATTTGTGTTTTAAAAATGTTTTTCTATGCTGCTTTACCTGTTGCCCTGAAGCAGATCCAGCATTAGAAAATTAGAAAATACAACAGTTTGAGTAGGACAAGTTTGCATACATCTAGCATTTGAAGCACAAGAATATTCAAAATGGCAAAAAAAACAACATCTGGATGTTCGATGAGGTCAAGATTAGAGCTATTGACTACTCGATCTGCAAAAATGGCAGAAAACGCAGTTTTCAGCCTCTCAAATACGGAGATTTCCTGTTCTTTTCTGTTTTATATCATAGTAAACTGAACATATTTGGGCTTTGGACTGACAAAACAAGACATTTAAAGACATTTAAGAAACTGGGATGGCCATTTTTCATTACAATATTTTCTCACATTTTATAGACATAACGATTAATCGAGAAAATATTGTGCAAACTAATTGATAGTGAAACTAATTGATAGTGAAACTAATCGTTAGTTGCAGCCCTAGTCAAGATGCAAGAAAGAAAGACAAAATGTCCATGTCATTATAGTCCAGGACCAGCGAGGCGGGGAAGAGGAGTGGAGCAGAGAGGGAGTGTGGGAAAGAGAGTCGAGTTGGTGAAGACAGGACGAACACTGAGCAGCAGCAGAGCTGAAGTGGGCGGCAAGAGACAGACAGACGGACGGTCTTTTTGCCATGGAAGAATGCTGAGGCTTTCTGACAGCTGAGGCTTATCTAACGACACAAAGACCTGCTTGTAGCCCCGCTAGTGTGGCGTAGCCTTGTGTGTAGCACTGCGGTTAGCCTGTGATTCACCGCCTCACAGATCGCTGCAAGCTGTTACAATAAATGAGTTGGCTCAACAGGCCGAGTAACTTCACACGGATGGAGACATCATAATCAATGTTTTCCATTGTTACTAAGGGCCTTAAATCGTATATAAGTCCGTAAATAGTGTGCAAGGTTGACATTGCAGGCTAGTGAAAGCACTTCCTATATTTGGATCGAACTGCGTTCTCACCTAAAGTGAACCGAACTAGGAATGTCACGATACCAAAAATCTAGAAGTCGGTACACAAAAGTACACAATATTCGATAACAAAGTTGATACCACGGTGTGTTAAAAAAAAAAAAATGAAATGAAAAGTAATGAAAATTGCCCAACTCGAGGGGCGGCACCAAGCATGCATTTGAAAATCTCACTGCACGCAATTGGATAACACTACGACCAATCACAGCAATCACTCCCATATGCTCTTAGCTACCAGCGGAGCTAACTGGTAGATTAAACTCTTAGCTACCAGCAGAGCTAACTGGTAGATTAAACTCTTAACTACCAGCAGAGCTAACTGGTAGATTAAACTCTTAACTACCAGCGGAGCTGACTGGTAGATTAAACTCTTAACTACCAGCGGAGCTGACTGGTAGATTAAACTCTTAACTACCAGCGGAGCTGACTGGTAGATTAAACTCTTAGCTACCAGCGGAGCTAACTGGTAGATTAAACTTCGAGTGCCGTCTTCTGTTCCTCTTTTAGAAAAAAAGCCAAGTCTAACTCGTTCATTGTAGCGGCCAAAGCCATTTCAAACAACTGGTGTTCATCCGTAGCCATCTTGCAATGTTTACTAAATACTTCGACGTCGCAGCGCTGTCGTCATGTGTTTAGCTCGCCTCTGGCCCGCCTACATCAGATACACCGATGTGATTGGTGCAGCTCGGCTACAAGGGCATAGCTAATGAGCATCATTACTCAATGCCAGAGTGACTCGCTGAGCAAATTCAAATTGTGCTCTCGTGAGAACTCTGGATTTTCAGGGTAGGGGAGAAACAGAGAGAAACAGACTCACTTGTACCGACCAACATTAGAAAAATGAGCAACGTAGCGTTTTTCAGAATTTTGGAACCAAGTTGGTACCGGACTATCCAACGATAGCTTAAAACGGATCAAAGCTGCTCAGCATTTAGGGTTGATGGATGTTTAAGTGGCAATAAGTATGATTTTTGAACGTGTGTGTGTGTGCGTGCGTGCGTGCGTGCGTGCGTGCATGCGTGTGTGTGGCAGGTGCTGAGTCTGACTTTGGTATTTCAATTTGGGGGCCATACTCCACTACATTCACTTACATTTTTCAAATGTTTAACAATGGAGGACAAAAGCAAACGACATAACATCGCTAGAGATGTCAACTGTGCCCATTATCTGTTTTAATTACAAAGGGATGGAGAGCCCCTTTAAATATCTGAAAGTGAAGTGAGCCATGGACTGCACAGCATGCATGCCCAGTGAAACCCAACCTAAAAGCTGAAGAATTGGTGTGGACTGGCCTCATCTTTTAGCAGACCCTAACAGATGCTGATCACGCTATGATTCAACCATGGAAGTCGACAAAGAACACAGCATGGGGGAGGCATTATATTATGTCTGCAGTAGATGTAGCTGAGCTCTGGGGGGGGTAAGTCAAATACACTGAAAAGCGTTCAGAAATTCTCTTCCTGATAAAAAACCAACAGTCAGACACATGTTTTCAATTTCTCTTAGCCAAGGGGCACATTTACAAGCTCCAAAGCCAATTCTGAACCACGAAAAAGAGGAAACCATGACACTTTGGTATGAGAGAGAAAATTAAGAGGGGGGAACAGAGGGACTGGCCTGTCAATTCAAGGCATATGGGATATTAATAATACCATTCTTATTACCCAGGCATTCAGTTCTTACTATGTGACTAAACTGAAACTCACCTTTTGACTTAAGTCTTATGTAAAGCCCATACTGTACACTTGGAATGCATTAATAAATGGATAGACTCCATCTGTCTGAGTCAGTGTTGATGCTGTATCATGTCTTGTGAGGAGGATAAATTATAAGTGCAACCATTTCCCCCTGCAGTCCCTGAACCAGAGTGTCTCAGGTGATAACCAACCCACATTCTATTCCTGGAAAACATGTCACTAAATGGGTCAAAATCACTACTAGAACATCACAGCAGCCCCATCTGTAGTGAAACTGGATTATGGGGACGGTGGCAATGCAGTGACACGGACCACTATGAACGTTGGTCGTGATGAATGCAGAAGCGTAACATTATTATTGAAGTATTGGGTCTTTTCATAAAACTGGGCTGTCAAATGGTGAAAACATTCTTTTTAATTGGTGCTACATGGCCAGAGAAAAAAAACTGAGAAAAGGGGCTGTGGTACAGTATTCACATTCGCTCACAGGGTAGAGAACCTACAACTACCAGAATGCACTGCGCCGTACCGGAAATGACTGGGAACAAACAATCTCGTATTACAGTCAAACGGTAAGCTAAAATATATTTCTAAAAACATTTTAGGGCAGAAATATGCAATACAGTAACATAATCTTGGTTTATATTTATGCACAGCAGCGCTGCCTAGTTTTACAGATTCATCTGAGATTACATTTTTAACCATATACATATTTTTTGATATCAGAGCTTTTCCAAACTACTTTACAAGCCAAATACATTTAAAAACATCTGTCTTGTGCTGCCACGTGGATGTGGAAAACTGAGCTTTTTAAAACTGATATAAGGTTTTCTTGATATGGGTTATGGCTACTGGCTCAGGGTAAAAGTTGATGGTGAATGCTTCCGCATGTAAGCAGCACTTTCAAACGGATATATATTAATGTGTAAATGGCACAAGATTTCAAGGCTAAAAGACGAGGTGACAAAATAATTCAGTTACCCTACATTTTGGGCCAAATTACATTAGTTTAGTCTTACACAGTGGCAATGCCACGGAAGATAGATAGATAGATAGAGAGAGATAGGGAGATAGATAGAGAGAGAGAGAGAGAGAGAGAGAGAGAGAGAGAGAGAGAGAGAGAGGTCAAGCCGTGATCAAAGGAGGCCAACCAGTAGGAGCACAGAGCAGAACAAACTGAAACCAGTAGTGTTATGGAGGAGGCCTGCCTTTGGCCGAGGTGAGAGAGAAGCCATGGGGGGAAGGTAACCCAGGGGCAATAAGGTGACAAGATCCAGTGGAGGTAAAAGTCTGGCAATGGTTAAAAGATCTGCCACTCATACTGTGTGTGTGTGTGTGTGTGTGTGTGTGTTTCATACCGAACAGCAAAAATCTCAATGTCCTCTCTGTCCCCAAACAAAGAATGATAAAGATCAGATCTCACGTTCACACAAAAGTGTAAAAGACAGACGGCTCAAAAGTTAAGACTAGTGTGCACATAAGGAAAAACTGCCCATAATTTCTAAATTATAACAACCAGGAGTGAAATTCAATCTACAGCTGTGAGAACCAGGGGATCTGTGAGTTAACCATTCCCCTGTGTGTGGAAAGTATAGACTGTTACAAAAACACAGACATCTTTGAAGGTCTGTCACTCACGTATATGAGTCCCGAGTAGTAGCGGTCCTTCAGGTTGTGCAGCACAGACGCCTCATTCAGGCACGTGAGCTCGGCCATGTCCTCCACCTTGCTGAACTTGGGCGGGTTCATCTTCTGGATGTCATCCTTGCTGATCACTACCTTCTTCCCGTTCTCAGCCAGCTCCAACAGCATCTCCTCGCCACGCTCCTCCCGGATACTGGCCGCCTCAAAGCCATGGCGCTCAGAGGGGATCCACACCAGCTTCTTGGCCGTCCAGTCAGCCTGTGTGGCTGGGTTGTAAACCACAGCCCGGTCCACAAACAGGTACCGCTCTGGGTCCTCTTGTCCACTCCGATGAGACATCTTACCTGGGGTTTACCAGAGCAACGTGGCCACCTAGAACAGACAGAGGAGCAGGGATTGGCACCTTAGACATTTCGTGTAAGATATGAAATATCAGAAATATAATACACACCTCATGTGCACTTCAAAATGCTCTAATAGGCTTCTACATCTTACCCTCTGTGACCAGTACAGAGGGATAATAGTTTTTAACCTTCACTTTTTAGAGTGTCATATTTTGAGCACTCTTTAATTCTTATTTCATTATGTAACTACACATATTTAAATACTGAATGACCAATCACATTACAAACACAATCATTATGTGTAATAGTTAGAGCTGCAAAGATGAATCGATTAGTTTCCAACTATTAAACTGATCGGCAACTATTTTTTATGAAAATTCTATCAAAATTCTCTGATTGCAGCTTCTTAAATGTGAACATTTTCTAATTTCTTCACTCCTATTTCCTATTTAAAGTTCCACTGACCAAACAACTAATCGATTAATCAAGAAAATAATCGGCTGATTAATCGACAATGAAAATAATATCTTAGTTGCAGCCCTATAACAAATCACCTCCTCATATCTGGTGTAATGACAAAGTAATGTACAGGACACACTGAGGAAGGGATGCAGTGTGGGACCAGTCCCTGAACGGTGACACGAATTAAAACTTGGACTACATTTGAAAGGTTTTAGTGCAGGTCTGGTGGTCAGCACGACTTCTCACTGGACGGGTCTGCACAATAACAATGCGCATACTGCGTAGGCTTAACGGCAGATCAAACGTCGTGAATGGCACATTAATACTATAGTCCTCCTTCGTCTAGAAATCTTGCGGTAAAGCAAGTAACCCACTGTAACACATATCCGCGTCGTCCATATCAACCTGCCAACCTGCATCAGATGGTGGAGCTTATACAACAGCTTAGCTAAATATTATGAGTTTCATTACCTTGTATCTAGCGGTGAAAGGGTCAGCAAAGCGGCGCTACCTCACATTAAAAAAGTGTGTTCTTAACTCACGAGCTAATTACCTAAATAATGACCAACGTCACAGTCGAACTAAGTTTCCGGAGAGACCTCCATGCATCCTCTATCCTGGACACTGCTCCGTTTATCCACAGTGACTATTTCCCACGCGCTCTCTCATCCCCGTCCTCTCGTGCGCTCTCTCATCCCCGTCCTCGCGGTGAACAATACTAATGAACTCACCTGGTGTAGTCAGCGAAGCAGCAGTCAGATCCTGTTCACCGAGCAGTCCGTGTTATGTCTCCCCTGATGCGACCCTGTGTGTAACTAGCTGCTCCACACGACTGAACCGCAGGCATGTATCGGGGCTTCGGTATGCACCACAGCAGGCACAGCGCTGCCTCTACACTGGGGCCCCTCCTAAACCGAGCAGACTTGACCACTGCTGTGCCCGCCTACGATGGACTGTGCTCACATAGAGAGTGACCATGCAGATGAATTCACCACCGTGACACCCTCTGGAGTGATTCACCAGAGCAGGAATGTGGGTCGTGTGTGCCGATGCCTTTAAGTCACCAATAAACACATGTATAAGGATTTTATGATGACATTATACTTCAGTTAACGCTTTTTGAAATCTATCCCCTAAATATCTATGCATTGCACCCACCCACTAGATGCAGCCTGGACACAATTGGGCTTTCACGTTGCGGTCTTCCTCTCCCCCCTCTCCATCATTGGCTGACAGAAACCAACCCTCCAATTTGCAAACCAATGTCATGTATGCAAAAAAGGATCGATATTGCAACTGTTGCGTGCCTGCAATACAGAGACGCTCCAAAATATGTTGCATTATCACTGCAGAACATTCTGGTTACCATCTGATACCAAGGTCTTCATTCTAAACAAAAAAATCCTTTAAGAAAAAAATAAAACTTTCCTTAAAAGTTTGAAGAAAGACACACGTGGCTTTATGCCATTATACATTAAGCCATCATTCTTCTCCTGCTGTAAACTGAAACACCCCCCTCTTGTGTCTGAAAGCCACAACAGCAGCATTTTATGTTCAACATAACTCACCAAGGGTGTAAATATAGACAGAGCGGCCCTCCAACATTGTGTTGGGCAGAGTGAATGACTTGGGGGTGATTCAGACTGTCACATCAGAAATACACCCCACCTTCAAAGAACTCACAGTAAATAAAACAAATAAGTGATATCTATATACACATGGGTGCAAACCCATTAGGGATCAAAAAGGTGACGAAGATGCCTTTTTTCTGCCTTAAAATGTGGATTTACAGTCGATTTAGCATATATATATATATATATATACACATATATATATATATATACATAAATATATATTTGGAAAAACTCAACCAAGAATATGGCTATTGCTTAAAATGACTGATGAACTCACCGGATCGACACAAATGACCCGTTTCAGATGGCATCTGAATGGCAGTTCTCACTAAAAGGTGATAATTTTGCACTCTTGAAACTAATTTTATTTCTTTGGTATTTTTGTTTAATACAGATTTGCAATGATTGCTGGGTAATATGTATATTGATGTTGTCCAATGTCACATCTCTTTTTGACCATGTGACGAGACGATAGGATACACAGTAGCTAGTTTAGGAGCAAAGACGGACTGAGCATGTCTGCAAGCCATGAGTAGCAACTAGCGTGCACTAGAGCCCAATCACACATCACTCCACCACAAACACAAGCTTTGCTTATTACAATGGCATTTTATTACAAATGGAAAAAATCTTATAGAGGGGCAGGAAAGGCATGTGTTATGTACAGTCTGTTAATGTAGGAGGCTTCAGCGTCCTCCCCTCCAGGCTGCTGCACCCCTCTTCTTCATCCCTCCTCTTCCTCCTCCCCCGCCTCCTCCTCCTCCCCCTCCTGCTCCTCCTCCTCCTCTCACTTTCTTCCTCACTCCGCTTGCTTGTTCCGTGTCATCCTCGTCTCCATTTCCTCCTCTGGACCTTTTCCTTTTCTCACCTTGCTCCTTCATTTCCTGAGAAAATATAGACTTGTCTTAATCTTTTTGGGTAGACTTCATCAATAAACAATCCAGATATGACATTCATCTTTCTTTAAAAGCAGTTGCTCCCAAGCCTTTTCACCCCAGACGTTCCCCCGCAGCAGTATCAGATGAACTCTAGTACTCCATCAACACGGCCAGCCATGTTCCAAATGTGTTGAAATTGAACTGAGTTTAAACTGGACGTTGTTGAATACTATACTATTAAATATACAAACATGGATATTGTTACAATATTTTATACCCCTAGACACCCATATATCTTATCCTTTTAAGCTGGTAAACATAAATCAGGCCATTTTCTGAGTCTACTGCTAAAAATATAGACGACATCTCGGTTTTCCATGTGGAGAAATCATGGTTGATCATGCTCATGTCTTTTGGTCTTGTCCCGCTATCCAGACTTTTTGGAGAGATGTGGCAGCAATCATTACAAAAGTTTGGGGTTATGGCGTTGACATAGCTTTCAGCTCTCTATGCCTTGGACACATCCCTGACTGATTAAGTAAAGATGATGAATATCTGCTAAAGATCCTGTTGGCTGCAGGTAAGAAAGCTATTACAAAGTACTGGCTTCAAAAGAACAGAAGACTTATTCTATACGGCTCCAAAAAGAGCTGGGAAATGGTCCGTTTACATGGCCAAAGAGAGAGATATGAAATGTATATATGCTGCTTTGATTTTGCATAACCCTTTTCATGATTATTATTTATTGTATGTACTACCTATCCCAGAACCTAATGGTTTTTTTTGTTACTTTTTTCCTAGTTTTTTAGTCCTCTCCAGTAGGACTTCAGATGTACAATGTGAAACAACAACAACACGGTTTTCCATGTGTGAGGTAATGTGATGACTTACCAGCCTGGCAAATCTCTGGGCCTCGCTCACCCTCTCCACCAACATCATCACTTCATCTTCCTGGGTCGGGTAGGCAGGAAGTTTCTTCCCAATCAGGCTTTCTATTCGCTGGAAGAGCTCCACATCATATCTAAGATCACAGAATACATCAGTATTCATGCATTCAACTAATTTACTTTTTCAATTTTTATATTTACTCTAACATTAGAAAAAAAAAAACGGCGAAAGATGAGCTCACACCTGTGTTACATATAAACGTATATATAGATACTTGAAAAAAAAAAAAGTTTAACAGTGAATGAGCCAGAAAAGTAAAACAAATCTAATCTAATATCAAGACAATAAAAAGAAAGTGTGGCCACGGGCGAGAAACAGGCAGTTCTTACTGAGTGACAAAAGTGATGGATTTCCCAGAGCGCCCTGCTCTGGCTGTCCGTCCGACTCTGTGGATGTAGTCCTACGAGACACAGCCAAAGATCCATTACAACCAAATCAAACAAATGAAATCTCGAGCCCGACCGATAAAGGATTTTTAAGGCCGATATCAATACAAATATTTGGTGATTTAAAAATCTGATATTACGATATATCGGCCGATATGTTTAAAAAAATAATAATCCAGAAACGCGTAACAAAACATAAACAGATTTCCCTAACATTAGTTATTTGTGAGTCCTCACTAAAATAATATGATAATGCAGTTTAAAAATAAACTTGTTTGTTTTATTGTCACAACAGAACAGAGGAACATCAAAATATATTAAAGTTCTGATAAATAAAATGTATAAAAATACAAACTTAAAATATGAAACTTAAAGTCCTTTGAATAAAAACATCAACAAAAAGACAAAGAGTGTTTCCAACAGGGACGTTGCAGTTTGTCCTCTGGTGGACAAACTGCAACCCCAACACTCACAACATGGTTTAAGGGTGTTTCGTCCGTTTTTATTTTATTTTTTAAATATTCATTTATCGGCCATTATAAATGCCGATACCGTTAGTTTGGAAAATGCCTAATATCGGTCGGGCTCTAATGAAATCATCGAACACGGCAGCGACTGCTGAACACAGGCACCGAGGTACCTTGGAGTGAGTGGGGATGTCGTAGTTGATGACGCAGTCGACGTGAGGAATGTCCAGTCCTCTGGACGCCACGTCGGTCGCCAGCAGCACCGATCGAGACTTGGACTTGAACTTGTTCAGCGATCCGAGACGCTTGTTCTGATTAACACATAGCGGAAGGTCCAGTGAGTGAAAAAGGCATGAAATACAAAGCAAAACGCTGCAGAGAAGGGTTAGGCACTGATGGAAAGGCTTCCTCAAAAAGCTAAATAAAAAGTATGTGAGACTATTTATTTACATTAAAATAAAAAACGTTGCTGTATGGCACAGAACCAGAAGAGGGAGCTGTTCTTCCATAACTACTCAACAGTCACAGAATGGCTGAAAAAGGATGAGTAAAGGCCGGGGATGGTGTTTATGCTTGTCAGTAAAGATCTCTTGTTGCAGATAATGTAAAGGTAGTCCAACGATTGGTTCAAATATGGCTTATCTTCTTAACATATTGACAATGATATGACAGTGACAATGATCAGATGATGTTTAAAAATGTTACATAAAGGACTTTTCATTGCAAAACCCTCGGAAAAAATGACACACACTACAATTATGGCAACATAAATTCACTTCACTATGTCATCAGGCTGCACCAACAAAAGCTGTTCCTAACGGCGGAGCAGCTAAAGTAGGGCTGCAACTGATGATTCTTTTCATTATCAATTAATAAACCAATTCATTTCTCTAGTAATCATCTATAGAATGTCAGCAAAGAGCAAAACATTCCATTACATGAATTTGTCATTTCTGATTAGAAATGATCAATCAGCTAGGGCTGCAACTAACGATTATTTTCATTGTTGATTAATCTGACAATTATTTTCTCAATTAATCCGTTAGTTGTTTGGTCTATAAAATGCTCAAAGCCCAGGATGACGTCCTCAAATGTCTCGTTTTCTCCACAACTCAAAGATATTCAGTTTACTGTCACAGAGGAGAGAAGAAACTAGAACATATTCACATTTAAGAAGCTGGAATCAGAGAATGTTTTTCCATAAAACGAAATTACTCAAAGTCAGTCAGTCACTCAAACCTTTGACTGACTGACTGACTTTGAGTGACTTCTGTCTGTCTGTCTGTCTTTACCTGACTCATCTGGCCATGAAGAGGGATAGCAGTGATGCCAAGGTTCCTTAACAACAGCGCCACCCGTTGGGCGTTGTTACACGTGCTGCAGAAAATAATAAATGAGTTGCCGGCCAACTCGTTGAGGATGGACACCAGGTAACAGTCCTGCCATGGAACACACACACACACACACACACACACACACAGGCACAAAATGGTGTGACTAACTCCAATAACACGCCGTAACAAAGTGATTGTGGTTAGCAGAGAATACGCATCTGGTTTCAGACATTAAAACATGAAAAGACAACGTGCCCTACCTTGTACTTGGATGGTATGAAGACGTAGTACTGCTGTAGTTTGTCTACTGTTGAGTATTTGGTGGACACCGCACACATGACAGGATCTTTCAGAGCGGCTCTCTGTAGTTTCTGGACCTGTAACCAAAACAAAAGAACGTCAGCGAAAGAAAAAAGCGGGTCGACTCTACAAGTGGTGGAAAGCTGTGGCGTCCGCTTAGTAACTGTCCTGGTAAAGCTGCAGCGGTAGCAACCAATAACACTATGCCTGATTAAAAGCCTTCTCAGTATTGATACCCATTTCTCTACCTTTTTGGTCATGGTGGCAGAGAACAAGAAGGTGCGCCTCTCTCTGGGAATCACCTTCAAGATTTTATCCACCTGGCAAAAGAAAGAAAACTCATACTGTCAGACGTTTAATTATTTTTGTTGCAATGTTCCAAGTTAAAAGGTATAATAATTAGACTTAGACTTCTCTTTATTGATCCTTTTGGGATGACTCCCGCAAAGAAATTGAATTTTCAGCATAGGTAGTGAACATAGCTACAGTGTTAGTGAGAGAAATAGAGAAAGAGCAGCAGTGGTCGAGCAAGCTGGAGAAAAACGCAGCCAATCATAGGAATAAAACGCTTTTCTGATTGTTTGATGGTGGTTATGTTGCAAAGCGAACGCGCGCACGCACGCACGCACGCACACACACAGCTAGCTAGATACTTTATTCATCCAGAGGGAAGTGCAATTATTAAATATTAACTATGAAAAGACAATAATTTAAACATAATAGAATTAGAATTGCTTGACAAACAAGAAATTAAATAATATTTTTACAAAAATCCTACATATTACACCTTGAAATGAAGGAATATTTCCACTCAAGTTTCTTAATACATTACAAGTACATTACAAAGAGAAGCAAAAGAGAAGTGTAAACTGACTAATTTAAGAGTTTCTAACTACACACCTCCGTCTCAAAGTCCATGTTGAGGATTCGGTCTGCTTCGTCCATGACCAGGAACTTCAGAGCTCGTAGGGAGAAGCCCTTTGTGTTCTCCATGTGGTCTATCAACCGACCAGGTGTGGCTGGAAACACATTTCATTCACTTAATCACAGTAATGCAAAAAAAAACAAAAAAACAACAACAACAAAAAGGAGATCACACCGGTTCAGGACTAGCGAATTTACATACACATTCAGAAGACCATGAATTCACTGTTAATGTGCCACAGTTTAACCGGTGTAAAATAATAATAATACTGATCATAGTTTGTCTTATGGTCTTACCAATAACAATGTGTGGTTTTTTAGCCAACACCAAGGACTGGGACATCATATCGATTCCTCCGACTATGACAGCTGCCAAAAAGATGAGACAAGTTTTAGGAACAGAACCATGAAAAAAAAGTAATCTGCATCATTGCAAACCAGTAAACCTTTAATGGACACTTACCACACTTAATGCCAATGCTGGAGCCCAGGGCCTCAAACTGCTCAGAGATCTGAAAAGCCAACTCCCTGGTAGGGGTGAGGATGAGAGTGTGGAGCCTCTGGGGCGAGGCCAGCAGTGACTGCAGGATGGGCAGAGCAAAGGCCCCCGTCTTTCCTGAACCCGTCTCTGCCAGGCCAATGACATCCCTCCCTGCAGATCAAGAAGAAGGTACAGACAGACATTACAGACGTTATGTGTATTGAGTAGGGATTTGAATATCGTGAATCATATTCTCCATATCTGTATATCTGTATCAGTGTCGCCACCGGCAGCAGCAGATGGCCGCACACTAAGAGTCAGGGAGGGTCTGTCAGAGGTTTCGGCGCCTGTTGTGATTTGACACTATATATAAAATTAAATTGATGTCACGGGAATCCATGCTTAGGCCTGTCGCGGTCAATAAATCAATTAATTTGTTATCGACAGGCCTATCCATGCTTCGATACAGAGGCCAACATTCTGAATACGTGGCGGTACTCGGTTTTCTACAGATATAACAAAAGTAATCTTCCAAAACCTGACGGGGTGCAATAATTGTGAAATATAAAGTCTACTTGTGATACTTTGGGCGGTTAAGGAACACAACAGGACGTTAAGTGACAGTCTCAACGCTGCACAGTGATTTATATTAAAGTTCTTGGGATTTTTGTTGTTTGTTTTTCACCGTGGGATCGAATTGGGTATCAAGAATCTTGGAATTTCACTGGTACTGGCATCAACAAAACATTTCTGATATCATGGCATCCCTAGTACTGAGAAGTGGAGGGAAGTACATATAAATACTGTACTTCAGTACAATTTATTGCACTTTACTTGACAATTTCCATTAGTTTATCTTTCTAATTCTACTCCACTACTTTTCAGAGAGCTCTGCTGTACTTTCCCACACATGTATTAGGATCATAATGTTATTATTAAAGATCTGAATGCTTCTCCCACCACAGTTGTTTAGAGTAGGGATCTTCAACAGGGGGTCCGGGGGGCATTTTTGAACATTTTTTCAAAAATTAAAAAAAAGTCTTTACATGAATCACCAACATATTTTTAGCAAACATAAATCCCCACTGCTTACTGGCCTATAGTCACTATGGACCATCCACATACACAGTTCATCCTAAGGGTTCACTGTGCCACGTGTATGTTTAACATGAAAACATGATTTATAAAATCATGCCAACAATCAGTATGCTATTTTAATAGCTTAGTATTCTATGCAAAAGGGTATAACGGATTTAGGCCGCCCTACACATTACTGTAAGCCCAGTTTAATATGCAACTTAACTTTATATAATATATGTAGTAGAGGGTCCCTGATCTGGTCCTTGGCTTGAAAACGTTGAAGACCCCTGGTTCAGTGTCAGTGATCACTCACCTTGCAGGGCTACAGGAACAGCTTCTACCTGAATCTTGGTTGGACTCTTCCATCCCAGCTGATCACAAGCCTCACAGAGAACCTCAGTAACACCCTGTAAACGGAAAAAGACACCAGGTACAGACAGTTTGTAAGTTGCTGATCATGTTTTGCTACCAAGTTACACCGTCTTTAGCGTATTTCACATGTAAAAATACGGATACATTTAGCGTAGCGTTAGATTAGCTAGCCTCAACTGCTACGCTGCTGCTTGTTTACGTTGCTAAAATGACGTCTCTTCTTCGCTCTGTTAGATAAACCTACCAAATCCTTAAAGGTCTTTGCTGCCTCTTCGTTCTCGCCGCTATTTAAGTGACTGTTATCACAGTCGCTACTCAGACCTTCGACTGTTTCATCTGTGTTTGGCTTCACGCTTTCCACAACCTCGTCCGCCATGTTTTCGCCCCAACGTGTCTTCAGCTGAGCTCCGGAATGCGCAGATGCGGTAACGAGTTCGAGCATAAGCCGCAATGGTTGACGGGAATTGTTGTTTATTATGTACAGTTCAAATAGTTCGCAAACTAAAATAAATGAATATGCGGTTGAATTAGTTAGCTAAAAGTAGTAGTTCAAATGCAAACTTGGCCAAACTAAAGTTAACCTAAACAATGGACAGTTCGAAAGTGTTTGAAAAATACGGTAATATTGTAAAATATTGTGAATAGTGTGGAATAATATCCAGTTATATCCAATATCCATATTCGTACACGTTCACACGCCAGGCAAAGAAATGGCTTTTATCAAATCAAATTTGTCCCCACATGTGACCAGATATATGTATGTGTGTGTATGTGTGTGTTCTAAGGTCTAAGTGTATGAAAGGTGTGAACATGAATTTTTGTACCTTTTTTTTTTTTTTTTTTCATTGTAAATCTTATTACTCATGTATGTTTTATGTATTTTAGCTTAACATCAGCCTGCCCAGGGACTACGGGTGAAAATTAGCTCTTGAGCTAAAACCCGGTACAATGCATCTCTCCCTTTGAGGTTAATGTTTATTGTACGCTGTCCCCGTTTCTCTAAATAAATAAATAATTAAATAAAATATTTGTTAATGTCTGATAGAGGTGCAGGGGTACATCTTGAAGAACAGGTTGGGAACCACTGCGCCATTAAACTTAAAACACATACTTGAAAAAAAGATGACACAAAAATGAAATATTAAAACAAGTGGTTTTGAGGAGAAAATTGAAATATAAATTGCCGACAGGTGGAATTTTAGAATATTTTTCCAGGTAAAAAGCATCCTGACACAAATTGCTACAATATGGATTATGGATATGGGTAATTATTATCGCCTGTATTACATCACACTGAAACATGATGTAAAAAGTATTTATTTAGCTGCAGATCAAACAGTTTCAGACATGTATATTGTCAGTGGTTGACTTTCCACAACTTTATTTTGATGTCCAACATGTTTAGGAGATGGAGATCACCGATTAAAATAATCATACAAAATGCTTTTTTTGGTCATTGTAAATCACAAATAGTTGGCCGGAGGAAAAACGCAGTTAAAAAGGGAAAATATAACATACTGGAGGACAAAAAAAAAAAACTTGGGTTGTCTCTGGCAAAAAACCTTTTATAGCGTTCTTTTTTTAATGAGTTGCCTTCTCATCGCAACCAATCTTTACGTACATCAAATTCACATTATCTTTGATACAACAAATAACAGTCCAGATCAAATGAAAATAAACCTGGTGAGACCAGTGCTGAGTGTGGCAGCCTTTCCTTACTAAAGAGAAACTGATCTAGTCGACTGTCTTGAACACAGCTACCTACAGAACTCTGCACAGAAAACACAGAAAACAAATACACTCCTTTTGTTTAGAGCGCCCCACTGAACATCTGCCCCGAATACCCTCTTGAGTCTCAGAGGAGCCCTTCCATCTCCCTCATAAAGGCTTCATACATCTGGTCCTTAGTCTTCATGTTGGGCTGAGACACAGCACCCATCTGTGTTTGGTGGACCAAACCCATCGGGGAAGCTGCTGACTGCTGTTTCTGCCCATGTCCACCTCCCATGCCTTCATCTCCCCTCCTTCCTCCGACACCACCCCGTCCTTTCTCCATTGGCCCAGGTGCTGCCCCGGGCATTGCTCCTCCTTTGTCCCTTCGCACCCTCAGTGCTGTGGGCACAAAGCGGGTGACCTCCGTCTTTGGATTGATAATCTGAGGTTTGGCAGAGATGGTGGCCCCACCAGAGCCAGCGCCCGCTGCCAGGCCGCCTCCAGCTGCTGCGACAGAGGTGATGTTGGGTCGCTTCTCGATGGTGGCTGCGTGGTGGTGGCTGGGAGGGTTGCCACCCGAGGAGGCGGCAGCTGTCCCCGGGGGAGGAGGCATCTGCATGACACCCTGTCGCATGGACATGGGCATGGCGGGGGGCGGCATGTTGCTCTGTGGACCATCCTGGTTGGATCCTGAGCCTTTTTGTCGCTGGACAATGTTGGGAGGAGCACTGAGCACGTTGGAGTTGAGAGGTGGAGGAAAGAGGGAAAGCGGTGGGGCGAGTGGACGCGGGGGCCCTCCTGTTCTTGGGGGAGGAGGGGGGATACCTGTAATGAGACACAAGATGTATTTTGATGAAAAATGTATGAGACATTCCAACTTCACCACTCCATAGATTTGGTTAAAACAAAGTATGCTAACATATATTTAATGCGGTATAGAAGTCTATAGACCACTTTGGTGTTTGTAAACAATGATGACGTTTTTGTGTGCGGGGCTTAACTGGTGGCAGAAAAAGTGACAGCTGTGGTGGGATCTATCCATTTCCCAACCCACTTTAGATGAAAACACGGCCACTTAAGCCTTGACAGCTAGCTACGTTTGTTTAAATAATTTACTGTTTATCAGACAAAAACTTAGACTGAAGTAGTAGAGCTGAGAGATTTGATTTATTTAGCTAATTTAAACGTTAACGATCATAGCCGCCGCTGGTTGCTGGACTGACGGTGGCCAGTTGAAAAAATGTAAACATATCGCCCAAACCTGACCCTACCTAGCCAACCCTGCGGTCTCCCCGCCGCTGGCAGACTACTTCGCTAGGTAGCTACTCAGGGCTGGCTAGTTAGCTAGCTAGCTAGCTAGCTTATCCGTCTCTGGAGCCAGCACTGCCACTGTTCACCAGCTCATTTTCTGCAACCAACGTAGCATTAAAACATGGTGGAAAAAACAAGCTAGCTAAGAAACTAGCCAGCTATTCACATGGTCGTCCATGAAAAACCATGGATGTATTGTGATAAACAGTATGTTCAACATTGTTTCGGCTGTTTTTCTGTCACCACAATGCGTGCGCAATTGCAGTGACGTAAATGTGACGTCCATTCCAAATTGGTCTATTTTTCATGTTTCACTGCAGCTGAGCATCAATGTCATTTAAAATAATTATACATACATGCTAAAAGCCGTTAGCGGAGTGTGACTTTGTATGCAAATTAACCTATAGACCGACATGCAGCCGGTAAAAATCATGCAGCGGTTAATCGTTGACATCCCTATGTTTGACAAAGAATTATGTCATGTTTGCTCAGCATGTGTGTACACACACACACACACACACACACACACACACACACACACACACACACACACACACACACACACACACACACACACACACACACACACACCTGGTGGTGCCGGGGGTGGAAGTCTGGGAGGGGGTCCTCGTGGTGGGGGGCCTGGCGGGAGGCCAGGAGGGGGGCCTGGTGGGGGGCCTGGGGGCCGGCCTGGCGGTGGTCCAGGAGGCAGAAGACGAGGCATTGGACCCCTCATACCTCCAGGCATACCAGGAGGCCTCAGGAACGGAGGAGCACCTACAGATGACAGAATACATCCTCTGAATGATGCATAGTGTACGTATGGATAACGAGTGCAACCAGCACATCTTTAAAACAACAGGTCCAGGGATTTGTTCAGAGCTGGAGCAAAGTACTCCAGCTAATAAATGTTGTAAACTAACCTGGTGGTGGGCCAGGAGGCGGGCCAGAGGGTGGGCCAGGAGGTCTCATGGGAGGAGCAGGGGGAGGACCCAGTGGCGGGGGCCCAGTCATCGGTGGACCTTGCAAGTGTGGAGGCCCTTGCTGCCCCCCTGGCCCAGCAGGAGGGGGTAGACGCTGATTAGCCATCAGGTGGGGCTGGCTTTCCCCTGGTGGTCCCCTGTCCTCGATGTCTGAGCTGTCTGATTCATCTGTGTATTCCTCCTCTACCTCTTCTTCTTCCTCATCTTCAGGAATGGACTGACCTGAAGACAAAAAAAGTACCGTACCATGTCATCAGAAATAGAAATTAGGATGCACTAGCTTAGCAGGTATAAAGCAAAGACAGTGGTATACTACAGTACCTGCCATCCTTAACATCATGGCCTGCAGAGGGGTAATGGCCTTGGTCTTCTTCACCACCCTCTTTTTCTTCCTCTTTCCGTCACGGGGTGCCTCTGGAGGCATGTCCGCGAAACGTACACTGCGACCTGAAGTGGTTTGACATCAAAACATTCATCAAAAGACTATATTAGTGGTAAAACACAAATTCTAAACTGTATCATTTTTCATGGATAATTGTTGTGAATTGCAAACATCCCCCCCCCAAAACAAATCACTCAGTTTCCTCCCAGAAGATGTATCCTGTATCATCTTTAGTGCTTTTGCCAAATAACAGAACCATTCTCTGTGATATCCCAGATTACAACTACTTGTTTGGGAAATGCACCTAAAACTCTTTCACTTAATTTTACCTAAACCTATAATGTAATAAATACAATACAGGAAAACAGAAACCACTAGTACATAAATACAATTAAATAAACCCTTTTAATCTGAAAATTTATAGCAAAAAATATGTTGAAGCACTTCTGAAACACTCACCAGCATTTCTTTCATTTCGATCTCTCTCCTCCTCCCTTTCCCTCTCATCATCCTGCCTGTCCACACTCATTCTCTGGTCACCGTCTCCCCCTTCGTCTCTTTCTTCCTCGCTGTCCTCTTCAGAGTCGCTTTCGTCGTCGTCCAGATCATCCCGATCTCTGTCGCTCTCACTGCCGCTATCCCGATCTCTTCCCAACTTCATTGCAGAGTCCTTTTCTATACCAGGGATGGAAGGCTCTGTTCAGGTTGGGGGAAAAAAAGTAAGTGCAACCACTTGCAACACAATTATGAAAGCAAAGTCTTATTATTATTAAAAGGAAATTAAGCATTAAAAAATTTAGTTATTAGTTTGTGCGTTACCTGTGTCCATGCCGAAAGCTCGTCGAGCAGGAATGCCGTACAGTGCCAGGACCTGTGGAGGGGGGGGCCCAGGTGGGGGGCCAGGGGGCTTCTTCCCTGGAGGTAAACGTGGCACAGCTGGCACTGTCGGCAAAACGGGTCCAGAAGATGCCAAAAGAGGTCCTTTACTGAGAAAAAAGAATTACCTCAGTGGCACAGTTATACTCAGTCACATCATGTACTTAGTTAATCCACAAAAATCTCTAATAGACACAGGTTCACGCCTACCCAAAAGAGGTATTCTTCTTCAGTATGGAGGGAGGCTGAGCTCCTGGGAGTGGGATGTCCTGGATGTGGATGTTGGAGGGGGCGTGAGGCATATCTGGTAAAGGGATACTGTCGACCTCCACAGACTCTGCATTCTGAAAAAGAGGACATAAAACATATGATAGTAAATAGTCACCACAAAGCATAAGCAATGTAAATAAACTAATATTGAGAGTTAAAGCTCAGCAAACATAAACAAAAAGACACAAAACAAGCGAATGTTTCCCAATAACTAATTTCCTGGATTTCATGCCAATGATTCAACCTCAATTGGTCGAGAGTGATCAAAATCTAAATTCACCACTACGGGGCTTTATGTCATATATTCCATATTGTTGCAATGAGTCCAACCAGAGGTAAACACACTTTTATCAAAGCGTGCATATTACAGCCCCTCATTCAAACATACATTTATACAAATCTCTGACTTGTAATACAGCAAATAAAAAAATAAAACATACATATGAATCCAAACAAAGACACACATAAACACACCTTGACTGAGTCAAAATATAGAGCCAGCTGCCCTCGTTTGGTCTCATAGTCCAATTCCAGTTTGCGTAGCTCCTTGTATGTGTCGGGATTCTCTCTCTCGTACAGACGGACAATGCGCTCAAATGTCTCGCGTAGCTTCTTCCTCTTGTCCCTCAACACTTTCTCATTCAGCAAGGGCTGCTGAACTGGGTTAAACTCTGTTGAAGATGTTACAGAAACGCTTATTTATTTATGTTAAGCAAAAGCTATAAAAATGAGTGTTCAAATTAGAGCTGCACAAAATAAGGAAAAAGTGATTACGTTGTTATTACTTGCTAAAAATAAACAGATATTAAAGTGTACTCAAAAACGATATAATGTGCAGCCCCAGTTTGAATAGTAAAAAAGTCTTAAATCTTGAAAAAATAGTAACTTTAATTTTACAGTAAAATAGCTATGGCTAGTTAACATGACTACGGCCATTTCTAAATGCACAAAAGCCATTTCAACTGCAACATACAAATACAGCTCTCACCCATCTCATCCAGCTTCTCCATGTCTCTGATGATCTGCCTGGGATCCTTCATCTTGAGCACCGCTGCTCTCACCATCATTCTCTGCTTCTTGTTCTATCAGGAGTGTTAACAAACCAAGCAACATGTTATCAACACAATAACATTACTGTTGTATTTGAGATGAAAGAGTATGTTAAAAGTGATTGTATTCCAAGACCACAAGTACCTTTTTCAACTCTCTTTTCCTGGCCTCCTTTCCTGTGAGAAGGGTAGAAAACGAGTATACACTAGTTATCATTCTGACATCTGACAGACTCTATTCTTCAGATGCTATCCAGCAGGCAGGTGTCATGCCAAAAAGTGTTCATCCGCCAAAAAAATGATTGCTGCCCGTGCACAGCCTGTTAAAGCTGTATCACCCAGTGTATAAACGTCTGCAGCAGCTCACTTGGAAAACTGTGTAACTGGATGTATTGTCCCTTTAAAAAGGTATTTCAACAGGTAAAATGTTTTGGGTGGGCTATGTTCTGTCTGATATAATAAAGATGAATTATACCAAGTCATTGTGAGGCAGAAACAACCTTTCAAACACAAGGTAGGATCTGTAATCACTTTTAGGCAAATGCAAAAGTGCATTTTATAGGTTGTATTACCCATTTAAAAAGCCATTTCAACAGCTGAAAAGTACTGGGTGGGCTATAATCTGTCAGATATAAGCCTCATGAATGAAATCAAGTCATTTTAAAGGCATAATCATTTGAATGACAAAGTAGAAGCTTTTTTCAGAAGCTGAATTTTGGGCAAGTGAGAAAAAGGATTGGATTGGTTATAATCTAGGGCACAGGGAGCTCCCGCATTTTGACAAACAATCACTTCTTTTTGGCACAACATCTGTCCCAGAGGAACCAGTTCTTGATAATCGGTCGATACTTACTGGCCTGGTCGGTGGGGTTCATAAACTTCCCACTCTTGGTGGAGGAGGTCGAACGTCGCCCCATTGTGCCGGTGCGTCTCCTTCACCCTGCCAAGTATAACAATCCTAACAATGATGACAGGTGAAATGAAATTAAACATATGGGTCTGCTGAAAGGCTTTCCTCCAGATTACAAGTACATCACACTCTCGTCCTCTCAAACCCCTTAACAGTGACAACAAAAAACTCAGATGGGAAACACTGCAACATGACTTTGATTAATAATCTGGGGACGCCGGGCATGATTTAAAGTAATAATACATTTGGTTTAAGTATTGAGTGAAAAAACAGAATTCGTTTTTTATATTGATTGCATTTTTTGTTTGATAACTTGATATTTAACCAATATTTAATACACAAATGCACATTCCTTAAAAAGTCACCCCATGTTTCTCAACTTTCCTAAAATAATGACCTCTTTTAGATTATTTAAAACTGATTAGATCAGAAAATTCTTTTGGTTCATTGGTGAGTTTTTCAGGCTTTTCATTTAACCTGACCCCAAGACAGAAATTATTATTTTATTCTTATTTTAGTTATTTATTCTTTTTTGTTATTGTTTGTTTATGTTGCACTGTAATACTGACATACATACTAATATTCTGCTTAGTTTGCAAACTGTATCTCTGTGAGAGATGTTTTATGCTTATGAGATGATTTATATTCTGAAAAAACACTGCAACGTATTCAAACGCTACGTTTTAAGTGGCTAGCCATCATTATAAAACCAGTAAAATTCATTGTGATAGATATCTAAATCTTAGCGGATTATGCAGCATTTGGCTGGCAACGTTTAGCTAGCTACGTTAGCTAGCTAGCTAACTGTTAGCTTGGACTTGTAGCTAGGGCCGCGTTAGCATCGATATATCTATGCATCGAGAGCAGCAAAGGAGGCAACATTTGACTTTACCTTTTATCCAAGTAAAACCCGCAGAGCGTAACGCTCTACAAACGCACCTCTGCGCAACAAAACAATAAAGTAGGACGTATTGTGAACACTGTGGGAGAAATAAAAAGACTTCGTTAGCTGTTCGTTAGCCGGTCGCCATGTTTACCGCCGCGAGCACGAGCGGACGCGAGAACGAGGGTCATTTGACGTCATCAAAACGCGTTCTATCCACCGATGGGAGGCAAAAGCAGCTTTTTTTTGTTGAAGAGGATAAAAAGCGGTGTTTTAAATCTTGATTTTCCCGCTAAGCATTAGTAGTATTACATTTTAGATTTTGAATGCTTTTATGTGTATTGAAAAGTATACAGTCTACGGTAAACAAAAAAATATGCCTATCCATGGCACTGTGTACATTTAAATAGCCGTGAACTATTTTTATTCCGTGTTTTCGTCGCCTCCTTTCCATAGATATTACGTCCCCCTTTCACGGCGTGTTTTCAGTTGATAAAAGTTAATTTTATCATTTTTGTCGCCTCAAAATGGCCTGTTCAGCGTTCCATTGTAATAATACACAAAGCAAGGACTCGGATGTTGTTTTTTTTAGGTAAGCACATACTGTTATAAAAACAGTTTTTGACTAGCCAAATAACGATTAGGACTAACTTTTCTCATGTAATGTTATCCCTGCTGAGTCAGCACTCTGTGGTCAACACACACGTGTGTAGGCATGATTTGCCTAGTGGGATTGCTGGTTGCAAGGGACTTTTTATCTGCTCTTGTTGCCTGCTAATTTTTGCATAGTTTTACAATTTGTCTGTGCTTGTGTATGTTTTAAATGTTTTTTTATGAGTCATCAACTTGCAAGGGGCTCCAGAAGAAAAGTAGCATGGACGGGCTATATCTGTGACATTTACATGATGGACCCAAGTGGTCATGTCATTACCATAGACATATATATTTATTATGTCTATGGTTATTACTAGTGGGCATTGTCCCCTCTTAAAGTATAAACATAAACCATTCTTATTTTCATTGCAGATGTGGGGCCTTGTTTGTGTCAACTGTTAATATAGACATCATTCTGAAATGGAGAGTCTGAATGCTCAACAGTAAACACTTCCCTTTTTTGTCAAACAGATTTCCTTTATGTGATCCACACCAGCTGAAAAAATGGCTGACGAACATGGGGAGAAAGAAATGGACGCCATCTGCATCGTCACATCTGTGCAGCATGCACTTTGAGGAGGATCAGTTCTTGTCAGACAAAAATGTACACAGACACGTATTATGCACCAATTACACAGTACATTTTTCTAAATGTACCAATACTTAGTGGTGACGTTTGCTCAAATACAAAACTTAACATGGGGTAACTTTTCAGTAAAAAAAAAAAGGTTACACTTTACTTGAAGGTATCTACATAAGAGTGACATGACACTGTCATGAACATGTCATAAACATTATAAACAAGTTTATACTTATTTATTAAACATTTATGACATAATCCTTCTTTTAGTAAGTGTCATTCAGTTTTTGTCATGACAAGTTAGTCAGAGTTACAGTTACAGTTAGAGTCAAAGTTACAGTTACAGTTAGAGTTAGGGTTCATGTGTCATGACTAAGTGTTACCAAAAAATTATCTGAATGTGTGGCTAGCAACATACTGATGTTTTCCATATTTACCGTTAGGTCAAGAAGAGGCTGAAGACCACCGCTGTGCCTACTATTTTCATCCATCCACCAGATTTCGCCACACAGAGCAGGGCCACACAGACCATGGCCACACAGACCAAGGCCATGGCCACACAGACCAGGGCCACAAAGAGCAGGGCCACACAGACCAAGGCCACACAGACCAGGGCCACAAAGAGCAGGGCCACACAGACCATGGACACACAGACCGAGTGGGTAAGTGTAAAAAGGGAGGTAAGTGAAAGTATGGTTTCTAGTTTTGTCCCTTCATGTTCTTCACCCAGTTATCTTGCTGAGCTTCACAGGGGGCCTGGTCCGGTTGCACATTTGTGTTCTGTGTTGGATAGTGAGCCTGTTACCAACATTGCCATAAAAGATAGTGGTAGCATTCCATCTGCTGATTATAGCAACAGGGGCGTCGGACTTGGGGGGAAAAGGGGACTGAGTACCCAGGGCCCACATGTGAGAAGGGCCCCAAAATATCCTAGAATGAATAGCTGTGGATACAGGGAGGGGCCCATAGAGAATGCCTTTCTACAGGGCCCAGAATTTCGTGCTACACCCCTGTATAGCGACGTCAATGTGAAGGAAGAGCCTGCTGATGAGACTGTCGTCGTTATGAAGCCTGCTGAGATTGATGTCATTGTGGAGGAAGAGCCTGCTGAGGAGACTGTCGTCGTTATGAAGCCTGCTGAGATTGATGTCATTGTGGAGGAAGAGCCTGCTGAGGAGACCAATGTCGTTATGAAGGAAGAGCCTGCTGAGGAGGCTGTCGTTGTTATGAAGCAAGAGCCTGCCGAGGAGACTGTCGTCATTATGAAGCAAGAGCCTGCTGAGGAGACTGTCGTTGTTATGAAGCCTGCTGAGATTGATGTCATTGTGAAGCAAGAGCCTGCTGAGGAGACTGTCGTCGTTATGAAGCAAGAGCCTGCTGAGATTGATGTTGTTGTGAAGCAGGAGCCTGCTGAGGAGACCGATGTCGTTGACAGTGTCCTTCCCGATTACATTGTTAAGTTTGTTATCAAAGCTGAGGTTAATGAGGCTGCCGCTGAGGACGATGCTGACGTTGATGAGGTCGCTGCTGATGACATAACCGAGTATGCCACAAGCAGAGATTCAAAAACAGTTATTCTTGACCATGACTACTTCTCCAAAAAACAAAAGGAAATCCGCATGTACTCTGATCACATGTACGTGATTTCGGAGTCTCCCATAATACTCAAACATAGAGTGAATGAACTATGTGATAAGCTTGTTGATGCTCGTAAAAAGTTCAATTTGAAGTGTCAGGAGACGAGAAGAGTGAAATCCAAACTGATGTCCTTAAAAGTTCTGACAAAGAGTCATCAGAAGAAGTTGAATTCGTTGCAGAAAAAGTTGAAGGCGTTGCAGAAATGCAGACCTAACGGAGGTACGGTGCAAAATGTCCAGGAGCCATTTTTAATCTGGGTTCCTAGTGTGTGAGAGAGTTCATACTGTATGTAGCAGGCTCTCTGTGGCATGATGGCTCCCAGCACTCAGTAATGTTACTTTTTCTGGAAAAGAGAGAGAGAATTATTCCAATAGATGTTTTTGATGCCCGTCATCAACAACGGAATGAACAGGACCTGCAAAAAATAGCATAAAAAAAACAATCCAAAGAATGTTAATCCCTATGGGCCATTCTTTTTAATTACTTTTTTTCCCATTTTACTCAGTGGCCTTGTTTTCCCACAGCAATATATAAGTCCTACAACTCTATGAAAACAGAATAATCATTATTTAAAGATGATTACACTGTGTCATTTTGGATACTAGAAAGTAAAGCTAAAAAATCAGTGTGTCCTTCCTCTCAGTCAGAAAAGAAACACACACACACACACACACACACACACACACACACACACACACACACATGGAAGCGACAGTGAGACTGAAAGCATGCAAGTGGATATGGAGATTATTTTATGAATATCAGAGCATTTGTTTGTTTCAAGTGGAATTTTTACCCCCCCAGATTTGAAACCGTTTAATGTCTCAGTCAGACTTCTCATGAAGAAAACAGAAAGCATTGGGCAGCCCACTTTCGTTTCCATTTTTAAAAAACTACTGCAGAAGGGTTAGGGCACAAATTTCTTTTTTCTTTTTCTTGTTTCTTTTTAATATTTTTTTTTTATTTTTTCAGAACCAGCTTTATACCAACTAGGGCTGTGCAATTAATCGAAATGTAATCATTATTATGATTTCGGCTCCCAATGATCACAAAAACAGAATAATCGAGAAAAAACAATTATTTAGCTCATTACGTTTTGAAAGTAAACTCTTATTTTCTCTTGTGTTCTGAATGAAAAAAAAAAAGTTTCAATAGGAAAAGTATTAAGGCAAATTTCACAGTTGTATGTTTTTTTTAGTGTTTATTTAACTTTTCCCACTGTTTTTTAAGTTCAATAATTCCAGAAATCAATGAGTAATCGTGTTAAATTATCCTGATTTCAATACTGACCGAAAAATAATCGTGATTACATTTTTCCCCATAATCGAGCAGCCCTAATACCAACTCTGTTTGGCATAAATCTGGGTTGAAATAAATAAATGGTTCAAGCGAGGATGTAAAAAGATTAGGATCTTCATCACTGATTAGTCTGAGTGGCTAAGAAGTTAAATGTGTACTGCTGACAGTGAAACTGAATGGAAGAGGGAAAAGAGTGGGGAGTTTTTTTTTTTTTTAGTCATAAGAGAAGAACTGAAAAAGTGGTTTTCCAGGGATTTTTTTGCCTGCATCCTGTGCTATTGGGGACTTTATTCAAATCCGGCTGTTGGAAATCATTTCTGAATTTGAAAAAGTAAAAAATGGTATTTATAAATGTATACGCTCCAACTGTAGACACAGAGAGGTTAGCTTTCTTGAATGTATTGAATAACGTTATCAATAATTGCAGCAGTGAGGACTATCTGTTTCTAGGTGGCTACAGTACACTCTCAATGTTACAGGGGACACGGCCAGGTCTACGAGAGCTCTGGAGAGAGAAGTGGTGGAGCTGCACAATTTAGCAGACCCCACGGGAAAAAGAGAACATATTAAAGTTCTCAAAATAAAAACAAAAATGTCAGCTTTATCAGACTTGCTAGGTTTTCCTGCTCTGGTTCCCTCTGTTTTTTTTTGTTTTTTTTTTAAATGTTGCCAAAATGGATGCCCCACGACACTGGGCAACTGCTGCAAGACTCTGCTGAGATACGTCATTCTGCAGTTGCTTTCCGGAGGTCTTTCTCCGAGG
Organism: Gymnocephalus cernua; assembly: GCA_023631565.1. Classification (NCBI taxonomy): domain Eukaryota; kingdom Metazoa; phylum Chordata; class Actinopteri; order Perciformes; family Percidae; genus Gymnocephalus; species Gymnocephalus cernua. Next base: position 5,093,793 of record CM042441.1, read on the forward strand.
GCCTACCGGAGGTCACTGTGGAGGCCAACGCAGAACTGGAGGCGCTGCTCTCTGCTGAGGAGAAGCAGGAGGCACTGCATAGCCTGGAGAGCGGCAAGGCTCCGGGGATAGACGCACACCCGCAGACTTCTGTAAGACTTTCTGGCCTGTGATTGGTCAAGACTACTAAGCGTCTGCCTCCGAGCTGCAGGAGGGCGGTCATCAAGAAAGGGAATCTGCAGGAGATCAAGAACTGGCGTCCAGTTGATTTTTCTCTGTACGGACTCTGAGCTTCTGTCTTTCCTTCGGTCTGGAAGACATGCGCTGAGGAGGCACATGCATTCCCTGTGGTCCGACACTGGGCTGCTGCTGTAGGACTCTGCTGAGATACGTCAACGTGCAGTTGCTTTCTATGAGAAGCTTTTTTTTTTTTTTTTTTTTTTTTTTAAAAAGGAGTTCCAGGAGAGACGAGAGGTCTTTCTCCGAGGGCCTACCGGAGGTCACTGTGGAGGCCAACGCAGAGCTGGAGGCGCTGCTCTCTGCTGAGGAGATGCATGAGGCACTGAAGAGCCTTGAGAGCGGCATGGCTCCGGAGATGGACGGCCTACCTGCAGACTTCTGTAAGACCTTCTGGCCTGTGATTGGTCAAGACTATTAAGTGCACTCAGAGACAGTGAGTAATGGCTGCCTGCCTCCGAGCTGGAAGAACCAGCAGCCAGACTCTATACGGACTATGAGCTTCTGTCCAAAGTGTTTCCTACAAGACTGAGAAAAGTGATGGAGCTTGTCATTCATACCCAGCAGGCTGATATCTGACATCATTTGTTTGATTTGGGACATATAGGACCTCTCCAGTTTATCGGGCTGTGAACTTGGTTTGGTTTTTATAGATCTAGAAAAGGCTTTTGGACCCAGTTGAACACCAGTACTCTGGTCTCTTAGCCTAGATCCAGGTCTTGTTCAGTGACATTGAGAGTGTACAAAAAAATTAACGGTGGTTTGAGTGCTCCAGTTGGAATTATTGGCCATAGAGCCACTCCTGCATACATTGCAGGAAGGCTGCCGTGAAACACTTCCTTTAGAGTGAAGATATGCATTTTATCAGTTTGCTGCTTTTTGTTTACAACTTCCTGGTTGTAAAAAAAAAAAAAAAAAAAAAAGGGGTTTAAATTGTCTATTTATGCCAATGATGTCCCTGTCCTAAATGTTCTAGCTAAAACGGTTTACAATTTTGGAAAACATCTCCTTTGCAGAAGTCAATTGGGGGAATAATAATGGGAAGGACTGAGCAGAAAGTTGGTCTACCTTTTTAAGCCTAGTATGGAACAAAACAAGGATGTCTGTATATCTTGGTGTATATCTTGGGGATGAAACCTTTGCCTGTAAAAAACAGAGATATATTATACAATACAACAATACAAGGTAGACTCAAAAAGTGGAAATGGATTTTACCTAAGATTAACAAGCTTGTGTCCTCTATGCAGTGGCACCAGCTGGCATGCATCCAATCTGCTGGCCAGGGTGTAGGCAGTCATGGTGAACTCAGGGCTGGGCGATATGGAGAAAATCAGATATCACGATATTCTTGACCGAATACATCGATGTCGATATTGCGACGATATTGTAGGATTGACAATTGGTGTATTCACAAAATATTTTTTTACAATGAGATTTTAAATAAATAATCATCAGTAATGTGGTACACAGTTTCAAGTGAAAAAATAAATCTTTTTCCCCCGCTACATGCTGACTATGTTTACATGCATACACAAAAAATAGTGTAATGTTAAAAAAAAACAATCGAAATTCTTCCAATGATATTCCCTCAAAATGTTTCCCGGCAGATTTCCTGAGAAAATTGAGTTAGTATGTGCTTGTTGTTATCAGTTTAGACAACATAATTGTAAATCACGATATCTCGATATATAATTTCATCACAATATGATTCCATTGAAAGAAGATGAATTATCATATTGAATTATCGCCCAGCTCTAGGTGAACTTCTCCTGGGACCAGCTACAATGGGTCCCACAGAGTCAGCTTTTCCTATCAAAGGAAGGGCAGACATGGACTTATTTACCGGGGCAGTGGGCAGCAGAGGCGCTGTTTCCCGGCTCCAGATCATACAAAGATTTCTCGTCGGACCTGCAGACCTGTCAGGGTCATCAGCCACCTGCTCAGTGACTGGAAACAGCAACTAACACACACTGAACTCTCTTTGACTGCTGCACACTGTGATGGACTAATTCAACCTGATGAGAATGACCATTTGCCTGCTGTTAAATGTTTTCCATTTTAAAATGTCATGCTGTTTGTTTGGTAAAAAAAATAACTGAATACTATGGGAGTAAAAATAACGTACCTAGAAAAATAGAACGAGAGGAGATTGGACATTCCCACTTAAATCAACATAGCAGGATGGTCAGAGGCTACGCGCCGTTGAGGCGGGCTCACTTACTGTACTTTTATAGTCAGTGCACATTTTCTTTTAAACTAGTTATGATCACAGCAGTTTGAGCAGTTCAGTGTCCATTCTACTCTCATTCTATTTCTATAAATGTACCAATTATTAGTAAAAGTGTTAGAGAAAAACAAACTAGATGGTCTAAGTGCTATACCCCGTGGAGGGTTGATTTAGCTGAAAAGCCTGAGTGGCGAACACTTTACAAACCACCGTTAACAAACAAAAAAAAAAGGTTGGAGATGTGCAGTGGAGAGTTTTTCATTGAATGTTTGCAGTTAACAGGTTTGTGTCTTTTATTCATGCAAACGTTAATGACAACTGGCCTTTTTGCACACGAAGGAAACGTGGTTGACTGCTTTTCTCTGTTTCAACAGTTAAATCACTGTCAAATCTTTTTGTTTAGTGAGACTTTTTCAGATCAGCGGTTTATTTTGGGTTATTGATAACCCCCCCTCCCCAAAAAATGAAACTTTTCAATTTCGTCTCGGGTCAAGCAAAGGCAGCCATTTACCTCAGTAGGAGAAATAAAACAGAAGATTCTCTGGACTGATTTGAGAATGTTAAACTGATCATAGCTTTTACAGTTTGACAAATAATGTAAAACAGTTCAGAAACACGTGGCGCATTAAAATGTGTTGTGCTCTGTGGTGAAAGACGAGTTAGTCTTTGGACTTATTTTTTGTAGAACAATATGGCTGAATTTAATTAATTAGATTTTGTTTATTTGAGTTAAATATTGTCATGAGCAAATAAAAGTGGTTTTGAAAATTGTAATTGTCTCTCTATCGAATCAAATAGGTAGAATATACTTACATAAGTACTGTTAAGTATAAATGTTATGTACTTAACTGAGTTCCATCTTATGCAGCTTTATACTTCTCCACTTTTCATACAAATATTGTGCTTAATAAATCACAAAAAAATCCTAGCCTTTCCTGTCCAGTTAAAACCACGCATCTCCAAATTTGGTGATTTTGAATGTCAATATTTCTATAAAACTGAAGGAAAAAGTCTTCCTTTATGTCTGGGATAAGGTCAAGTACTTTCAACCGTCTTCAGCCATCCTTCAGCTCTTGTCAATCACAGTCCACGCCCTAAAGCAGTGGTTCCCAACCTGGGGTCCGGGCACCCCTCAGGGGGGCGGCAGAGATCACAGGGGGTGCACAAGTCTTTATCTGGTTTGAGGTAAAAAAAAATATTTGCACGTTAAACAAATAATGACAATACGTTAGAATATATATATAATGTATACAAAAGTCTGTATAAAAACTATATATTTTTGTTCTGGCTTAAAATTGTAGGCAGGCTACTTAGTAGGCCAAACCTCCGGGACCTCTTAACCTGGGACCCTCGCTGTCATCAGGGCAGCTGCTAGCTGCTGTCATCCTTGTTTTTCCTGCCACCACGGCATCACTATTTTATGAATGAAACATGTCGGAGAAACGTAAAAGTGCTGATAACTCCTCTCTATCAAAAAAGAAAGAAAGGCTTAGAGAGTTACCTCAACTTTGGCTTCTCGGGGGGGGACATAAGGGGCGCCAAGGAAAAAAGGTTGGGAACCACTGCCCTAAAACATACTCTGCTTTATCAGCTATTATACTCTAAATGGGACCATAATTTACCAAATGAATATCATGCTGTATTAATGAAGACTTGAAATCAGCGATGGAGACCATAAACTAATTAGGAAAATGTTTACAGGGGGAATGAATTAAGTGAGAAATAGGGTCATTTTCTCATAGACTTCTATACAATCGGACTTCTTTTTGCAACCAGTGGAGTCGCTGTTTAGAAAGAATGCAGGTTTTTTTTAAGGCACTTCCGTTTCCGCATTGGCTTCACTTTTCAGACACGGAGGACCCGTTATGTTTTCGGTTCAGGGACGTTAATTGTAACATTTTGGTCGCCTAAATGTCTTGTTCAGCGTTCGGTTGCAAACAAAGACAATATCAGGGGTGTTCTAATAATTTCTTCCGGTAAGTACACCTTGTTTTTAGCTTTTTTTCGCTAGCCAAAATTAGCGCCCGGACAGTCACCATGAATTAGGCTACGGATGCATCTTGATGGTACCTGGCTCCACTGGGGTCAACGTAGCTATGCGTAAAAGCCTGATAAAAAGGTACATTTAACCAACGTTAAGCTACGTTTATGAACAGGTTGGAGACTATTGTGTTGTAACCTTTGTTTGGAAAAGACCACTTGGCAACGAACTTTACTCAGAAAACGTTATCAAAGGCTGGCAACTTAAATGCTTCTGTCACAGACACTTAGCGCGCGCTCTCCTCCATGGATTGATTTCTATTGATGCTCTCCTCCCGTGACCCGGAAATAGTTCCCCCTCCGCCATGAAGCATCTTCTTCCAATCTATTTTGTTTTTAAACTCAATTTATTGCAACAAGGACCAGATAAATTTTTAAGAGAGTTCCCCAGAAAACACAATACAAGAGATGTGCCCTTGATTTTTGTTCTCTATATTTTGCACACGTGTACAAAAGAGCACATATCAGAGAAAAAAAAACTATGAGGAGGATCCTCCAATCTTTTAATACAGTTTCTTATACTTGTTTCTATATTGTACTCCCTTTGAAATGCTTTTTTAAGCCAAGTACCCCCTGACCAGCGCAAAACATTTTTGGTAGAAAAAAAGTCTATATAAAGAGGTCAAATACAGCACCGGCAGTGATAGATTCACTAAACAACAACCTTTTTTTTTAAACAAAAACATTTCAAATGTTTAGAATCCATCACTTAATTCATTCACTGTTATAGTATAATTTATTTTAGGAATTATGCATGACATATTTTTAAATTTGCATTTTTGCAAAAAGTTCACGTACCCCCTGCAGTACTCCAAAGTACCCCTAGGGGTACACATACCCCCATTTGAGAAACGCTGCTTTAATACATCCTTGATTATATGCGGCCTGGAGAGAGGAGGTTTCTGGAGGAGAGAGGAGGTTTCTGGAGGAGAGAGTAGGTTTCTGGAGGAGAGAGGAGGTTTCTGGAGGAGAGAGGAGGTTTCTGGAGGAGAGAGTAGGTTTCTGGAGGAGAGAGGAGGTTTCTGGAGGAGAGAGGAGGTTTCTGGAGGAGAGAGGAGGTTTCTGGAGGAGAGAGGAGGTTTCTGGAGGAGAGAGGACAGAGAAAACACTGGTGTTTGGTGTTTCCTACACATGTATCATCCTACAAGGAAGTCTTTCATCAAGTGGCGTGACATACACATGCTGCACCTCCTTTTTTAATCTTTATTTTAAACTGTCATCAGAATCACGCACACATACAGATGAAGCATTGAGAAAATAAGACAAAAAGCAGTGCTACATAAAACGACAACAAAAACGGAACAAATTTAACGTAAAATAAGGACCGTGTATGACAAAAAAGTTCTCCTAGAAACATTAAAGATACTGCATATTGCATACTGCATTGTTGTCATAGCTTTTTTATTTTGTGCGAAAGAAATGGTTGGCGTGTAGAGTTCCATTTCCTTCATCAATAAAAGGAAATGCATTTATACATTTATATTTGTAAATTTGGTGAGAAGTAAAATTAGATTTATAAGGAAAATACAATAAATAGTCCTAGGGTCTTTTTGCTAATGGCTGCTTGTTGCCTGTTAATTTAGCCGTGCTTTTGGGCTTTTTTTTTTTTAATTATAAGCAATTAACCTGCCATGCAGGGAGGGACTGTAGCTGAAAATCAGCCTGAATGGCAATATCTGGCACAAAACATAAACTTCTTCTTGAAAATTCTAATTTTCATTGCAGATTTGGGGCCTTGTTAGTGTAAATTGTTAACAGCATTCTGCACTGCGGAGTCTGAATGTTTAACAGTCAACACTTTTTTCCCCGAACAGATTTCCTTTGCGTGACCGCCGCAGGCTGAAACAATGGGTGATAAACGTGAGGCGACAGAACTGGACCCCAACTCCAGCCTCACGTCTGTGCAGTATGCACTTTGAGGAGGATCAGTTCTTCATAGACAACATGGTACAGAGACACACGTTTGGCACAGATTAATTTAGTGTGAATCGGGACTCGGTAGTACAAACGTAATTCGCTAAGTATACAGTACATTTTCTTATTGTACCAATAGCTGGTGGGGAAAGTAACTGGTTACAAAACCTAATATTGGGTGACTTGTCAGTAAAAAAAAAAAAAAGAACCCATCTTTCATAGTAGCCATTTAATTAAATCATCAGTCACCCTTTATGATGCCTGTGATCATGATGCCACCCTAATCATTTTTACCAGTATCAAGAGTTGAAAAATTAAAAAGATTGGTGCACATGCAAGTGTAATGTCATTATGATTTCAATGCTCCTGTAGAATGTAAATACTTCTTCTTTTTTTTTTTACAAAATTTGTGGTTTTCAATATATTTTGTGTGTCATATCTTTCTGTTATGAAGTCTAAAATGTTTTGAGTATTAGCATAACTACTTTTAAAAGGTCTGTACTTTAGGGGGCTTTCACACCTGCCTCATTTAGTTCTGGTTGGCCTAGTCTATATCCACGACGTTCCACTTCCGGGATTGCTCCGGTGCCGCCGGAAATTCTGCCGGATGTCACTCTTTTCGGCTGGACGTCCGTTACCTTCCGCTTTCTTTGTGTTGGCATTCAAGAATGTAATGCAAGATATATTGACTCAATATCGTTATCGCAATATCACATTGCGCAATATTATATTGAAAGTATGCAATATTTTTTATATTTCATTTTATTGTTTCTAATATGTCCTGTTCTGTAGACATGCTCTCTATTTATTGTTTGTATACTGTCCAACCAGTAGAACATGTCCTGTTCATGGTCCTTATTTATTTATTCATGTTGTACCAGTCCAATATGACCGTCAGTTGAAATAAACCTTGTGTTGTAAGAAAACTTGTTTTATTTGTTATGAATCTATTTTGATGCGTTTTCCCATAACTTTTGTAATTTTACATATGCTTAAAAATATCAAAATGAATATCGATATCGCAGTATTCATAATCGATATCGCAATATCACATTTTGTCAGTATCGTGCGACCCTAATCGAAACCGAACCAAGGGGAAGCTGCTCCAAGTTTACAAACTCATCAACGGATTTGGACCAGAGCAAACAGAACTATAGGTGTGAAAACGCCCTAAATCACAAAATACACCATAAATGTTAAGTCTACCTACTGATGTTTTCCATATTCACCTTTAGTGCAGAAGGAGGCTGAAGGACAACGCTGTGCCGACTATTTTCAACTTTCCGCCACATTTGTGGAAAAAGGAACCCCCTCCCAGGACCACGCTGAACAGCTCTCCTGGGGGGGTAAACGACCCTTTGGTTTCTACTGCTGATCATTACCATGTCGTCGTAAAGCAAGAGACCGCTGAGGACACCGGTGTCTTTGAATATGACGACATTGTTAGGATCACAGTCGGTGAGGTCGTCACTGATGACATGAGTGAGTATACCACAAGCGGAGATTTAAAAACCGTTATGCACGATCATGGATACTTCGGCAAACAAGAGGACGAAGTCTCTGCGATCTATGACCGCATCTACAACGTTTCTGAGCCTCCCGCAACACTCGGACATAAAGCAAATGCCGTACACGATCAACCCGCTGTAGCCGTTTCTGAGTCTCCCCCAACACTCACGAGTCAAGCAAATGTATTACATGGCCAGCTTGTTTTAGCTGTTTCTGAGTCTCATACAACGCTCACAAGTCAAGAAAATATATTACATGGCCAGCTTGTTTTAGCTGTTTCTGAGGCTCCCACGTCGCTCACAAGTCAAGCAAATGCGGCACACAATCAGCCTGTTACAGCTGTTTCCGAGTCTCCCGCAACACTCGCACATAAAGAATATGCAACAGAACATGATCACCTTTCTTTAGCTCTCTCCGAGTCGCCCACGAAACTCAAACATCAAGTAAGGGTACTGCACGAGAAGCTTGTCGTAGCCCGCAAAAAGTTTAAGCTGAAGTGTCAGCAGACAAGGAGAATGCAATCAAAACTCCTGTCCCTGACAGAGGAGACAAAGGCTCTTCAGACAAAGTTGGACGACGCTGAAAAGCAGATGGCCGCGCTATTGCAGCAGTCCATAAATAACGGAGGTAAACGCAGGAAAGCAAAAGCACTCCCAAAAGAAGCAACGCGTTCACTTAAGCAGCAACTGCCTCCTGCCACCCTGATCGAAATCACTTCCCCTCTGACGCCGTTCATTCTGCCGCCTTCCTCCGTGCCAACTTCCACGCAATAAGGACATAAAGTGACCTAGATGAACAAAATGAACATCAACATGATGGGGATCGTTGGGACTGTCAGCAGGAAGCGCACAGAGATCTGGCTGGGGTGAAGGAACAGTCAGACAAACAGCAACAACAGGAGCAGAGTCTGTTGTTAGACTGTGAGGGAGACACTGTTATTGACACTGATTTCAAAGTGATCAGTTAAGAGGGAAGGTCCATAAAGTAAAGCTAACTGTTGCAAGTTGACAAAAGTGTCAAAGAAGAACCGTGACCTTCCTCTGTCACATCAAAGCCAATGAGTTTAGTTTGAAACTGTTGTAATGTCTGTCACAGTTCTCCTGAAGAACACAGAAAGCATTGGGCAGCCGACTTTCACTCATCAGCAGATTTTCCATTTAATGCAGAAGTTTAGAGCACAAGTTGCAGACGATGGATCATTTTTTATTATCAGCGTTTGTTAATTTGCTTGTTGTTCAGAAGCAGCTTTATGTTTATACATGTATGCTCAACGTTAGGATTGGGCATCGAGAACCGATTCCTACTTGGAATTGTTTAAAAAATTACGATTCCAGTAGAATCGTTTCTTTATTGGAATCGTTTGGAGAATTCCCAATTTAAAATGCGCACGTTTTGGTTTCCGTAGCAACCAGGCACTTGTTGTGTTGCAGCCTTGGAGCACAGTAAGCGGCGCTCTAGTTTGGCTTTATTTTACATTGATAAAGATGTAAAAATACAAACCACCATTGAATCAAAATAAAACTTTCCTCTTATTTGTGAAAATAGGCACGCGACCCGTTTCATCTCCACGCCTCAAAGAATCGTAATCGAGAATCGATGAGAACCGGAATCGAAAGGAAGAAGATGTGTTGGAATTGTTAAAATCCAAACGATGCCCAGCCCTGCTCAACGTTTGACATATAAAAAGGCTGGTTGAGGCGTACGAGTTGTGTGACGTTTAGAGGCACTTTGATCAAAGTCGACAACACTACACACGTGTGGTTCACACCAAAGAGAATTCTTTATCCACGGCCAGACTGGAGGAGTTTTCAAAGGTTGTTCGATGAACCCAGTTGGTATATCAGATCGTTCTCTTGTACAGTGTTTATATTTAGTGTCCAATGATGCTTGTTTTTTTTTTTTTAGCTCTTTAGGAAAAACCACTAGAAAACAAAGTCTGAATACAGTTCTCTGAAACAATGGTAGAATGTTGTAAAGGGTCAAATAAATCAGTTTTTCATTCACGTTGCTGTTACCATGTTTTGGGTCTGTTTATCCAATGACTACTGTCCTTTTTGTACACAGGGACAGCGTGTTTCACTGTTTCCTTGAATGTGGTTGACTTTTTTTTTGTCTTTTTCATTAGTTAACCCTTGTGTTGTCTTCCCGCGACCATGCAACTTGTTGTCCTCCCGGGTTAACCCTTTATTACAAGCTTTTTTTCAAGTTTTTTTTTTTTTGTCGCTTTTCTCTGTGCTTTTTTTCACTACCACCGTTTTCACCACTAACATCAACTTATTACCACTAATTTTACAATATTTTATGATTCATGGTCAGTAAACCTCATTTATATGAAAGTATACCTTATTATTGAGTTTAAACAAAGCTGAAGTTATGAATTATTTTGACAAATAGTTACGATTGAGTGGATGATCACAGACCGTCAAAGTTTAGTCAGGATATAAAATTGAATAAAACACCCAAAGTTCAATGAAAGTAGTGAACTGATCGATCATTTTACTTGCGAAGAACATTGTATGGAAACATCCATGTTATTTTGGGGGGGAAATTTGGTTGAAAGAGAACCATATTTCTGATGTAGCAACTTTTGAAATCGGGTCAAATTTGACCCGAGGACAACAGGAGGGTTAAGTCAAGCGTTTGTTTTGTTTACTGAGACTTATTTTTAGATTTTCAATTTTCTCTGGTTTGAGATGCAGACCAGTGGAAAGTTTTGAGAGAAGCTTCCACATTGTGACACATTGCCAGTACACAGACCTGAGACAAAGACTTGATTGGATCAGATTACTGTAACTGTAGATGGTATGCCGTGATGACATACTCCACACACCTGCATTTTTGCACCATCACTGGCAGTGCTCCAGTTGCCCAACACATACCAGGGAAGGTTAAACAGTGTATTATATAAACCAACTAGTGACTGTGCTGATTATGTTTTGTTTTGCAGTTCACATAGGTAGGTTAATACGATAGATAAAAAGGTGACCGGGTTGGATCAGTGGTAGAGCAGGCGCACATATACTGAGAGGTTTATGCCTTGACGCAGAGGTCCAGGGTTTGAATCCGACCTGTGACAATTTCCTACATGTCTTCCCCCTTTCTCACCTAGCTGTTCTGTCAACATTCAAGGCGGAAAAGCCCAAAGAAAAGATAGATAAAAAGTCTGCAAGAAAATATGCCACATTTCCTTGTTCCATGTGAGGAGAAGTCAAACAGGTTTGACACTACATTCAAAGAAATGACTCACCAAGAAAAGACAGAATTTGGCACTGTTTGGCACCGAACATGTCATCCATGTGGTATGTTTGCCACATATGCACTTTATGACTTCAGGCAATCCCAGTTTGGTTTAAAAACAATCAACAAGTCTCTTTTTTTTTTACTGGAAGCTACCACACTCCCCTCTCTATTACTGACAAACAGTCAAGTACAGTTACAAATTACTTCTCCCCAAAAGTAATTGAGTTAGTAACTCAGTTACCACATTGTAAAAGTAATTAGTAACTCAGCAAAGTAACTGATGTTATTTTTTATGTTCTATAACGCTATTACGTTCTATAACATCTTTAACGTCAAAGATGTTTATATTCTGAAGAATAAAAACACGATATACAGTATTTTAGAACATTTGGTATTTATTTGAACCTTGGTCACCTGTTGCTGTCGAGCGTTGCTTGTTTTAACAGAGTGGCTCCGTCTCCTTTGCTGGAGCTCACGCTAGCTGCATTTGGGCTCGGGGTTATTATGGGATTGGGGTTACTATGGGGTTATTATGGGGTTATTATGGGGTTGGGTTAGCAGCAGCAACAAGGGTCGTGTTAGCATGTGTTGATGTGAGGTGCTTCATAAGATTCGTTGCTTGAGGCAGACGTGGATAAAGTCTTTTTTCCTGGGCATAGCGTTACATAAACATCCTTGTCTTTAATTTCAATGAGCGAGAAGTAGTACTTCCAGTTCCAGAACGCTACTTTTGAATTTCCCTGGCTCGTTGCCATTGTCGCTGTCTTGTGTTTACTGGTAGTCAGAGCGTGCAGTAAGACAGCGTGAGCAGGTCATCCGCCCACCCAGCCAATCATCATCGCATTTGCAACGGTGTCATCACACAGGTTTGCCACATAAGAAATTCACCCTCACAGATCTGTAAATGTTACAGTAGCATGAGGAAATACACCTGGAAAAAGCCAACATTTCTGCCATAGTTGTTTGACACATGATCTTATTGTTAAGTGGAACAGCAGGCCTAGCATTGTAAAACTGCAACAGCAATTCCAGCAGTTTAAATAAACTGTGCACCGCCCCAAAACATGTAGAAGCCTCTGATGTGTAATTTCAGCCTCATGGTTACATAATTCAAAATGTTAAATTGTTATTTCATTATTCATTTCATAATTTAATTTGATATCAATTTTGTTTATTTGTAGACATTTTATTTCAAGTCTGTTTTTATTTTCTTATATCATCTTCCCCGAAAACACATTTCATGCCAGTTTTTTTCACATAATGCCATGTTTCATAATGACATTTTATTTCATTGTCACTTTTAATGACAGTTATGTTGTCGACTGCCACTCCTGTGTCTCTTCAGCTAATCTAAACTAAGATATAGCCTATTGCTACAAGACGTTAGCCACTAGTGTTAGCTAGAGCAGCATCAATGCCAACATTGCTCTGAATCAACCAACTACAGGTTGCTGCTGTAAATAAACACAGACACAGTAATTAAACTTTACCTAGATATTTAGCCTTAGCTTAACAAGGCTACTCATGCTACCTAGCTAGCTAGGCTGGCTGGCGAGATTATATTACTGAGCATCCAAGTGAGTCTTTGTTAGCATTAATAGCTAGCTCTTGTTAGTTTGAGCAACCACATAGTTTAACTTTCTGTGTACAGTGTATATTTACAGCAGCAGCTACGTAGTTGATTTAGAACGACTTTGGCATAGCTGTTGCTTTAGCTAACAGGAGCTAACTGTGATGTTGTGATTGTTGAGCTTGCTAGCTGCAAAGGGTATGGGATGCTATTGATACCACTCTAATGAAGAGTGACATAAAATAAAAAAATAACATGTCCAACATGACTCTCACTGCTCAAATCAACACAACAGACACAAATCCTTTAGCTGTTTTGAGCTTTATTGTTTTTAAATCATTTCAAAGCAAAATGAAAGAGCGGATATGAATAAATGCTTTTTTATATAAACAGCGATTGTACCAAGGCCCTAAATAAACTGTTCTCGTCATCCCCTGACATCAAATAACAATAACACTTGGAGAAGATAAAGGTGCTTTTTGAGTGTTAAAGTCTTCAGTGTGATGGCAGGTGCAAATACAATACACAATTATATTTTTAAGGATAACTTTTAAACTACTTTTTGAGGCAATACTCAATTCATTGTTTAATTACAATGCTTAATGATGCTAAATGATGGTAAACATCAGTTACATCTGAGTAGTCCAGCGTTGCCAACTCTTTTACAATGAAAGTAGCTAGCAAGTCTAGTGGCTGTGTTGGCCGACTGCCTGTTGCTCACACAGCAAGAGGAGTGAGAGAGACACCGTGGACTGTGATTACTCTGAACTGCATGCATGGGAATGAATTACAATATAATATAGTATAAATATAAGTGCCACTGTTCATCACTCCAGCTGCTATAATTATTATGAATCATATTTCTCTATATCTGTATATCTGTATTAGTGTCTGTGTCAAACCGGCAGTGCCAGATGCCGCCGAGCCTGGGTCTGTCTAGGTATCTGCCTAAAGGAAGTTGTTCCTCCCCCGCTCAAGGTTTCTGCCTAAAGGAAGTTTTTTGTCGCCACTGTTGCACCAAATGCTATAGCTCATGGGAAATTGTTGGGTCTTATAGAGTGTGGTCTAGACCTACTCTATCTGTAAAGTGTCTTGAGATAACTCTTGTTAGGATTTGATACTATAAATAAAATTTAAATATACAATATAATATATCTCACTTTTTCCTGATGGTGTAAAGTCACATAAATTGTTGCTAGTTGCTTTTAAGAAATAAAGTCACTAGCGAGTAATGCCTACCATACACTAGAAGACTCTGACAAGACTTTGAAAAGACTACAGTCTGACACCATCTCACATCTTTAGACAATCTGTCATAATGTCACTGAGTTTTAGTCACAGACTTTAAGATTTTACCACAGCGCTGAGATCAGATGCGTCTTTCACGCGCCGGATGTCCCTCCCCTCTTGCTATCAGGGATTGTGATTGGTCAAAAAGTAATAAAAACAAGCCAGAGCTCCCCCATCCCCTCCCCCCTACTTGAGAATAGATAAGCAGTGCAGCCAGATCATTCTCCATCAATGTGGAGATAGGTCTGGCAATGTGAGACTACATCTGAGAGACTGTGGCAGTGTTGTTGTGGTTATGTTTCACTGGGGCCGCTCATGCATTGGCCTCGGGTAAACATAGGTGGACTGGTCATCCAGCCAGCTGCTAGAAGCGTAGCTCGGCTTTGTCTCCTCTTTTTCCTTCTCTTCACTGGATGCTGCCTCATTGTCCTCTGAGCTACACTTTCCAGTGCTGTCTCCCCTCACACAAGACTGCTCATCTTCCTCATTCCTAATGTAGCAGAGACTGCAGACCCTCAGCCTCTTTGTGGGGTTAATGTGGTGTATCACGGCTCGATGCTCGGAGCATGCTTTGCAGACCAAAAAGCCACATTTTCGGCAGTGATGTCGACGATTGGTCGTAGTGAACTTGTTTAAGCAGCGCATGCATTTATAGGCGGCCTTGTCAGGGATCCAGGTAACAGCAAAGGTGGAACCTGGTTGGCTGCCGCCCTGCAGCAGGTTTGACTGGCAGTCTTGGATGTTCTCCATCCAGGCTCGCTTCTCCTCGATTGAAGAGGCGGACACAAAAAAGGACTTGAGTGGTGTACGCATCAGCCATTGGTTTTTCATTCTCTCACCATCCTCCATGTCCTCTAACTGGATGTCTGCTGAAATGACAGTGAAGATGGCATATTAAAAATAAACTATATGGTATAGTCACAATGCTTGTCAAGTTTACGTGCTTTCCTACCCATGAACTTGCCAATTCTGCATAACCAGATTATAGGCACACATTAGAGTTGAATGCAGTTAAATGAACAACAATCAACGTATCCCAACTTCGTTAGCTGCATCAATGAAATGAAGGTGAACGCAATTTCATTTTGAAGTGTTTGAAGCATTAAAAATAACATTGAACAAACTCAGTTTGCTCAGTTGAAAGTAGTTTAAGTGGTATATGAATATGAAATTCCATTTACCTCCATTGTAATGTTGTAGCAGATATCTTGAAATGTCTGCACATGAATGCAAAGTCGCAAAAAGGTAACACCAAAGTAATAACAAATACTTTGTCTCTATAGCTTGTATAGAGCTATAGATGCACATTTTAGTTTGATCATGATCCTTCTCTTTAGAGGACATTTTCTGTCTGACTGGATGTAATGTAATATAATTGTATTCATACAGGGGCAGTGCACAATTAAACATTAACCTTGTATAAAAACAAGAAGAGATGCATTGCACCAGGTTGTATTACAATTGCTATTTTCCGCCCGTAGTCCCGCCGGTAGGTAAAACAGTAAATATGAAATTGGAATACAAAACGCAATTTTGCAGACATTCACATTCTTACCTAATTACAATAATTCACAAACAGGGTTCAAAATTAGCACCATCTACCAGCCAAATGCTGGTAAAATATGCAAAATATATCAATATATATATATATGCAAGATTTGAGTGGCTGGTCAAATGTGAACATAGCCATTTGGCTAGTTGATGAAAAAGTTACAGCAATGAAATCAATCAGTCATGGCCTCAGTCATTCCCAGCTGTCTTGTATTAAGTAACTGAAAGCAATACTTGAGTAAAAGTACCTAAGTAGCCAGTCTTACCAGAAAATGACTTTGGTAGGAGTTGAAGTCACCTCTTGGAGCATTTTGGAGTAAAAGTATCTGATATTTAGGCTACTGTACTTAAGTATCAAAAGTAATTTTATGATATTATATGTACTTAACTATAAGAAGTATTGTGGCTTCCCTTTAATATTCAGTGTTTCCACACCTTCTTAAACATCACATTCAATGTATGACATCAATAAAGCGAAAACATGTTTTTGTTCACTCCAACTTACAAAATAATTTCTTTCAAGTGACGACTGACCAGTAACTAATAGGCCTACTTAGGGGAAATATAGTGGAGTAAAAGTATACATTATATTTAGAATATGTAGTGCAGTAAAAGGGAAAATTTCCAGAAATATAAATAACGAAGTGCAGATACGTGAAAATTCTACTTAAGTACAATAACAAAGTATTTGTACTTCGTTACATTACAACACTGATTCCCAGAACCTACAAGCAGCCCAAGGATCAAGCGACGCAGACGAGTTTCTTACCCAGAGGGACGACTCGCTGGTTTCTGTGCCAGCGGCCGTTGAGGAAGACGCTGCCGTACACCAGCACATCGTTGAAGAGGAAGAAATTCTTAGGCTCGGGCTTCCGGCGCCCCTGCTTCATCAGACGGCCCTCTCCTATCAGAACCCGACCCGGAACGGAGAGAGGCGTCCCTGCTGGACCAAACGAGCTCTCCACGGCCTGGATACGCTCACGGTTATTCCTCTCAAACGTTAACGTGTCCATGCTGGTGACCTAGTGTTGAACAGCGGCAGGCCTCTTATAAAGGCTTGTTTCCTGATGAGCAGTGGGAGTCCCCGAGGTGAGATTGAAGACAAACACGTTAGAGAGGTGTGGGGCAGGGGAGCATGTTGCAGCATATTATTTAGAAGTCTATTTATAGGCCCGAAGCCAGCTGGAAGGGGAGGGGTGCTTTTTTTTTTTTTTTTTTTTTTTTTTTTTTTTTTTTTTAAAGTTGACCTTTTGGCAGTTTTCCCTTCATTTTATATTTAACTATGAGGTTGAAATACTTCATTTTGATGTCCTTGGCCTCACAGACTTTGCTTTGAGTGCAGAAAGTTAGTTGAGTGGATTGTTGATACATTAGAGGTCAGATTGTTCCATGTTGGGAGCCAGTTAACACATTCACAGAAATGGTGCTTTTAAAGCTTTAGTGCGTAACTTTTTGACATTAATGAAGGTCAGTTACATTCAAGCCGTCGCCAAATGAGTTGCTACAAAGCTAATTAAGACTATCAGCTCCACTCAACTCTCTCTGTTTATCTCAGTATGACTATGTTCAGAAGATTGTGGCGTCCGGTGACTTTGGCGTGCAGAAACTGGAGTAAAGATAATTACCTCTTCTGAAGAGTCCATCATGTTTTTTTAATCCTCCGTGTCCTCCTTGGCTACTAGCAACTGCGTGGAGGAGTGGTGGGGGCGGTTTGTTGTCATTACTTAGAATTCCTTATGGGGGCGACAGAAACTACGCACAATGGGCCCTATTTTAACGATCTAAGCGCACGGCATGGAGCGCCTGGCGCAGGTGAGTTTAGGGCGTGTACGAATCCACTTTTGCAAGTTTAACGGTGGAAATAAGGGTCTGTGCGCCGGGTGCATGGTTCAGAAGGGTTGTACTTAGTGTCTTCATTAATCATAGGTGTGTTTTGGGCGTAACATGCAATAAAAATGGAAGTGTCATCTCCCATTTTCTTTAAAAGCCAGGCGCATTTGGACCTTGGCGCATTGCTGTTATAATGGCAGATTTGCTGCTTAATATTTTTATTTTTGAATCTTTTGCATGTTTATGTGCTGCTGTGCATCTCTGTGTGTGTAACAAGCCAGGTACAGACAGCATGCTCTTTGCCAACCGTGATGCTATTCCAGTGTAAACACAGGCATGGCGATGTGCAAGAGGAACTCCCCAAGAGGCATTTTGTCCTCTTCTGGTAATGAAATATATTTAAAGCTATCAGTTCAGATATTTCTTGTTGTATCACTGGTTTCATTTGTTTGTTTTCAGTTAACTTGATGTGTGAATCTTATCTCTGTTTCTTTCTCGGTTATCTCTGTGCAGAGGAACATAACAAAAATGACAGAGATACGGAGACTGGAATGTAGGATATAGCATAGTAGTTTCATCATCTGTGATTGAGTCCGTGATAGACTTGTCAGACTGGAAACTCCAGCTGGAAACATCGAGGCCAAGATGGCACAGAGCCTCGCTGCACCGCTGATAGCTGCAACAAAACAGATATACACCTCACAAGTAGCAGTGTGTCAGGCAGGAAACAAATCAAGCCCAAGTCAACACAAAATGTGCTGCGGAGGCTCGTTGTTGGGCTGCATGTTTAAAGGAAATAAATAAGCCAAACTTAGCAGCCACTTTTAGTATCTGCTTTCTATGTGGAGCCATTGTGAGAATACAAGTAGAGAAAGTGCATCTTACTCTTACTCATTTATACATTTTTTAACATAATTTATTCATGACTAACGTAGGCTATTGAGAATGAGGAGATGTCGTCACGCAACAACGCCCCGCCCCTTTCCGCCATTTTTGGGTGCTCATGTTCATTGTTTGTGTTGGTAGCAGAGGAGGTTCTTCTGTTTTTCTATAGTCTAGATTCAAGATAATTAACTATTTTAGAATGTCTGGAACACACTGCTGTGTAAAACACTGATTCAGCTCCTCACACGATTTTCGTGGAAATTGTAGGAACCGCGTGTCACAGTTTTTTCATATAGTGCAAATTTTGACATGTCAAATTAGTTTACGTGACTGACACGTCCTTCATCTAACACATTTACATGACAGGGGGTGACACAGTGTAAAATATATAAAATGCCATACATCTTTAAGGTGCTTTAGAATGAACAGTGCATTAATGTAAGGATTTCATGCTTTTGAATTCTTGCATAGTGTAATAACTGATGCCAAAAACCAAGTAATTAATAATCTCCACGTAGGTTAGAGCATGGACCGGGCCGAATTTTTCTGTCCGAACCCAGACACCATTAAAATCTCATTTCTTTCTCATACTAATGACACATGTAGGCTACGTTTGTTTGTGTGGAAAGCCCGCTTTTATTAAACAAATGTAGGAAGGCATTCGGAAATGTCAACAGATGAGCTCATCAGCACACACGAGGCAATACGCGCACGTAAATAAGCTGTTCAAATGTTCAACGTGTTAACAACAAGCTCACGTTAATAAGCTGTTAAAATGTTCAACGTGTTAACCTTTCCTGCTTGCTTCATTTGTGGTAAAGGTGGTAAAGAGTCCAGTCTCTGTTCCGTTGTGCTGCAGCAGCTCATACGGGTCGACGGTTGATATCAGCCAGCTTCTCTAAATACCTCTGCTTGGCGCTGGTAGTAAGTTTCTCCCTGTAAGGTCCGTTTTCTTTTGCTGCCTTGTTCTCCATTTCCTCGTAAATTTATTAAGTTTAAACACCGTGATAATAATTTTCAGGTCCGTTGCTGTGTCGCTCGCTCCGTTTCTGTGTCGCTCGCTCGTACAATGTTGCCCCTGGCAACCGATAGTGTAGGCACCCAAAAATGGCCGACGGGCTCTGACCCCTCCCAATTCGTGACGTATGTCCTCATTCTCAATAGGCCACTTGGAAGTTGGAACAAAGAAATAAAATAAGTCCTCCAGAGGCCACCTCCTCAGCATCCATTTTTGCACTAATCGAAACGCATCACCTGACCGCTCATTTACCGCGCAACCCAGAGCGCAAGCCCGAGCCCGTGTAACCCGACTGAACCCATCAATTTCAGTCAAAGATCTTCAGCTCTAGTCTGTACCTGGCCATCTAGGCATAAAGGACGGCCCTCCTGGGAGTCTCACTCTCTCTCAGCTGGGCCTACTGCATCCATCTTACCATTTTGTTCTCACATCACACCACACATTCACTCATCCACACATTGCAAACACGACTGATGTCTTCTACACTTACACACCCCACCATCACATTTATGTTGAGTTAAGTTGTGTTATTAGTCTAATTAGTTAAATAACTTACTTTTTGACTAATCTATCTGTGTGTGACCTCCCTTTTGTTGCCGGCCTTGAGCCAGGCGGTAACAACTGTCAGTCAGATTTTCTGAGGGGTTGAAGTGACAAAAAACAATTGCTAAAAATGGAGGTTGCATGTGAATTGAGAAATAGAGTAATACATGATCAAGAGATTTGATTCATTTGAAGCTGATTTGATTAAAATAGTCAAAATAAAACCTCCATGTTTTATCACCCCCCCCTCAGTGGTGGAATGTAACTACTGTGAGTACATTTACTCAAGTACTGTACTTAAGGGGCTTGTACTTCACTCGAGTCTTTTCTTTTTATGCCAAGTTCTACTTCCACTCCGCTACATTTCAGAGAGAATGATTGTACTCCACTACATTGATCTGACAGCTTTAGTTACTTTTTAAATTGAGTTTTTTTGCACGCAAAACAATTTTTTAATAAATTAAACTACCCGACAATATACAGGCCTACAAGTCCAGCTGAAATGATCAGCTGATTAAACACTTAGTTGATTGACAGAACTGTTTGGATCGTTTCCAGTTTCTATAAACATGAGTCATTTTCTGCATTGAGTACTTTTACTTTTAATACTTTAAGTCAGTTTTCCTGATGATACTCATTTACTTTTACTAAAGTAACATGTTCAAAACAGGACCTTTACCTACAGTGTTGTATGAGTACTTTTACTTGAGTAAAGGATCTGAATACTTCTTCCACCACTGGATTTGATAAACCTGATTGACATTTTATTTGAATCAATGTTGCTCTGATAATCCGCTGGGCTGTGTCACTGTCCATCACTCACACCCAACCGACATTTACAGCAAGCAATTTTTGTTACTTTGGCCCAAAATATCAATCAAAGCCACGGCCTGGAGAGCTCCAGTGGGGCTGGTGTGTTATTTTTTGAATTAAATTCTTTCTGGCAATACATTATTTTTTCAAAGATGTTTTTGTGGCATTTGTAGGCATTTATTGGATAGGACAGGTTAGAAATGAAAGGGAAGAGAGAGGGGGGAACGACATGCAGAAAAGGGCCGCAGGTCGGAGCCAGAACCGCAGCTGCTGCGGCGAGGACTGAGCCTCTGCATATGGGCGCGCGCTCTACCAGGTGAGCTACCCAGGCACCCAACTACTCATTTATTTTTCACAAAGAAGACCACTTTATCTTTGCTAATAATGTGTTTGATTCATGCTGATGTATGGTTTCAGACATTTGAAGTATTGAAAGAAAACAAATATCAAACAATAATTTGGTGCCCCCCCCTGCAGTAACTCTGAGGACCCCCTGTTGAAGATCTTTGAGCTAAACCTTTTTATATTTAATTCTTATGTTCAACAACAGGGACGTCTAGTGGCCACAACTTGTCAAAGCAGTTGCATTAGTAAGTCAAGTGTTATGATAATTTATCCAGAGTCACAGGTTATAAAAGAGCACACACAGCACAGTTTGATTTATGTGTATTTTAATTTCATCGCACTACTCTACAGGCAAACAGCAATTATAGAATTATAGAGAGAATTGTGTAGGTCTATATGCAGGATGGGAAAATACATTCACATAGTATTCCTCTCACACATCTGCTTGCATTTTTTGACCCTACGTCTCTCACTTTTTAATGTTTGTCAACACTTTGAAAACACTTTTTGGAAAAGTTCTCTCGTGCTTATTTTGTGCGTGGCTTAACTGTAAAGGAAATCCGTCATCGCGGTTTGGCTTCTAATAGGGAACTGGTCCGTAGTGGGCGGTGTAGGCGGCGACGATTCCGTGCGTGTCCATCATGTCGTTGCAAGCCAAGTTGGT
Source organism: Gymnocephalus cernua (assembly GCA_023631565.1). Taxonomy (NCBI): domain Eukaryota; kingdom Metazoa; phylum Chordata; class Actinopteri; order Perciformes; family Percidae; genus Gymnocephalus; species Gymnocephalus cernua. The sequence goes on from CM042441.1 coordinate 5,115,448, forward strand.
CTCACACACTTCACTCAGGCTGAGTGGAGAGAGAGAGAGAGAGAGAGACACCACACAGGAGTAAACCACCACTCGTAACACATAAACACCCACCTAGATCAATAGCTTCCTATAACTATGTACATATATGTTAATTGTGAGAGAAGTAAACTGTTGTGTAATGATTTGGCTGTATCATTGTACTCCTCGTGCCTTTATCACTTTATATTTAAGTTGGTGTTCATGTTATAGGTTATGTTGTGCCAGGTATTGTTATTTTTCTTTTATTTATATTATGTGTGTTATCTGCTTTGGCAATACTGTATAAGCAATGTCTTCTCGTGCCAATAAAGCTCTGTGAATTGAACAATTGAAAAAATTGAGAGAGGGAGAGAGAGAGAGTGAGAGATACTGAGTGAAAAAGAGAGAGAGAGAGGGAGAGAGAGGGAGTGAGAAAGAGAGTGAGTGAGAAAGAGAAAGTGAGAGAAAAAGTGATTGAGTGAGAAAGAGAGGGAGAGAGAGAAAGAGAGAAAGTGAGAGAAAAGTGAGAGTGAGAAAGAGAGAGGGAGAGAAAGAGAGAGTGAGTGAGAAAAAGAGGGAGAGAGAGAGGGAGAAAGAGAAAGAGAGAGAGAATGAGAGAGAGTCTCAAAAGTGACACTGAAATTGTGTTTTATCTTAAATGACAAAAATGAAATACAAAATGAATTATAAGTTTTAAAACAAATCCTACATCAATATAACTAAATAAATAGAAACAAAATATCTTCAAATAAATAAACTAAGATCACGTAGTGACGTCTGAAGTCAAACAAGTGAAATCTGAAGTAGATCACGCCCTAGGATGCTTAAAAAAAATAGCATCGCGATTAATTTTTCATGTCAACCGGTTGTAATCTTTACACATTTATATTAATTTGTAACCGATTCACGATGCATCGGTACATCCCTACCATTAGGACATCAGGTCCTAATGCGTCAGATTAAAAACACGCATACAGTACATGTACATGTTATTATAGTTATGTTAGGTGATGTGGAATACCTCTCCAGCTGGGTCAGGGTCAACTCTCCAGCAGCTCTCTTCTGCCTCACCACAGTGGTGGCCTGCTCCCTCTCCACAAACAAACCTGCACATCATCATTACCGTCACTTTTTTCAAATTAAAGTATAAATACACAAGCTGTCTATCGATCAACCGAAATCAAATGCATGCGCAAGATCCAACACATACATAGAAACTCAGCAGAAGTCAAGAAGTTTTGTGCTGGGGAAAAAAAGTCAATTACAATCCATGCAGTGGAATATATGTTTAAAGCTTTAGTGCGTAACTTTTTGATGTTAATGAACGTCCGTTACCATTCAAGCCGTCGCCAAATGAGTTGCTACAAAGCTAATTAAGACTATCAGCTCCACACAACTCTCTCTGTGTTTCTCAGTGTGACTATGTTCAGAAGATTGTGGCGTCCGGTGACTTTCCCGCATCAGAAACTCGAGAGAAGATAATAAATACAGGTTTTTCAAGTTCTTTTACCAAATACATACAAATTCACGTTCAATGTTTGTAATTTTTTAAAGAATAAAATAAATTAGTAGCGGTGGCTACAAAATAAAACGGAATAATTCCGTAAAATTACTTCTTTTTTTTAATTTTATTTTTTACAGTGTATATATAAATGTAACAATGATCATACAGTCAAAAACAATATTGCTGAATCCTGATCTTACCCTCCTGAGCAGGGCTGTCAGCAGGCTGGGAGCCAGTGGAGGCATCTGTCAAACATGAGGGGAAAAAATATAAATAACACTGATATTTATTTTATTATTTTCAATACGCAAAGTGTGACTCTTTCTCGTTCTTTTAACGCAACTATCTGTCTTTACTTAAGCCAGTAAAAAACATCAAATCAGTCGTCCAGACCTTTAGCAGTAATAGCAGATTTTAAACTTTTCTTTGCAGAGCAACGTATACTTGAGATAATATAACATACTATAATAGAGTTTTTCTAACATGTACTGTTGTGCAGCTCCTACCTGAAGTCAGACAGACGACAGCCAGGGAGCAGAGAACCAGGACGGCCAAAGTCTTCATCTTTCAGCTTCTTTTTTCTTCAGCGTCAGCAGAATCAGGCAGCAAGTAGGACCGGAGACTTCAACAGCTCTGTCACTATTCTCTCTCTCTCTCTTTCTCTTAAACACATAAATGCCCACTCGGTTTATACATTCGGCCCTCGCTATGGCATGGGTATGTGATTGGTTGGGGAATCCTGTATCACACACCCACCCGAATGCAGAGATACACACCTCCACAACAAATCATGTATGTTTATGTTTGTATAAATGGACACACAGCAATTAAATGTATGCTGCCAAAGGGTGGCAGGGGCGGAGCAAAGGGGGGCGGGGGGGGGGGGGGGGTGCTTCTGGGCCGAATGTTTTCTCAAAAAAAACAAATCTTATAGGGTTTTAAAAAAACTTCAACTTTGTGTCATTTCTCCTCAGTTTCTCTGACTGGGTCGGCAAATCAATGGAGCAAACAGTTCTCTTACTGGGAAATATCTCCATTTATTGAACTGTGAACTCTATTAAAAATAGGTTTTAAGATCATACTTATGCCGAGCCACAGGAGCAGGAATCCTTTTCGTCGCCAAAAAAGCGAAAATTGGAAGACATGTTGTCATAGCTTCTTGGTACATATCGGCTACCGTATAGGCAACACGCATTTCAAAAAGCGAGGCGTTAGAGAGCGCTATTCGTTTTAATGCAAAATACAATTTCACTGCTAGATGGGAGAAATTCCTACACAGTGGACCTTTAAGCAATAACTTGAAATTGTTAGCGGTCCGAGCAGTTCTTCTATGAATGGATAAACTATTCCAGAGGTTTGAAGCTGCCACTGATAAAGTCAACTCGGTCAACTTTATTTTTTAACCTGGATCCGGGACATCAAGGAGCATCTGATTGGAAGACAGCAGTGCATTGACAGGTGTGTGGACACGTAAAAGCTCCGATAAATAATCGACAACCCATTTAAAATCTTCAAAACAAGTAATATAATTTAAAAAATCAATCCTGAAACGGACAGGAAGCTAGAGGAGCGAGGCTAGAACCGGGGTTACGTGGTCACGTTTTTTAGTCCCAGTTAAAAGCCGAGCTGCTGCGTTCTGGACTAACTCTAACCGACGAAACTCTAAAAAAAATACTAACATCAGGCAATTTTTGCACCTTTTTTAATGATGAAGACATCTGGAGAACAGTTAGATAATAAACAGGATGTTTTCTTTACAGCAATGGTTTTTCAAACTTTTTTCAATAATAATCACGTACGCGTAGGGGTACTTTGGAGTACCCCTAGGGGTACGCGTACCTCCATTTGAGAAACACTCAACAGGATGATTGTTTTCCTTGGCAACTATTGTGTTTTTCCGAAATGATGTACAGATTGTTAGTCATTTTTAGCCCTACCCCCCCCCCCCCCCCCCCCATAGGTTTGGGTTGAGCCCCGACCGTTTACAACGTCTGGCTCCGCCCCTGAAGGGTGATGAGAAAAGTAATGTGGGTGACAGGTTTTTTTTGTATAGGGATGAAGGAAAATCAGTAAAAGAAATTCAGAACAAATGGGGCGGCCTCTAGCTCACCCAGTAAGAGTGTTCGCCCCATGTTGGCTGAGTCCTGCAGCGGCGCAGGTTCGAATTCGACCCGCTGCCCTTTGCTGCGTGTCATCCCCCATCTCTCTCCCCCTTTCATGTCTATCCACTGTCCAATAAAGGGAAAAGCCCCAAAAAAATAATCTTTAAAAAAAAAAAAAAAAAGAAATTAAGAAGAAATGCTTAAATAAACACTAACAATAGATGTAGAAGGATGTAAAATCACATCAGCGGATTACTTGCTGTCAGTAAGAAAACATTGATTGAACTCTTAGGAATGCAATGCCAGCTGGCAGCCTGGAGAGGTCAGAGTTTTACAGCGAACCCACACACGTCTACATATACAGTAGGTCACTTAGTGCACACACAGCAGAGAAAAGCATCTAATACAAACTGAAATGGAAAAACTATTATGTGACATGATTTTAATCCAAGGGCGCTCTCTTTTATTGCAAACCGCGGCAATTTCCTACATAAAGGAAGCAACTTTTAGAGACAAATCCACTGTGTTTGAAGATTTGTGGAAGGGTGATTTAAAATGTGGAAAGATATAAATGACAAAACAAGTGGGTGGTTTGCCAATAAATGGGCAGAACGCTTCATACAGCGGAGTGGATAATGTTAATTAAAACACAACTCGCCACTGCTACTGTTTTTGTAATCTTTGACCGTTTTTTATTTTTTAAGATTTTTTTATGGCCATTTCCGCCTTTAATGATAGGACAGCTCAGACATGAAAGGGGAAAGCGAGGGGGAAGACACGCAGGAAACCGTTTTTAAAACATTGGAAGACGTTAGAAAGAAGCCGCCAGTATCTGATGCAGTGTAGAAACAGCATATTATTACATTTCCAAAAACTTAAGAACTTCCCAAATTTATGATATGAAAACGTCCTGTCAGTTGTTTTCTCTCTTTGGCGTTTCCTTGATGCTTTTTCTGACTGGATGTATTTAGATTCTGGACCGGTTCTGACAGTTATGATATGGGTTGTAATTTGACTGTCTGGGTCAATGTGAATGCCTTGTCTCGTTTCAGAGACAAACTTCAAGGATTCGACCTCAAGACAACTTTAATTGTGTACATTTGCGGCCTCGTGGTAACATGAAAAAACCAACATCCAGTATGACTGTGCCATGCTGAGATCTACAGCATGCTCAGCTGTCTTAGTTTGTGTGACTGTCTGCAGCAGCAGCAGCAGCATTGCACAGATCCCTCTTGAGATTACAAGAAACCAGATCTTAACTACACATTTTGAAATCTTTGTGAAGCTGATGGGGAATTGGCTGGTTTTAAGGCTCAGACCCAGTCTGTTAACACAAAATGGAAGTTATTACAATCTAAATGGTTGATGCGTACCTATCTCACACATGGTAGGTTAAATCACATATTCCATAGTCTCTCTTTGCCAGACATTCCTCCACAGCGCTGCGGAGGAGGGTCTGACTAGTCCACACAGCATTCCAGGATGGGAGAAAAACGTGCTCTGGTTTATTGGCATTTCTTTAAACCAATCACAATTGTCTTGAGCGGTGCTAAGTAGCGGACGGTGCCATGGTGCCGCTGCAAAATAGCCTCGGGAAGGAACTTGTTTTGGTGGAACGTGTACGTTTAATAGTTGTTTTAGTCGTGCAACAGAAAACTCAGATTGGACAGATAGTCTAGCTAGCTGTCTGGATTTACCCTGCAGAGATCTGAGGAGCAGTTAACCAGAGTCCTCAGAAATCCACCGGAGTTTAAAATTACAACACAATAAAAGCGGAAAGTAACGGACATCCGGCTGAAAAGATTGAAATCCGGCTGTTGTCACCAGAATTTCCGAGCAATCAGAGCAATCCCGGGAAGTGGAACACTGTGGATATAGACTAGTTTACCAGGGTATGAGAACTCAGATGTTAGCCAGGGTAAGGTGTTTACATGGCCTTAACCCGAATACAATCAGGGTTTTTAACTGCATGTAAATGCACTTCCTGTTTATCATCTCGTGACCCCTCGGATTTATCTTGCGACCTTTTGGAGGGGCCCAACCCCTAGGTTGTGAACCACTGGACTAAACTAGCTAACCATATACAGTATAAAGCAGAACAAAATACCTAATAGGACACCAAAAAAATGCTGCTTATGCATTACGCAATCACATTTCCCTGGCGTTTCTCATACGCCTTTATGTTAATCTTCTAAAAGAAATATATATTTGCACTATTCTTGGTGTAGCCTTTAAAACCCATGGAGCTGTAATGTTATCTTGAGCAGTCACAGAAATTGGACCGATACTATCATTCCAACATCTGCCATGTATTTCAGCCACTGACACTAAACACCAAATGTTCTCACACACCCATATGGCAAAGAAATAGCATCAACAGGATTAAGACAAACCCCAATAAAGTGAATTTTATTCATTTTTTTAAAGCAATGAAAATAATCAATGACAGCAGTGCTGGCCTGGATAAATAGGTGGATACTGTAAGAAACGGTTAGTCACATGAAGCTCACAAATGCTGCGAAGGTTTGATAATAGTGGATAAAAGAGATTACACAAGAGATGAGCCATGAATTAGTGTGTAATGATGGGTTGGGAGGCACACTGGATGCCTCTGTGTTTATAAAAAAAAAATGTGTTTTCTTCTCGGATTCATTTCACATCCAGAAGAAGCCACAAAAACAACCACATACGTTATATAAAAAGTTGTGATATGTGGAGTGAAGGAACGGGCATTCATTCCCAGACGATAATGATAATTCTGCATTTGACTGACAGATCATTTTCTGTTTAGTACCGGCGAGTCACAGCTGGTCTCTGGGGTTGCCCTCGGGAGCCAAAGTATCTCTGGTAGGCCTGCTGGGAGCCGTGGCGATAGGCGTAGTAGCGACACGGAGTATAGTCCTCACAGGTCTCTGCTTGCCTCTCCGCTGGAGATTTTATCTTCCTGGACAAGAGGGAGGGGAGGGGAGGGGAGGGCAGATATACAAAGGCAGACAGAAGTAGTTAGAGGAAAGAATGGGGAGAAAAAGGAAGAGGGTTGTAATCAGCAACAGCTTGTGTCTTTGGTTGCTTTTCTTCTTGAATTCTTGCATTGTAGCATTTAAGTTTCCCCATCACTCCTGTGCCTCACACACAGCCGCCCTGAAATAGTCTTGAGATGTTTAATAGTCTAATTAGGTTTTGCCTTAATGTCCTTCTATGATGTGTGTGTCTGTCTCTGTGTGGTGTGTGGTTTTACATATGTACAATATAAAGGAAGGGTTATGTGCTGTGTATGCGTGCCTGTGGTTGTGTCTTCTACCTCCTGAAGTTGTAATGGTTTAGGCCGTTCCCTCTGGGCGGGTTGTATGTGTTTCCCCTCTGTGGCGAGATGAACGAGTTGGCTCGGTTTGGAGGCACAAACGGATCTGCAACCACAAGCGTTTAGTCAACAAAAAATCCCTGTTTTAATCAGGTAAGGAATGCACATTGTGCAACTGATGTGGGTCAGCTGGAATGAAGGGTAGGGGTACGTTAGTAAAGGGTTAAAATACATTATACTGTATAACAGGCGGTGTCACGTTTGTTAGAATTGCATGCATGTTTTTCCATGAACGAGAAACACAACATTTAATCACCTTCTTCAGATTCTGTGCTTTCATTAGAGTCTACGGGAAAAACATGGAATCGGGTTAATCATAAATGATGATAAATGGGATATATTATATGTTATGAATAGATAATGGCTGCTGAATGATGGGATGTCAGGGAGGATCTGTACCATAGCAGACACAGAAAGAAACCACAGCACAGAGTGCCAGACACTGAAGGAGGCTCCTCATCCTGGGGCTTGTTTATCTGCCTGTCTGCTGGAAGAGAGGAGAAAGAGGTGTTACAGTGAGTCATGTCAGCACCGAAGTAAGAGTAAGATAGGAAAAGAAGGAGAAAAATGAGAGTAACAGAAAGGAATAGAGCGATAAAGTGGCTCAGATTTTGAAACTGCGGGTAAGAACCACATCGGCGGCTGAAAGAGGCTGTTTCCAAATCTGTGCTTGACGTTTTGTCCATATATCTATACATGCTGGTACGTTGCTGCAGAATTTCTGCATGAAACCAAAGTTATACGTATTCAAAAGACCAGATTTTTAATTAGATAAACATGAGTCCAAAGATCTTGTCACTTAAGTCAGGGCCGATCTGAAAACAACACTCAATGGCTGGAACCTCAGTTTGTAGGGAACAACCACAAGAGAATCGCTGTCTAACTTCTCTCACGCACGCACGCACGCACGCACGCACGCACGCACCAACGCACGCACGCATTCACGCACCAACGCACGCACGCACCAACGCACGCACGCACTCAATCACAAGCATAAGTGACATAAGGTAAGGTGTGTGTGACACCTGTACAAATAGAACGGCCAGATGTGTGCAACACCCCAACGTACCCATGCACGCACGCACGCACACACACACACACACACACACACACACACACACACACACACACACACACACACACACACACACACACACACTTTCATCCTAATTTACTGTTTGTGGGATTTGGACGGGATTTTGTTTCAGCAGCCCTCCTCACCATCAATAGCAGCTTTCATTTTACATAAACCATGCACACGCACGCAATTCACATACTCACTCTCTCACACACACACTCACTCACTCACACACACACACACACACACACACACACACACACACACACACACACACACACACACACACACACACACACACACACACACACACACACACACACACACACACACACAGAGCGCTCTTGACATCATCCCCTCAGGCATGTCTTGGCTTACAGTCATACCCAGACTCACAGTGGGCACGAAGCAGAGAGCCTCGGGCCCAAAGTTCACTAAGCCTGGCAAAGACATCTAGACGAGAGAGAGTGAGTGAGTGTGTGTGTGTGTGTGTGTGTGTGTGTGTGTGTGTGTGTGTGTGTGTGTGTGTGTGTGTGTGTGTGTGTGTGTGTGTGTGTGTGTCAGGTGCTGACAACAGTGTCTACACAGTTTTATGCCTGTCTGAGTCTTAGCAGGGGTCCTGGTGGGTTCATATTCCCTGTGGGAAGAATGTGCCCACCTCACTGGAAACAGCCACAGGCATGATGCTGGGCATCACGCTGAGGCTACACATTAAGGACTCAAACAGACGAGAACTGTAGGCCTATTGTACTATGACGATTGCACGTTGCAGCATAATACTAAAAACAACACAAAACATGCATCAGCTAATAAATAAAATGTGCAAAAGTTTGGATTGTTTAAAAGATGTAAACTACTTTTCACCAGTCATTAGCTTTAAGATGATTTGTTTTAATGTACTTACCGTTGAAGATAATTATGGAGTGAGAAGTCTTGGGAATATCTCTCTGTGTGTATTTTCTCCCGAGGAATATTTCCTAATTCCTCACAACAAGGCTTTTATACTCACCTCCTTTCCCCCCACCCCTTCATTTCTACCCACCGACTCCCTCCCCTTAGCCCTCACCCTCACTCTCCTCCCTTCTCATACTAACAGCCCGGGTATTAGCTCACTCTCTCCCCAACTCCCAAGCCCTCACCGAAAAATACAGTAGGTGTCGGAAAGGCGAGGAGAATGAAGGGATAAAAACAAGCTGGGGTAAACAGAGAGGAGGGTGGGGGGAAGGCTGGACATCTAACCTGCCTCATGGCAGGTACCTGATAATATTCACTGCTGTTTGCCAGCATAACAAGACCATTCATACATACACAAACAACATGGGCTGACTCCACCTTTTGACCTCCATATGTCCCTGACAAACATTTACAGCAAAACTTCCAGAGAGCTGACGACACTGACCATTGTTTAAAGGCAGATTTGGGGGAGAACTATCCCTTTAACATTCATGAATGGAAGCTGTGATCTCATGTCGGCCATGGACTGTGTGTGTTTGTGAGTATAAAAACATCAGTCCCCTGTATTACTGCTGGTATTCTAGCAACATAACACAGCACCATTTGGGCACTTTACTCTCTGGCATGTATTAACCCTTTAATATCTCCACAGCGCTGTGGAGGAAGGTCTGGTTACACCACAGATACATTCTGGGATAGGAGGATAGTTGTTTGCATTTCTTTAAACCAATCCAATCATCTTGGACGCTAAGCTCCGGACGCAGCGACGGTGGCTCTGCAAAATAGTCACAGGAAGGAACTTTGTTTTGGTGGAACATTTGCACCCCGCAAAAGAAAACGCCACATACAATATTAAATGAAGTCAACTGTTTACAAAATATAGAAAGCTATTTAAATTAGCTGGATACATGGTTAAACCTCATTTTCTCTAACCAGTGTATCGCCGTGTGTATTTCGTCCACAGCCTATTGCATGATCCAAACTTTCTTCAAAACTTGCCATTTTCAGCGTGTAGCTTGCTAGCTCGAAGGTTGTTGTTTCCCATGGCGAAGGGATTTTGAGATGAGAATGAGCTATGCGCTGTATGACAGTATACTGGAAATGTTCCGCCATTGTTCCAGACTTACTTCTCAGCTAGTCTTTAGCGCTCATTTGTAAAGTTCACATAGTCACACAGAACAACCTCCCCATGGTGTATATCTAAGAGTTACCTAACACCACATCACATTTGGCTCAGCGGGAAACATCTGTGAATAGCTGCGTGACAGCAGACCCTCGCCAACAGTAAACAAACCAGAATAGAAGGAACGGCTTGCTAGTAACCAACGGGACTCAGACAGACAGATAAACATTAAGACAGATATGGAGATAAACCCCGCCGGCAGATAAGGAATTCAGATGGAGCACAGAGAGAGAAAACACATGTTTCTAAGATGTTTTTGGCGCTGGAGCTGCAGACATATTCAGGGATGTGGTCATATTAGGCTGTTAAATCTGGAACCACTGAGCAACAGTTTGGTCTCAGAGATATTAAATTTCCCATTTCCACAGGCAGATACCAACACAAAGGGGGGTGGGGGGATAACTGAATGAGAGGGATTGTTTTCTTCTAGATTTTAAAGAGTGCACTTTGCATTTGTTCCTAAACTTAGAGAGACAAGAGGAGAGGTGAATGAGTAAAGGTGGAGTGGGTGATTGCATGGAAAGAAGTGGTCAAATACAGATTTTTCTTCACCCGTCTCCTCCCAAATATTCTTTGTTATTTATGCCATCTCTAAAGTCATATTTCTGATGTTCTCCTCATGTGCATCCCCCTCTTTTCCCTTTTCTCACTCTCTCTTAAGCAGTTAATGTCCTGCTTTGACCAGCCTCAGCCTTTCCGTGTCTGTGCCGTGCAACAAAATATCCAGGTCCTTGAGAAATGTTATGAATGCACGTAAGAGAGGGCCAGAAAATAATCTTGTTTTTTTTTGGTAAGCAGTGAAGTGTGCCAGAGGCTTAGATAAAAGATAAATGAAAAAGAAGTGGAAAAACAGGATGGGATATGCCCGGCGGAGCTGAGCATGATGGTTGTGACTAACAGAGTTCACCTGTGCAGTACATCTGGGCTTTGGCTGAAGAGAGAAGTCATTACCGGGAGCAGGAGGCAGTAAAAGGCCAATTCAAGTCATGCAGGTACTGTAGGAGGAAGCGACAGACTCTATTGAGGCTAAACATAATGATAGCAAAAGTCTGTGTAAGAAGGAGGAATGGAAGGAAAGAATGAGCATTTGGCAGGAGAATGAATGCAGAAGTGAAAAACTGAAGGAAAGTGCATGAGTTTTGATAATTCCATGACCACAGATGTGCTAACTATCCAAATAACGTCTGCAAAAACATATTCAAACCTGTCTGGGCAGGCTCAGTGGTTGAGCAGGTGTACCTGTGGCTGTCGGTCAGAACAGGGAAAAACACTAACTCAACAACAAGTCCCAAATAGTTGTAGTTTGGCCCTTAACTGCGAACACCAGATATTTCCCCTTCTATTTTTACGTCTTATTTTGTTATTGCTCATTGCTGTGATTCACTTTAAAAAATATATTTTTTTGAAAACAGTTAAGGCGTAAGTGACTCAGAGAGAAGACATGATGTGAGGTAAAGCTCATTCCCTGGCTCTGTCTGTGTGTCTGTGGGACGGAGGGGCATGGCCAGACTGGATGAAGAACAGACATTACTCAGGTCTGTCCTGTCCTCTGATGGCCCTGTTGTCCTGCGGCTGTGAATTATGCCATATGAATGTCAACATGTCATCGTGCAGATTTATGGCTGTTGCATAACATAGTTGCAGGACACATGGATCTTCAAGTGTGGTTTATTGGTATTGACAGATTTGATCTTAATCTAAATCTTTGCATGTGCACAGGTCAATTGTTTTACTGTCGTTCTTTTTGGGAAGTCATCTATAATGAAAGGCATTGGAGGACTTTCTTCCCCTGTCAGTTCTTTTTTTTTTTCGTTCTGTTGTCTCTCCCAGGCCTCAACACCTATTAACAAAATCCAGGGCAAACATACAGTTTGGGCAAGTGGTGAACAAGGATCATGTACCACTTGTTTAATCAGGCCCAACCTCCCCTCTCCACTAACTCTTAGCCCTAACCCCATACTGTGCTAAAAAATATGGAGGACCAAAAACTCTTAATACTCTCAAAATAATAATTGATTTGGCATTGACTTAAACTTTGTTTTAGTGGCATTGCAGCCCTGGTGCAGAAGGGAGACGGAGGAAACCCTAAGCATGAATGCATTGTGCTAATGTAAAAAAAACCACAAGGTGCCTCCTTTATAACTCTATCTGCTAAGGTGCTGTGTGGTGGGCTGCACTAACAACTGGGTAAAGAACCCAGAACTAAATTTCTATGCCGAACTCGAAAAACTGAGCTTTTAGGAAGACAAAAGTGGATAGGCTAGATGCAATAAGACATGAGGCATCAGCAGGAAGCATTTTGACAGTATACACAGGGGCTGTTCCAGGGAGCGTCACCAGTGGGGGGCTAATCATATTTCTGGGCAGTGGGGGGCGGTGCCACCCCGTGGCCCCCTTCTAGCCCCGCACCTGAGTATACAACATGTATTATAGTAGAATGAAGATCAATCAGAAAGTTATGCAGTGTTTTGTTTGCAAGAGTCTTAGCTTGCTAACACGTAGCTAACAGTAGCTCACTAACAGCTAACCTGTCCTCTTTGGTAGACACAGGTTGCTAAAATAATCATGTAAGCGTTTCTGCCCCTGGTTGCATATTGCGAGGCCAATTGTTTTCCCCTCTGGTGGGCGTGGCTTTCGGAGTATGACCCGTTGCACTCTGTCTCTATGCTTGGAGCTTGGACACCAAAACTGACCTCTTAAACTTAGCTGTATAGGATTGCATTGCCTAGGTGTTAGACTTTAAACTTTTTTTTCAAGAAAAGCTGCATAGAGTTAAATAATAGTTCAACATTTTACAAGATAAAATGTTTCCACCTGTTTGTAGTCTTTATGTTAAGCTAGGCTAACCGGCTGTAGCTTCATATTTCCTGTACTGTACCGGATTTAAGCATAACATAGCAAGAAAATTAATAAGCATATTTCCTAAAATGTTGAACTATTGCTTTACATTTCCTTTGTTGTTTTTTTATTCATGCACCCTTGCAACATGCCCATCAGTCCAAAAAATAACCATATGTTTTCATGTTCCTTTAAAGTCTGATGTGCAAAGGGCATGCAGGGCTGACCAGTGCAAGTTTCTGATAAAGAACAGCTTCTTCATTAAAATAATTCCTGCTGTTGCATGACTGCGTAGAAGTATTTTTGGACTGCTACTTCCTCTGGCTTAATCAATGTTTAGAGGTGGATTTCAGATATTGAGCCACAAATGATTCATAATATTTAAACACTCTCATCATCCAGAGAATGCTTCTCTCCAAACAAATCTTCTAATCGTGAAGCTGATGGGAGCTGGCTGTGCAGTGTCTCACCTCTTTACCTCTATCTCCTGTAATCTCTCGCAGCTGCAGCCAAGCTGTTATTACAGAGAGATCACATAAGTACATATAATTCCAATTAGGAAATAGTTTGCTTCAGTACAAGGGAAATGGCATCAGGTTGAGCCCTGCATGATTTGGGGTTTAATCTTCAGTGAGAGGTGGTTTCACAAGATTGTACTACATGTATGTGCAGCCCACGCATATAACACAAATAAACTTCACGTCTATCTAGAAGTCTTGATATAAATCTGCAGGCTGTTCTCAGGAACCATTCGTACAGATCGCTACACAACGTAAAACACTGCAATAGGTAAACATGTATTTCTTTGTTTTGTATTATTTTGTCTGTATTTTCTTGTGAGTTTTGCATTTTAAGGTATGTATCTATTGTTGAGTTTGTGTCCTCTACTGTCATTTATGTAAGTGTTGAGTTAGGGTCCATCTAGGGACGTGCATTGCAAATTAGCTTAGACTATAAATGCTGTGGTGTGTGGAATAGGTCTATGCTGCATATTTTATTTTTATATTTAACCTTTATTTAACCAGGAAGAGACTCATTGAGATTAAAAATCTCCTTTTCAAGAGTGTCCTGGCCAAGGCAGGCAGCAGTACAATCACACATATAGTAGCCTACATGCAAACACAAAATAAACAAAAACACAAAAAACATAAAACAACTGAACAGCAAATCCCTCAAAGTCAACCAGAATCCTAAACACATCAGGCAAAACATCTGCAGCCAGATGTGGCTGCCTCCAAGTCAATCAACATCCTCTTAAAAGAGACTAATGAGACCAGCTCAGTAAATTTCATGGATTACTGTAACTTGTTCCATGTAGAGGGAGCAGTAAACTTAAACGCCTGTTTCCCCAGCTCAGTTCTAACCTTTGGAAGACAGAAGGAAAAGATCCTGGGAACAAAGATTGTAAGTCTGGTACTATTTACACTGATATAGGTCAGAAGGTAGGATGGAAGGAGACCTAAGATAGCCTCGTATATGAAGGTATGCCAGTGTTGAAGTCTCTGTGTTGATGGAGAAGGCCATCCAACACGTTCATACAGTTCACAATGGGGAGTGAGGGTTTTCATACCAGTGATGAACCTCAGAGCTCCGTGGTATACAGTGTCCAGTGCATGTCCACTTTGAGATGAAGCATGCATGTATAAAACATCACCATAGTCAAGTACAGACATAAAAGTGGCAGTGACCAGCCTCTTTATAGATTCGAACGAAAGGCAGGATTTGATTCTGAAATAAAACTCTAATTTAAGTTTTATTTTATTTTTGCTAGCTGCTGAATATGAAGGGTAAAAGAAAGAGATTCATCAATTAAAAGTTCTGTTATTAAGGTAATTAACAAACCAGCCGAGCTCTATACAGTCTCTGTTTAAGCACTATGTGGCAGCATTGGGGGACTTGAGTCACATGACTTGACTTGAGTTACTCGAGTCGCAAATTTTAGGACTTGAGACTTGCTTGATAAACATTCATAAAAGACTCAATTTGACTTTGACTTGATATTCATGACTTGAGACTTGACTTAGACTTGAGTCAAATGACTTGAAATGACTTGACTTCCTGTTTAATAAATATATATATTTTTCCCCTCTGACATTGAGGAGGAGTTAACTTAACTGTTGCATGCGCGGGAACCCGTTGCTATGGTGACGCGGCGGCAGACCTGCAGTAAACGAGACTGGCTACGGCTAACTTAACGTCATGGATCCGTCTGCACCGAAAATAATAAAGTTTGGCTATAAGGATTACACATCTGACCAGGGCAAAGAAGAAACCAACGGCAGTTTGCCAGGTCTGCACTACAAACATTTTGGACGTCAACCACGTCAAATTTCACACTTAAAATCGGGAGAGATTCAGGTTCCAGTCCCCATATTCAGCTGAACCACTATTTGGACGCTTGTGATGAACAGAACTCCCTTCAGTTTTGGGCCATGAATAAGCACCCCCTCCCCTCTTTGTTCAAGGTGGCGATAAAAGCGAATAAAACTATGCACACTGTATACATACACACACAATACAAACTGCACTCTCTCTCTCTCTCTCAGCTACTCTTAAAGAATATGTTTTTTTTTCTTTAAGAGAAGGAAAGGTTAAAGGATGTGTTTCTGTCCCATAAAAGTGAGGCATGTTTAAAGAATAATATTTGACTTAGAAACCATTACACTTATTTTAATCTTTTAAATATTGAGTAGGAAAACATGCTAATAAAACTCCAGCAGTTCATAACCACTGTCTTTAGCTTGTTTAAAAATAGAAACTTGTGTATGACTTGACTTGACTTGCTTGACCAAAGCTATGACTTGACTTGACTTGCTTGATTGTCACACAACATGACTTGGACTTGCTGGAGACTTGAAGGTTAAGACTTGAGACTGGCTTGTAACTTACCCATGTGTGACTCCCATCTCTGCTATGTGGTCCACTGTATCAAATGCCTTTGAAAGGTCAATAAAAAGAGCTGCACAGTGCTGCTTATTGTCCATGGATTCCACAAAGTCATTTAAAACCTAAAAGAGCTGCCAGTGTTGTACTATGTCCTTTTCTAAAACCAGATTGGAAGTCAGATAACACATTATAACATTCTTTAACTAATCACTGACAAGGGATTCTAGCACCTTGACCAGGACAGACAGTTTAGAGATTGGTCTGTAGTTATTTAAGGGTCACCACCTTTTAGCATGGGAACAACTAAGGCTGATTTCCAGATGGGAGGAATGACATTTGTGTTCAAACTATAATAAAAATATTAGTTAAGGGCACGGCAATACAATTTCCTGCTAGCTTTAAAAAGTAGGGATCCAGTTTATCAGGGCCTGCAGATTTTGTTGCGTCCAAATGCTTGAGGGCTTTACTTACGTCTGAAACTGTGATAGGACTGAAACCAAAAGACTGACTAGAAGGATCTAGACCAGGGGTGTCAAACATACGGCCCGTGGGCCAGAACCGGCCCAGCTAAAGGTCCAATCAGGCCCACTGGACGACTTTGCTAAGTGTGAAAATTGCAGAGAAGTAATTCACAACTTTAATCTTCTGGAGTGGTTTACTGATCTGGCCCACTTGAGATCAAATTAGAGGTATGTGAGCCCATGACCTAAAATGAGTTTGACACCACTGATCTAGACCAACAGTCTCAACTGTAGAGGAACAGTCATGCTGAGGACTGAATGACTCAAATAAAAATCCTGAGGCGATGAAATGTTCATTGAAACAACTAAGCTTTGTGGCCTTGTCAGTCAAGTTTTGAGAGTCCATCACAATACTTGAGGGAAACTCCAGGCCTTTACTGTTTTCTGATAATGATTTGATAGTTTTTCAAAATGTTGATGGATTATTGAGATTATGAGTGGTTTGAGAAAGAAAATTATCACCTTTGGCTTTTCTAATTCTGAGTACATGCATTGCGCAGCTGTCTGAAAACCAGCCAGCCACAGTTCTGATTAGATTTTCTGGCTTTTGCTCATGCCACGTTGCACTCATGGAGGATAATTGCTAAATCAGGGGAAAACCAAGCATTGTTTTGGCATTTGACTCAGTACTTCTTTAGTGGAGCATACTTATTTTCCCAGTCATAGTTAGATAAATCATTAAGGAATTCTTGTTCTGAATTTATATTATGCTTGACTATAATGTGTGGTTTCCACCTGTTTGTAGTCTTTATGTTAAGCTAGGCTAACCGGCTGTAGCTTCATATTTCCTGTACTGTACCGGATTTAAGCATAACATAGCAAGAAAATGAATAAGCATATTTCCTAAAATGTTGAACTATTGCTTTACATTTACTTTGTTGTTTTTTTATTCATGCACCTTTGCAACATGCCCATCAGTCCAAAAAATAACCATATGTTTTCATGTTCCTTTAAAGTCTGATGTGCAAAGGGCATGCAGGGCTGACCAGTGTAATTTATATTATGCTTGACTATAATGTGTGGTTTAGTTTTAGGAATTTTAGTATTTCTAAGTGTTGCTATGACACAGTGGTCACTGATGTCGTTTGCAAATATAGAAGCAGTTGAGTACTTATGAGGAACGTTACTTAGAATCACATCTATTAGCGGTGATCTTTCTGGGTTTTTAAAGTTTGGCCGTGTGGGACTGTCAACAATCTGAAAAAGATTTAATGAGTCACAGTAAGCTCTGAAATCATCAGATACTGGTTGTAACCAGTTCCAATAATGTTCTCTGAAGGCTACTAATTCCTTAGAGTTAAAATCAGAAAGGAGTTGCATTAAGGAGGGCAGAGCACCGCTAACAGCTGCAGGTGTCCTATAACAACCAACAACCGTTATACTAAGTGATTTAGAGACTTCGAGCTCCAAGGCTAAAAATTCAAAATGTTTAACTAATGATTTTGACAGCAGTACATTAACTTGATAATGATTTCTGATGTAGATTGCTACACCCCCACCTCTATTAGGGCAGTCAGTCCTAAAAACATTATAACCACTAATATTATATAATATAATATTAATTTCTTTATCTGAAACCGATTTACTTAACCAGGTTTCAGACAAGACAAATACATCAGCATCTGGAGAGTGAGCCCAGATACGCAACATGTCCATTTGAGGAACAAGACTGCGTACATTCAAGTGAAAGAAACCAAGACCAGATCTTTCTTTCCTTCATCATGAAGAGATCAGGCACATCAAAATCAGCGACACGTCTGCACAGCAGGTGATCAGGCTCCAGGCACCGACCAGTCAGCATGAAACAGATCCTCCAGAAACGGCGAAGAAGTAAGCTACGGTTCCAGGTAAATTTCCGTACCAGCTTGATGGTCGTAATCACTTATTCAGACTGGGATTATACGGATACCGTGCGTTTTCAGAATGCACTGCTGCAGGACTACAGAGCCACTTCACTGGGGATGTCAGTCCCGACTGAAACTATACGGATTTTCAACCGTCGAGAATGACAAATACCGACTCTTCATTAGAGTAGTAGTATTGTTCGAAAGCTCACAAAGTGATCAGTTGATAATTATCCCGTGAACAAACAAATATCAGCCACTCAGTCACGCACAAACAGAGAGACATGCTGCCATCTTGGACGTGTCACCAGATGAAAAAAAAAACAAAAAAATATATTGTCCCTATACAAATAAACATACAAAAAAAAGTATGTATTCCACATATGTATTACTGCATGCTCCACGCTGACTGTTGATGTTTAAGAACGCTCTTGACTGCATAGGGTGAAGGTCGGATGGATGCGTCTGAGCTATAAAACAGAGGACTTTCACCCAGAAAACGCGTGTTCCCGTCCCAGGACAGTTTTAATCCAAACCCTTAAGAAAGTGTCCTTAAACTTAACTGTCATTGCCGCATGGCGATCACTTTTTTAGTCGGCTAAACTCAACTGCACTGGCCTCAGAAATGGCCGACAGATCACAGCGCTCTGTAGCCGGCTCTCAGTAACCTTTCTGTCGGCTAAATTTAACTGTTAAGACTGCTTAACTGTCACGTTGAGCCGCCGGCGGTCGCCTAATTTCGTAGGATATCACACAAATTGATGTGCATACGTTTTCATATGATATCATACAAACGCGTTCGTGAGAATGCATTCTAATCTGCAATAACCAGGTTTTGAACAGACTAAATTATATGTAGCCTATGTGTTTTTTTATATATATTATATGTATGTCTAAAGTATGTCTTCAAAGTGTCAATAATTGGGGTCAATTCAGGAGACTTTGCGCGTGTGTGTGTGTGTGTGTGTGTGTGTTAACGTGTACGTGTTTCTGTTGCTGCATAGTTCAATATAATCTGCCACTATTTCTCATAAGAGCACTATCCAACTTTTTTCTTTTTATGGGCTGTTTACTTCGGTGCACCGCTGCTCTTCTGTGGTGCCAACTCTAACAAACTGACCTACAGGGTATGTGGAATAGCGCCCACTTATTCCTGTCAGGAATCACACGCACGCACGCACGCACGCACGCACGCACATACAGCATTAGATAGCATTCACAAACAAGCAATCACAGACGGCAGCTCTGTTTATGAAAGGCCAACGAGTGCAGTAATATGAAAGTGCAGCAGATTGCTCGGCTCTGTGTAGTCTGCTGTGAAGGAATTTCCTCGAACCTCACAATGATTGTTATGCACGACCGCAAACACACAATGTGTTCTTCTATAAATACGAATCGGCTATGCACCTTCTCTTTTTTTCTTCCTTCTGTATCTTTTCATCTCTTTCTTAAAACCAGTCCCTCATCTATTTTCCCTTCTATCTTTTTTATCATCTTACAACTTTCACCTTCTCTCCATCCCTCCATTTAAGAAAATAAAATCTTGATTGTTGTTCTGCATCCTTTCCTTTTGGCTATGTATCCCTGCTCATTATACAAAGCTTAAGTCAAAAGTCTTGGAATCTACATTTGTTCTTTTGAGGATTCTAAACTTAAACGTTACAGCTGTATTTCAAGCTGAGCTTTGTCTGCACTCTACTCAACTCCAGTCGCTCTTTTTGGGTTTTTCATTGGAAAACGTTGTGGATAGCAGCTGGTACTGGTACTTTTTTAGTAAGCAAGCTGAGCCGAAACTAGAAGGTGCAGTTAAAACACTGCAAATAATCATCACTAGTGTTACACAGAACATCCTGTACAAACCGATCATTTTTACATAGTCAAAATTGCAGCCCTCCAAAAGAAGTCCAGACATTGTTGCTGATGAGTACCATGTTAAAGATGATGCCACGGCCTACACTGAGGGGTTACTATTTGCAGTGGCAAAGAAATAGAGAAAGCACCTGGTACCAATGTGAATCGGTTGAGTTGAGTCGAGTCGAGCCGAATCATGCACTGGAAATGAGGCATTTGTGTGTCGCCCTGTCTTTAGCTATCTTTTTTTCCGTCTTTCTTTTACCCCAGCCCTCTATCTTTTCTGTGCCTTTGTGGTCCGTGAAATCACATGTATGCAGCCACTAACACAACAGGCCAAGCAGTGAACCAACACATCGTCTGCAACTGAGTTGACACGCAGTCAGCCAGTGGTACAGCGTGACAGGATGCCACGGGGCAAGGCAGCTGCACCCGACAACCCCTTCAACTTCCTTCAGACTCACATTCTCTCAGCTGTAAATCTTATTTTAGGATAGCACTGTCTCATAGAAAAAAAAACGGACTAGAGCTGTGTCCCTGAATGACCAGAGCAGAATAAAGTTCCATAATCTTGAGTGCTGAGTAGCCCGTTCCTTAACAGTTAATGTGAGAGATGAAGTTTTATTGATTTAATGTTTTCATTTTCAGACACATTTCAGAACTTGTCTGTGAAGGCTCTCATCAAGGGCAACTGGACTTGGTTAAAGGTGCTACGAAGACGTTTCGTCTCTCATCTGAGAGACTTCTTCAGTTCTGACTGAGCGGTAGGGAAAGCCAGTGCTGACCTTTCACCTCATCCCAGGAAACTAAACAAACGCTCACTTTTGCCCTCATGTGAGAATGCCAACGATGGTCGTTTAGACTTTGCCTCGCATGTCTCCAACGACCAAAACAACTGTCGTTACAACAGCCAGTGGCACTAATGAACAAAGTGGTATTAACCATCTTGACAACAACCTCAGAGAGGATAAATAGCTAGGTTTCCCTATGTTCAGTTTAAAAAAATCATAATTTTTCATATATTGTCTCCGTCTGAAACGCTACGTTTTAGCGTCCGTCTCTTTAATCCCCCTCCCAAAAAAGTCCAGCCTTCTCTAAATGTCAACATCTGCACCTCCATCATTGCAGCAGGGGAATGACGATAACGGCACGGTAGCGACACTTTCTACATATACATATATATATATATATATATATATATATATATATATATATATATTAGGGCTGGGCAACGATTAAAATTTTTTATCACGATTAATCGCATTATTTCCCCGATTAATTGCATTGTTATACGCAAAATCCAATAATGAATTAAAAAGTAGTGTATAGCGCAATTTTATTTTAAATGTTCTGCCATATGAACTAAAGTGCCATAACATTTGTTCTGCAAACACTTAACATCAGCATTTTGTTCATACAGTAGCAGTTAAATAAAATATTTAGTGTAAATCTCAAGTTAAACAATGTAATCAAAGCAAATACTAAATGAAAGCTTATATTGCCACTGCCAGGGCATTCATGTTATCATTAATAGGACACATTCATGTTATCATTAATAGGACAGATTCATGTTATCATTAATAGGACACATTCATGTTATCATTAATAGGACACATTCATGTTATCATTAATAGGACAGATTCATGTTATCATCAATAGGACACATTCATGTTATCATTAATAGGACACATTCATGTTATCATTAATAGGACACATTCCACTGCTGTGAAACTTCAACAAAGTGTCCCGCGCACGTTTCAGCATAATGTCTCTCCTCTGTTTTCATTAGTCAGAGCATGTGAATGCAGCGCCCACTGTTCATCAATATAATGCACTGTAACTCTGACTCTGTAATTATGGTTACCCAGTGATGTCCAGTAGTCCCCAGGGAGAGCAACAGCGGGTTACACGTTGTAAAGCTGTCGCTTTTGCAGTCTTCTACTTTTCATACAACTCGTGTAGGCTATTCATCTTGTTATGGTGCGTTTTGAGGGAATCTCGTCATTTGTTGTGATTCTCCACATCACTAATCGGCCTGCAGTCTGTAGCTATCCACTTCGCTATGGCATTTGTT
The DNA here is from genome assembly GCA_023631565.1 of Gymnocephalus cernua. Classification (NCBI taxonomy): domain Eukaryota; kingdom Metazoa; phylum Chordata; class Actinopteri; order Perciformes; family Percidae; genus Gymnocephalus; species Gymnocephalus cernua. Next base: position 5,137,644 of record CM042441.1, read on the forward strand.
AGCTTCTCTTGCCTTTGTTTATCTCTACTTCTCCCACACGCTGTATCTAACGTTTGTTTCGTTGAATGATTTGCTGGTATCAACTGTGTGTATTGCATTTAGGTGATATTTCAGACTGGAAGTACTCCGGTGATAAGGAAATTCAACTTTGCAGTGGTTACAAATAACTTTGGTTCTGTTGACTGCGCCGTCTGAGAGAACTTTAATAAGTTAAATAAGTGGCCATGTAAAAGTCTATTCCTATTTCTCTATTTCTCACTCTGATCTTTTCCCGGTTCCTGTAAGTACGGCAGCGGTCAGCAACAAACTTTTTCAAAATAAAAGCTTGTGAACAAATACTTTTACAATAATAAAAGAAATAATAAATTGTCGGCATTAATTAATTAATGCGTAATATATATATATATATATATATATATATATATATATATATATATATATATATATATATATATACATATATATATATATATATACACACATATATATATATATATATATATACATATATACATATATATATATATATACATACATATATATATATATATATATATATACATACATATATATATACATACATATATATACATACATATATATATACATACATATATATACATACATATATATACATACATATATATACATACATATATATATACATACATATATATACATACATATATATATACATACATATATATACATACATATATATATACATACATATATATATATACATATATATACATACATATATATATACATACATATATATATATATATATATATATATATATATATATACATATATACATACATATATATATATATATATATATATATATATATATATATATATATATATGTATTCCCCCCCCCTGGATCTTGGTCGGGATGAACAAGGCACGGGCTCTAAACGCACCAGCAATAAAAACAACAATAACTTAGCTGCTAGACGATAGCTTGTTTGTTGGCCTGTAGCATGCTAACGTTAGCTATAGAGATGATTGTCCTAAATAGATTTCCACTTACTGGTGGCGAGTCTGACATAGTGGAAAAAGTGCAAATCTTCTTTTGGAAACATGTAAACAGAACTAGGCGTGTGCATGCTCTCTCGTGCACGTTTAATAGGTGTTCCCTCTCGGGAGCAGGTAAAGTGTTGTGTGTTGTGCATTTTTTCAAAAAGTGGAGAGGGCGGTTCTTTTCTAAAATTCGGGAAAATCTTCCATTATACCTTTAAGCGTTTTAAGCGTCCAGTATTTATATGGCACCAAAAAAGACATGGGAATCTAGTTTTTTGAAATATAGGATCTTTAAGAAGTTAAACTAGCTTGCAAAGTTTTACAGTGTAGATCTGACCTTGAAGTCATGATTTCATTAGTCTATATCCTTGAAGTTCCACTTCCGGGATTGCTCCGTTGCCGCCGGAAAATCTGGAGGATTTCACTCATCTAGGCCCGATATCCGTTGATTTGGGCTTCCTTTGTGTTGGCATTTTAAACTCTGGTCAATTTATGAGGACTATGATTAACCTTTTCTCAGATCTCTGCAGGGTAAATCCAGACAGCTAGCTAGACTATCTGTCACGACTAAAAACAACTTTTAAACGTACACGTTCCACCAAAACAAGTCAAGCACCGCCAAAGACGATTGTGATTGGTTTAAGAAATGCCATTAAACCAGAGCACGTTTTCCTCCCATCCAGGAATGCTGTGTGGAGTAGCCAGACTGTTGTCCAGCACGCTTTGGAGGAGGGTCTGGCAAAGCAAGACTAATTTGATGGACCAAACCAGAGTTGAAACACCAATAAATATTGGCCTTACATTGGCCAGGTACAAAACACAGCACATTAAAAACTTGATAAGCAGATGATATACATCAAGGTTCTGTTACTGTGAGGTTGTTGTTTGTTTGCCCTCTTGTGGTCAAAGTTATAGCAACTAGATATTACTGTTGACCAGATGTAGCATAAATCATAGACTGTATGTCGTAAATCAATTAGAGGTTTGCCACTGGAAGGAATTTGAAAGCATTTCCATGCAGCGAGCGAAGACATAAACATATAAATAGGCATTAATCTTGCTAATTAACAGTATGTCAAGTTATGTGGCAAAAACAGGCACTGTGAGCCATCCAATGCCTGTGTGTGTGTGTGTGTGTGTGTGTGTGTGTGTGTGTGTGTGTGTGTGTGTGTGTGTGTGTGTGTGTGTGTGTGTGTGTGTGTGTGTGTGTGTGTGTGTGTAGTAGTTAGACAGCTATTCTCTTATGGTTGTTCCCTACAAACTGAGGTTCCAGCTATTGAGTGCTGTTTGTGGATCGGCCTTGACTTATGTCCAGCGCACTGAAAAGATCTTTGGACAGATGTTCCCATTAAAAGCTCTCCGGATGTTTATAGCAGTAAAAAAAATTAATTACTTTATTAGCATTTTTATTGTTGAAGCTAAACATATATGGCGTATACAGATCAGTAATGAAACAGTCCTCCTTTCCTTTTCCTTTTTTTTATCTAGTAAATATGACGCAGAGAGCGGAATATAACATGCCAAGGTCTGTACCATTGTTTATTGGTATACTATATATTAAACAATTATGCATAAGCTCAGGCCTTAGCAGAGGAGTGCCTATCTACTGCAGCTAAAGCCCCGTGTAGTGACAATCTGACCACAAAAAATGCCACTGGAGGGAATTTGAAAGCATTTCCAACACTTGCTGGTGCAAATAATGAGTTCCGCCATCGTCTACAGGTCAATCTTTTATTTTATAAATGCATTTAAAAACACCTATAAAAAGACTGACTGTGCAAGATTAACAATGAGCAGACGAGATCTAAAAACATCACTCGCACACAGCTGAGAAACTGTGTGGCTTCCCAGATCTTAATTCCTCAATCCCCCTTCTCAACCTGTGATTCCCTTTCTAACCTCTGATTAGCACACATACACACAGGTGCGCAGGTGACGTAACACACACACACACACTACACACATAACGCACGCATGCAGCACATGTCTAAATTGGCTAGAACACCCCAATCACCTCGCCAAGCGAACCACCCACCCACATAACCACATACTTTATTCAAAGCTGACTCTGGTATGCATGAAGTGTGTGTGATGCTGAGCTGTGGTCAGATACACAGCAGTGTGAAACCAAAGTAATCTGTCCTCTTTTTCACCCTCTCCCACACAGTGACTGACCGAACACTAAAGTAGGGCTGCAACTTTTGATTTTTTTCATAGTTAATTAGTCTGTTGATCATTTTCTCGATTAATCGATTAGTTGTTTGGTCTATAAAATGTCAGAAAATGGGGAAAAATGTCAATCAGTGTTTCCCAGAGCCCAAGACGACGTCCTCAAATGTTGGTTTTTTTTTTGTCCACAACTCAAAGATATTCAGTTTACTGTCGCAGAGGAGAGAAGAAACTAGAAAATAATCACATTTAAGAAGCTGGAATCAGAAGTTATTTTCTTTTTTTCATGAATATGACTCAAACCGATTATCAAAAAAAATAGTTGCCGATTCATTTAATAGTTGACAACTAATCCATTAACCTTTGCAGCTGTACACTAAAGTAGAGGATTTCACCTGCAGGAGGGCTGCAACACGGCTCTGCTGAGTGAGACTCATCTGCCCCCTGCAGGGATGAAGGAGTGACTACCAGTTGTAATGACAACATGATTGCTTCAACAAACTCATCATGGACTGAAAAATGTATTAAACATACAAAATAAAGCATCAATTCAATATATTTAAAAAGATATGGCCCTTATCCAAATGAGTGAGTTCACACTTTATGAGGGCAACTCATTTATTTGGATTTTTGCACTTCTCTGTTTGTCTCTTTCTCCTGCTTGTGGTCTCTTGCCAATGCTGTAATTCTTCACTTAAAGCTCCATTTCCTGTATACTTTCTCCTCAAGCAAAAATAAATATCACACATTTCCTTTGGAGTAGGACAGACATTGGTGGGCATGAGAAGTCTCAATTTTTGACACATTTTGGCTTCTCCGCTCACTCTAAGACAACATATGAATGGGAATATTCATGCAAGCGTTACAAGTACTTCAGTTCCCACAATAAGCTGTATGAAAGCACCTCCTCATGAATCCTCTTCTGAGGTCATTCCTCAGAGTCTTTCCATGTCTCTGGACTGTTATGCTACAAAGCTCAATGAGAGCCTCTCTGTTAGCCTGTCTCTCTGGAGCTTTCCTGACCTCTCCCTGACTGCATGAGAGCCACCAGCTAAGACTGGTAATGAGAAATTAGCCCTGACAGTGGTAACAGGGGAGAGGTACAAAGTGCTCTTCCCTTATCTCGCCTACTCTCTTCTCTCTGAGCACCGTATGAAGAATTACCTCCTTTCAACTCTTGCAGGGAGCTGTTAGCATCATTTCTTTATTCCCCATCTTGCTCTTTCCTCCTAAGTATTCTCCTTCCCTCCTATTGTGTCTCTTCTTTCTCCCTGGTTTTCTGAAGGACCTCTTTCTCACACCATCTTTCTTTACTGTTGTGTGTCTGCACATTCTAACAGTCAGGGACTCAAGGGAGACATGGCTCCACGTGCCTACAGCTGATCTGGGTGCAGAGGAGGCTGTTAAAGTTGTAGCTGTAGTATACGGAACATGTGTGTCTCTTTCTAGTCATTTTGTTTCTCTTTGTAGTCATTTTCGTTTTGTGTCTCTTTGTAGTCGTTTTGTGTCTCTTTGTTGTCATTTTGTTTCTCTTTGTAGTCATTTTGTTTCTCTTTGTAGTCATTTTGTGTCTCTTTGTAGTCATTTTGTTTCTCTTTATAGTCATTTTGTTTCTCTTTGTAGTCATTTTGTGTCTCTTTGTAGTCATTTTGTTTCTCTTTGTTGTCATTTTGTGTCTCTTTGTATTTGTTGTTTCTTTTTCAATGACATTTTGCAGGTTTGGCCACAGCGGATCCACACATACACTCCTCTGCACTAAATACTATCATCAAAAAGAAAAGACGGGAATGCAGGTTCTACTTTCATAAAGCAGCACTTTAAAACAAATATTGGATCGGATTTGATTGGCACACACTTAATAATAAAGGATTTCTGCTAGGCAGATCTTTTTATTGAGTTAGAGAGACACGTTCATGGACCAGACTCCAAGTGTGCTTTATGAGGTCACAGGGTTTGTTTTCTGTTTTAAAATGCTCTGCACAAAGTTGATTTTATTATTTCACAGCCTCTCACAACATATAGGATCTATAATGTGTATCCCCCGGCTCCCTCGGGGTTTAATGACTGCCTAAAAGCGTCAATCGCAGCATCGCATTGTTATAGACTAAGTTAAGTATTAATGAGTACATTACTACATTGTGAGCTGGAATGGGATGTTTAGCTTGCCAAAGGCGTATTCTGCCTTGTACACACATGGGGCTGAATAATGAAGCTCAACAGATTGTGAATTTATGGGCTGCGAGCGAAGACATAAACATATAAATAGGCATTAATCTTGCTCATTAACAGTATATCAAGTTATTTGGCAAAAACAGGCACTGTGAGCCATCCAATGGCTGTGTGTGTGTGTGTGTGTGTGTGTGTGTGTGTGTGTGTGTGTGTGTGTGTGTGTGTGTGTGTGTGTGTGTGTGTGTAGTTAGACAGCTATTCTCTTATGGTCGGCCTTGACTTATGTCCAGCGCACTGAAAAGATCGTTGGACAGATGTTCCCATTAAAAGCTTTCCGGATGTTTAGAACAGTAAAAAAAATGAATTACTTTATTAGCGTTTTTATTGTTGAAGCTAAACATATATGGCGTATACAGATCAGTAATGAAACAGTCCTCATTCTTTTTTTCCTTTTCCTTTTTTTTAATCTAGTAAATATGTGGTTGTTGGAAAAAGAAAAACATGAATAAGCTTTTCCTTTTCATGTACCATTCCTTTTCATTCCAATCCAGTAATGAATGCCGCATTTATTAGGTCTGCAGGCAAACGCAGGAAACGTGCACAATGTAAAAATCAAGGCAATAGAGACGCAGAGAGCTGCGCTAGTCTCACTACATGTGATATAAGACTGAAAAACATGAGCGCGTGACACAGCCGAATATAAAATCACATCAGCTCAGAGGACTAATTTCCCCCTGGTGTGCAAAGCCTGAGAGGAGGGATGCCTCTGAACACTCGCTACGCTGAATAACCTTTTGCTTCCTCATTTCTCCTCAATTCAACCTGCTATCTTTAATCTTTTATCAATCCTTTCTGCATTCAGACACTTTCTCTGACTGTTCTGCCCTTTTGCTCTCACATTTCTTTCTCCTGGTTGCCTCACAGCTTTTCGCAGCAGTATTGTGGACTGATTTGCAGACAATGCTTGGGATGTGTGATATGCAGGCAGTGAGGAATCAAATTACAGCAAAGGCATTCATTTCCCTGACGTGTTACGCATGCCAACACACAGAGACGCACAGTAATCCCTGATGTTCCTTCTTTTTCTCCCTTGGTATAATGTGTGTATGTGAGCTGGATAAAACCATGCAGCACTTGGCCACAGTAGCATATACATAAGTGTGCATGCATGTTAGTGTGTGGTTCTGTTTCTGGGTTGCTTCGGCCTCTTTTAATTGCTATTAATGCCGTTTCCATTGCTTTTGAGCCTGTGCGAGCGTCATCCACCTCCTCTTTCCTGTCCTGAGTCATGACGTCAGCATCTCTGATTTAGTGATATCCAATTAGTCTCTCCCTCTGAGGAGAAAACACTCACCGCTCCAATCTAATAAGGGTTTTCCCTTAATACTGAAGCCTTTAAACCCAGATTACAGCCTCCCCGAATCTACCCGCCCCTCTTAACCTCACGTTCACTGTTTTGCTCTCCTGTCTTTCTAAACCTCTCTCTGTTGCTCTACACACCCACGCTGAGCAGTTGGCTCGACTACTATAACAACGTGGGCATCCCAAAGTGTGAAAGAGTTTTTTTTTTTCAGGAGGATGAAAAAAACCAAACGCTTCCCTCATCGGGTCAAGTTTATTCTCAGTGATTGTCTCTCTTATCGCTGAACACATTTTGGCCCTTTGTGAGTCTCACACACAATGCGAGTGATGCAGATGTTCTTCGACATTATGTGTAAATGGGTTTTTATATTTCTCACTGCAGCTACATTCCGCTGTGTGCTCAGGGAGTGATCGATTGTAATGTAAGTAATGAGGAAAACAGATGAAATATAATTTGTTATGGTGTTAAAGTCATGACGAATGCATAGGAGGCTGGAAGCTTTTAAGGAAGACAGATGAGGCAGCCTTTACTCATATAATTATGGTTTTGTTATTTGCTAAGCCTTAATAAGAAATATATCCCCTCATCCAACTATCTTCCTCTCTGCTCTGTAAATGATTTCATCTTCAAACAGAGGAGGGCAGGGTACTCCTCTTTCTGTCTTGTTCTCTCTGTTTGTTCATCTTTCTGGCATTATTCTCTCCTCAGTGACTCTTGAACTGTATAGAGCCCTCCTTAATCTTATGTTTGTGTGTATGGAATTTGATGAGGCCAACATAGCTGCAGAAAGGTCTGTTTCTCTCTCTGTTGTTGGACTGAATTCTTCTGTTTTCACTTGAATGTCCCGTGTTGTTTGCTGTGTAGGTGTGTGGTTATAACTTGTCTCTCTTCTGCCTTTAATTTAGGTTCTGATTTTTTACACTTAAAATGTGACGGCAACTAATGTTCATTGTAAACTGTAAATTGTTACAATGCATAACAGATCATTTAAAGAGTAATACACCAATTTAGTATTGTGCTTCTACAACAGTGTCAGACTCATGATGGACATTTGAAAAAGGATAAGAATGGAAACAGCAGAACAAGAGATATTCGCCCATTCATACATTCTCTTTACTTATTAAAACCTACATTACCCACAACGCAACTCGACCGCCGACTGTTCGCTCAGAGATGTGGTAGTGGCTAACGTAGCCTCGAGCTGCTAGCCTCAAGCAGAGACAACTTCTTTCTACCTCCACACCCCCCAGATTTGTTTCGTTTTCAAACTTGTAGTCTTCCACCCCAACCACCACTGACTCAAGTAACATCACTTGAGGACATTTTTCAGATATTGTGAGACTGTACTGCCCCCAAAAAACAACCCCATGGGGTGTTTGTACAAGCAGCTTATAGTCTCGCTTTGCCAGACGTTCCTCCACAGCGCTGCGGAGGAGGGTCTCGCTAGTCCACACAGCATTTTGGGATGGGATAAAAATGTGCTCTAGTTTATTGGCATTTCTTTAAACCAATCACAATCATCTTGGGCGACGATAAGCGCCAGACGGAGCCGCAGTGCCTCTGCAACATTGGGAAGGAATTTGTTTTGGTGGAACATGTGTACGTTCAAAAGTAGTTTTAGTTGTGCAACAGAAAACTCAGATTGGACAGATAGTCTAGCTAGCTGTCTGGATTTACCCTGCAGAGATCTGATAGTCCTCAGAAATCCACCGGAGTTTAAAAAGAAAGCGAAAGGTAACGGACATCCAGCGGAATTTCCGGCGGCAACGAAGCAATCCCGGTAGTGGAACATCGTGAATATAGACTAAGCAGCTTATAACGACTAATATTCACGTTTATAGTGGCGGTAACCCCTTGTGGCTTTTGTAATTATGACGGGAGCAAAGTAGGAAGTCAGGTGACGATGTATAAAGAGTCCGTGCAGGGAGGGATGGGTCAAACAAACACAGGACTTTCACCCAGGATACAATGGTTCGTATCCCTTGTGAAACCAAAAGTCAACGACTAATTTTAACTTACGTACATAAGTTAACTTGTAAATTAAGTCGTAAGTTTAGTTACATACGAAACATAATTAAGTCACTACTTCACATACTTAAGTTAAGTTACATAACAAACGTAGGCTACTTATTTTTTAAACCAAAACACAATCTTTTCCTAAACGTAACCAGGTAGTTTTGTTGCCAAAACCTAAGCCAACTGTGACCGTTTCACAACGTTACATTCAGGTATGAGGACGGGTTGATCTGCTGCCATCAGTGGGGGTGCTAATTTAGGAAATGCTGTGGGGAATCCTTCATATTATAGGGTAGGAACAAACAATCTATGTGGTCGTATGGGTTGGAGGACTTGACATCATGCAGCTCCCTCTGGAGCCACACAAAGGCTTTATATAACTTGTTCACATAATGCATTGTTCTAGAAATATCTGGACTTCTCAGTTTATATTCAATATATTCAAACGCAAGAGTATACCTCTGTGAATAAAAGAAAAAGTTAAAACTATCGACATCAACTACTGTTATTTTTCTTCTTTCTGATTCGTCTAACATCAAAGCCAAGGTTAAGTCTGCACCCGTTTTCTGTGCTGGACTCGTTTGTGTGATACTGTGTGTTCAATTCTTTATCATACCGAGAATAAAAACCAATCATCCAAATTTTCTTATGAAGAAATTCTCATTTTGTCCTTGCTTTCATTTCTGATTCAAATAACATCAAAGCCAAGGTTGGGGTTCAACCAATAGTATTCAGCATATTCTGCGTATATTCTTATAATGGCTGCAGGATAGCAAAGTTGTCCACTGCCTTCTTTCTTTCCTTATGCAGTGTTTTCAGTCCTGCATCAAATGAAATATGGCATATTAATAATTGCACACCCACATACTTGCTGCTGCACATGTAGCTCACAGCTCGCCTCAGCCTGTGAGGCGAAAAAGTAACAGGATTTTATGGCAGAGGCCCTTGCTGTGACTCTACTTTGAAGGTTCTGCATTTCTGCAGCGTAATCCCAATTTTTAGAGACTCGCTTGGAGGTTTCAGGAGAAAAGGGGGATAGTTTGGCAAAGTGGCAGCCAGGGAAGAACACTCTCGCTGTACGTAAAATGCATCGCCACACAGGTGAATCAAAATGTAATATGGATTTTTTTTACAAAGTGGGTAAGATTGATTTTTCACATTTGTGTCTTAACATGACACCAAATCACACAAACACAACTGCAGCAATTACAGAAATTCACCCTGAGATAAATAACTTTATAAATATCTTCTATATGATTTTCACCTGACAGACTCTTTGTACTATGGACAAATACACTGATAGAAACAATATAAAAGGATATAAATAACAATACAATCTTCACAAAGTCTCCGCGCTTTGAAAAAGAGGAAGATGAGACATAAACAGTTCCAGAAAATGTTTTGAGAAATGCCTCATGACCACAAATGACATAAGCCAAATGAGATTCAGGTCAATCTGCACTTCAGAGAATTCTTCTCAGTGTCCAATTAGTTCAGCACACTGGCTTAAAGTCTTACATCACTCTGACACACAAAGAATTTTCCCAGCCTCCCTGGAAAGATACCAAAAACAGAAATACAAAAGGACAAATCATCCATTTGTTACTGCAATAAAAATGTGTTCACTTTGCAAGGTAAACTGGTAAAATGAAGCCACGAAACACTGAACGCAAAGTCCCTCAGTCATCATGCTAACAAATCAACACTATGACTTGATGACTCATGGAACACCAGCATGTTTTTATGCTTATTCAACAGCAGAGAAATACCAGGAAATTGGAATGCTTTTAAACGGAAATGTAAAGTTTATGAAAAAATCCTATTAATCAAAAAGAAAATGAATATATTTACTACAGGCAAACGTATACATAAGATAAATGTGCTAGTTGCCATGAAAGTAAAAGATTTAGGCTACAACTGAAGGTATTTTACATTTCAAAGCTTAAAGAAGCGTGGCAGATAGGAAATGAAAATGCATAATGTGTGTCTGCATGAATGAGTAAAATCATTAGTTGCATTTGAAGTCAATTTCTGTAAGCCATGGAATTTTAATCAGAAGGGAGAGGAGAGGCCTGTGAGAATAGTGACTGACTGAACTGGAATTAAAATGACTTAAAAAAAATACAAAAGCAGGGTTGTTAAGATTTTAATATCTAATATTAATGCAACAACAGAAACAGCAATGATCTGCATCACAGATCTGGCAGATCCAACAGGTTAAGAAACTTTACAAGAGTAGGTTTTAAGAAGCGATTGAACAGGATGATACTGACTCTCAGTTTAGCCTCAATTTGTTTTAGTCTGGAGGATCAGGATTACCAAAGCCAGCCAGAGGAGATAGGCTCCCATCTCATAGCTGTGGTTGAAAGCCTTGCTGCAATATTTTGAACTCACTGGAGTCACAGCAGTGTCTCATGTGAAACAGGAGCTCCTTATGAGGGATCAGCCTGAACTGAATCACATACATACAAAATACATTTTGGGTGAACATGAATAAATCTGTTACAGACAGGCAGCACTGTATGTACCTGTGAAATACATGTAACTGTTTACAGTGCATGCATGTGACCACAAGAAGCTATGCACTTGTGCCTATTTTGGTTGTGACATGTGTCACTTAGCACAATGATTCCCAACCAGGTGCTGTTACCAGGGGATACATGACAAGATTGTGTAAGGGGCTGAACTAACTTTAATTTAGTAAAAGATATTTGATTGAGAGTGAGTGAAAATGAGTATGCTAGCAGAGAAAATTAGCTAAAAGTAACAGAGCAACAGTTGAAATAGTTAGCTAAAAGTAACGGATAAACACTTGCAATAGTTAGCTAAAAGTAACTAATAAATACTTAAAATAGTAAGCTAAAAGTAACAGATAAACAGTTGAAATAGTTAGCTAAAAGTAACAGATAAACACTTGCAGTAGTTAGCTAAAAGTAACGGATAAACAGTTGAAATAGCTAAAAGTAACGGATGAACAGCTAAAATAGCTAAATGTGGACAGACAGTTGAAATAGTTAGCTAAAATCAGTGAATAAACGGTTGAAATAGTTAGCTAAAAGTAACGGATAAACAGTTGAAATAGCTAAAAGTAACGGATGAACAGCTAAAATAGTTAGCTAAATGTGGACAAACAGTTGAAATAGTTAGCTAAAATCAGTGAATAAACGGTTGAAATAGTTAGCTAAAAGTAATGGATAAACAGTTGAAATAATTAGCTAAAAGTAACTAATAAACACTTAAAATAGTTAGCTAAAAACAACAAATAAACAGTTGAAAAAACATCTAGCTTCTGCCAGTAGGACAAAAGCAAACTAAACACTGCAGTTCAACTGTATAATCTTTAAAAATAAATTAAATAAATGTAAAATATTTGGAACATGACTGGTGTTGTTTTTTAAGGGTTACTTGATTTCATCTGACGGGGCTGTGGGCATAAATCTGAGGAAAACAGGTTGGGAAGCACTGATTTAGTGTATCAGTGTGCAGGATTAGTAAGTGTCATGTGTTTTAAATAGGCTGTATGTAATCTGTTGTTGCTCTCTGAACTTGCTCTACTTAACACCAAAACTAGCCCACCACCATCTGACATCATATTCACCAGCACACCAGACCGTCTGAGCTCTTTGCCCCTATTCACGTGGGACAATGTCTGTCTGACATTTTATTACAAGACGTGTGGTCAATGCACACGACTATTATTAGTCCAGGTGCTACATTATAGAGACATTTATACTGATATTTTAACACCTCACGAAGGCTGTTAAAGCTATTAGTTTCTGTCTTAAAAATGATTTCAATGGTGACAAGTTTTCATGTTAAAAAAGGTATCACAACATCAATTCTTCTCTGATGTATTTTCTCAAATGTGGCTAAGTACATGCACAAATATAAGTGTTTGGAACGTATCTTTTTCCACCCATAGAGTTATCTTTATTACGACTATTTCCCCTATCCTACTGTAATCGCAAACACTGTAGATGGGTCATTATTTAGCCATACAAAGCTGCTGGGTGTAGGGAGGATCAAAGCAAAAATAAAAGGTCGACTGAAAGCTGAGTAAATGTTAGTGTGTCTGGTGTCTTGATACTCTAAATTATATCTTTAAAAAAAAAGACTTCAAACGGTTTGTGCTAATGGTCTCATTTTCCTATTTTTGGGGAGATGGCTTAGAATTTAAACATATAAATTTGTCTTGGACACAAAGTGTGAGTTCAGCATCTGAGTCAAAAGTGACAGTAGAGACTGTGGTTCAGTCCTGTCTAGACCCTTTTTGATAAAAAAGGAGCATTCATATGCCAAGAATAGTCACTCTTGGTCTCTTTTGCGGAGTGGGAAGCAAACCTCCATACGTCCAACAGATCATATGTAGCTTACTGTATGCCTGCACTGTATGGTGGTCCTCAAGCCAGAGAGCTTAGACGTAAAAAGAGTATGGTTTCCTCTGAACACACACAGGAATTCATTTAACTTCATGAATGAACAGATTTCTCAGCTGAAGTCATATTTCTAGCTGATGTTTGACAGGCTGTAAAAAGCTGCCTGTGATGCCGAACATGTCGCTCGCACGCACGCACGCACGCACGCACGCACGCACGCACGCACGCACGCACGCACGCACGCACGCACGCACGCACGCACGCACGCACGCACGCACGCACGCACACACACACACACACACACACACACACACACACACACACACACACACACACACACACACACACACACACACACACACACACACACACACACACACAGTGCAGCATCATATTGCTTCAGTCCAGTTCTACATCATAAATGAGAGGTATATTGCTTATTATCTGTTAACTGTTCTTACAGCAGCATTTCTGGAATGTATCCAAAAACCAGCTCCAGCATACTGGCCAGTTTCCAGCATACTGGCAAGCAGGGTTCAAAATCAACCTTTTCGTCCACCAGCCAAATGGCTAGTGAATGTTTCAAATTTGACCAGCCACTCAGCAGATTGCCATTGTTGTTTTGGCTGGTGAGTGAAACAAATCTAGCAGCCACCTGCGTATTTTACCAGCATTTGGCTGGTAGATGGTGCTACTTAGAGCAGATTTGTGATGTGATAACATTGATTAAACAGGCCTTGTGCTCGCTGTTGTTCCCAGCATATACTGTAGACTGATAATCCAGAGTTTACTTCACATAGACTGCGTTGTTAAAGCGGCCAGGTACTTCCCATTCCAGCCTACGTACTGTTAAAGAGGCTTAGTCATACTGTCCTGTCCTCCTTAACCTCAGCTGATCAATGTGCAGCATATGATCATAGTTATGAAATGATAGCCTACATAACTTGGTTGCTTTTGCAACATAAATGTAGGTTTTCAAAAAGTTTAATAGTACATTCATCTTTCTCTAAATTCTAAAAACTACCTTACTTCCATCATTATTCTGGAAACCCAGATAAGTCTAATCACCATTTAGTGCCCCTTGCTTCCATTTTCACTTGAATTAATCAGCTGGAGAGAATATTAGGGGTGGGAGGAAAAAGTTGATGCAGCACAGTATTGCGATATTTTCCGTGACAACACTGTATTGATACATGGACACCAAGTATCAATGTTTTATTATATAAATTGCACAGTGGACAATCCCATTTTGCAGCAAAGAAATTGAAGTGAGATGAACAAACAGAGAAATTTATCTTTTTAGATAAAACAGATGCTTGGGGACATAATTTGAAGTTAGAAAAAAGGTAAGAAGTTGTAATATATTGCAATATGTTTAAAATCGCAATAATATCATGGGGCCTCTGGTGATTTCCACCCCAGAGAATATATGATTGATATTCAATAACTGTAATTACAGCCATTAAATATGTACTGTAGTTGGAATTACAAGTATTATGCCATATCATGGACACAATGCCTTTGGATAGCATTTCAGGGAGATTATTGCTAAACAAGTTGCCTTAGCCAGCGGGCCGGCTCCAGGGATGGCTATGTCAACAGTAGACCGAAATACGCCTACTAGATTAAATTCGGCACAGACATTCATGTGCCCCGGAGGATTATTCTTAACTACTTTGGCTTCCTTCAGACTTTTCCTCTAGTGCAACTCGTGAGGATCACATTTGTGTTTTTTGTTTTAGTGAAATATTTAAAAAACTGTTGGATGGATGAATGGATGAACTTTGGTCCTGATGAAATGTAATAGCCTTGTTGATCCCCTGACTTATAGTAGCATCATTGGGTCATTTAGCACATGTTAGCATGCCAAACAAACACGGTAAACATTGTGCCTGTCAGCATCAGCATGTTAGCATGTGAACGTTAGCATTTAGCTTCAGGCACGGCTGTGGCTACAGCCTCACAGAGCCACTAGCATGGCTGTAGACTCATCCATTCATCTTTTGGCTCCAGTGTCATGTATAGCATGTCTGTAGATTATTGTGAAGCTGTCGCCTTGGCTTCATCTCACTTTAAAACATATAGAATATATATTTAAAAAAAAATGTATGAGATAAGAATTCAAGATAGAATACAAAGAAGAACAAGAGGATGAAACAAGGAATTTTCCCTGTGTCTTTGTGAGTTGGTGAGTTTAAAAAAATGGATCATTTGAAGAAGGTCTGCTTACATAACTTCACATCAGCGCTCTGCGGTTATGTCATGGCTTTTTCTCAGTACTTATCCCGCTTCCAAACAAACTAATCTGGAATCCTCCTGTAGTGGAAAATACCCAGGGTGCAGCAGGTGTAGATTAATTAACTGTTTTAGAATAATTGAAGATGAAACAAGTAACAAGAAATAGTAGACTGAAACCAATGTAGGTTTTTGTAATTTATTGAAGTACATATATTCTGCGCAGAATAGGAGAACTCGTTCACAAGATGCACGCAGCAACATGTGGAAGAGTCTTCCAAGTTCACACATCAAGAACATCAGCTTAAATACACAGATAAGAGAGAGGGAGTGACATCGCTTTAAGCACACAATTCAATCTAATAACAAATGAAGATAGACCTTCTGGTCTGTCTGGTTCACAGGGATGTTATGTCGTATAACTTGTAGAGACCTTGTGACTACGGTTGTATCTCAGTAAACCTAGGTTGGCTATTTTCTCACAGACAAATGTATTTAACTTCTCCTTGGGGGAGACATAACAAGAGCACATACAGAAAAGACATAATTCATTTGGTAAAATATAATTTTGCCATTACACTCCCTTTAGATTTTCCACATTTTCCACAGACACTTTCTATCAGTATTTCACACCAGTTTAGATGTACTGATCAGGCAAGCTACTTTTTTTTATATTGTCTTACATTTTAAACCTTTGTTATTTGACTTCTCCTTAAATACTGAAAAAAAAGGCCACTGTTCTATAAGGATTTTTATCCACCTTGTCCAAGGAAGAAGAAAATGATCTAAACTATCCAGAGGCATGAAGTCGAAGGCAACTGGAGCAGCTATTTGTTCAGTTTGTTTGTTCTGTGTCCAGTAAGAAACGTTTGATTTAGTTATGTGACTGGTGTTAATCAGTTTAATCACTGCACCACTGGCCCGCCCACTTTGGCTGCATCTCCCTCCAAGCAACAGCCCCAAACGAGCTGTTACGCTCAGACACAAATAGTGATGTAAATAACAAGCAATTGGAAGAAATATTTGGAAAATGAGGTGCACTTAAAGCTGAAAATGTATGAAAAAAAATGTGATGCTTGACCGTGTTTGACACCATGGTGGAGGGACACTTTTTGGTATAACAATAACAACACTTTCATCTCTACAGATGTCCGGCAGCTTGAGCAAAAACCTGACGAAGGCAATGATTTATCAAAACGCTATCTAAATATTAAGTACTTAAAATGTCCTCTAATTCAAGATCAAACAGGCAACTTTTATTAGAGAAAGAAGTTGATCATATTGAGCTTTTTTTTTTTTTTTTTTTTTATCAAATTCAAAGTCACAAGAAACTACATTTGAATGTAATGGAATAAGAGTTTGTTCACAGCTGGCTCCAACACCCTCTACTTGAAAACAACATCTCACATGGACCTGAAATGACCAGCAGGCCGTCTCCTCACAGGAAAGCTGAATGCAGGCGTGCTGAGGTTTAGAGGGATAAGCCAGATCAGATCCTTCCAGATTGATCTTTGACACCGTCTACCCAGTGGGTTGCACCGCCTCTCTGCCACGGCAGGTAAGGGGAGGGGGCGGCGGCGGGCGGGGTATTGGGAACAAGGACAATTATAGTCAGGCAGGGGGAGGAGAAGAACTGGAAAGGAGAGGGTGAGGGGATTAGAGGTGAAGATATAAAAGCACAACACGAACAACAAGCTTCACAAACAGGAGACAAGAAGCACTCTCTCTGAGCAGAGTTCGGCGGTGGCCTCTTGGGATATCTGTGACAACAGGTAAGACCTTAATTGACTCTGACTTTCTGATGACATTGTTAAAAACCTAGAGTCCACTTTAATTATGACAGCTTTAATAATGTTTCCATGGTAAAGCTTACTACTTGTATGCTGGCTATAGATCAAACGAGTCAAGTCATCTTTGAACTAGACGATGCAAGAATTCAGATGAGGATGACTTTCGTGATAATGACGGCTTTAATGCAGATCTGCATTTGTGCATTGCGAGCTAAAAAACTGAAAACAAGCTACAAGGAACAGATTGAATGGATGAATGACAAGAGTTTGAACACGAGTGAAGAGGAAAAACTATTACAATTTCTACTTATCCTGTGCTAGCAATGTGGTTTGATGTTGCAAATTTAAATGGTGATGAAAAAGCAAATTGTTGGTTGAAGTAAAGTTGTAGTCAAATTCAAAAATGCAATATTTTAAAGCAAAGAAAGACATGAAACTGAGAAAGAGGAGAACAAGTGTGTGTATTTCCTTATGCCCAGTGTAAAGAGGATTGACTTTAGGGGCAAAAATCACAGCAACAGATGGCCGACATCATGTTGTGCAGTTAGTAACGCTATCCACAGGCAATCTAGCTCTGTTGATGAAGGTGGTGCATATGTTGGATTAACGTACTCTGTCAAATTGCCTTAACTGGATTACCAGTGTTAGCAGTCAGAGGATGGGAGGAGGGAGGGGGGGGGGCTGAGAAGTGGAGATCAGACCGGATACTGCTTAAGATCAGGTTGGAGATGAGGACAAGAGGGATATTTCGATCAAAAGATTAGCACGTCCATGCACAGAAAACAACACCATGACATATATTGTTAGCGCAGCCATCTTTGGTTAGCAAGAGACCCGTGTCAAACTTGACAGATATAAACAAAATACAAACGTATAACACAAGAATGTACTGGTGATGTAGATGTGATAGTTCAATTAATATCTCAAACATCAGGAGTTGAATGATGAATACGCTGAAGAGCTAATGGAGAAGTCTGAGGTCATTGCACATGACATCGCTGTTGCTCAAGAAGGGCTGTTTAATCTGCTGCGGATCAGAGTGGGATTAGAGCTAATCTGGCTGTTTAAACTAATCTGCATAATCTCCACTGATTGGCATTGAGAGCTGGAAGGACACAGGATTAACAGAGGGAGCAGATGGAGATAGGGGGGGGGGGGGGGGGGGAGAGGGGAAACTGTGATTTCTGTGTGATGACACTTGTTCTGTCTTTTAGAGACCCTCAGCAGAAATGAACGCCAACCCCCCTGCAGGAAGCGCCCTCGCCCCTAATGTATCTGTGGGCCCCACCACACCCAAGAAGGGACCACCCAAGTTCAAGCAGAGGCAGGCCCGTACATTCAAGAGCAAAGCCCCAAAGCCAGGCCAGAAGGGGTAAAAAAAGAAAACTTACATTTATTATACATTACATACATTTTTATTGGGAATTGGGCACAGTTGATGTGCACAATACAGCCCAACACGAATGCATCATTTTCTGTTTTAAAGTAAGTAGTAAGAAGTCAGAAGTAGTTTTAATATTTTATATGTAGAAAAGTATAAAATAAAATAGGTAAAAACGGGAAAAAATAAATACATGAAAAATATTAAATAAAAAAATGTACTCTCTCGATTGAGTATTTTAAAGTAAGCACTAGGGGGAGGTGATCATCTTAAATCAAGTTAAGTCTGATCAAAGTGTGGAAATCAATTCAACTCACAGTTGAACAGTTTTTAAACTTATCTCGTTCAAGTCTTACAGTAAAAGTAAGTTTCTCCATCACATAAATGTCATGAACAACCTCGAACCAATCCTCAACCTCGGGTACATCTGTTGTTAGTCTATATCCACGATGTTCCACTTCCGGGATTGCTCCGGTGCCGCTGGAAATTCCGCCGGATTTCAATCTTTTCGGCCGGACGTCTGTTACTTTCCACTTCCTTTGTGTTGGCGTTCTAACCTCCGGCTGATTTGTGAGGACTCTGGTTAACTGCTCCTCAGATCTCTGCAGGGTAAATCCAGACAGCTAGCTAGACTATCTGTCCAATCTGAGTTTTCTGTTGCACGACTAAAACTACTTTTGAACGTACACATGTTCCACCAAAACAAGTTCCTTCCCGAGACTATTTTGCAGAGGCACCGTGGCTCCGCACGCCGCTTAGCGCCGCCCATGGCGATTGTGGTTGGTTTAAAGTAATGCCAATAAACCAGAGCATGTTTTTCTCCCATCCCGGATTGGTGTGTGGACTAGCCAGACCCTCCTCCGCAGCGGTCTGGCAATGCGAGACTATTGCTGTTAGCCACTTTATTATACATATGTTTTAAATGCAATATCACCGAACTCACTCAGCGGTTTGTTTCCTCTCCTGCAGCTTTGGTGACGATATCCCCGGCATGGAGGGCCTTGGCACAGACATCACAGTGGTGTGCCCATGGGAAGCCTTCGGCGACATGGAGCTCAGCGACTTGGCCAAATACGGCATCATCTAGCCTGCTGCCTTCCTCTGTGTAATCCTCTCCGCCCGGCCTTCTCTTCGTCCCGGCTCGGCACGCCATGATAAGGCTGCCAGCAAACCCCCTAACACCCTCTCGTCTATCTACCTCCTGCGTCCACTTAGTGGAGGGAAAGCATAATAATGTTGTTATTTTTATATTATTATACAATACTGTTTATACTATATATACTTGAGATGAGAAGACGAGAAAAAGAACTCCACGTACCTTGTTCCCTTACCTTTCATCCATCTATAATACTCTTCTCCTGACTCTCCCCTCTCCCCCTCCAGCGCTTCTAACCCACGGCAAGCAAAACACTAGTTATGTAGTCATAACTAGCGCTTGTATTTGCGTCTAGCTGTCTATTAAAATGTAAATATTTTGCTCTCAGCGTTAAAACCTTTTTACCTTTTCTTCCATCCTACCTTTTGTACTTCCTCTCGCTTTTATTTTGCATTTGTATTTTCTGCTCCTTGTGATCAAGGTTACTGTGAACACCAAGGGATGCAAGGAGAGCGTGCGATATATATACTGTATGCTGTAATGGTGAAAACTACAATGCACTTTCACGTGATCACGGAGGATGAACTCCCTTTTATCCCTTCTCTCTCTCTCTCTCTCTCCTTGCTGCTCTCTGAACCCAGGTCCCTCCTGAGAGAAAACAAAGGCATATATTATGGATGTTTTGTGTTGCAAGCACACTACCACAGATCATGTACTGTGAACTGGTACTTCCTGATAGCTGCAGTAAAATGTGTATATTTTAAGTACTCATGTTGTCAATCTCTTTTTCTTTCTTTCTGGGATACCCAATAAAAGATGAAAAAAGTATGGCCGGTTTCAAATTAATCACATTTACAAAAACATGCCAAAATAATGACTGACTTCATATCCCGGTAAAACAAGGACCTCGAATGAGAAACAAAATAACAGCCCAACATTTCCCGACAGTCTTCTATCTGAAATGTAATGACATTTCCTTCTGTGTCTTAACTACAATGCTGTCTGAGTACATCTAATAATAATTACCGCTCATTTTAAGGCTTCCGGACATCAACACTCCCACGAGGCTCTTTGTTGGAAAAGGAAAACAAATCATAATATTAACAAGAAACTGTGACCTTTCTCTTCTCACAGGGAAAATAAATGATCCGATACTAAGTAAATCAAACCCTGTATATTCAAACAGTGAGTCCTAGGGCTTATGATGTTATGTTTCTCGGTTATATTCTAGATATATTATATATAGAATAATATGAGCCTTTTCCATGATGAACACCGTATATATACTGAATATTAACAAGAGTCTACAGCCATGCTAGCAGCTCTGTGAGGCTGTATTAAATAGCGGTGCTATGAGCTAAACGCTAACATCAGCATGTTAATATGCTTCATTTATCATGTTCACCATATTAGTTTCTACACTTTCTAATTAGCACTAAAGAGAGCACACAGCTGAGGCTGATGGGAATGTCAATTAGCTTTGCAGGTATTTAGTCATGAACCAGTATTGGACAAATTCAAATGTTGACCTGATGATGGAGCTAGATGACCCTAGAGGCCCTTTTTAAAGGTACCTGCTATCAGCACTGAGTGACTCATAATCTGAACACAAATGTTCCACCTCTTTTCATTCCAGCCCAACCTTAAACTAGTGACAGGTGACAGGGATTTGTGTGGGAAAATAAATGATTGTCATGCTTACATTCCTCCAGTATTAGGGGATACAGCAGGGAGACTTTAAGTTTGAAATATTCAGTAGATATAATACACACACACACACACACACACACACACACACACACACACACACACACACACACACACACACACACACACACACACACACACACACACACACACACACACACTGCTCAAAAAGACAAAGCTGTGTTTTGCACACTATAGTGACTTTCCAGTTGAAGAGTGACTTAAGGTTCAAGCGAACACACCCTGTAAACTCTGTGCTTGTACAGGCATGAGTTGAGGCGTTACGTATGGGCTTGTAAAAGACAACGGTTGAAAGCACTCAAACAACTCTATTCTTGACGCAACTCCCCCTGCGGCTAACTTGCCGATTCCAAAATGTTGTTGCTGTGATTTCAGGGTAACTAAGGTGATGACCGGTCCTGTTCTGTATCCCGATGAGACTGGGATGACTCAGTTGGACTCTCACCTTAACTCCCTTACAAAAACAAGCTCAACACACTCCTGTTACTGCACATAAAGTACACAGTTATCAGGGAAAGGGATGCAAATTCCTTTGGAAAATGGGTTCATCATTAGGGAGGGGTGAACTCTCCCTCCCTGTGTGTGACCGTGTGCATCATCACCTCCAGGTGTGTCTGAGGGAGGGACACAGAGAGACAGGAGGGGTCTGACAGGAGGGTATGAGTTGGGTTGCAGGTTTCTCTGCCTTGCCCAACCTGTTGGCAAAAACACTTCTTCTCTCCCGGTGACTTCAGAGCTCAGATACTCCCATCGCTTCCCACTCGTCCTTTAGCTTGTGCTCTTCCTGTTACCGCGGGTTGGCAGAGATATGGGAACATCATCAGCATAGGAGGCGCATTAAGCGTCCGTTTATTGCAACGCGTCCAGCCAAACGTTAATCAAGACTTTTAGAAGTGTTTACTCTCACATCCCAAAGGAGAAAAAAAGGTAAGTTTCACTGTTTTTTTTTTTTTTAAATAAAAGTTTTGATCCTGCTTTGGAGATGCCATCTTATTGTGACATGAATAATATATTGTCCTTATAATACTGAATATATTTCTGGAATGTATGTGCACTCCATGTTATCAATTGTGTCTAATGACAGCTACAGTAATCGGATTACAATCATCGTAGAAATGTCATTAATAGGTTGATCAAAAATTTCCATGCCCTTTTATTAGGATGGAAAAAGTGGTGTGCTTTCCACCCATTGTTTTACAAATCCCCCCCCCCCACTGTATGATCTCCTGACTATACAAATGAAGGCCATTGTTAGGGCAAAGTTGAGGGCCTGGGTCATATTTATCGAGTGATAATCCTACTAAAGGTCATCTTTGATTCTCTGACGCTGAAACAAAAGGCTCTTGTTACCGGCTGGAGGAAGTGGCAATCAGCTATCAGGAGTGACTATCTCCCACCTCCAATCTGTGCTGCATACAAACCTGATCATAGAGCTGATGCAGCAGGATAGTTACCTTTCATGTCTGCTGCTCTGTCCCGGCTTCACTTCCATGTTGCAGTTGTTTTTTCCTCCATTCTTATCCCTGGCTAACACGCACATCTGCCTTGCTCTGGCACGTTTGTGCACTCCCCTCCTCCTGCGCTCTTCACTCCACTCCACCTGTCAAACCGCTCTCCCCTTTTTCCTCTTCCATGCTGTGTTATCCTGTCTTCTGCTTCATCCTGCTTTGTTTTGCACCGTTGATGTTTTTTGAAATATTTTGTGTGTTTTTTGTTTCAGGAGAATATATCTTCTATCTAAGGAGAAAAGAGCGTGTGTATCAAAAGAACTCTTAAAAGGAAGGACTGAATCCCCCCCCCGGTGGATTCCTCCAAATAAAGATGGCTTTTTTACCAGAGAAGCACAAATCCCTTTTCCCCATCCTTCCCCTCCTCCTCCTCTTCTATGTCCCTCTCACCTGTCTATGCCAGTCAACCAACAGCAGCTCAATCAATGCCACAACCAACCCCCCAACCACTTCCTCAGATGTTACTTCCCTGAAGGGAGTGCCAGGCTGCGGCACAGAACTCAACCCCATCTACAGGTACCTGTGTGACCGCCGGGCAGCGTGGGGTATTGTTGTGGAGGCCCTGGCCACTTCAGGCTTCCTGTTCAGCATTGGTCTCCTCCTAGCCCTGCTGCTCTGGTCCCTGTGTATCTGTATTTCATCCAGGAACCAGCGCAGCAGCATCGGAGGCACTGTGGCCTGCATGTCCATGTACTTGTTGGCCACAGCTGGGATCTTTGCCATCGCCTTCTCCTTCATCATCCGCCTCACCCCTCAGACCTGCCCCACCAGGCTCTTCCTCTTCAGCGTGCTCTTCTCCCTAGCTTTCTCCTGCCTGCTGGCCCGCTGCCTCGCTCTGCTGGGCTTCGCAGCGGCCCGGGGCTGGGGGGAGCCCGCCCTGGCGCTGGGGCTCTCCACCGTGCAGGTTATCATCTCTACCCAGTGGCTGATCGTAGTGTTGGTCCGGGACAAGAAACCTTGCGAGTACAGCCAAGAGGAATTTGTCATGCTGCAGATCTACGTGCTGTGCCTCCTGGCTATCGGCCTGATCTTCGCCCTGCACTTCCTGCACCGCTCCTGCTTCACATACAGCTACAGATACACGGGGGCCGTCCGCCAGCAGAGCCAAACACAGGCAGCGCTGCTCTGCCTCACGCTGTTGCTCTCCGCCTGCATCTGGGTGGTGTGGATCACCTTGCTCATCAGGGGGAACCCGGAGGTGGGCCACCGGCCGCAGTGGGATGACCCGGTGCTTAGCATCGCCTTGGTGGCAAACGGCTGGGTGTTACTGATGGGGCACGGGTTGGCCCAGATGGCCTTCTTCTGCAGGGGGGAGGCCAGGTCCAAGGATATCCCTCTGAGCTTTGCAGGCTGGACCAGCCCCAGCGCTGATATACCAGGACTGGCCAGCCCGAAGGAAGGGAAAGAAAACGGAAGCTATGAGAGTGATAGTGAGAACAGGAGAGGTGAGAAGCTGTCCTTATTAGCCAAACTGAGTGGTGCTTAATTGAAAGGTCGTGACTCATGCTTGGGGAGGGGGTAAAAAATAATTAAAGGGGACATATGATGAAAAACTCACTTTTCAGTGCTTGTGCACATACATTTGGGTATCTGGAGTGCCTACCAACTCACAAACTGTGAAATAAGACAACCCAGGATGCCTAGATCAGAACACATTGGCAAGCTAGTCAGATTTGGCTTCCCTTCCTATGTCGCATACAAGCTCATTAGATTATTTCACCCACCATCTGAGTCTCCACACACGGCTAGAGAACTGCTTTTGCAAAGGTGTACCATATTTTTCTCACAAGCCAACCAAAATAAACTGGGCTTTTTCAGGGGGGCTTAAAGAAACAGGCACTAAAACTGAGCGTTTCAGACAGACTGCAGGTATATTCAGACAGACAGTATGAGAAAAATAAAGTGTTTTTGAACATTGAAGCAGGCAAACATGTTCTAGTAGAAACCCAAAATACAAGTATGAATCTGAAAATGAGCATTATATGTGTCCTTTAAGGCTGCAACTAACAATTATTTTTCTTAAATCGAGTAATCAATTAATTTCCTGTCAATAAAATGTTAGAAGATAGGGTAAAATCCCCGTCACAAGGTGATGTCTTTACATTGCTTGTTTGGTCCAAACTAGTCTCGCATTGCCAGACCCTCCTCCACAGCGCTACGAAGGAGGGTCTGGCTAGACGGGATGGGAGAAAAACGTGCTCTGGTTTCTTGGCATTTCTTTAGACTAATCACAATCGTCTTGGGCGGCAAGGTGCTGCTGCTAAATAGCCTCAGGAAGGAACTTGTTTTGGTGGAACATGTGTACGTTCAAAAGTAGTTTTAGTCGTGCAACAGAAAACTCAGATTGGACAGATAGTCTAGCTAGCTGTCTGGATTTACCCTGCAGAGATCTGAGGAGCAGTTAACCAGAGTCCTCAGAAATCCACCTGAGTTTAAAATTCCAACACAAAGAAAGCGGAAGGTGACGGACATCCGGGCGATAAGAGCGCGATCAGGCAGGATTTCCGGCAGCACCAGAGCAATCCCAGAAGTGGAAGGTCGTGGATCTAGACTATGTCCGAACCAACAATCAAAAGCAAATGATATTTCCTTTACTACCACAGTAAATAATCACATTTGAGCACAACCAACCAATTTTTAGCACCGTTTCTTAAAGCAATACTATGTAACTTCGGTCTCCCTACAGGTTGTCTCATTGGAACGACTGCTTGCGCTACCCGCCGCTTTGGTCCCCCTACAGGTTGTCTGTAGTTCCAATGAGACAACCTGTAGGGGGACCAAAGTGGGAAAAGTTACCTAGTTGCTTTAAAAGATACCTAAAGGACCTAGGATTTAGTGGCATCTGGTGGTGAGGTTGCAGATTGCAACCAACTGAATCCACTCACGCCTTTCTTTCCAAGCATGTAGAGAACATACGGTGGCCTTCAGGTAGCTTAAAAGCGCACCGCTATGTAGATATGAAGGGCTCATTCTAAGCTAACGAAAACACAATTCATTCATTATACAATAATGATAACATAATTATGAATAGTATATGTCATTTCTGACAATAGATCCCCCTAAATCCCATACGCTGTTCCTTTAGACAATTGACTAGTTATCAAAATAGCTGATCGATCTAGCGACTAATGTTTTAACTCCAAGAATAATGAAAACACCTCATTATATAAAGCCAACAATCATATTAGTTGTAAATACCGGCACAATGATGACACAAACTGGCATGCAACCTGATAGAAGTAGAACTCATCTTGTAGCAGTTTTTCCAGAGTTAGTGACTTTAAAACTACGTCACTTTTTCTGAACTGTGGTCACAAGTGACTACTAGAGAATAATAGTAATTGATAAAACAGTAGCACCATTAGAGAAGAGTTATAAGGTTAGCAAACTGACTCTAATGTCAGTTACACAGCAATATCATTATCTGAAGTTTGCTAACATTAGCTAACATTAGCCACCATAAGCTAGTGGTCAAACCAGACCGAGAAAGGCCGTAGCAACAAAAAAACCCTGAGCGTATTTCATTGAGCATTAGTGTGTTTTACTGCTTATGAATCAAACTTTTCATTTCATTTGAAAAAGAATGGACACAGCGACGCCTTAGACTTCGATGAAGACCAGTGAAGTCTATTAGAAGCACTTTTACCGGTGATGGCTGAGCGTTACTGCGCAGCCTCAAACTGAGCTTGATGACGTAGATGTGACGTGAGCAACGTGTCTGAACGTTGTAAGTCTTCTGGTAGCTGTGCCAAGAGAAATCTCAATCATTCCCAATCTATCAGAGACGGAGAGCGTAGGTATATGTAAAGGAGATAACATAGGCACAGGCTAATTATTGCTAACTAAAATGCTAGTTAACATTAGTAATTAAACTTAAACAGCTAATGTGAGTCGAAACTGCCTGCGAGCTTCTCCTGACTATACGGTAATTCCTCTACTATGAGACAGTAAGTCGCGTGGTTATGACACAATCATTAGCCTATTTTTATAAAACCTGCTGCTACGGGGCCATAACGTGAGGTACAAGGTAATTGTCGTGTTTCTTTAGAATAAAGTCTTTAAACGCTTCAGATGTAAAGTTATTCGCTGTCAAAGTCACACCAAAATGAATGGCAGTCAATGGGATGCTAACGGCAGACGATGGCTGACCAGCAATCCCAGATTCACTGAAAGACGTCCTTTATCATGCTGGAAGCGGTAATTAGCTTAACTGTATCATGTATGTGTGTGTCTCCCTTCAGGCAGGAGGATGGAGAAATCGCTGCGATCCCCCTACGAGTCTGGATTCGCCGTGACAGTGAGTAACAAGCCATTTTAGGATTAACAATCTGACTTCACATCATGCTCTGCAATTAAGCGCCGTGACCTTTCACTGCTGCAGGCAATTACGGCTCAGCCATATTGTAAGGTTAATGAAGGCACAGTTCATCACCATGGTTATTAACTGCACTGACATGATGAATGTGTGAGTCCATGTTTCTGCCGTGTGTTTCAGAACATCGACCCTAACAAAGACTACACCATTCCTCGCCCGCAGACCACCAACTACATGGAACCCTATGAGGATTACTGATTCAAATCATCTCACACACACACACACACACACACAAACACACACACACACACACACACACACACACACACACACACACACACACACACACACACACACACACACTTTAAAAATGTTTTTATAAATGAGGGCAGTGGTGGAATGTAACTAAGTACATTTACTCAAGTACTGCCCTTAGGTACAAATTTGAGGAGTTTACTTGAGTCTTTTCTTTTCATACCACTTTCTACTTCTACTCCGCTGCATTTCAGAGGGAAATACTTTTACTCTGCTACATCGATCTGACAGCTTTAGTTACTAGTTACTTTACAAATTAAGATTGTTGCACACAAAACACATGTAGTTTATAAAATATGATGTTTGCGTATAAATTAAACTACCCAACAATATACAGATGAAATGATTAGCTGATTAAACACGTAGTTGATTGACAGAACTGTTTGGATCGTTTCCAGTTTGAGTTTGAGTACTTGTACTTTTAATACTTTAAGTACATTTTCCTGATAATACTTACATACTTTATACTCAAGTAACATTTTTAATGCAGGACTTTTACTTGTAACGGAGTATTTTTACAGTGTGGTATTAGTAAAGGATCTGAATACTTCTTCCACCACTGAATGAGGGAGACCCTTCAGCCACTAATCTGTACACATTCTGAAACAAACAAAAAAAAATCTGTTTTTCTAGGTTTCATTTTCTTGTGCAAATGTAAATATTTTCATTTAGTGTTGTAAGAAATGTTATGTCAAATGGGCCAGCAGTAGGATGTAAAATCTTTAGCTGAGAAGCTTTAGCTGAGTGACTCACTGTTCGAGTGTCTTCATGGAGGCCGGATGGCTTCAGACAGTCAAGCTTTCTTCTGGAGGGAAATCCACATCACAAATGCTTAGTAGAAGTGTGTGTGTGTGTGTGTGTGTGTTGCTCTAAAACGATATATAATAGCAGTGAGGTGATAAAGGGAGGAGTGAAACTGTCACTCAGAGTGCCAGACTGCTGAGCTGGAGCAGAGGCAGCAGAGAGGAGAGAGGAAAGGAGGGGAGGAGAGGAGAGGAGGGGAGACCAGATGAGATGAGACAAGACAGGAAGAGGGTAGAACACGAAACCTGTCAGCACCGTGGGAGGCTCGTGCCATCACTGATTAACATCTCCATATTCAAAGTTACATTACAGTGGCTGAGTTCTGTTGCTGCTGCACTGAGAAAAAAAAAACTGTGTGTTCTGACTGTGTGCATACAAGATGTTTCTTTCCAGCAATACATACTCTAATGACTTTCTACACATGCTGGTGTTGTCAATAAAAGGTTCTTATATAAAAGCTTTGTCATATTTAAGGCTGGGTTAAAATCATTGATTCTTCATTTAAAATCTATCATTGTTTGAGTGATCTCATATTGATTAATACAATTCAGAAATCGATCTTTTAATACATGCCTTTTTTTGAGTGCTGCTTGTTTGTACAATTTACAGCAAAAGTCCTCTGAGATTATTTTATATCCAAGCAAAATGGGTAATGCAACGAAAACTTCCCTAACCTATTGGTATTGAATCGGAAATGTTATCGAATCGGGACCTTGTGATTCAGAATCAAATCGATTTTTGGGGGAATCATCGGCGACACCCAGCCCTAATCATATTCTCAAACCTTTTGCTTCTCCCACTCACGAGCTGCCCAGACGGCACACACCAACGAGCCAGTCCCTCTCAGATTCTGTGCCATCGCTGCAGGAGCCTGCTGCAAACTGGAGGCTCAACCACAGAGAGCTGGGTGGGGTGCCACGCTTTAACCACCAGGGGGCAGTGTCTATGCGTACCAAGACAAAACAAGTCACAAAGGCCAGACTTAAACTGAAATAACAGTTGTTTTTTTGAAGAACACCTCTTGTCTATGGTATCATTTATACATAACATTTAAATCCCTCGACAGTGATAGTTTGTCTGTTTTTTTCTCCTGAAGTAGCCTGTAGTGACCCACAAGTCAATTACTCACTTCAATTGATGAAAGCTTCACCCCCCCTTCCTTATTAGATGGCCTTCAATCTCTTCTTCCAATTAGGCCAACTTCAATTACTCAGAGAGAGCATGCCATCAAATTGGCAATTGGCCTCTTGTGCATTAGAGCAATTAACAGGGATATGAGCTTTCTCGCCACATCCAACTCACTTATGGCCATTAACTCCAGATGCAATAAAAGATTGTTCCAGATTGTTCCCACTCCTTGGCAGAGATGAGAAAGTTGGAGTTGGGCGGAAGAGATGATCATCGCCCAGTAGATGTTGGTCAATGCAACGCAGCCGGGCGGTGTTTAATCAATCATCTGCCTCACACTGGCTGTGGAGAAGGGAAAGTGTGTCCTCAGTGTGAGAAGTGGTTCTTGGTTAGCCTCTAACGCTGCAACCTTCGTCCTCTCAACTCCTATAACGTGTTTAATCAGAAACTGCGGCCTCTCTCCTGATTGGATAACCCCATTCCAGCCAAACACTGCTCAAAGAAAATGATAAGCCTTACACAATAGTGGGAAGGAAATACCATAATGGTTACTATCGCTGCACAATCACGACACATATCTGGGAGTGTGCTCTATCGCCTCCTGACAACCGTTACACCACAGCTGTAAGAAGAAGTATTCACAGACAGACCAGTATAAAAACCAAACAGTTTATTTATTATATACATTCAATAATAATGAAGAGAATAAACAGAAGGCAGACACAAGGATGGCAAAAAATAAAACGTGGTGAGAAAATACATGTCACTTATTGGAAGAAAAAAAATCACTTGGATAAATGAGCTTTTTAAGAGCATGTGACATTAGAAAAAAAAATCCACATGCAATTCAAACTCATTTATGAAATCCCTGTACAAAAAAACCCCCTCCCCACTCCCACTGGGTTGACGTGAGCAGTGCGGGGGGGGGGGGGGGGGGTCTGCTTGGGTGTGTGCTCGGGATCACACCTCTGCGCTTCATTTTTTTTTTTCATTTCTGCAGCCTTTTCCAAATAAGATTTACTCCAATTAGGAGAGACAAAAAAACATGCACAAAGGGCTACCTGCAGCTGCGCCACAGTGGCTGCTCAATAACGATTACACCGCCTCAATGCAAGCTTTCCGTCCAATCTGCATGAGCGAGGTGAAGCTGCTAAATGAGCGTGTGTGTGTGTGTGTGTGTGTGTGTGTGTGTGTGTGGCCGCTTCATAAGAATAAGCTTTGTAGCAGCTGCTGCCCAATCACCAGCCTCCGCTCCTTGCACGCAAGATCTTCTCACACAACACCTGTACGCAGACGCATCATTAGACGGCCTATGTCGTTTGAGTTTTATTTTCATTATAAAATCAAACCCCAGTGGCCCAGACATACCAAATTACAACTCTAGGCATCGGATATGGCTGGCGATTAGGACGGCGAGCACAGAGCAGCCATAACCCACGTTATTGAAGCGGCCGAATTGGCTTCAATAAAGCGACTGCTTGCCACTTCCCTTACACCCCCCCCCCCCCCACCCAACCCAACCCCCCAGACACTCTCCACCGGACCTTCACTGAAATCACTCCTGTCACCTCGCATCACATAACACCCGAGCTCTTTCCTCCTCCTGCTATGTAAACACCCCCCCCCCCTCCTGATCGTCCTCCTCCAGCACTATGATTTGAATTCATGCACAAATGAATAAGATTCTCAGACTGACACCACGCCCCCCCCCCCGTTTTCCCTCCCTCTCTCACAAAAGCATGCATAGCAACACTTCTGATAATACTTGTAAGGAATAATAAGATGAAAAAAAAAGAGGTAATGTGCGTCAAAAAATACTCATTGGACCTACTGCACACAGTTTTCACAATCATACAAAAACAACATTACCCCTCCTCGACTGTCCGCTCCAACCTGAGCGCACTGAAGAAGGAAAAAAAACAAAAACAAAAAAAAAAAACACAGCAGGGGACGTTGTTATCTCATGTCAGCTCATGATTAATGTCTCAGCTTCTCACCTTCATCGTCACAATGTCCCTCTGCTAACCACCCACACATTGGTTCATTGTTCAAAACACGTGGCCACTGCTGGGCCACAGGCCGCTGGAGACATTTACTTTGCCTGGACTTTGGCGCTAATGCAATTCAAAGTATCCTCTCTGTCTTTCTACATATCCCTCATGACTCCATCTTCTCTGATTTCCCTTGTCTGGACAGCATGTTTCATGTGTTCACTATTGAAATAAAAAAAAAAAAAACTGTGTTTTTGTGTTACTTTGTGGGTCAGAATTCCCAAAAATGCTGCAACCTTTTAAATGTGTTCTGTCTTTTTTGTAGATGCTGCTTTTATGACATTTCCCAGGGTGCTGAAAAATACAGCTGCAACCCACTGATTAAAAAAACAAAAACAATATAACAAACTAAGGTAAAGGCACAAAAATCAAGCACAAAACTAAGAAATACATCAGGACCAAAAATGTGCTTTCTTCAGAAAATCTTTGGAACAAAAAAAAGGCAAATAATAGCAATAACAACTTAGTGAGAGTATATGGAGATACAGGACAGAGACTTGGTCTATTAATAGTCTGGCTTGCGGTCGTTTCATGATGCCTTCACACAGACTGGTAGAGGAGGACTTTAACACTATTCTGAACGAGCAATCGCAGAGCATAATGAAGGATTTTAAAATTACAAAATGATGTGGACATGTGGTGTTTAAAAATTGATGCATATAAATAGAAAAAAAAACTGATTTATTCTTGTTACTTCCAAGACTCCATCACACACTCGACTGCAATCTCTTAGTTTCAGATGGATTCTAATCTGGGCTGTTCTGTTGGGATCTACTGTTCTGCTGAGTTTCCACGCACAGAGCGGCCTGTAGGCAGAAATATCTCAATTGGCCAGGAGGGATTCCCATTTGGCTGACTGGCAGATGATTAGTTTCCCGTGTGGGTGTTCCCGCTTCCAATCTGCTAAATCTAGTTCATTTGTGTGTTTCATTTTTTATTTTTTTTTGTTGCCGTCTGACCAGTTCATTCACTGCATCGCCGCTGCAGCTGGAATGTCTGACGGTTTATGGAGATGGAGAGAAATGGGCCGAGTCCTTTTTTGGAAGAAGTACTATTTATGAGCAGATCCGAGGATGAGCCTTAGAGGGGGGGGAGGTGCGCGGGATTTTTTTCTAAATGGACATGCATACGGTTCAAACTGAGTCTACGTCCCATCGTAGTGTTGCACTTACAGTGACAAATGGAATATGTGTAGACCAGCAATAAGAACAAATGATTGGCTCTGTCGCTGAAGATAATGGACAGTTCCAACGCGTCCGCGGTATATAGAATGACAACTTATCAATGGCAGCAAACACTGAATAGATGAAAGAAAACAAATTGAGGTAATGCTGAAAAAAAAAGCCAATTTTTTTTCTTCTTCTCTCTCTTCTGGTCGTTTTCATGCTTTTTTGAAATTCTTTTTTTTTTTTTTTTTTTTTTACATTCTTTTTTTGGGGTAAGTAGTGAAAAGTTGTAAAATGAAAGAAATTAAATAAAATAAAAATTCCCATGCTGTTTTTGTTGTAACCAGGACAACAGTGGTTTCTGTCAGTCAGGTGCTCCCAACTCCCTCCGGCTCAACGTTTCGGTATTCCGGCTTTCACAAAATGACAAGACAAGAATGATTCCTACATCTTCCGTATTAAGCAGCCCGAGTGTCATTGTTATACCACGATGCTAAACCAGAGGGACGTCTCTGCTGTACAGGGCTGTGGCTTTACGCCAACGTAGTGTTTAAAAACATGAGTACCTTTTATAGTAACGCTGTGCTGTGGCATCATTGTGTGCAGGCCAACACTAAAAGAAACACGTAGAGGAAACCGTATACTTAGTGTTCAATGTAAGTGTGTGTACATAGGTCTGACTAGGTCTTACAGGGCAGTGGCTATACTGTTAGTTCAGAAACTTATAGGAACAAAAAAGGGCGTGCAGGATCACACAGGAACAGCAGTCTCTCTCCGTCCAGGTCCCGTAGTGTTTTAAAAACTGTCCTATTTGTGCCCCGTAGTTCAAAGTAGCAGACTCTGGCTTTCTATGTGGGAGACACTCCTGGCAGTTTTGTCATCGTTTCCGCGTCGGCGACAGACAGAGGAGTACAGAAACAAGAGTTTGAGTTGATGATGTGGCTTATGATCTCTCTCTCGCCACGGAAAAAAAAAAAAATATATATATATATATATATAAGAAAACAAAAACAAAACACACAAGTTGTAACTATAGTCCGCCTGCAGAAAAAATATGGAGGGGAGCTGCTGCCAAACAAAGAGCTTGAAAAAGGGTTTTTGGAGCGATGTGAAATTCCTCGGGTGTGATTTGTGGTTTTAGTACGGAGCAAACCTACTGTATCCTGCCCGGTATAAACTGGCCTGAAAGAGACAGAAAGGACAACACAGTCATCAAGTGGAAAAGATGAAGTTACAGCTATGTATTATTGTTGTGAGAAAACAAAATCTAGTTCATCTATTAAATGTAGTCTACACACACAGTTGTACTACAAATCCACAAATGATACATGTATTCAGTCTGCAAATGTGTACATATATTTATTCGTTTCTTTTTGACCCACTTGCAGTGCCATGAGTCCTTCTACGGACAATGATTGCTGCTGAGGACACACAAGAAAAAAAGTCCTATGATGGATCCAAAGAAGAGCGTCACATGGCCAGACCCTCTCAATAAAGAGAGAGCCGTGTATCTCAACCCTTCCCTCTTTAAAAAATACAACTAATGAATGTTCCACACTGGTTGGTTATGTCGCTTTACTCACCATTGCTCCCACTCCGTAAGCAGCAGCGGCTGGAGTTAAAGCGTGGTAGGGATCTGTAGTGTACACCCGGCCATAACTAGCAACACAAACACAACATACGAGAAATTACACATTTGGGTTAAAAAAAAAAAACTAAAATTATGTTTTTTTTTTTAAAAGTACCCTGTGGAGTTTCTGACCAACTGCTACGGAGCAAAGCGTTATGACCGGACCCCCGTTTTGTTTGTTCACATGCATGTGTGTGAAGATGCACGCAGGTGATGCGATACACACAGAGTGTGTAAATCTTATAATGCTGACTTGGTGTTTCAGTGTGAGCCATGACAACGGAGCTCTCGAAAATCAGGGACGCAAGCAGTGATGGTCAAGGGAAGTGTGATAGTAGCCGCAACTATATATATATATATATATATATATATATATATATATATATATATATATATATATATATATATATATATATATATATATATATATATATATATATATATATATATATATATATATATATATATATATACACACACACACACACACACACACACACACACACACATATTTACACGTCGGCTGGGATGCAGAGATGTAGCAAAGGGCCGCAGGTCGAAGTCCTTTGTACATGGGTCGCACGCTCTACTAAGTGAGCTAACCCTATCCAGGCGCTCCATAACGTTGAGGAGTTTTACTGTGGGCAGAGTAGAGCTACAGTATGATCAGGCCCAAAAAATTAAAGCAGTTCTGGCCCTGAGCCTGACTGAAAGCACACCAAAAAAAACAGTAAGTAGGTTAATGATTATAGCATGAAAAAAAAATTCTAATTCAATTCTATTTTTTTCATGCTATAATCAATAAATTCATTGTTTTGTGGTTTCTTATATCAACTGGCACAAAATGCCGCTCCAGAGGTCCCACCCAGGGAAGATACTGTGAGTTGACGTGGTTTCAGTTTATTATGAAATAGTCATCATCCAATTACATTCATCTGTCTCCTCATGTTCCCATTCAGGTAAATGTTACACTAAATCCAATCATCTCCTACATTTCATGGTTAAAGTCTTGCTGGCTTTTGCTCTCATCTTATCCATTTGTATCCATCTATTAGTACTGCACTAGTGAACACAAATGTCCTCATACATCCTATAATTCTATCATCAGCATTGTCTGTGTTATAAAAGGACCAGGGCATAATGCATTCATTTAGATTCTGCTCAGCCAATCGGTTCTGCAGAGGAAAACCGCTTCTGTACTGAAGCTGGCTTCTGACACTGCAGAGCATCGTTACAGTCTGCGTGTCAGCGCGTCTGTGTGTCAGTGAGGCGTGTGCCCTGGGTTGACCTCACCTGTCGCTGTAGGCGGCAGCTGCGGCGGTTGCTCCGGTTACGGCGGCCGGCTGGGCGTAGCGATAAGCGGCGGCGGCGGCAGCAGCAGCAGCGGCAGGGTAGCCTCCCTAAAGACACACACACACACACAAAAGAACTAAGTCATCTGTCTCTATGGAAGACACCTGGTAAAGGTGTGTGAATGAGTGGGGGAGGGGAACCATATAGAAATAGAATAGACTGACATTTAATTCTAAGAAATGTTATATATATATATATATATGCAAATATTTGTTAGTACCTTACAAAATGTGTCTTTTTCAATACATTCTGGGCTGTGTATTTGTACTGAATGTAAGATTTCATGCACAATTCGAAGGTAAAAAACAGAAAACGCATATAAATTATGTATTCAGTAAAAAAAAAAAAAAAAAGAATAATAAAATGCCCTAACATAGACTGTATGTATGCCCAAACCTGTTTATCATATCCTGTTAATCATACATTCACAGCTGAAATGCAGTATATGTGTCAGTATATTGCATTTCTGTACGGGGAAAGGCGGAGGATGTGGGACGGGAGTGCTTTATCAGTGAGCCAGAGAGAGGAAATTGGAGTGTCCAGGTTGAGTTAGAGTGTATTATTACCACTACGGGAGAGGGGGAGGTGAAGACAAAATGTTCACAGTTGAGGCCAAAAAGAAAGCTCATTGTCTCGTCAACACAGAAGATTCAAGCAATGATCAGATACATCAAGAGAACGCCTACAGTTTGACACTAACAGAAGTCAGATGTTCTAGTGGAAACACATTTATGACAAAAACGGCATTTGTTATTGAATATTATTTGTGTCCTTTCACATGGATTCAGGAGACAGACAAAAAAAAGAGAGGAAGATGGGGGGAAACAAAACAAATTCACACACACTAACACACCCACACAGGCCTATGCTGACTAAAAATCATCTCCTCGCTCTGAGACTGCATGCATGACCGAAATAACAGTTCAAACGTATTTAATAAAAAACACAAAAAGACACAACACCACTGCATTAGGACCTGATCAGAACAGAGCACAGCAAAGCAAAACAGAAACGCCCCGGCATTCTCCGAGACGCCTGCAGCACACGGGGCACAGGCGGAGGGGGCGGGGTAGAGAAAACGGGGGTTATTAGGGAGCGAGAGCAAGGCTTTCTGGGTGAGAGGAGGGACAGGAGGACATGGAGCAGTAGGACAGTATGTCGGCATGCAGCAGCTGATCAGCACATGCTTCAGTAATCATCCTGGGAGGGTTGGTTAATTTCAGGGAGAGACCATGTTCTCCGTTTCAACTTGAAGGATTTCAGAGTATCTCACATCCCAGGCTAACACTGACTGGACCATTTCTGCCTCCGATTTGGTAAGGAGCCATGCGAGAAACCTATAGTTTAGAATAAACAGGATAACCCGCAGGATTCTCCAAGTTAAACTTACAACTTTTATGACATTTTTACTACCACCTAGGAGGAAATTTAATGCCAACTTCATGGCTATTTACCAAGTAACATTATTAAAGTGCTCATATTATGCACTTTTTTTTTTTTTTTTAATTGTGAAATGTGTTTGTACTCTAATAACATAAAACAAATAAAACATTTGTCGCATTTAGAGCTCTTATGCTATGAAACTAAAAACACAAAATTCAGTAAATTTAAATGTTATCCACACAAAATATGTATCTATGGCGTTAGGGCATTTATTTAATCCTATGATAGAAAGGAAAAGAAAAAATGTAAGATCTCTGTAAACGAAATATAATACTTTTAGGTCTTTTTTATTTTTAGACTATTAAAGTTAAGACTTTAATACTTTTAAGAGCCCGCGGGTACCCTGACAAACCATCATCCAATTTGAAAATATGACAATTTGCATTTCCCTTCAGTTTAGGTCATTTGAAATGTAGGCGTGTTGTCATTTTTGCCCACAGGAGAACACAAGAAAGGAGTTTCTCCAAAACTAGCCGACCAGACAAAAGAGACCAGGGTCTCTTTGGAACAAACTGGCAGGAAGAAAAAAAAATATATATAATATAATTTAGTAGTTTAGTAAAACAAACAACCAAACAAACAAAGCCCTTCCCCCCCACAGTCGAAAAAAAGAGAGGGCACATTCCAGTGAGTTAGTAGAAAAAGAAAAAAAAACTCAAAGCGGTGGTAATTTTGTTTTAAACAACTAAAAGACAACATGTTCCAGGTCAGATCAGAAGATGATTCATAAGATCAGAGGAGGTAGTACAGTAAAACAATGCACACTGTGGGGTTGGTGTTGAGTTGACCCTACCTGAGGCAATCTGGGACTAAGGACTGAGTCCTGAAACACTAGTCTATAGAGAGAACAGAAACAACCGTTGTCAACCTGGATACACACACACACACACAGTCTTGTTCATACGCTCAGACACTCGTACACTGGCGCACGCTGCCGCATCCGCCCACAGAGCAGCCTTCATAATGGTGTTTGAGACCCTCCAACCTATCATTTTTGTGGCTATTTTTAAATCAACGCTATTGTATTTTGACCCAAGATGTGTTCAAATTGTATAATAGTGGATGTTTGGTCACAGCAAAAAATTAGCCTGAGGCAAAAAAAAACAACAAAAAAAAAACACTTTGCTTTTATCATTCACCTTTATGCAGGCAGCTCTGTGCAGCGCATGACTGGACGCACATGCAGAATCACCCCCATAGGAAGAAAAAAAAAAAAAAAAGAGCAGGAGAAAACCGTGAGGGGAGGGATAGAGAGGGTGTGTTGGTGGGAGGTGAGTTTACTTACATATAAGTCTGCAGCTCCGTAAAACCCATCCTGATACACCACACTGAGAGAGAGGAAGGAACAGGGAGAGAGGGGGTAGAGGAGGAGGGCAAAGTGGGGATGGTGTAGTGGAGGGGGGGTGCAAACGGAGTGGTGCACAGCCCCAAAAACCAGAGTGGACGAAGGTCACAACACAGCAAAAAAACAAAAGATGGTACAGAGAGAGAGAGAGAGACAGAGAGAGAGAAAAGTAATTATTTCACACCCATGCAGCATGCAGAGGAAATACAACTTCCATTTAACTCCACAACTGAAACTGAAAACATTAAACAATAGACTTGTGGGGCTAATAGATTAACTTCATTGAACTTAAAATGAGCCCATAAAATGCCACTGTTCCCCAGCTACAAGACAAATCTAGGTGCTTAAAATGGATGGTTTTACGATGTCTGATGGGCGTAGTTTTCAGTGGAGCAGATATGGAGAGGGTATTTCCTGCAGCCCCCAATTTCATCTCGTTTAGCTTCGTTTGAATACCATCACAGTAAAGCAGGCGCAAGGCCATTAAGCAATCAATTCTGCTTTTATCTGAAAATCATATCAGTCACAACCCCCATTAGCCAATCATCACAGCACAGCAACGACATGCACAGTACACATACTGCGGAGACAAAAGAACAGCTCACGGTAAACCAGAATAATTTGTCGCACATCTGTGAGCAGGGTGACCGCTTCTGCATAATGACTGAACGTGGTTTGTGTGTGTCTTATGCAAATCTGCTGATGGTGGTTTCTGTGAGTTTATTCAAATGAACCCTGAATGGTGCAAACCCATCAGTGTGTCATACTCTACTCTGAATAGCTTGTGAACTGACTGACAATGTGCCAGTTGGAGCGCTGAAGAGACTGAAGTGTGAATAATGTGTGAGCATGAGAGGCGTTTGAGCACAGCTGTATTAAACAGAGCGCTGGTCAAACAGGATCTGGGAAAATGATTCTGAAAACGGCATCCATGAGGTGTTCCTCGATAGATTTACTAGGCACTAAACAAAACTGTTGATCTAGACTTTGTTTTCTTATTTTTTTCCTTTTCTTAAATGTGTTATATAAAACATCCTGCAGATCTGGGACAGCTACAAAGTACGTGACGTCGACAACTCTCGTTTATGAGCGGAGCGTCTTTCTTACCCAGGGTAGGTTGGGATGGCAGGCTGAGGCACGGCAGCCCGCACAGCACTGTAGACGGGCCGGCCTCGGCCCCGGAGGTGGGCGCCGCGGAACGCTGCGGCTGCTGTGGTAGCTGCTGCCGCTGCTGACGGATAGGGAAACCCTGGGACTGGAGGAGGAGGCAGGGGTGAGGATTGGGGGGGGGGGGGGGGGGGGGGGGGAGATGGAGAGGATTTAGTGAAGATTAAGGGAAGAAAGATAACAATGCAGGCAGTAAAAGGACGATGCAAATGGGAAAAATAAGGGGGACAACCAGGGTGAATTAAGGAGAAAAGAAAGAGCAAAGAGAGAAGGGGAATAATCCAACTGCAGCCCTGAGGGCTTGACATCAATAAACGTGTCAGCGAGGAGAGATGCTAGGCAAGCGGTGCATTAATATGAATGAAAGATTGGAATGTGATTAAAATGTAAAGTAAGCTGCAGAGGCAGAGTTTAGTGTGAGTAAGGGAGGTAGAGACTGGTCTCACCTGCGTAGATCTCTGGTCCGTACACGGCCCCCATCATAGGACTCAACTTCCACCCAGCTGGTCACACAGAGAGCAAGGGGCACTTCATTAATATGGGCAGTTTACAAAGAGCAGAGGATCCTGCTGCACTTTTTACATACAAATACACACGTTTCACTACGCCATTAGCACTGTTATTCAGTGATTCGCCTATTGCTGCCATTCATAGTTCACCCTGTACTGAAAGACCAGTTTAATCACAGCGACACATAAGGAGACACGGGGCAATGGCAGAGCACCACAGAGTGTTTCTTTATAATTGATTGTAATGGCTGCTGTTAGCGCTACCTTGTTTGCTCTACTCTAAACCCCACTGGAAGCTCTTCCCGTGTTAATTTGCTGTGAGGAGAAGCATCCTACAAGCAGCAGAGACACTGGATTCGGCTCTGGCTGCTCTTTTTGTTAGGTGCCTGTGTGTTGTCTTGCAAACAGATGGGAGAAAAAGAGCAAGGCCATGACGGATGCTGGAAAGACCTGGGCAGATAGAGCAAGTCAACATCGGCAAGACTTTTATTTTGGTCTGGTCCTGGTCTTGTCTCGGTCTCTACCCCTCATCAAACGCCTCGGGTTAGGTGGTCTTGACTACAACACTGGCATGTACTGGGAAGTAAGATGGGAAGTGAGTTCCCACCGGAGTACGTAGAGTATTAAATACCACTTGAGCATTAAAAACTGGAAAAGCAGCCCTTTTTTTAAAATACATTTAGAAGAGATAAAAAAAAATGGATGATTAATCGCGAGTTAACTATGGACGATCATTCAATTCTAATCGATTGACAGCCACACGATATATTAATCAACAGTTAAAAATGTCCTTATAGCTACATGCAACTACCATTTAACACACAAACTATTGATTACATGTTTTGTATTCTGCTTAGAAATGCTCAAAGGGGGGACTAATAATTAAAGTCTTACCAGTTGGGTTAAGCTAACAACAACTCTTTCTCTCAGCTGACATCATGGCTGGTAGGTGGTGGTAAAAATAATAACACTAAAATTGCTGACGGCATTACATAACGTGGTCTGCAGCAGAGCCTACAGGGAGGGAACTCTGTGGCTAGATTGTGTATTTGACGCTGCCTACACCTGCCTCTCCCTGTGTACCTATGATGTTTGGATTATGAGGCAGGCCACATGCCAGTGTACGTACGTACGTACGTACGTACGTACGTACGTACGTACGTACGTACGTACGTGTGTGTGTGTGTGTGTGTGTGTGTGTGTGTGTGTGTGTGTGTGTGTGTGTGTGTGTGTGTGTGTGTGTGTGTGTGTGTGTGTGTGTGTGTGTGTGTGTGTGTGTGTGTGTGTGTGGTTGTTACCATAAGGCAGCGTGCTGAGAGCCTCTCCATTAGGGTAGGGGCTGACCATTTTCTTGTTGGTCATCACCCTGGCCGTGGCATTATTCACCTGGGGATGAAGGAGCAGACGGTCAAAGACAGACACAAAAACTCAACACAGGAAACTAAAGTACAACACACTCAAAGGACTAGATCACAAGGCTGATGTGTTGTGTGTTCTGTTTTTTTTTTTTTTTACAGTAGAATCAAATTCAGCACATCTGCTGTTATGTGCTGGTATTAAGCTTGCCTCCATTTTTTTGTACTTCTTGGTGAATCTCTGAGGTAATAATGTGTGTACAATAACTGTTACTGGGTCATTGAAAGTGAATACTGGCGCCATTTGAAGTTCTGGCTCATTTACTTGTGTCAACGTCTAGTTTACATTTTCTCCAATCATTCTGCCCTACATGATTAGTCTGTTACGTGACCTTGTTTTTATTGTGAAAATGCACACTTGACGGCGTAAAAAGATGGCTTAAGGTTAACTGTTGGCCTACCAACAACATGGATGTGACAATGCTGCAACATTTTGAGGGACTATTTTCTAGTAAAACTAATTCATTTCTTTCTTTTGGCTTTATGTGTAATAAAAGCACTTCTGCAGAATGAAAAAAAATAAATAGATAAAATGTGACCAAATAAACTGGCTAAAATGTAAAAGTCACTGGTGTTATACTCCGCCGGTGTGATCGATGTGAAAGAATTTAACTCCTGACATGGCCGCTAAAAAAGTGTAAAAGTGGGTGGGGGCAGGTAAGGGGGGTTTTTAGTCATCATGCAATAACAGCGAGTTGCCCAGTAGAGATTTGGTGATTCATTGTGGAGAGATGTACAGGCTGCCATGGGTGACATTGGTTATGTTGCAGCTGTGACTGCACAAAAAGGGGGGTGGGGAGCAGCAAAAGAAACTTAGCTAAACTTTGTTTTTTGGCATGCACGGGTTAAAGTATTGTTGATTTTTTTTTAGGTGTGTGTGCATGTTCTGCGCATGCTGGCTGACATTTCAGTCTAATGCTTGGGCTTTCAATCCAAGATGGTTGATAATCTCCTCTCTGAGCTTCAAAGGCTCACACTCCGGTCCCTTGATCTACTCTTGTCTTCCTTTGATGGGTTTTAAGAGAAGGAGATTGTAGCTCTCTGTTAAAACCCATATACTGTCCCAGTTTGATGTTTAAGCTCTACATCTGAGTGTGTGGCGAGCTAAAGATTAATGACCTTTTGGCTAAATGAGAGGAGAGTGTGTGACACAAAGAAGCAGAGAAAGAGCGACTGAGAAATGAAGAGTGCTTGTGTGCGCACACACGCTGCACTCCCATTAAAGAGACCATTAGGGCCGAGACTGTCATTCCCATTGCCTCTCTCAGTGAGTCATGTTCTTTATCTGCAGAGCTTCAATCAAATGGAAACAAGGTTTACCTCATCTTTCTCTCATTGCTAATGACAAGGCCAGTGGCAAATGATTCAATTAGCCTAGCCTGGCTAGCTATCTGACGCAACTGTCCGCGGGCGTTCGAGTGGAGACATTTTGAAATGTAAATGGATTTGATAAATCAACTTAATTAAACCAAATTTGTGTCACAGTGAAATTGTATCCAGGCTTTTAAGAATTTTGATGTTGAATGGTAAGGCTGCATTCACACCAAATCAGAAGTTGCGGCAAAATTGCATGTCCTCCCATTCTGCAGCGGCGGGGCCGCAGGGGATGCCAGAAAAAAAAAAAAAAAAAAAAAAAAAGGCAGCGAAAATTTGAAAAATAATCAACGTTTGCAGATACGCAAGTCACACTGCGGTGGCCAACCGCTTAACCAGCGATCAAACAAAACACAATGTAACGTTATTATTTGGCCTTGTGCACCAGAATCACTAAAGAGATTTATTGCCAAGTAAGTAACACTCACAAGGAATTTGCCTTGGTTGTTGTGCACCAGTTTAAAATCCAAGGAACTGGTTGGTTACTAAAAGTAAATGTGTTTTTTGAATCTGTCGATCGATGCAGACAATCACTCATAGGACCTGGCATGCTAGCAGCATGGCTAGACGCTAGCACCATGGGAAACACAATGGAGACACAAATGAGCCATTTTAGTGACCCTCCTACACCGCCGCACAACCCTGCGCTAATAGCTGCAACGCCTGATTTAGTGTGAATGCAGGCTAACTGTTA
Organism: Gymnocephalus cernua; assembly: GCA_023631565.1. Taxonomy (NCBI): domain Eukaryota; kingdom Metazoa; phylum Chordata; class Actinopteri; order Perciformes; family Percidae; genus Gymnocephalus; species Gymnocephalus cernua. The sequence continues at coordinate 5,181,212 of CM042441.1, forward strand.
ATGATAATGAAGAGTTTAACTTTTGTTAATGGTGGGTCTGTGTGTGTACAGCATATGCAATCAATGAAATTGGGTAAAACGGTTGACAGGAACACGTGCAAATCAACAGAATATGGAAGGCAAATCTCAAAGGGTTAATAATTAAGAAAACATTCAGCCTCTCTCATCCCACTTTTGCCCTCCCAGTCCAGCCTGAACAATAAACCAGGACAAAATTAAGTCACATTTCCATATGAAACCAAACTTGTGGGGTTTACATACCTAAAAAGAAATATTCAAAAACAAAATACGAGGGAGAGAAAGAGGGGGTGCAAAAAACATTTGTTTGACAAAATTAATAATCATATAACACAGAAATTACACGCAGCCAAATATGGGCGCAACACATGACCAAGAGTGAGTAACAAACCAAAAAAAGTAAACAATCCAGCCAATCAGCAAGCGTCGGATGCAGCATAGAGACCAATCAAAACAATCGTAGCACTCCCACAACGAACACATACGAGACAAAGATGGGACAGATAAGTTAGGAGGAAGGGATGCAGGTGAGAAGTAAAGAGACAGAGCCAGTCCATATACAAAAAAGAAATAACAGGAGGACATAAAGATGGAGTGAAGAGAAAGAGAAAACAGGGATAAAGTTTACATGAGCAACACAAAAAAATAACTAAATAACAATTACTGTTTAAAAACAAAACATATATCCCAAGGTGCATCATTCAAATAAAGCAATTAGATTTGGTGACCATTCTCCTGAAAATCTCATTATATGTGGTGGGTTGAGAAACAGAGCACCAAAGGATGGAGGGAACAGAGAGAGAGAGACATAGAGAGAGAGAGAAGGAAGGGGGGGGAGGGGAGTGAGAGAGAGCAATCCTTATTCCCAAAAAAGGAGAGAAATCAAATAAACACGAGACACTATGCCAGGCATTAGAACTTTGTGTCACAAACTAAGACCAGTACACTACGACTACTAGTACACAGACAATTCACTACAAGAAAACCAAACCAAAAAGAGAAAAATGGCAGCATAAGAGAGACCCAAAACACAGTAAGGTAAACCCCATATCGGTTTAGAAATGCATATGGTTACAGAACACTGGCAACACTGATTTCATAAGTGGCCACATCTGAAGAAGCATGGTTTTTAATGATTTCCAGATTTAAAAACATTTACTGCAAAAGAAGATGTTTTTATCGCAGGTGTAGATGTGTACATTTGGAAAGTCTTCATCTAGGCATTCTTTCACTGTCTGCAATACAGTGGGCCAGGGTGCTGGCTAGCCACCACATTAGCTCAAGCATGGATAAAACCATTTTTGAGTAGGAATTCTTATATTTTTTATTTTATGTACTTATCATTTCTTGTATATTCTGTATGGTGCGTTATACCTTGCTGCTGCAGCGAAGACAATGAAAATATCTATCTATCTATCTATCTATCTATCTATCTATCTATCTATCTATCTATCTTTGCACATCGAGTCCGAGTGGCTTATATTTGACAATTGTACACTTAGCTTAAAGCAGGCAGGTTATTCCAAACCAGAGCAGCGTTATTTGCCCTGCAGCTCGGGGCCTGCGTTCTGTCAAAGCAATCGTAGGCAGCAACAGGGAGCAAAGCTTCATATCATTTCTGTTGATTTTTTCTTTTAATAATTATTATTAGTCAAGAAATTGAATACTATATACATCGAGTCCAAATGGAGAATTAATCAGATGGATTGTGGATAGCCGTGTCATTGCATAGAGGAGGGTGATTACATTCGGTCATTCCCAGTGCGGTGTTAATGACATGGTGGGGGGGTGAAGGGAATATTACTGCTAAAAAGATCCAATCTGTTGAAAGATGCTGTGTCTGTCTGTTTGTGATACTGTGTGGTGCACTGTAAAATTACATAACAGCAATAGCTTTCTAGGGCATTACACTGCGTGGGCCTATCACAGTAAACATCACTAGATAAATAGGACTAATATTGGAACTTCACAGTGTACTGTACATTGGACTGTATCAAATGCCTGTTGTCGGGGGGGGGGGGGGGGGGGATCAGTTCAGTGTTAGATGTTTGTACACAACTTACCGTTGCCGTAGAAACAGCGAGTGGTTACCATGGAGACTGACAACAACACACAGAAGTCGTCAGGGAAACAGAAAAAATATAATAAATAAAGGAACAAATAATGCTAGTAACAAAAGAAACCTAAATGCCCCCCGCCCCCCCCCTCCTGCTCCTCCTCGCCCCGTGTGAAATAAAAACCTGATAGCAGCAGTGTTACAGCTCAGAACAGAACATAAGAGAAAGAAGGAAGAGGAAGAAAGGGGAGAGGGGGTGCTAGCTCTCTCGATGCTTAACGGAGCTCAAAGCATCAGCACGACGATTAAAACAGTGACAGGAAGGTATTCGGTGTTTGGTGCTCTAGAGAACAAAAAGGAGAATGGAAATATGGGGCAACCTTGCCTTAAAGGAATACTTCACCCTCAAAATGACCTTTTGGTAAATTGACTGGATACTCTTGCTGTTTCACTTCTTGCCCGGCTGTCCGAACGCCCCGCGGCTCGTGTGAAAATAGACCTGCCGCGTACATCTTTACACGCTTCTGGGATGCGGTGGAATATCAAGCATTGACTTGAATGGCCGCACTTGCTCGCAGGGGTCGCAACGTGCCCCAAACGCAGCGCAGACGTGCCCAGTGAAAAACTGGGCTAAAGGCCTCTTTACAGTCGCCGTTCCCGACCTGTCGCGCGACAATGTGATGTCAATCTCGCTGGCGCGCCAGGATTTAAAGTGCACCACGACAAGCGGCGCACGACAAAGCAGAAACAGGAAGCATGGACAAGTTCGAGGGCAACAGGATGCCAGGACTCTCAGACTGCAAGTCTCTCTTGTAAACTTACTTAAGATGAGTTATTTTATGGTTAATGAAAGGCTCGATCCGACAAAGTAGGTCATCAATGCTGCTGCCAGTTCTGCCGTTGTTTACCTTTTTCTTCTTCTTGTCTGTAGAAATAGCAAAGTCAGTAGCCTCTCCTCAGTTGCGACACCTCTGTTCAGGAGAAGACTGCAACTAGTGTCGCGACCACCACGCGCGAGTATAAATAGTTACGGCGCTTCCATGACATCACACTGGCACGAGACAGGTCAGGAACGGCTAGTATATATAGTAGCTCGTTTAAAACTTTAGCATAAACAGTCTCCCCGTTGCAGGCACACTACTTCCTGTGCAAGCGGACGAGTAGCGTTTTGTAAATGCTAAGGTTTAGCGAAAATGCATGTGGGAAGTACTGAGCATACCACAGGATAAGCGAGACTTGGACTATACCGCACTAGTTGTGCGAGAGTTTGCAAACAGATATTTTCATATATTCATATGTTTTTTTTGTGGTTAAATTATTCCCTATTTGCTCAATGCATCAAGACTTCTCTGTTTTTTTTTTTTAATTCTCCGTTCACCGTGGAGGCACGCGACGATAACAAAAGTTTCTTCATGTATTTAAGGCAACGCTTGCTGAGTAATTGATTTACAAATGGTCATTCTGAGGGTGAAGTATTCGTTTAACACCAAAAACTAGTCTCCTGAGTGTACAGCGAGGGACTGAGATGCAGCAAAGTGGAACACCTCCAAGGAAAAGTCAGAAGAGCAGATACCAATTCCCATCACCCTCCTTCATAAGAGCAAAATAGTCAAAGGCTCTGGGTCGATCACAGTCAAAAGGACAAGTGGACGTATTTTGGTTAGATTTAACGAGAAATTACTCATTCTTGTGTGGTCAGATTTCAGCCACGAGAGAAGAGCGTGGGTTTGGAGACTGGTTGGGGAAAGAGTGGCTGCAATTTCCAGTTGTTTTTTTTTTACCAGTCACCACAAAATAACATACTGAAGGTTGTTGAAAATAAAAACAAAACAGAAAATGAAATACCAAAATAGATGACAACAGATGTAAACAGAATAAGGCAGACGCAGATGATGGCAAAACAAGATGGTTAAAGTTAGAAAAAACGCTAAAGATTACTCTCAAATGAAACACAAACGGACAGAAAGACAAACGTGACTGGCAACAAGAGAATGAAGTGATAAGGAAGAGAGAGAGAGAGAGAGAGAGAGAGAGTGGAGCTGACACAAAGAGGGTTGGAAAGGGCAAAGTGCAAACTCTCTTTCCCCTTTTCTTTCAACCTTTTCTACATTTCCACTCGTGGACAAGCACACACGGAGACGCACACATTTCATTCATTGATCGTTTCGAATCATGCAGTAACAGAAAGTTCAGATAACAAAACGGGACCGGTCAAATCCAAAGCCCAATCGCCCATCCAACAACTCATAATCTAACCAACATAAACAGTAGAAATAATGCCACTGAACACAATCACCCAGAGGGTTCAGAAAGGCCACAGTGAGCTGAAGGCCAACGGTAGGGCTAAACGATTAATCGTTTTCAAATTGAAATCGCCATTTGAAAGAATGGGATCATCTTATCGTGAAGATAATCAAATGTGAATTCTTTAGTTGAATGTTCAGTGTAACATTTGATTTAACATTTTTCATTCCTCTTTTCATTATTATATTTACTGTTCTTTTCATACAATAAATGCTGGAATAATGTTACATATCAAAGGCTGTGTTAAAGAAAGCCTATTCTCAGTTGATTTTTCATTGATCTATTTTTACTTTATTTAACATGATGTAGAAGGTACAATATGTAGCTAAAGAAAAATGCAAATTGAATCGTAATCGCAACATTCAATTTCACCCCCCCCCCCGCCCAAAAACAAAATCGTTTAGCCCTAGCCAACGGCGTCCCTTTGATTAGTGTGTGGAGGCAGCATTGGTTGGTGAGACTGTGCATGGTCAGGCATGCAGAACCACAGGCACAACTTCTTCTCATCCTTTTCCACGCACACATCCATGCACTGATGATGAAACTCTTTACCCCCCCCCCCCCCCCCCCCCCCACCTTACATGCAGAGCTGCACCACTTGTGACACACACACACACCTAAGCTATTCTGCTCTATTGTGTTCAAATGTTTGACTAAAACTCTGCGCTGCGGAGGAGCAGTCACTTCCCGTAACACTCAAGCCACACAGATCAACTGAAAACTCACAACCATAGAGCAGGAGTTAGTGAATGGAGTCTTTAGGGTTTAGTTTTGTCTCTGAACCTGCCCAAGCGTCATCTCCTCTGTGGCCGCGTGCACACTGTCTGCAACCACTGATGTGTACAAACAGCTGAGATTTTGTCCTTGCCATAGCTCTGCCACGCTGTAGTTCACACTGTGGACTAATCTAGTAGACCAGAAAGCTACCCGGAGGTCGGCGTAAAACAAGGTCAACCTTTTGCACATTGATGACTGTTTGGTGCCTGTAAAATTAAAACAAGCCTGTGTTCACTACAGTCTCTTTGTTTTGTCTTGCATTCCCAGAGATGGGAATGTCATAATTGTTTAAAATCACAACAGCCAGCCTTCATCTTCACCTTCATATTGCCACCTATTGAGAAACGGGTAAAGAAATGTTAAAGGTGTGTTATCGGGACAAAAGAATATTGTTCTGTGTGACCACCGGCTGATCAGAGCTGTCGAGTCACACAGAGCTGGACTCAATAATCGGCATGAAGCGCAAGCGAATTATTCAGTGTTTCATTAGGCTGACGTAATGATTTCCTAATTGAAGTTTGCGGCTGCGCAAATGAGACCATGCAGGGACACTAATGCACTTCCTGTACAGCCAGTAACCACAGCATAAGAATGAAATATGTGACTAAATGGTTTGGAGAGATTGCCTATCATTGGCTCTGTAGGGTGTCCTACAGCCAAAGTGACACACGTCAGTGACAGGCAGAAAGATGTTATGAGGGATAACTGCATAACCATTTACTTGTTAGAGCACACGCACAATCACAAAGACAGCCATGAGTGGGTGGAAATGCATTGAATTGTGTATGTCTGTGGATGCATATTAATACCCTTTTTCCATCAAAATTTGTGTGTGTAAATGCTTTTTTTTTTTAAACACGAGTACACCTGCTAAACTTGCCATTGCCAGTAGATGAGTATGCCAATTGTTTTTTTTGTTGGTGACGTTTCAGGCTCAACGTCACAAACGCGCTGGAAAACTTTTCCTGCTACAGCTGTCTGAAACAGCACAAAAAACACTGTTTATTCACTTAATATATTCGCTCATAAACTCTCCTCTGATCGCTCTGCATTCACCGTCACTCTATCACTTGCTACATACACTACCTACTGGCTCTGCTATTCTCCAAAAGAGATACTCTTCTCTTACAACGTAGGGTTAGTAAACGAAAAAAAGCATCATGGAGGCCAGTAAAAATGTCACGGTGGTTACTGCTTTTTTTTATATCTGTAACTTAATCAGTGTCTCTTTCAAACTCGGGGCAGACTAATTTCAAGTTTGAGCACTGCCTGGGTGGAGACGGATGGAAATTATGGCCGAGTTGAGAGAAGTTACAGACGGAGGGGCGATAATTGGCTAATCTACTCCGGTGTCCTGTTTCCATGTCTGCTGAGGAATTGCTGTGCCTATTGCAGAGTCATTTGTCCCGGTAGTAAATGCAGACAAAAAGCCAGATGTTAATGGGTATCTGTTTGTTTGTTTTTTGAACAGTGGGAAAGGGGTATAAGATGCACACTGTTACACATATACAGTAATGTAATATATATATATATATATATATATATATATATATATATATATATATATATATATATATATATATATATATATATATATATATATATATAGATAGACATAGGCTATAGGACACTATAGTCTATACATAGAATGAATGGTGATGAGATGGGATCACAGAGAAGCAGGTAGAGACAAAGTGAATTGTAGTTGGGCCACTTACATGGATACATTGGAAGCACACAGGAAACTGACTTCTTCAAAGCGCAGAGTTTTATTCCAGACAAAGAGAAGTACAGTGTAACTTTAAGTACAGCAAATGTCTTTCGATTTCATATATGCTACACACATGCACGCTATGGGGCAGCTAAGCTATGAGAATAGCTACTGACCGACTCCCATTGACATGCACAAAGAATGAGAAAAGTCAGCATTTGAGTGAAGTTGAGGATAGCTTTATGAATCAAAACGTACTCTGAAAACTAGGAAATCAGCTACTCAGCCTTTTTCTCAGTGAGTGGAGCAAGACTACGAGGCACCCAGGTGCAACTGATTTCATGCCAACTAAACAGGTAAGTTAACAGTCCCATCACCACAACTAATTCAACAAATGGGCGTACAGAATAAACATGCAAGAAAAAACATCCAGCTGTCTTCAGCACTGCCTCGCTACATCTTTCCATACTACAATACCAACCATGCAGCCTACGTCACCTAAACTCATGCCAGTGGATAGCAGTGAACTGCACAGTCACACACAATTCAAGTTATTTATTTAGTATTTATGTATAACTATGATATACAGTAAGGCCTACATTTCAGAGTTTCTGAATTATTATTATTATTTTTCTGCCAATCTACATCACTAAAAACATAATTCAACAAACTCTGAAATGATATGACCAGTTTAAAAAGCGAGAGTAACGCAGCAACATCTGCAAGAAAGGAGAACTGCCAGATGGCATTGCCTCAAATAGAAATGTCCGGCCCTTTCTCCTCAGTAGAAAGAATGTATAAACACAAATCCACAATTTGTCCTGCGCCAGGCAGCCTTTTGTCTCTTCCAAGCCCATGCACCATAAACACACAGAAAGAGACCCACTCTTCAGACTCCTGTTGCTGGCCCACCATGCAGGCGATACATGACTAGCTACAGCCCAACACCACTACTGGAGTACAACAGAGTGCATGCAAAGTGACTTTGAAAACAAAATGCTCGCTGATTAATACTAGTGACTGATATCATGCACACCGTGGGGAGGAAAATAAACAGAGTCAGGTTAAAGCAATGCCAGGGACAACACAGCTGGTTGACTGGGCTCAACTGGGAGAGACTGATGCTGGGCAAATTGGCTCCATTCACAGTATCCATTCAGCTTGCTGATTGACTGAAGATGGAGGTGGTGGAGGGAGTATGTTGTACCAGAGGATGCTGGTGGCTGTGTCTTTTATTCTCGACCACACTGCAGCAGAACTGAGAGTACAGAACTAAAAAGGGTCCAGCCAGCCTCATCCATCATGCAGGAACTCTCTCACACACACACACACACACACACACACACACACACACACACACACACACACACACACACACACACACACACACACACACACACACACACACACACACACACACACACACACACACACACACATCAAAACAGTAAGAAGCCCATGCAGAAATCCTGGCTTGCAGCGACGTGGGTCAAAAAATCCAATATGGACAACTGGCTAATTGACACCCCGATTAAAATAAAGGAGAAAAACTGCTTTCAAAAATTCACATGCTTCAGTTAAAAAACAAACAATATTTTATAAAAATCAAAACAAACAACCTGAACACACATAGACTTTACATACATATACATCTTTGGTAAGAATCCAGACTTCCATAAAGTGAACATGCGTCAGTGTTGCCGTGATTTCCCAGCATGCTGCTGTTGCACCAGGAGCCATAAGCTTGTCACAACCACTTAGCCACAGCACCGGGAGAGGGGAACACAGAAGGATTTCTACACTAGGGAAGAAAATAAGAGCATCTGACAGCAATCTGCCATGCATCATCCTTTCACTGCGTTCCTCTCGTGCCCTCCGGTGCCAACTACACAAACACCAAATGTTGCGGGACAAGTTGTAACATCAGTGTGGCTATGAGTTGCGCATCAGTGGGGGGAAACAAAAAGGTGAAGAGGCAACAGCTTGATGATGAAAGAAAATGCTGCAGAGGAAAAGTACCCAGCATGCCTTATGTAGTGTTCTTGCACCCCACCCCCAATCATTCCCACCACAAAAACAAAACAAAAAAAAGGTAGGAAACAAGTCTTTTGATATTTAAAAAAATGAACATACTGCAGAGAGACCAGGGAGTGGGATACCAGTGGGCTGCATCAGAGCATATCACTAAAGGGAGGATGGGAGCTAGCTAGCAGTCAGTGATCAAGCAGAAATATGAGTACAGAGAGAAGACAGAAGAAAAGAAAGGAGAGAGAGAAATTACCTCAATCTTACGACCTTCCACCAATGTGCCGTGGAGCTTTTCCCTGGCTTTCTCTGCGTCTGCGCTGGTCTCAAATGTCACAAAGCCAAAACCCTGTGGTACACAGCAGAGGTTAAAGAGGTTGGTCAAAAGGAATTGCGGAGACGGAGAGGGGAGAATATGTAAATCCTAAGGCCTTGAGATGCACTCTTGACATTGTTCAAAAGATAATTGGAGTTTCATAACAAAGATGCCCCATGTGGCGTGCCGACACCGCATCACAAAAACACGCAAAGTGGAATAACTGTCAACAGTAAGGAAGACTTGTAGTGTTGTTTCAGAGAATCAAATGTCAGATCTGTGCACTTACCTTTGATCCCCTCTCATTGAAAATAATCTCTACATCCAGAATCTTCCCATATTGCTGCAAATAAATTTCAAGGAAGAAGTTAGCAAACATATATAAGCAAAGAAAGCAGTCAATGACATCTTTGAATTGTCTCAGGATCTTTCGATATCAGTCTTTTGGGACGGCGTTACCGCAAAGTCAGAAGATTTGGACATTGTGTGAGTTACAACTGCTGAGCACTAGGTGTCACTGTTACACAAAAGACAACTTCCCACATTTCAATGCTTTTCCTTCTATCCTTCGAACTCTTGCTCTGGCTCCTTTCTTCACCTCACTTTATCACTAATGCTAACAAACTGAAACACATAGCAGCCTATTGCCCTCAAGCACCAAGACAACACCCATGAGTGCCTTTCCTTTGTTGACTATTTAGTCCCTAGACCCCACCCATCGTGAACCAACCCCTCTGTGGTGGAGGACCCAGGGTGTCTAGACTGATTTATTGATCCCGTTAAAAAACGAGGCCCACAACATTCCCAGCTTCTTACCCCAAACATCTGCCTGAGGTCAGGGTCCCGGAAGCGGAAGGGGATGTTTGAGACGTGGAGGCGTTTGGGGGTCCCTTTGGCCTCGGAGGGGTCTCCCACAGAGCCTCCGGATCCTGAGCCTCCTGAGCCGCACTGTACGCCCGCCTCACCCTGGGACACCTCTTCTGTCTTTCCCTGTGGAAAAGAGAGAGAGAGAGAGAGAGAGAGAGAGAGAGAGAGAGAGAGAGAGAGAGAGAGAGAGAGAGAGAGAGAGAGAGAGAGAGAGAGAGAGAGAGAGAGAGAGAGAGAGAGAGAAGAAGGGGTAAGAAAGGTGAGAGAAGTAGAGGTAACCAAATGGCTTATGATCATTATCTTAGCAAGTTAAAGCTCTGCTACACCTTCTTTTAAATATAACCCTAATGGAAACAGTGCAGAGTTAATGAGTACACAATGCAGAAAGCTATTTGTGTACAGTCTGATATCGTCAACAACTAAACAGGATAATCTCAACTGCATCTGAAATCTGATTCTTGTGCCAGCCATGCTTACAGCTAGAGCTGCAAAGATTAAATTGATTAGTTGTCAACTATTAACCGCCAACTACTTTGATAATCGATTAATCGGTTTGAGTAATTTTGTATGGGAAAAAAAGTCTGATTCCAGCTTCTTAAATGTAAATATGTTCTAGTTTCTTCTCTCCTCTGTGACAGTAAACTGAATATCTTTGAGTTGGACAAAACAAGACGTTTGAGGATGTCATCTTGGGCTTTGGGAAACACTGATCCACATTTTCTGACATTTTATAGACCAAACAACTAATCGATTAGTCAAGAAAATAAACGACAGATGAATTGACAATGAAAACAATCGTTAGTTGCAGCCTTGTGAGGCTGTACAGCAGTGCTTTGAGCAATGCTAATGCCACCACGCTAATATGCTCATAATGACAATGCTAACATGCTTACGTTTAGCATGTATAGTGTTTACCATTTCAGCTTAAGTTGTTAGCATGCGGACAATTATAATTAGCACTAAACACAAAGTCCAGCTGAGGCTGATGGGAGTGTTTTGTAGGGGTTTGCGCTTAAACAGTATTGGACAACATTTTGACCTGATGTTTGAACTATTTGGAAAGTGAAGGGATCACCAAAGTTGTTGCAATTCATCCCGAGGGCATCATGATTGACTGCACTACATTTCATGGCAATCCATTCAAAAGTATTTGAGATATTTCACTTAAAAAAACAAAAATGTGCACTTGCTGCTGGCACAAGAGGAAAATCAGGGGAATCAACAAAGTAATAATGATTCACCCTCTGGGGACCATGAATGTCTGTAAAACAAACAAATACATTGACTATAATCCTATAGATCCTCTAAAGTCATTAGGATTCTTCCTCTGGGGACAACGAATGTGTGTAAAAAAAAACAACCATGGCAATCCATCCAGTATATTTTAGTCTCAATGAAAGTGGTGGACCGACCATTACCAATGGCAGTCTCAAGCCAGGGTTTATGACCGTTATCAGTGTAGCACTACAATTGTTATTTTATTGAATAAAAACAATAGAAAAAACAACTTCAAGACATCAAGAATGAGAAAATAAAAAAAAACAGACACAGCACCACTACAACTTGCTGAATACCTCTACAACAAAGTATAACACAAATATATAACACATCTAACATACTTAAATTATTACTCATTAAGGCTTTATCAGGTCTGTGCTTACATTGTTGTTGGTGGTATTGGTGGTGGCTCCATTAGCACCAGCCCCCAACTCTGCTGGGCCTTGGCCCCCAGCACCAAACATGGCCCCTGGGACAAACTCTGTCCCTGCTAGCCCGTTTTGAGGAGGGGGTGGAGGGGGGAATGGTGAAAAGGGCGGGGCCACCAATCCCTCCTGTCCTCCTGTCGAATCCTGAGAGCCCTGTGGGAGCGGGGAAGGGAGGGGGAGGGGAGGAGAGGAAAGAAGAGAAGACAACTTAACATATGTACTCTGTAAGCAGTGCTTGTAGCGTCCTGATGAAGGCAGAATGTGGGGGTTAAAATCCTGCCTATTAAATTACACTCCCTCCCTCTCTCTCTCCCCACTCAGTCACTCACCCATTCCCTCCCTGCCATCCTCTCCCCCTCCCTCTACCTCCATATCTCTGACAGGCATGAGTTTTCAGTCAGCCGACCATGAAATATTTACAGCAAACACATCTATTATTGAGAGTTAGAAAATTCAATACACGGTTTGAGATACAAAGATGCTTATGGGATGGATGGACACGCAGGGAGATAAACATTAACTGTGCCATGTTAACCCAGCTACTGCTGCATTGTGTAAATAGTTGTTCCTGTATTTTTGGATTTCTATTAGAGACCATCTATAATTCAGATTAACTGTGTGGAAGCTGGGACTTCAGCCTCAGGTGATTTTTTTTTCTCTCTGCACTGTTACAACTGTATCAGCAGCAGGATCATTTACAGATTCTGTATAGCTTAGCAGCTGCTGCTGCTCTAACTCACACACACCTCATCTTGTATGTGTGAGTGTGTGTGGGGACTCTGCAATGTTGATTGCTTCAATCATTTCACTCAAGGGCATTTTGGACTACGTTTCACAAAATCCTTTTAACAGCAAAGAGTAAAAGAAAGCGAGAGACAGTGGCTGGACAGAGAGAGATACAGAATGAATATGTAAGCTGTAGAAGAAACAAGGCGAGAAAAAAAATGCTAAATTTGGGCTCAAGGCTGCTCTTTTCACATCAGGCCAGGCAGCATGACACACAGCATCCAACACCATCAACCACTGGTCTGGGCTGGGTGACGCCTAGAGACACTCGGTCTCCAAGCAGCCTTTTTAATTAGACAGAGTAACTAAGATGCAAACAAGCCCTCTCCCTTTCTCTAATCCTATGGCCTGCTGACTGCTCACTGTTCTTCTGCAGCATCTAGCGCATAGGTTGTAAACAGCCAGCTGAGGCCAAAAGGCCCATCTGCAAGACAGACAGCTTCTGGGGTTTAGCCCAAAATGATAGAAGAGGCATCAGAGAGGGCTGCGCAATCCCAAAACAGGAGGGAAAAATCTGGGAAACTCATCCTCTGCCACTTTTTTTTAACTGAGGTGAGGCTGAATGTATGTCAGGGAAGAATGTGTGAAAGCCAATTGCGTTTCGCATCTGCCACGGTTTCGGTCACCTAGTGATAAAAGAGGAATCATCGTAAACCTGTTCACAAAGAGACGATAAGCTATTGTTAAGATAACTATAAGAGTTTTCTTTGACATCATACGGCTTAGGGCCAGCACCTAAGCGCTGTTGTGCACCGCCCAAGTGTATGAACGTAAAAAGTATGTGGAGAGCACCTGGACACGGCAACATACAGGACGGACGTACTCATCGTTGTCTTCCGCATATGATGGTTCACATACACAGTGGCACGCACGCACGCAAACGCGTTCCCGTGTATTGTTTGATACCTGCTGGTTAAAGTGAAGAGGGGTTAGCAGCCACAGAACTGGCAACAACTTCGGCACAGGCTTATTAACTTAAGGTGGGCTGACCTTTAAGGTGGTTCAGCTATTCTCATTTTAGTGACAAGCCCTCCAAGTTTTGCTTTAGTGATCTCTCCCTCGTTGCAACTCACAACCACAGAGCTTTATGCAAATATTTGCACAATGACATCACTAATATGCAAATAAATGTATGTCATTGGCACCTAAGCGCTCTTAAAACACAAGGAAAACCCTGAATAAGCCATTCAAATTCACTGGTTAGGCCTTAGCCTACCAGGGCTAATATATATCAAAGCTAAGTGTACTTGTTAGGGCAAGTGAGCTCATAAACATGCAGTAGCCTGTATTGAGCCACTAAAGGGTGTGTCCTATAGGCATATCCTAGCTGCATGCTAGGCAGAGGGAAAGAAGAGAGAGTAACAGAACTACAGAAAAGGGTGACAACCGAACAAGAAGTTTATGATTAGATAAACAGGGAATTAGACCTCATTAAGTACAAACAAGAGTGCTCATCTTAGTCGCAAAGAATAAGAGACGAGGAAAGCTGATCCCTTGAGGCACATTTGTGATATTGGGCTATATAAATAAAATTGACTGGTCAGTGACTGCGACTCCCTGAACTGATATATTTCATTGATAAAGATGCCACATCATAAACACTCATCATTTCAGAGACCGCTTCAGGGCACCAGAGAAGCAGCTCACGGTGCATAAAAGCAACTTTGTTTCTCCTCGCTGAACAAAACACTGCCGAGCCTGAACCAACCAGACTAGATGTCACAACACAATGCTCCCACATGGTCAGTCATGTGAAAAAAAATATCTTATTTTAAGGGGTAATAACATTTAGGCTCGACACTTAACACGGTGCTTGGGACCATTTTCATGAGGGTTTGTTTAAGCTAACCAAGGATAGACGACAATGCCTTGGATGAATTACTAAACTAATAAACAGAGAGACAAATGGGAGCTGTCAGTGGATTAAGAGTTAAGAAAAGCACCCCCTTAAGTCTACACAGGCATTCCTGACCCGCTGACGAAGGAGCAGCACTGCCCTACATGGCAGCATCATATAGTCAAGGGAAGAGGGGGAGAAAGGAAAAAGAAATAATGGAAAAAGAAACGGGGGGCTTAACGTTAGGGGGAAGGGGATTATGGGAAATATTGACACGCTCTATTAGGGTTATATCTGGTCCAAACTTTCCAGACCGAATCTTGACATTGTGAGATAATAACAATAATAATAATAATAATAATAATAATAATAATAATAATAATAATGACTTTATTCAGGACACAAATAAAAGGTCCTCCATAGTACAATAAAAAAGGACACTATTTACAAAAAATAGCACTTAATATATAGTACATACACATACATTCATATAAATTAATTTCTAATTTAGATACAGGATTGTCTGTAAACGAGCTAGGCCGAGCGAAGCTGAAAACAGAGACGATCGAGTATCGACTGAAATGCTTCTTTTTTTTTTTAAATCGACAATCTGATATTACAAATGAAAAGGACCATCTGGAGAAGGACCTATAAATCCATGCTCTTTCACTCTCACCTCATGCACACACACACACACACACACACACACACACACAGCAGTTGTGTTACCTGAGACACCATATGTTTTTCCATATACACGGAGACGGATGAGGGGGGAGGAGAGGCCTTTTCACGGCAAAACCTTTCAAGCGTGCGTCTGTGTCTGTCTACTGACTTCTAACCTTTAACCACCCAAGTGAAGCAAACGCCAGCCACAGAAACACTGAATGAAAAAGCCAAGTGGTGATGCTACTGAAACTCATCAATCATGCAAATTCATAACAATTTGTCTATTGGAACCATCTAGCGCCTGTAAACGTCGCCTGGCTGAAGACAGAAATACTCTTTGCAGATTCTTCTCCCTCTGCAATCCGTCTCTTCTTTTCCTGTGGTTGGATAACTAAGTATGCCTGCGTTTAACCCCCCACCCCCCCCCCCCCCTTCTTTTTCCCTTTCCCTCTTCATTCTTGCCTGCCACGCTTGATGAAAGCCAGAGGGAGATTTTTTTCCCCTTTTAAAACACCCGACACCCTCCCCTCAAGTCACTCAAAGCTTCTGCTGCACTGTGATGTCCATCAAAGCGAAGGCCACAGCCCATCTCCTTATACGGTTGCATTGGCGCAGAAGATCCTGTCTCTCCTTCCTGACTGTGGGCCAATCAGATTACAGAAAGGCTGCTCCTTAAGAGATACATCAATAGTTCGGTGCCTCAGAACCAGAGGACACATGGAGCGTTATTTGGCAAGAAAAATAACCTGCCGGAGAACTTTATGTTGAAGATCTCAACATGCTCAATGAACTTAAAATGTCCCTCCCTAAATCAAAAAGATGAAGTGTCCTAATGTAACAAAAATGGATCTTAAATGCTTTAATTCCAATTTAAACTACAAGGCAAAAACTGTCTGTCAGTGTGAGCAGCTCCGTGGATGAGCGGAGATCTGTGACATGCAGCTCGGCTGTTTTTGACAGTTCAGATCATCATCACCATCTGCATCATTATCATAATCACACTGACAGCCCTTTCTCTGACACTCTGACTCGCCTTTGGCAGGGCAAAAGGACCTAAAAATAAAAATTCCAATAGACAATTCAGATTTCTTCTCTTCTGACAAATAACAAAAGACCAAAACATGTGTAGTACTGAAGTCATAGACTTAAAATAGGTGTGTTTTCACTAGCAACGTGGCTTGCTTGTGCAATAACAGAATAACAAAAGAACAGCAGCGCTTGCAAGGTTGTCATCATATTTCTAGCTTTACCAGACAACTGCTAATATGCTAATAGAAGAACGACAGGGCAGGGACACACACTCAACCATACCAGATGTTTTGGGCAAGGTTTGCCGCGTTTCCACTGCATGGTACGGCACTGCCCAACTTAACTCACTTTTCTTGGTTTCAGTGCTCTTCGTTTTGTAACTGCAGATAGTATTCCTCAGTGTAGCCGGGATTCTCAGCTGATCGTCATAGCAGCGACGCATTAAACTGCTGCGACGTCATCTTTAACCTGACACTCACTGAATCCTTCCATCGGCAACCAAACAGAGGAACGTCCGCACTTCGTCAGTTGTACGCCAGAGTTTTGAAGGCTGCCATTTTTTTTTCTAAACCAGGGTCGAGTTAAAACAAAATATTGCCGTCGCTATTGACGGTAGTTTGGCTAATTAACAATCGTAGGTTTGTGCAGGATGTCCCATTTCGCGCTAGTGACAATTCTCTCTGTCCAACCAAGTCCTCTGCAGTGTTTTAAGTGTATTAGTATCGGCTCAGCCCACTTGGAACCTTGACTGAGGCGGTGCCGAGGTACAATCCACAACTTTTGCTAATGGAAAACCAAAAAGGAGCGAGTAGAGTGGAGCCGTATCATGCAGCGGAAAAACCGCCATTTCTGTCCTAAGACACATGATTAGTCGATTAATTGATTGAGAGAAACGTCAAACATTTGCTGGTTCCAGCTTTTCAAATGTGAGACTTTGATGCTTCTCTTTGCCATGCGTATATATGAATATCTTTGGCTATTTTAAAAAGGCAAAATGATCAATCAATAAATTGAGAACATAATTAGCAGATTAATCAATAATTAAAATAATAGTTATTGATGACAACTGAAACAGGCTAAACATGTTTTCAAAAACAACCCACAACTAACAAAAATAGAATTATAAATGGACCAAAACAGAATATTGTTTCCTTCTTTATTAGGCTAAATTCAGTCAGTTACTAATGTATGTTGGTGCGGCAGAGTACCAGAGCAGAGGACCTTATGACCATGCTCATGTTCTACTGGGCGATTCTGGAGAGCATTATCAGATATGGAATTATAGCATAGTTTGGCAACTTAACAGTGCAGCTAAAAAGCAGGCTGGTCAGCACACACAAGACAGCTATGAGGATAATAGGGAGGAAAGAGTACAAGCCCATACAGAGCCTGTACGAGCAAGCTGTCAGAAAACAAGCTGAAATGATCACTGCAGACCCTCTACACCTGCACTTTTTGCATTTAGTACTTTAATTATTATGGTTAGTTCTTAGGATGTTGTGTTGTTTATGCTGTCACGTGTGCCCTTCCTTTGTGTCTTAGGACGCTCTGCTGATCTTATTTTCGTGTTGATTTTTATCTTATTTTACTGTATTTGTATTTTATTCTGTGTTGGTTGTAGAGTGGTTTTAGAGTGGTTTTGTGTTGCATGTTGTTTGTATTGTGAAGCAACAGACTGTAGATTGTAGCACTATGTCCAAGACAAATTTCCCCTCAGGGACAATGAAGTGTATTCTATTCTATGACCAGCTGTTAGAGAACCCATACTGCAGGCAAATATTCCTGACTGGACGCAGACAACCCTCAGCTAAAAACATGCTGAAACTCATTCTCACACACTTAACCTTCCTCTAGTTCTCAGCCTGACCATGCCCAGAGGCATGATGGGTCACGTGTCAGGGGTACGACTGGCTCTGTCGCACCACTGGGCTCACCATCCTCCAAATCGCTCATACCTCATCACAGACTGACATTTATACTTCCCAGACGTTTCATCCAGACTGATTTATAGATACATAAGGACGAGCTTTTCACCCTAAAAACACCAAAAATAAAACCAATACGGTACTAAAGATAACAAACGCAGCATTTAAATGTTTTAATATGCCTGCTGCACTGCCAGTTCCGCAAGAACAATCGTTAAATAAAAAATCCTGCATTGCTAATTCTAAGTAGATGCAGCAAGAAGATGGGGAATTTGAACACTGCTGTCACGACTTCTGCAGAGGAAGTTCACCCAACAGCACTGACTTACTGCTGCAGTGTATGCTCGGGTACAGTGTGTGCAGAGTTACAGTGCTGCTTGTCATGCAGGAGTAGATATCCTAAAAAAATGCTGCATCCATTTAGGGTTCTACTGCACCACGTCTGTGCATCGCATCGCTTGTAATGTGCCTTTCTGTGTGTATGTGTGCTTTGGTGTGAGGTAACAGGCGGAGTGTTTTCACACCTCGACCCACTGCGTTCAGCCTTGGGTAGTCGCAGTTAGAGCAGCATTAGTGTTGGACAATATCATTATGGCTGTTTGGAGAACAGTTAACCCTGAGGTGGAGTAATGTCACACAGTGCATTAGGCCACCAATACAGAGGACTCTGCGCTTTGATGGAGCGCTTAACCTGTTCTTACAGGTGAAACTGTTTTCTGTGAGATGGGAAGTCACTTTCTGTCACTTTTTAATGTGAGAGTTGCAGAAACACCCATAATCCCACATGATAATTATAATGAATGAAGCTAAATATACCGTTGGTTAAACTGAGTGTAGTTGTGTAGCAAAAACACACAGGTACCTGTCAATTTGTTATGAGAGTGCGGCTGTCCAACTCGGTCCACTTTGCTTCTGTGTGCGTGCAGCTACACTCTCACAAACAGACTTACACAGAACCCGGAGGGTAACAAACTTGGGTGTGGATCCCATGCAAATTCCTTGAAGGCCTGTTGTTGTACGCTGGCTAACCAAGCAGTCTTTAGGCGATAATATGGGAGGAGTAAAAGTCAGGCAGCCTAAATACTCAGATGCCACCCCCCTGCCTTGCAAACTACTCTGTGTAACAGAGGCTTAGCTTGACACCCTTCGTCATGGGCTCAGCACTGAGCAGGTGGGTGATACATTATAGGGATGACGCAACACCTCTGGATGTGACGGAGGGAAAAATGTTGTCAGACAGCCAGTAACACGCGGACACACGTTTTCGTTGAACTGTAAAAAACATCAAAACAGACAGGCTCAACGTTTGTAATGCATGCCATCCTGCTGCAGTGATGACGCTGAACATTTTTTTCTGTATCCTCTACGTCTTCAACGTTGTTGGATGTTTGGTGTGGTTTTTACTGTTATTGTTATGTTGTCTGTGCTTAATGTTTAATGTGGCTCCCTTGAGTGCAAAACAAGTTCCCCTCGGGGCAATAAAGGTTTCATTCATTCATTCAACTGACACTCAAACTCATTATAGAGCCATGTCCACCCACTGACCCACGGCCACTGTGAGAGGGTCCACGCAGTCCCAAGATCACGCCCCGTCTGGAACATCTCAATCATTATTACACATATTCAAATCACGACAGCCCCGTAAACTGCAGCAGGTGTGCACAGTTTATGTCGCGACTCAGTACAGCTAATGTAGCTAGCTGAAAACTACATTCATTTTGACCGAAATAACCTTTTTGTGCATATTGTAATAACTCGATATTCATGATGTACATACACATCTTGCAAAAACAAAAACATGTAACTAGCCTAATCAAATTCATTTGATAACAACCAGCCCCACATTCCAAGGCAAGGTAAGGAGAGTTGCCCTGGAAGTCACACAATATGTTATCCACACTGAGAACTAAAAGTATTTAGACGTGTCACCGAAAATAGAGGACGTACCATAAAAGTTTAACGTCTATGGAGGACAGTGTGACTCGTGGCGTGTCACCTTTCCTGTGCATTGTCACATGGAACTAAAGCCCCCAACACCCTTCCAGTTACTACCGCCATCCTCCATTTGGCGTCATTCTCTTTGAAGAGAAAAAATGTGTTTACACGTGCTTACAGCTGCACTAGCCTGCAGGGGGAGGAAAACAGGGGAGGGGGGGAGAGGGAGAGTAAAAAAAGAGAACACACACACATCTACTTTCCCATGTTGAAGTAGAGGTGTAGGCTGTTGTAACAAATAATATTCTACAAAGTTACAACACGGTCTAGGCTACTCTTTGAATCTTAAGAATAACCACTGCAGTGATCACTATTACTGAGGCTGCTGGGATGTGGTTGGAACTGCAAGTCATGTGTCAACGCTGATGACGTTCAAGTGAACAGGTCAAATGCTGGTAGTGGGTATGTGTGTCTGTAACCACAGGACAGGGCTGTCGCTGGGCATGTATTATCAATAATAGTTAGGGCTCCGATTTTATTTTTTTTTAATTCGATTTCCTATTTTTTTCCTATTTTCCCCCCTACTTATTAAGGAAAGCAATAAGTACAAACGGCAGACAACTTACCGTCTTCTCCACACTATATATGGGTGCGACCGCTTCGGTGATTGTTCTCCACCGTGTCCCTTTCCTGTCATACGCGGTGCCTTGTGCAAAGGATTCGGCTACAGTTAGCTGTTTTTTAGCTAAGGTTTGTTGGTCACTGCGGTTTTGTTCGTCTCGGAGAGGGACTGGCATTTTTCATATTCGGCTGGATGTCTCTGTTTCAGGTGCTGGAATAGGTTTGTGGTGCTGCTGCCTTTGACTGTGATGGGCTTTAGGCAAATGTCGCAGCAAACCCAGACCAGTTCCAAACAACAGATGATTTTATTCCTTTCTTGGGAACAAACTTCCCACTCTCACCGGTAGCCATGTTGTCACTTGCTGTTGCTGTTTCGTGTGTGCTATGATGTTGTTGTTGTCGCTCGCCATACCGCTATGTGAAACTAACGCTACGGAAGCTCCGGAGAGCCAAAAATGCGCCATTACACAAAAACTTGATTTACTTATTTTTTTTAAATCGCCCGCAACAAAAAATTCGAATTAATTAATTTAATAAATTTTTCGCCCAGGCCTAATAATAGTAAAGTTACTATTATTGATAATAAATGCACAGTAACAGCTACGTGTGTCTGAGTCTGATGTGCTGTAAAAAAGAGGGGTAGTAAAGTACTCCTGGCAACAACTGGTGTGTGTGTGTGTGTGTGTGTGTGTGTGTGTGTGTGTGTGTGTGTGTGTGTGTGTGTGTGTGTGTGTGTGTGTGTGTGCGCAGAAACAACTCTGCCTTGGCACCTGTCTCCCTCAATCCAGAGATAGATGAAGTTTAAACTGCATGGACAGCTTGGATGACACAAGAAATCACTTGAAAAAAATCTCAGCCTGCACCCTCTGTGCACATGACATGACACACGCACATACATATGAAATATAACATGACACTGTGTGCCGTCATCATGGCGAGAGCATGCAATACCAACTGCGTGTCAATGCATTGGCGGCCAAGCAGCGGTTGCTACCTCGTGTCCGCATGTACCTCCCTGCAACCTCCCCAAATCCCAACACCCCCCTTCAGGCCCAAAGGAACCCAAGAACAGAGAGCGGGACATGCTAGGACAGAGCCAGAAAACAGCTCTCATCCTCAGGCTGTCTCTAAAGTAGCACAGACACGCCCACCATATGCTAAGAGCAGCCTAGCACACATCAGATGTATAAACATTATGTGCTGCGGTGTAGAGCAAATATTTTAATATAGTCATACAATTGTCGTCATTCAGCAGCATGCAACTCGACTGATGCCTCTCTGCATATTGTCTCCACTCCAGTGTCACAAAGTCAAAATGTTGCAGAGCTACAGAGTCGTACTAGTGATTCTTCCAAAAAAAGAATTAAAGTTACTTGAGCGCAAAGGGTTAACAAGTGAAAGGAGCAGAACTGCAGGGACAAGCTGTTACCCTGATGCCCTGCCAACTATCTGACAAAGGCCTCACCTGGGCCAAGACCCAGCAAAGCAAAAACAGGCCATACCATAAACAGCACCAATTACTGCTTCATCAAGCCAAGCCAAACTAATAAAACGAAATCATTAACCATCTCTTGCTCATCTAGTTCTGGTCTTGCAGTTCTCAACGTGTGCACAAAGTTGTTTATAGAAAAGAAGCTCTGCTTAAGAAGCAAACTTACCGGTAGCATTGCTTGGTAGTACAGCCCCATCATCGTCTGATCTAGAGGAACAACTGTTGACCAGCTCTCCCCTTCCCTGTGTGAGTCTATTCCTCCTCCTGTTCCTCCTCTCCCCTGCCTGTGCTCTAAGACCATGAGCTGACGATGGCTTCAGTCCACGTCTGTCTCACACATTTAAATTCTCCCTCGTTCACTCCCTCTTCCTCCTCCTTCCCTTTGCCGGTGTCCCTTCTTCCACTTCTCCAGCAGGCAAGCCGTGTCTGCCTGTCACTCTCTGCCTCTCCTTTTCACCGTCTCGGCGGCCCTGCTGCTCTGATCCCCCTCGGGCCTTTCTGTCTCTCTCCTCCTGACAGCCTGAGTCTCTTCTCTTCTCTTTGCTCTGCGTCTGTCATTCACACGCTCGCGTTACACGTCCCCTGCTTCCTCTTGTTCCCGCCCCTCTTTTAAAACTTTCCCTCCCTCTCTCTGCCTCAGTCCCTCCTATCCATCAAAGCATCCATCCTTGCATGTAGCCATCTAAGCCTGTTTCTGGATGGAGTCAGAAAGCTGTTGTTGCTGTCTCCTAAAACCCCTTGAGAGAGAAAAGGAAGGAAGGAGATGCTTGTCTTCTATCCACGCACTGGCTGCCTGAGAGTGCAGAACACGAATGCGACCCCCACTGCATTGCAGCTTTTTTTTGATGATTTATTTATTGCGTGGCAGCCTGTCGGCTCCAAAAAAGCAGCGGTAGGTAGGCCAGTCGGTAGACAGCTAGGTAGCTAGCTGCGTGGGTAGGCTCCTAGATCTCCAACTCTCTGCTGCAGCTGCCTTCATCACACACAGATGGAAGTCTCACAAAACCGAGAGAGCGCCAGCCCCAATTCCAATATCTAAACCTCAACCTGCACATGAATCTGTATTTCGCTGCATTGCGCCTTTTTCCTTCTGGCTCGGGCTCAGTTCCCTCACTTCCCACCACTGTATTGTTAGGAGGCTTAATTTGCAGAGATGAGAGTGCAGTTCTTTGCACCGCATTTTTCATATGGGAGGGACTGAACTCTGCGGGAAAAAAAGCCATGATGCCAAGCTTTCAGACATCTGCTGAGGCTGGCTATAACTGGGTCCAGAGGGATAGAGGGAGGGTAAGATAAGTGATTAGAGAAGGGGGGGGGGGGGGGGGGGGGGGGGGCAAAAGAAGGGAGCTGGAGTGGGGGGATGCAGGGACAGAGGGGCAGTGGATGCGAGCGAGAGATAACGGGATAGAGGGATAAATGAATAAAGGGCAGGGTGAAAAGAAGAGCCAGGGATGACAGGATTAGGGCTGTAAGTGAGGAGGATGAGAGGATGAATAGGGGATGATCTGAGGATTAGCGGCACACAGACTGAACACTGTGATAAACACATACAGCCAATCACACACAAACACATGCACATAATGTACACAAAGATGTGCTGTGATCATTTTCATGCTGCTGCACTTTGGCTGGCACACAGACACACATGGACTCAAACACCACACACTCATCAGCTAATTTAAACGAAAGCCTACGCCGCCTTCAAACACAGCTTTTTACAGATAATCAATAGCTCCTCAGTCTTAACTTTTTCTATTGGAGTTTCAGGAGAAGGGTGAGGTGAAGGTTGTGACCTTTAAGTCAATTCTAATACAGTATTGCTAAAAAAAACAAATAGCCTCTATGACTTGTTTGTGGTTAACTCCATTTATTTCTGTGACCTAAACAGCAGGAGACTGACTGACATGTATGAGCCCATGGGTCACAATGGCTATTCACACACACACACACACACACACACACACACACACACACACACACACACACACACGCAGCAGGGACCCCCACAGGAGCCTGCCACCACTTAACCCACTCCTATTGACACAAGCAGTATTACAGGCAGTTCAAACATGCATACATAAAACTAGACAGGAGCATTACCAAGACAAATGTACTGCAGCAATGAACAAGCCCATCCGGCTAAGCTAGGTTTGCGCCATTTGCATGATAACCAGCCGCTAGCGTGCAGGAGTCTCCTAATGTGTGTGCTCAAGGGCAGAATACATTAGCAGGGATGACTTTTAAATCATTTATTAAACACATGCAGCAGTGTGAAGTGGCTTTGAATTTAACAGATGACAGGGGGAGTTCAGACGTACTGCGGATCACAAGTGTTCTCTGCCCAGGTGTTTGTCTTACACATGAACCCAGGCAGGGCCAGGAGGACTGCACCACAAGTCTGATCAGACTGTGCAATGGACTATTGTTATGATTCTGTGCCCTGCAGGAAAGCTATCTTAAATAACTTGCTTCCATTTCTGTTTTCCCCTCTGCTCCACTTCTCTGACTCATCCTCTCATTGTCTCATTGCTTTTTTCGCCTGTAATCTCTCACAATCTTTATATTTTTTGCTGTCGGATCAACACCAGAACAAAATACTAGGGCTGTCCTCGACTAAAGAAACTCATAGTCGACCAACACTCATATGCTTTTGTTAACTAGTCAATCAGTTGATCGAATAGACAGAGATCTGTGTGCTTTGAGTGGCCATTAAGACTAGAAAAGCGCAATAAAAATGCAGTCTATTTACCATCTGTAGAATTGAGTTTCTCCACAAAGAATCATACAAAAACACAACTTTACATCTTGTGTTTACCAGAGCTGTGCTCATAAGTTTCTTGGAAATAAATCAATCAGCATGAAAAGGCATGAGAAATGCTAAATCGACTGAAGAAATCTTAGTCAACTAAGACCAAAACGACCAATTAGTCGACTAAAGAGGGGGCCTGAAAGCCAAATTCTTACAGTGCTGTCCTCTTCTCGCACTCTCAGAGAGCTATATTCCCAAGAAAGGAGAAACCAAGAATTGAAAAGAGTCAGGAGAGAGGAGAAAAAAAGGATACATGATGGGGGGGATGAAGCCTGTGAGGATCTCCCATGTTGTGATTTGGGAACGGGAGGCTGGGGTATACAGGCACACAGACCAACACTCCCCTCCTGTGGCACTGCCAGAGAGCTGCACATCCCAAAAACCAACTACAGATGCACGCACGCACACACAAGCTCTCAGACACATAGACCTTTCTCATAAACACACTCAAATCGGGTTTTTCGCGCGCACACGTCCACACGCGAGCACTGAGCTCATTTGAGCCGCTCAATGTGCTCTGCTGCTTGGAGGTAGATAAGAAAATAGGCAGCTACCTTGCCGCTGCGCTGCACAAATAAGGCACTCATTACTGAGAGCAATATGCAGAGGCACTTAGAATGAGAAAGAGACAGAGCGACTGAGAGTGAAGCATTAAAAAAAGAAAGAAAGTGTGAGAGAATACTGTGGAAAAGTGCTGCAAACAGAGCTTAGTTTAAAAGGTGGTAGCGGAATTTCTCTTTCTGGAGGGTCAAGCCTTTGAAAGAGAAGCTCAATCACTACCAGTTCTCCTTTCATCAATTCTTCTAACAGCCATCATTTATATGCTACCGTAGGCTGCAGCAGAGGAAAATATTGAATTGTTTCGATAATGATGTCTGAGTGCAACGGAGCATGCTACAGGACTAGATGGACGACACCACAACAGAATTAAGAGTTGGTTTCTAAATGTATGTATGAGGTACTGTATGCTGGAACTAGAGTACTAGACTAACTATCAATAGTGCAACTATCCTTTTACGGATTCATCCTTGTCTCAATTTCCTGACACAACACTGGATATCTTCTTTTACATCCCTTGAGAGGAAAAAAAAAACAACCTCAATGAGCGTTTGATTTATGGTTCAAAGTCGGCTGAAAATATCTTGAGTGACTCAAGGAATCGTGTGATACATTATTTTTTGATTTATTGTTACAGAGGTTTTGCAAGCCGTCACTAATCTCTTACCTGACTGTGGGGTGGGTATCCATGGAAACCGGGGTTTAAAGGCTCATTGTTCTGAAAGAGACAACAGGAGGGGAGAGAGCGGTGTAAGGGGCTTGGCTTTTGAAAAATGAGTGAATGCAGCATAACAGACCAAAACTTTTCTATTTCGGGTGAGATGCACTCTTAGACAAAAAATCTCCACCTAGCTTGTTTTCAAAGAACCTAGAAAATATATATATATATATATAAAGCGAGAGGTATTATGATCACCTGTCTCCATAATCTAAAAGTACAACTCACGACTATTCAAACTATTTTAAAAACCTTAAACAATCCCCAAACATTGCTTCGGTGCTAGTGTTTTTACAATGCCCTCCATTACAAAAACAAAAGTTCAAACAAGGACAGAAGACACTTGGCTGTAGGGAAAAGACAGGAGTGAGTGAAGTTAAAAGTGAACCGCAGTCTGCGTGGATGCCGTGACTGGTGAACCACCAACGGCAACGGCACAGCTTTCATCTCCAGCCATACGAACCAACCAAAATCCCCCAGCAGAGGGTGAGCACCCCCCCCAACCCTCGCCGACCCTGCCCCAGAAACCAGTGTTGTGGTTAATTGCTCCGTAATTACTTTTAATTCGATTATTTCTGTCTCCCTCACTTTTCTCTCCAACTATTGTTTTCTCCCCGTCATTTCTGCCCCGGCGACGGCAGCCATTGTTTGCTGCACAGCTAAGTGAGGGTAAGGAGGAGGCAAGAGAAAAGACAAAGAGGGGGAGCAGGAGGAGGACTGGAACAATGGGGGAAAGTTAACCCAAAATTATGATATTTTGACAGCAGAGAAAGAGAGATGACACCGGCAGGGTCTAGCCTGCTGGCACGCCTCGCAGAGAAAACATGACTGCCTAGTGAGACTCATGCCTCTGCTCTCCGGGAGGCATGAGTCTCACAAGGCAAGGAGGGGGGAGGGGAAGGGGAGAGAAGGTCTGAGGGGGTGAAAGAAAGATGTGTGCGTGTGTTGGGGAGATGGGGTGGTGTTCCAGAAGAACTGCTGATGTTTTCATTACATTTAATCTGCAGGACCGAGGAGCAGACACAATGTTTTGATGCCCCTCGGCCTGAATGGATTCATCCATTCAGCAAACAGCTTGAGCGTGGGCCGTGTAACGCCGCAGCAACGAGAAGGGCAGATTTGGCTTCTGAAGAGTGTCAACAGAGTTAACCTCCTGGCCCTGACCTCGAGCTGCCTCCTGCGAGAATCACTTCCTGATAGCATTCATCCAGCCAATCAGGGGCACGTGTCTGAGATGGAGGACCATGGCGACAGCAGAGTGACACACCGTTTGCCTAAACATACGGACAAAGGGCTATCAAAGCAGATCCCGAAGAGCTAGCTTATGCGGTGCAACTCTTTGAGAGACTAGGACTTGGTGATGTGTTGGCTAAGACAAAAAACAGATGTGGTGATGATGTGTGGATGAATGAAGGAGTGTCTAGACTAGAGGGGAGACAAGGGGGAATAAAAAAAAAGGGCTCAAATGTAAAGAATGGGTAAGAAATAAACTTTTCTTTTCTCTGACTCTGTGTGTATTTGTGTCCAGACTCGGGGGGCCGTCCTCCCTTTCCCCTGTCTAAAACAGCCCTTTCTTTGTCTCCACTCTCCACTTCCTGTTTCATCTGGAACCAATTTCCCCCTCGTGCCTCGTCCCCAGGGGGAACGCTCTCCTTGGTGCTCCGCAATTACAGGGGAATGGACGGGTTATATTCCGAAAAATACTGTAAGAAGCTGCTGGTGCTCACCACGGCACAGATGGAAAGGCGGTATAAGGAAGCTGTTCGGAGCAAAATCTCAAGTCTACAAAGCCTTGGGCAATGTCAACGGCAATGAGAAAGCTCTTCCTATTCTAAATAAAAAAAAAAAGATGCATTCTGGGAGTACTGTACTGCATTTCAAATAGGCCTGCACTGGTTTCAGTGCACCAAAAAGGGGAGCTGTTTGTCCTACATATCACTCAGTGGTGGTGGGCCACCAAAACAGCTGAGGAAATGTGATAATGTAGCTGTGCAGTACATGCAACTGCAGGTGATTCAAATGTTGAGAATCAGTCACAGAATCCCATTTTCAGTCCATGTGAGGGTGAAGGCGCTGCACTAGCTACAAGAACTGGGAGGAAAACTGGAATGTCAGAGAAATCTAAACCAAAATTATACCCAATCATCAAATTATAGAGTCACTGTTGGTTCTACAGTGGACAGAGTGGAAAGAAGAAAGAAAGGAGGAGGTGGAGGAGGAGTTTACATAGAAGAGCGGGAGGGAGAGAGTAGGGTAGAGTTTAGCAACATCTGGATTCAATCCGTCTGCGAGACAAGACGGAGGGAGGGAACAGGGTGGATGGATGGGGATTGGATAGAGGAGAAAGAAAGAATAAAAGAAAAGAAAATAAGGGCAGAGACAGACACACACAGGAGGTGGAGGAATGTGGGGAATAAGACGACCAAAGCCAAGAAAGGGAGAGGAATATAAAGCATTAAAACATTTGCAAAATGGAGACAATGAGTCACAAGTGAGGAATGCCATGTGATTTATATTTTCTTAAGGGGAGGGGGAGGGGATTGGAGCTCTGAACTTGATACCTAGTATTCAGAGACTTCTCAGTTACTTACACACACACACACACACACACACACACACACACACACACACACACACACACCATTGCTTTTAAGTATACTACATGTCCGCGTGTGCTGAAAAGTATACAAAAGGCACCCTCCTTTGTGCCTGCCATAGGCTACTTTTTTAAATAAATGAAAACTGAACACGGCATGACGCACTAAGCCTGACCGGGTGGAAATCTGGGCTTTCGTACTGCACTTTTGCACATTTCCATTAAGTCAATTCCATATAGTTTGTGAGCGAGGAGGAGTCTTTGAAGGCGCCGGCTGGCTGACTGTGAGGGATTCAGACTGCACTGGCAGGGATCAGCAAAAGCACAGAAAACCAGTCACACACCCAAACTCTCTCTCTCTCTCTCTCTCTCTCTCACGCGCTCTCTGTCCCCCTCTTTGACTCCACGGAGGGCCAAACTGAAGGGCGTCTCTCTTGTTTATTTTCACTCTCTCCAACTTGCTATTTTAGGAGAAGGAAAAGAGTTGCTGCAGCAAACGGGTAGGAGCAGGACAAGAAAAAGGAGCAGCACTGGTGAACGAAGGCAAAATGACATGAGGTCAACAGATGGTGAGGGGGGGAGGGGAGGGGGGGGGGGGGGGGGGGCAGAGGGAGGAGGGGAGCGGAGTAATTAAGGGGGCTGCTGCAGACATCCAGTGGACCCTAACAGAACAGCCTGAGGATGTGGTTTGTGCCAAGGTTTGGCTTTATCATGGTCCCAATCATATCATCTAATGTACAAAAAATCCCACCTGCTACCAACAGCACATCATTACCCAAAATCGTGACAAGACAGCAGGTGTGAAGGAGACCCAGGAGTCAGAATCAGGTCACGTTTTTTTTAAGATTCTTTTTTGGGCATTTTAGGCCTCTATTTATATTGGATAGCTGAAGACATGAAAGGGGAGATAGAGGGGGAATGACACGCAGCAAAGGGCCGCCAGGCGGAGTCGAACCTGCGGCCGCTGCATCGAGGAGTAAACCTCTATATATGGGCGCCTGCTCTACCAGGTGAGCTACCCAGGAGCCCAGGTCAAATTACTTTTAACAGCCCCACTAAATTCACAGGTTTTGAGAACACACAAAAAAACAATCATTCAATATCAATACCAAATATTAATATCATCAGCAACTCTATGAAGACATCCAATCACAACTGACGGGGGGGGGGGGGGGGGCTCCAAAAGGTATCAAAGCCAAATGATGAGGTTACAAATGACAATTGAGATGGGCAAAATGCGGAGACACAAAGACAACCAAGATGGATTGCAGTGCATCCAGTCACACTGAGAGCCCTTTTTAACACAAAACATCAAATCTGCCCACATTGGAAAGCTAAAGCTCATCTTTTTCTTAGTTAAAGTTGATGTACTTTCTAAAAGAGTACGAGACACCTCTGATATGACCAGGATGCAAGTTAGTTAATTCTCCAATCTGACAGTAACAAAACATGTGGCTGTGGGGCGTTTGCTGGATGGATTTATTAATGGCCGTCTCCTCTCTGTTGACTGTGTGGCCTTTGAATAACAACAGACAACCTGGAGTTACGAATTACGCAGGTGCTGATATGTGAGCCTATGTTTAGCACCCTCTACATACGTACGACAGCAGACATTCCTCTCTGCATTGTTTTCATAATACTTCTGGAGAAAAGAAAAAAAACATTACAATCGCATTTGTGAATTGCAGAGTTCACTCACTGCAATATAGCTTCCACTCAGCTCGTACTCAGCACACTAATTTGCCTGTTTCAGATACTACGACAGATACTTTTAATTGTGTGTCCTTTGTGGAATAAACATATTCTGCTGCGAGTAAGAATAGATGAATTGCTTCCATGCCAGTAATTAATCATGAGCTAAAAATGGTGTTTTATTTAAAAGTGAAAACCTGGCTCGATGGTGTTTTCAGCCCCCAACGTCTCCTTCCAGGCAGCGCTGCGACCGCTGACTTCAAGGCACCTAACCATAACCATAACCCTAACCATTGCCTAATCCTAGCGCTGGGATGTTGGGGGCTTAAAAACACTGATAAACGAAAGCCTGTCTTTTGTTTTGCCCTGGACTCGCACCAATAAGCTGCTTCATCGTATTGTCAGATCTAATTATTTCAGTTTGTCGCGGCAAAGCCTGTAGTGCACCACGGGCGTGCATTATGTCACATCGCCTAATAATTGAACTAGCAAACACATCTGTGGGAGGTTTTGGTTTCACGCTCTAACAGATCCTCACTGGTATACTTATTTGTACATCAGTACTCAGCATCAACTGATCCTCTTAATAAAGTACTTGGTACGCAGGTATGAACTCAGCATTACAAATGGCTGACCTTAAAGGGTAACTACCGTTTTTTTTTCAACCTAGACCCTATTTTCCTTCCGCTGGCAGCGGAAAAACAAGCTACAATGTAAGTTAATAGGGCAATTGGCCAGTTGTACCTTCACAAAAGCTTGTTTTGGCGCTGACAGGCTCAGATTAATATTCTAAGTGTCTGACAACATTATGGAAAGGATTCCTTCAGAGATAGACCTTTAAAACCTCGTTGAGACCTTTCTGTTTAACCAGAAACAGCTCTGAAGTCGCTAGCCCTAAACCCACCAGACTCCATTCTGGTCGGTAATCGGTAAACTCATAATCACAATTATATTGGTGAAGATTAAGGACAACAACAATTATATTGGTCAAGATTGGATTATTTTACACAATTACTTATTGGTTCAGACACACATCATGTAGCAAGTCTTGCAGATCATGTGTTATGCTCTCCCTTCGTGCTCACAAAACGCTGCTCTCTCTCCCTCTGGCATTTTCACTCGCGCTGATTTTTAAATGCCGCCAGATACCACAAACAGCAGCTAGCTGACTATTGGCTGAGCGAGTTTAGCCCTCGAAGTCAGGGGCGAAAGTGCACGTGTCATTTAAAACACAAGACAAAATAAGGTGATGATGGTGAATGATACGTTTTTCTCGATCACATTGTTTTTGTGATCGTTAGGAGCCGAAATCGCGATTAATTACACAGCCCTACGTCACACACACACACACACACAACTTAATGGATCCTGGTATATTTCACTACTGAATTTTCCATATCCATGGCAGTGTGGCAGCTGTGACAACACTGTGGCAGTGCATCACAGATGACCCCATGTAAGGGAAACACTGAATTGACATTTCACTGTGGGAGGAGATGGGAGCACATGTGACAGTTTGGGGGCAGCCTTGGGGAGGGTGGGGGAGTGGTGACATAGTGACCATAAAGGGAGAGTTAACATGCAAGTGTCATGTTAAGGAGCTGAAACCAGTGTGCATTACAAGAGTACAGAGAGAGAACTAACTATCTATCTATCTATCTATCTATCTATCTATCTATATATATATATATATATAAAGAGAGATATATGTTCTATTTTCTTCTTTCTTTGTATGGTTCCTTTCCTCCTTTTTTCTTCATTCTGATTATTTCTTTATGCTTCGACAATATGGCCGTTGCACAATAAAGCACAGTCAATTGAACTGAACACGCACACAAAGAGAGAGAGATAACGAGAAAATATTAGTTGAGCAACTTTGTGTGGGGAACTTTTAGCTTATCGTTGCCGGTTCAAAAGTCAAGGGTGACTTTTCCCCTGTGCTACCGCTCAAAGTTTAACAGCACTCATTAAACAGCGGCCTGACGTTAGGATAGGTAGGACCGTGTGCGACCCTCTGTAGCAAATATTAACACCTATCAGTACTGGCTCTGCCTGTCTGCCTGTTTCCCCTTCTGGGGAGTTTTCTTCTATTCCGTGAATAATTCAGGTGGCTGACTTCTGAAGAACATTTACACGGTTACACACATACTGTAGGCCCTCTGGGTACTACATAGTACTACTGTAGCTATGCAACCGCTGGCCTTAGCGGCAAATATGAAAGGCAGCAATGGCATTTTACCTTGTTATTTTACAGTCAATGATTAGGGACATCAAGCAATGATTATTTTCAATAGTTTGTTATGTTATTAGTTTGTATGTTTAAGCCTAAAACATGTTGTACAGTTTGTCCCGACTAGTCAAATAAAAGTTTTTAAAAAATGTGATTTCTTAATATACAGTATATATATATATGACAAAAGAGAACTTTAAAGCAAAAGGAGACATCCCAGACAATTATGTTTTGTACAATTAATAGCAAAAACTATAGTACAGTTTACTTAAAACATCTCTGTCTCAAGAGAATCCTTTAATGTGTTTTTTATGGCTGTACTGAATCAGCTTTCTGCTAAAACACAACAGACTGCTTGTTGGTTTTAAAACAAACAAAAGGAAATCATTACCAAAATTCTTTTATCGAACAAATTAAAAGATGGAACTGAATATAAAAGGCAACGCTCAAAAAAGAATGACAGTCACATTTTAAAGATAGTTATTTTCAACCAACACGGGGAAACTCGCAGTGTTTTTCGCAATATGGTTATTGCGGCAGTTGATATTGCGATGATGATTAAAAAAAAACAATATACTGTGCAGCCCTACTACAAATAGTATATTAATAATATTACACTGTGCTGTGCTGCACTTGAATGTCAACAATATGAATGAAGTACTAGAAACTATTCAGTACAGCCCCACGTTTTCCAGGTCAAATGGTCATTTTTCATTAGCGACCAATATGACCGATTTTGTCAGTGGGCTCCTCAAAAAAAAAAAGTCTACGCAAGTGTTCTAGAGAAACGACACTCAGGGAAAACTGCTTGTGGTGAACATTGTGCTACCAAAATGATTACAGTGTGATTTTTGCGAGGATCCGTACCAAACAAAGACTTTTTCTTTAGTCTGTAGGATACGATCTGTCCATTTATATCAACCCACCCTTGCCTGCCCCCCCCCCCCCCTCCCCTGCCTTTTGCTCTGGCCCGTTAAAGC
Organism: Gymnocephalus cernua; assembly: GCA_023631565.1. NCBI lineage: Eukaryota > Metazoa > Chordata > Actinopteri > Perciformes > Percidae > Gymnocephalus > Gymnocephalus cernua. The sequence goes on from CM042441.1 coordinate 5,214,869, forward strand.
GATCAGTCTGGTTAATGCCCTCTCCTAAATGAGCTTTGATCTAGTTAGCGCGACACAAAGCCTCTTTAGTGCCAACGATAGGACAAATCGGCTCTCCGAAACAGAGAGGGCCGAGAGGGAGTTATAAACTGTACTTCCCCTGCATCTGAGTGGACCGCAGCACTGCCTCAATACTACAGAGTGGGATGAAAAGAGACAGAGGGACGAGACAAGAAGGAGACGGGGAGGACAACAAGCGATGAGACTGAGGTAGAGTTTGGGGGGGGGGACGGGGGACACATATAGACTTGAGTGATGGGAGATGGACCGAGAACGGATCAAAGATGGCAGGGGGTTGATGGGACAGCAGAGAGAAAGAGTGGTTTGGGTGCTTCACCTCACCGGCACACTGAAAGCCTGTGTGAACCAGGAGTCAATTAGCAATCTAGAAATATGCTTGGGGGAGAAATCAGAGGACAGCTAGAGGGGAGCAGGGGGGGGGTCTGCAGTTTGTATGAGGCAGAGTGGGGGAGGAGAGCAGGAGCAACAAAAGGGAGAAGAGCCGGCACTCTCATTTATTATTACAGTCCTGATTTACAGTCAACCTGGAAGGTCAGCAATCCACTAGCTCCTTTCAATGGGAATACTATGGTAATTGTTGGGTGCATTTGATCAAGGAGCATCCACTGAACTCCTCTTCTTCACCCCCCCCCCCCCCCACACACACACACACAGACAGCCTCAGTGAGACACTGCCATGCAACTACCATGACTGCATTAGCCTTCAATGTCATTTTCCTTTTTGTTATTTACCCATTGCATAAAGTGTTTTTCAACCATTCATCATTCAGAGCCAATCCTCCTGCTTATCTCCCCCCCCCCCCCCAACTCATGGTGTCATTCCTGCCATCCATCACTTCCCTCTCATCCTTTATCATGGTCCCTGATGGATGCAGACTAATGGCTCTGGTTTCCTTTCTGTCTGCTCTCTCCTTGCTTCCATCCTATTTATTTCTCCCCTACATCAATCTATCCACCAAGGCCACATCTACGGCTGCAACCAACAATTATTTTCATTATCGTACAATCTACCGAATCTTCGTGATTAATCGTTTGGTTAAGTCCAAGGTGATGTCATTAAATGTATTGTTGTATTTGTCAGTCCAAAACCCAAAAAGATTCTGTTTAATATCATATAAAACAGAGTAAAGCAGGAAATCTCCATATTTGCGAGGCTGAAAACAGCATTGTCTGCCATTTTTGCAACTAACAGCTAATCAATTAGTCAATATCAAAATAGTTGGCAATTATATTTCTGCCAATCGACTAATCGTTGCAGCGCTAGCCACATCCTGAGTCTCCTTTCTCTCCTGTAGTAAATATTGTGTCCATTCACTTTTTTTTAGTGTTCCTTGTCCTCCACTTCCTTGCTCCCTCACTCTTCCTATGTGGATCCAATGATCACTTTACATTCATCCATCAACTCACCCTCCCTCCCCGTCTCTGCTCCTCTCACTCCTGTTTTACAGCCTGACCCCCCCAATGCCCAGCGATCAATACAACTGATTTGCAGCGAGAGTCCTCCCCATGCCACGCTGCTCATTGTCACATCATCTTTGGCCGGCGGGCTATAACCTTTCCCCATCATCAGCATCCGTCCTCTGTGAAGCTCGCAGAGCAGCACAGCATTACGCGGGACCTATTTGTCATTGCAGCAGGTCAGCCGCACAGACCATTTAAAGTATTTTACCAGTTCCCCTGGATTCAATTACCTGCAGATGACCTCAAACCATGTCTGCCTGCCCTTCGACTACTGTTAGTGCTGTTTCCCCAGGACTAAAACAACAGACGTCAGCTAAAAATGTTCCCTTCTGCTGTTGGATTATGGACACTTCAAAGCATACGCGTGTGGGTGTGAGAATGATACACAGTGCATGTGTTTATGAGAGAGAAAGAGAGTGACAGAAATAAATAGTAATAGATTCAGTCAGTGCACCCCGTGCCTCGGCAGCAGTCCTCTGGTTTACTGTAATATACACAGATTAGTCCAGCAGAGGCAGGAATGGTTGCCTATGCTGTCTCAGCAGTCGAGTCATGAAAGCAGGGAAGACCCATGTTAAGGAGGACCCCCCCCCCCCCCCCCACCCTTGTTCCTTCAGCCACCAAAAGGCTCTGTTCTTTGTCTTTCACTGTGGTGACCCCTCCCCCAATCCCCGTCTGCCTCTCTCTTTTAACACCTAGCAACAATCAGGGGGGCATGGCAGCGATAAGTGGCACATGCTGTGTGTATCAGGATTTGATGCCATGACTCACTGTAAATCATCATCACAGTTCTGAGTGATTTCATCCATGTCAATAATAAAAAATACAGTGGGGAGAAAGCACTGGCTTACTTTCCGTAAGACAGGCATGATGAATGGGTCTGATCTCTGCTGTGCTGCCTGTCATAGCAATGGAGCCTGTATCATATTACCTTTGTCTGGCTTGGTCATGCTCCCTCTTACCGAGCAGCTCCAGGAGCACAGCAGCAAACCACATTTTACTATCGTCACACTTTTGTGTTAATTCATGAAATCTCGCATTTAGCTTCAAATTGAAGCATTTTCTATTTGCTGCAATGATGCATGATTATATTGTAGATTAGGGGAAAAAAAGGGGGGTGGGGGGAGGCTGTCAAAACATTATCATCATTCCCTGCTGATGCTTGGGAACAAAAGCTTTCACTGAAGAAGAAAAAAGAAAAGGGGGGACGGCAGATGATACTTTGTTACACATGCAGCTGAGATGGAAACTAAACGATACAGATGTACTGTGCGTGTTTGCGTTGCATTCTTACCTGTCCAATATCACCAACAACACTCCCGGTCCCGTCTATCCTGGGTCTTTTGCACTCCGCCCTGGCTAAGTCCGTCAGGGCAGCGGCTGTTTGAGCGTCGGGCTCCGGGTCTCCTCGCTTCATCGCCCGGACAGCTGCTGGACCCCCGGCCGCGTTTGCAAGGGGTCCGGCTGTTGTATCAATGTCTCTTTCCATTATTCCCCGACTAACGGGTATCATTATAGATGCAACGTCGGTCGACATTAACATTGGACGGCAGACAGTCACCAGTCAAAAGTCTTGTGTTTTTTACCTTTTTCCGTTTGATCTGTCCACAGCTCGATATTGACAAAGGATTTGGCTTTTCCCAACAACAATAAAAAAAGAAAAGCGTAGACGGATAATACTAAACTGGTTTACATCAATATAGGCAGCTGGTCCTGTTTATTGTCTAACTTGGCGTTAGCTATTCGAGGCAGAACATTATGACCATGCCAGGATTCTGGACAAAGCAAATTACGTACAGCTGTTTAACCCCCCCCAAAAAAAAAGTACAACGACGCCAAAACCGTGACCTATTTTAATCAAGATCACGTCCGACTCTTGGATGCCTGACAAGCTAATTAGCTAGCTAACATTAGCTAGCTTGCTAGCATTACATTCCGCTAGCTCCCTTTATAAATGTGGCTCGGGAGAGCACACTCTCGCAGCCAATAATAGAAAATGTTGGAAATTAGCTTCGCGTAGGTTACTACTTCTCCTTGGAGCAGGCGGTCTTCTCTCCTCTCGCCGCTAAAATGTGTTTTTGCATTAAACCCCGTCTGTTGTTTCTACCAGCAGTTGGTTTTTAGTCCTTTCTCGTCTCACCGTCCGTTCCCCTCGCCGTGGTCGTGGTCTGCTATGGATGTGTCTTGAGCGTGCGGACTTGGCTGACGACGAACACGATTTCCTCTGGAGTCCCAGTTGGTGCGACTGAGTGTGTGGAGGGAACCAAGTGCTGCTGGTCCGCGGTCAGATTTGTCTAAGGACACCGGGAACAGAGAGATAGGACAGCGAGGAGAAGTGGGCTGGTCTGAGGTCTGCGTTTCCTCTGCCTTCTCCTTCTTTTCCCTACTTCCCACCACTGCCGTCAGAGCTCCCCCTCCTCCTTTAGCCTCACGTATTTCAACGTTAAGCCGAATTAGAAGAATAATAATAATAATAATAATAATTTATACTTTATTAATCCCGCAAGGGAAATTACAATGTTTTGAAGATGTGAAGATGTTACTATTTTGCTGCTCATAATAACCACGGTTCAAAGTTAACTTTTTTTTGTCCACCAGCCAAATTGCTAGTGAATGTTCAAATGCAACCAGCCACTTAATAGATTACCATTGTTTTTTTTTTTGGCTGGTTAATGAACAAATCTACTAGCCAATTGGATATTTTACCAGCATTTGGCTGGTAATTGGTGCTAATTTTGAACCCTTAATACCCTTAATAACACTGCTAAAAGATTTACTACTAAGTATGGCAGAATAATGAAAGTATAAGAAAAAAAAATGTCTACAAACAAGACGGACAAAAGTCACATACAAATTATATAAAATAAAAACTACATTTTACCACATGCAGGACTATTTTTTCACATGCGTGTATATGTTACTTTATTTATTTATTTATTCGGGACAGTGCACATTAATGAACAATCTAACATTTCTGCACAGACTGTAAATGAGCCAGGTTATAGCATGAATGCTAATTTTCACCTGTAGTCCCCATGTTACGTACATAAGCAGATGAGTTATACATTTATTTTTTTTACCATCCAAAGTATCATGACACAATGTCTCTAATGTCTTTACATTCACGCAGTGGATTGTAAAATTTGGAAATTATTTAATGTAGCCTATTTGCATGAGAGTTTAAATCCCAATTGTTCAAGACATTATGGTATAGAAATATATTATACATTGAATGATATTTGGTTTGTCTGGGTATTTCTGGAGCATGACTAAGTTAACTAAAATAAACCCACGTAATAACCAAAGGTTTCAAGGACGGAAATATAATACAAGTCATAATTTTTTTAAAGTCCTGCAGTCTCTGAGTTGGATTATTTTGAAGGAATGAAATACAGTACAGTCATGTTTTTTAATGTTTGTGCGCCCCCTGGTGGGTCTTACATGACAGAGCGCCTGAAGGGAAGGGCATTTCCATCTTGAAAGGAAAAACACTACTCTCTTGTGCAATCGTTGTCATATAGTTCATAAAAAAGCAACACTAATCAAATACGGCTGCTGTTGTGTGGAAAGGTTATAGTTGCAAAGGTGCACTACCAGAGAGAGGGAGGGGGATACATTAAAGAGAGTGATGCTGTGTATTTGCTGTCACACACACACACACACGCACGCACGCGCGCGCACACACACACACACACACACACACGCACACACACACACGCACGCACCTATGTGATAAAATCAGCATTGAATTCTCACTTCACCTGCCTGCCTCTGAAAAAGATGATTGCTGTCACTTCAGGCCAACTGTCCATGTGTAAATGTGTGTGTTTATGTGTGCATATAAGAAGCTAAGGGTGTACTGTAGTGTAGTGTATTGTGTGTGTCTGGTTTTTTTTTTCTCTCTCCCTCTGAGTGACCACTCTATCAACCTCTGTCTCTCCTGCTACCTGTCCCTCCGCCACCCACTGAACCTGCAATGATGGACGACAGGTGAGGTCGCATCACTCCACAAAGCCGCCTGTTTCACTGACAGAGGCTGCAGTGAGAGCTCGCAGAAGCCATTACTCTCTTTTTACACAGCCACAGACCTCGTAGGTCATGAAAAGATATTGGCTGTGAAAAATACACCATGGTATCTGTAGGAACATCTGTATTTTATAGTGGCACTGTGTATCTCTTCTACAATTCCTGTAGTCTTCACGTTGCACACTTTAATAGATATACTGTATACTGGTAGCATGTGTCCTTTAGTGTGTGTTTTTGTTGTACAATTAATTTGTGCACACCAGTAACAGGTCAGTAACACCTCCACTTTCATAAACAAGTCTTTCAGAGATGTCATTCAGCCTCCACAGTGTTTAGTTTAGAGCTGAAACACTTAGTTGATCAACAGAAAAACAGTAAAAATGATTTGATAAACGATTAACCATTTCAGTCATTTTCAAGCAGAAAAGTCAAATATTTGATTCCGGCTTTTTAATTTTGATAGTAAACATATTATCTTTTGGTTTTAGACAACTTGTTTGTGTGTTAACGGAGTTCTCTGGAAACCACCTACACTTTCCATGCCCTACGTGGCATGTTCACTGCACACAAACATTGCTGAAAAAAACCCCTACATCTTCAACTATTTACTCCCACAATATATGTGTTGCTTATATCTGTAGAGTGAAATATGAGCCTTCTACTTTGTTTTCTCACATTTTACTATTGGTGTTTTTTAGTGAATTGTGTTGTCAGGGGGGGGGCAGGGTTTTTTATCAGAATACAGTATAAAAAATCTGCTTGGAAATATTGGATAGAACAACACAATTCAATTTTATAAAAAAAAACATCACATTCCAGGGGGGCGTGTGCCACCCCGGGCCCCCCCTCTAGACTCGTCCATGGAGCAAGGTAGATAGAGGGGGAGGGGGAGGTGGCACACAACACTTCCTGTACTTTGTTCCTTTCTATGTTCTCATCAGGGATTTAAGTTTCACATTGACCAGAGTCCAAAATTGTCCATTACTCTGTTGATATGGCTACTTCTGCACAATAAATAATCTGAATGGGTTAGAATATGGGTTTGGCCCTACATTTGTCTATGAATTCATTTGATATTTGTGTCACATCAAATCATAACAAAAATCGTACTCAGCCTTTAACATTCCGTAGCTCTCATTTCCTAAAGTTTCACTCTCATGTTCTTCTGGACACGCACCCTCTGCCGCCGCCTGCTCATAGGTGTAACCTCATGTCAGTCACGCCTCTCAGCCAATGAAAGCCCGAGCGAGGTCGAAGGGGCGGCACATGGCGCACATTGGGGCTGGTAAAAAGATCACGCAGCGTGTAACCTGTAGATGTTATCTTCCCACTAGCAGCCTGAGGAGAGAGACCGCAAAAACCTTTAACAAATCCAGGTATTTATGTTCATGTGTAGTTCATCTCGTGTGTAGCATGGCTGCCATTACTCAGTGATTAAGGTCTATTTGAAAGGAGAGCGCTGCTAAGATAACGTAGCCTTTTATCAATTGTTCAATACGACATTTACATATACATTATAACCCTAAGAAGTTTTAGTAGGCTAAATGCGTTTGTAGTAGCTTATGTGCATATAAATATATATTTCTTTTTACAGTATAGCGTCAGAAATGATAAGGTAATTGTTTTTTTTTTTTGGTTTGTTTTTTACTGTGTACACACCTTTACAGACCTCACAAGTAACGTTACACGCAGTAAAACATCCCACTTTTCATCATGGCACTGGATGGATGTGGCCTCTTCTGCAAGTATACCCTCTTCATTTTCAACCTCATCTTTGCGGTAAGTCTGCCAAACACACAAACACACACCAGAGATGGGAAAAGTACTCACTTCTCATACTTAAGTAGAAGTACAGATACTTGTGTTTAAAAATACTCTGGTAAAAGTAGAAGTACTGATTTAACTTATTTACTCAAGTAAAAGTAACAAAGTAGAGGCTTGGAAATGTACTTAAAGTATAAAAGTAAAAGTAGCCTTGCGAATGACAACCATTTTTTATGGAAAGCTACCTGGACCACAAATGTTACTAGAGTGCAAGCTGAGAAACTTCAGCAGACATGGAGAAAAGGCTCTTTATGTATATATGCCATTGTCTACATTTTAAATGGATGTCTGCCAAAAGGCCTAAAACATCACATTTATGATTATTGTGACAGAGACTGGGACTCCAGGTTAATAAGATTCTGACTGAGTAGCAAGATATGAATTCAATTGTGATTCTGTAATAATTCACAGATCCAGTTCCATTTTTAATCAACATTTAAAGGAATCTACATGTAAGTTCTGCATACTTTTAGAGTACAACTAACCAGTGGTGTAGTCTATTTTTTTGTAGTGAGTATACTGTGATTACTGTCCCAGAGCGACACCCCAGACAGTCGGTACTGTGACGTTTCTGAATACCAACTGTACACGGGCAACAGACGTTTAAGTATTGATGGCGTTTATTTAAAGTCCTGGAAAAACAACACTTAGAGTTGAGAAAAGATGAGACAGATTTAACTTTTTGAGAAACGCAACCGAACCTGAACGCAACAGGACATCACATCACACAAATAAGCCGTTTAACCGACACCCCCCCACTGCCACACAAAACCATGGCTAATAATTAGCATCATCATTAAACTTTTGTATCGATTAGCAGTAAAATCTGCTGATAAGGGCCTACATTTACTCAAAAGTATTTAATAAACTGTTTACAATCTTCAACACCATGGCTAACAAATGCATAAAAAGCAGACAGAAGGAGAAAAAAGCTCCACTCTTTCTATTTTAGTTAATTATCTGACCATTGCTAACTAACATTACCATATAATAATTTAATTGTGTAAAGCAATGCATATTTAAGATTTAAGAATTTACTCTAATGTTGCATAGTCATTGACCTTATGAAGGCCAGGAGTTCTCACTGTCTCTCATCATCTGAAACAAGGACATATAAACACTGTATTCTGTTTACTGCTGTACTCAGACACACAGGTACACACACACACATAGACACACAGACACACACACCAGCGCGCACACACACACACGCACGTACAGACACACGCGCGCGCACGCACGCACACACACACACACACACACACACACACACACACACACACACACACACACACACACACCTTCCTGTGTGTGAATATTGCGGTTTTTTTGTAAGTTCCCATGAAAGAAAAAGAGGAAATGGAGGGTTGTCTGTTGGCTCCTATTAGGTTTCATTTCTGCTGAATCCAACCAACAAGATGAAAGGAAACCAAAAGAGAGATGTCATTTATTCTGTTCTAACCTGTGACTTTGTGCTTTTCGTGTGCTGTCTTGTCAACTGTTGCATTGTGTTTTGGTGTATTTTGGTTGTTTGACAGGTGTTTACCTAGCTGTCCCACAGTTGGCTTTCATTCTGTGACTTTGTTCCCTTAAAGGATATTTGTGTGCACTGACATGCCACCTGTTATTATACACATATTGTGAATAAAAACTCACGTTCAGCTGTTCCCCCAAAATATTCTGACCAAAACCATGTGTACAGATTTGAAGATGTGAAACCATGTTATGAGAAATTTGGTTTGATTTTGATTTGGCAGTTGCTGGGCACTGCCTTTCTGGGTCTGGGCTTGTGGCTGAGGTTCAGCGGCAGCACCAGAGGCATCTTTGAAATCGAGGCCTTGAGCTCAAGTGCATTTGTTATAGGTCAGTACATAAGTTACGCACATTTTTGTTATTTCTCCCCAAAACAATGCATGAAGATATATTTGACTCTAATACATATTTCATCACAGATCTGTGTCTCTCTCTTTATTTGTATTTTATTTATCAGCTGTGACTGTACTGATTGCCCTCGGCTCAGTGATGCTGATTGTGGTGGCGTTTGGAGACTACGGTGCCTGCAATGAGAAAAGATGTGCTCTGCAAGTGGTGAGACTTCCTTGTAGAGTTTCCTATTGTGCAATTGCAATAGCCTGCCTTTCACAATGCAGACATACAGTACTGTCACTTCACGGGGAAGTGCAAATCTAAATCTTTGATTTGTGGAAATGGCTAATATTTAGTTATGTCAAACAGCAAATGTGACAAACTACCTCAGGATAACTTTGACATAATCAGGTAATTTAGTGCGCCAGTGCTCTCTCAGTTCTGCGTAAGGCAATAAGGCCCAGGCTTTTATTTTGAAGTTTTGTCGCCCTGCATGCATGCAGAGTCTGAAGAGTAGGGCTGTGTGATATGACAATATAGAAACCTTAATATTAAATATTACATTATGGTAATGTTTACGTAACTTGGTTGACTTATTACATTCTGATTCTTGCAGAAAACAGATATATAACACAATAGAGGAAAGGGAAAAAGCCAAAAAGCATAATATGAGCACTTTAATAATGACCTGACTGCTATGCTCACCAACAGACCAGTTAAATGTCAGACAGTCAAAGATTTATTAGTACACATGCAAGGCTAAGGTATGTAGCAGTGATTAATAGGCGCTGGTCAGTGGAGGTGACATGGGTGAGTTAAGCAGCCCTGTGATGTTTACGGCCAGCTCAGAAGACTGAAACATGAAACCTGGCTGAAAGCAGATCAATATGTGTGTGTATCCCTTTCTTTTAAAACCAAGAGCCAGGGCAAACAAAGAGCTGATAGACTACTTTATCAAATGTGAATCTTAGATGGCTTCATCTTACAAAGGTCGGACACAAGCTCATTACAGGTCCTATATCAAGTTTTGTGGGTCGGTTTCAAAAAGATTATAACTTTTTCAAAGAACCTGCAAGTGAACCATAAATAACTGAGGTGGGGCTCTTTTAAGAAGACGGTACACTCCTTTCTTTAAGAGACAGAAGACTACAGTATTTTCCATTCAAGGCTAAGTGATAAGAGTTATCTAGTAGATAACACCAGCTGAACATCTGAACACACACTTCTGTTACAAAGTGTCTGTGTTGCCTGTTGTAGTTTGGTGTGCTGAGATCACTTGTTTGCTTTTCCAACTTAAATTGATACTTTAACTTAACTGTAAAAACAAGTCACGCCCTAAGGTTCAGTGCCCATGCTTTTTAAGGGCAAAGGGTTAAAGTAATATGAAGGTATTTTAATTGTTGTGGTGCCACTTAATCGCTTTACTTTCTGCTTAAAATGATTGCATTCTTGTGCTTTAAATATCACTATAACTTCATTTGCTAAAACCTGCAGACACACATTCTCCAGAATTGCAGCCACAAAGTATCGAAACTGTCTCAGTTTCATGTTGGAAAATTCCACACAGCACGCCGGGGGGGATGTAAAAAGATCCTTTAGTCATAGCTCTGCCTCTGGTGAGCTCCCCAGTCTTTGAAATTTTGCACTTTTGACCTTTTGTCCTGATTTGGCACTTGTTTTCATTCATGATGACAAGATTTATGCTCTTATGTGCAAAGACTGAGTCTAGTGTGCAACATTGTATCCCCAACATCGGGGTATAATAATCCATTAAGCAGTGGGGTTAAAAGATGTTGCAAAATGAAACCCGCACACACATATTAAGTATCTGTGATTATGATTTCCTGTTTAATGGTATTGTCCAGTTATACGTGTCAGGAGAAGACACATGAAACGTTTATCTAAGACTCATCGCCGTGTTCTTGTAGAAAAAGTTCAGAGGCCTTCCTAAACCTTTACATACTGTAGCATACAGGCGGGAGGCAATTATGACTCATTAAAGGTGCTGTAGGTAGATCCAGGACACGCAGTTAGACACCCACCCCCCGGCCCTGATTGGTGCATCTGAACAGGTGGATTTTTGCAAATCACACTCCAGGCTGTAGGTGGAGCCAGAGGAGTCAGATTTTTTTTAAATGACCTGCTTCATGTAGTTCTACTGGAACATAGGGTCAATTTCAGCAGATTTGACAGAAAGGTAGTTTTATAAGTCTTATCTACTGCACCTTTAATGAAACTTCTGCTTTTCCGTACGTTTTATGAAGTGTATCTTTGCTCTAAATTCTTACTTATTGTACTTAAGAGTTTTGCGCGTTATATGGCTCAGTGGCCAGAAATGAATAGATTAACTCAAAAAAACTTGAGATAGCGACCAACCTTTTGTAGAGGTTTTATAACAGTGGGAAATATTGCTCATTAAAATATTTTATATTTTTACGAATGTTCAGCATTCTTCCTACCGGTTAAAACAAAAACAAGCATATATTTGCATATCCTTGTTTTGATGCACATGTATAGTAGTTGGAGGAAAGTGTTATGTTTGTGTTCATCAGTTCATTAACCTACGTACCATTGAGATGTTCTTTTTTTTGGGGGGGGGGGGGATTTCTGCCTTAATTGGATAGGAAAGCTGAGATATGAAAGGGGAGAGATAGAGGGGGGGAAGACATGTAGGACTCGAACCCTGGACCTTCTGCGTCGAGGAAACCTCTGTATATGTGCGCCCGCTCTACCAACTGAGCTAACCGGCCAGCCATTAAGATGTTCTAATTAGGTTTATTTACCTTTTTCTCCTTTCAGTTCTCCGCCCTTCTGACCATTCTGGCAGTGGCTGAAGTTGCTATTGGAGTGGTTTCTTATTCCAGCAAGGAACGGGTAAGAGGCAAATGGAAAAGAAGGGACACACAAAGAAACATATGATGGAAAAATAGTCAAATCATAAATCAGTAAATACCATATATTTATGATCGTAACATTGTGTTTTATTAAGGTTGGACTGCACATGGTGGAGTTCTACAGTAGCCTGTATGCTCTGTATTTGACCAGCGGAGACCCAATCATTGGTGCCACTCTCACATTCATCCACAAAATGGTAATCACAAACTTTATTTCCTTCCTTCCAGTGTGATAAAAAGCACAGTTCAACGTTTGTCTTAATGTCTTTTTGAACTTGGTGCTTTAGCAACTTGTTTTGTCTCCTGACATGGAAGCCTGAAGTGTTCGATGTTAAATAACTAAAAGACAATTATGAAATCATGTGAATAAATTGTGTAAAATATTTAAATGAAAACACATTACTAAAATAACTTGTATAATAATGTCCTATTGCCTTATTTATATATTTTAGACAATTTACTTGACATAATTCATAGTATGTCGTGATTACCTACCTGATTAACTTCTTAGGGCTCCACATTTATGATGTAATGTGAAATCTCAAACATGAACATGGATGATTTGAGTGTTCCTACTTTCCCTTCATCTCCGTCCTCTGTAGCTTCACTGCTGTGGAGTGACCGGGGTCGTAGTGTTGGAGGTGGCCCAACACACCTGTCCCAAAGCAGATGGGTTTTGGGAGCACCTCAAGCAGCCTGTAAGTTGGTGCTAAGAAACTAAGCGGTTTGAATAAACATGTAGACTCTGGGTTAGCTCCAGAGGGCGCTAGCTGCTAACAGCTTCTCCTGTCTTGGTCTTCCTACAGAATTGTCCTTTGCTCATCGTAGATGTCTTTAACCAAAAAGCACCACTGGTGATGGGCATCTTTGTCGGAACGGGAGTTCTTTTGGTAAGCAAATGAGTTGCATGCTGCACATTTTTACATTTAAATGGTGTTAATATTTCGGCTGAAATAGGCTGGTGAACGAAACATTAGTTTGCACGATTATTGAAAACAGGTAAATATAAATAATACATATTAGGGCTGTCCCTAATGATTATTTTTTTTTCGATTAGTCGATTAATCTAATGATTAATTTGCATATCATTCTAAAGATTTTTCAACTGAACTTTGGAGAATCAGTATTTTTACTTAAGTAAACATAAAACATAAAACTTAAAATGGCTATGACATGGATTTATTTAATTACTGGAGTAATATGCAGTTAAGACAATCACTGGCAAATGTATTTTTGCATGACTCAGTACGTTTACATGCACAACAATATTCCACTATTATTTAGAATATGACAATATTCTGAATTTGCTACATGTCATGTAAACAACATATTCCGGGTGGTTATTCTGAATAAGGCCTTTTTCAGAATATAGCATTTTCCGATTAAGACGTGGGATATTGGGGTTTTAGAGGCATTCTTTGGACATGTATACAGCACATTGGGAATATGCGTCTCAATCTGGGTTTTCACCGCAGTTTACGGCCTCTTGCCTGTTTACGGCTTATGGTCAGCTCTGTGCGTTGCTATGGTGGCTGTAAACAAACCAACCAGCCAACAGTTTGCAAGGCTGCAGACCCGAGAGGACGTCGCCCGGCCGCGGCTTGGTAGCGTTGCATTTCCCCGACTCATTTCCTGGTTCTCCTCCATAAACAACATGAAATCAAGGAGAGGGTTAACATTTCCTGCTCCAGATTTCCCACCGTGGTCAGAAAGAACAGAGGAGACACTTTGTTTCTCTCACTATGACTCTAGAGTCGCTACTCGCTCCGAACCTAATCACTGTCACTCTCTCACTCGCTCTACCACACACTCACACCGGCCCTGCTATTCTCTTAAAGAGATCAACGCACACACCTTTGCAACCAGTGTACACTGAGATTTTGAGCCAGGCTAAAATCCGTTAATGTCACTTTATTAAGTTAATGTTTTTCAGGCGAGAAAGTCACCGTGTAGATTCCCAATATCTGCTTAGTTTATCCAAATAATAATTGTTGCAACGTTTTCAGAGACGAGGTAACGAATCAGGGTTGTCCTGTTCCATAGAGGAAGATTTTAACCACTACCCCTTGTAATCTGTACCGAGGGGCAAATCAAAAAGCGAGGGGCATTTGAAAACACGGGGTAAGGGTAAAAATAAGAAATAGGATTGGGCCAAAGTCAAACCATAGTCTGAGCCGTCTTCAATACAACTCATGCTGTTCATTGTAAAGTGCTTTAAAAAATGTCATGCCTTAAAACATACTCTACACTGCATACAACAGTACATCATGTAAAACTATCCAGCATTTAATTAGCATCAAATAAGTCAAAACTGAATGATGTGGGGACAAGAAGGAAAAGTGACGTATTGATAAAAAAGAAGATAAAAATAATCCCAGCTCCATTCAGTATCTTGCTTAATGTTGTGGTCTGCTCTTGTTGTTCATAAAGTAAATGTCTGTTTTAATCCCTGTGCTCCCCTCTGTCTCTCTCAATCTTTACTCCTCCTCCTTTGTTTTAAAACGCTTTATTTCTTCACTTTTTTTCTTTCATTCTTCCCATCATTGGTTTTCCAAAGATCATAGCTCTGATTTGCAGCGCAACACTCAGTAGAAAGATCCGTCAGTCTGCCTCATCTCCTCAGTACATCATCCTGACTCACTCCACTTCAGTCGTGTCTAACCCTCAGCCGTCTCAGTGTGAATTTGTCTCCACCTCCTACCCCTACACCAACCAGGACCCGGTCATCTTCACCCCTCTGTCTATGGCCAACATCCCTGTGGCTCAGTCTTAGTGCGCTCTTGCTGGTTTTCACTTTTCACTTTCGTGCTGTCTTGATTTTATTCCATAACACTCGGCATAGAGAACACACACTTATGTTTGTAGCTGTAAACTCTTCTCTGCTTGGTCACTGCGCTGTCTTCAGCTCCCTCCCTTATAGGAAAAATCCAACCTAAAAGACTTAAGGCAACATTTTAACAACATTACTGCATCTATTTAAATTGTGCTACTGGTGTATATTTTGATTACCACAGATTGTTGGTAAACAACTAACGTGCACGATTTTCCAGTAGGGGGATGACAGCAGACATTCTTTTAGTCAAAGAGCAACGGCTTATATAACCTAACGAGCCAGATGGTTTGTTACAAAGAAACCTTCTGCGACGCCGTCATTGGAACCTGTTTGGTAAAGAACAGTGACTTTTCAAAAAAATACCTGGCAGGTGATTGGATGAGCGTCTGTCTATCACGTCCACAATTGTTGTTTTGAACGAACAGTCACGGCCGTCACACACGCGTAAACCACGGTCGTAGCGGCAGGAAGCTCCTCACCCGGCGCCGAACTCAACACAAACGACAACGTTACTTAAAGTCCGATAAGATGGTTATCTCACACTTGCAGAGAATCTAGGTGCTGTACAAGGAAATTGGCTTCTTATTAGGATAATACATTTGCACACATAAAAAATAAAAATCGCATCACTTAGCTACATTAAAAAAAAAAAAAAACTCTCCTCACTAACTGGAAATTGATGTTTGTATTCTGCTGTCCCACCAGTGTATAAAAAAAATAAAAAAATGTGCTGCTTCTGAGGTTCTTTTTTCAGAGATGCAGATATATAGACGATTAAAGAAAACATATCCAGGGTTGGATTTTTACCTTAAGTGTCTACTTATTCCTCATTGAATCTTTTATTCTGCACAAGCTTCTCATTGTGTAGCTGCATGCTAATGGTTAGCATGGGCTGGTGTAATCATGGAGGAAATGAGATTCAGCAGGTGGGTCACCTGCACTGCTTTGTCCCATCCCTGCCCTTTACTTCCCCTCCTCCCTCTCTGTGTCTGCATGACAGATTACTGCCCTGGTCTGCACCACTATCCTCCTGAAACAGACCAAGAGAAGCCAGCAGGATGTCACTGCGTACTATACCACTGTGTACTAACAAGACGATTGGGTTTTCAACCCTTACCCTCCTCTGCCTCAACGAGGACCATCGCTGGAATTCAGGCTCAACCAGCAAACAAATGTTTACTGATTTTCCTCTGGATGTCAAGTACTGAGCACATTTTATCCTAAAACATCACACTGTGCTAATAATTTGACCCATTGTAAGCACGGCTGTTGACAACCATCAATATTTTACCTTTTTATTTTGCTTTAATAATCATGCAGTAACTCCTGGTGAAATGGATGTTGCTTGTAATTGGCTATTCATCTACTGTCACAGCTAGACAGCTGCTGTGGTTTCACCTGACAGGCCTCTACATCATTGTGGGCATGCCATAAGTAATCAGAGGATGAGAGCGCCACGTCTGTTTAACAACAAACTGTTAAAAAGGGACCTTTTGCTTAAATGGAACTTCCACGTCTGTTACGTTTTATCAGTTTTGTACTGTAATGACACTGCTGCAGAAGTTTGTGTTTTTGTTTTCATGTGGAAGAGTTAAGAACTCACTGAGCCACTGGCAGATATATCACTGGTTGAACTAATGTTCTATGTATAAATGAAAAAGGGATAATTTTCAAGTCTTTAAGCTTGTGACATGTTTAAGGCCATTAAGCATGTCAGGGAGAAATGGCTCAGTTACCGCTTACTTCACTTTCATGTTAATGCCAATTTATTTTATGCTTTAGGAGATGTAATGGTACATTGGTAAATGAGTAATTTATCCTTTGCTGTAGCTTTGCATGAATTGCATTCAATTTAATTCATTTTTTATGATTGTCCAGAAGACCACTGGACAACTGGTCAGAAAACAAAGTCAAAGGTCTTCTTTAGTGTGACAAATATTCTGCAGGCCTTCCTCAGTCGCTGTTTGGGGCCGTTAAACTGACTGTATAAAAACATATCAAGTGAAATGTTTTGGAGCTGTGAAGACAAAGCCAGAAATCTTGGTGTAGTCATGGACTCAGACCTGAATTTCAACAGCCACATTAAGACAATAACAAAGTCAGCATTTTACCACCTTAATATATCAAGGGTTAAGGGACTTATGTCTCAGCAAGATTTGGAAAAACTTGTCCATGCTTTTATCTTCAGTAGACTGGACTACTGTAACGGTGTCTTTACAGGTCTCCCTAAAAAATCAATCAGACAGCTGCAGCTGAATCAGAACGCTGCTGCTCGAGTCCTCACTAAGACCAATGCCACCTTATGCCAGCTTTGCATAAACTGCATTCCATTTAATTCATTTTTTGTGATTGTCCAGAAGACCACAAAACTGGTCAGAAAACAAAGTCAAAGGTCTTCTTTAGTGTGACAAATATTCTGCAGGCCTTCCTCAGTCGCTGTTTGGGGCCGTTAAACTGACTGTATAAACATATCAAGTGAAATGTTTTGGAGCTGTGAAGCACTAAGTGCCACCTTCCTGTTAACGGTTTGATGCAGAGGGAAACACTGGGCCGGTAACTGACATTGTAGTTAAACGTTTTCCATTCCTTGTGTTCCTGCCAAAATCTTCTGTGACCAAATAGAAGTACACTTAGAGTCCTGTTTGTGTATTGCTTGTTTTCGTTCTCTGCACTCTGTAGTACTATTGCATTGCACTATGTTGTCTTTAAGTTCACAAGTTTTTAAATAAATATTCCATAGGGATTTCCCCCTCTTTTTCACAAAGACTTGCGTATGTTATTTCCATAAAACAAACCAAGAGTGCAGTTGTGTGAAAGTGTTTATTTCATTTCTCACACGTCACCGTTAGGACCTATGAGGACAAGAAAAAGGAGAAGTTATTGTTGAGATGTGTGATTCCTAAAGACATACAGAGACATACATTTTACCCATTTGATTCTTCTGAAGCCTCATGTGGCATATCGTGTTGTCGGCTTTTAGCAGAGGCATGCCGATTGTAAATATCTTTGGAATTATGCAAAGGGAAATATAAATGACTTAATTGGGTAATAGGGAAGGACAATTATCTAGCCACAAAACATTTAGTGCATTCAAAGGAATCCATCTGTGCAGCTTCTGTGTAGAAAATTCTCAGTGAATCACTGATTGTTGGTTTTCCGTCGTGTTAAACCTTTCAAGTCCGGAACCCACAAGTCTTTAAATTATAATAAATATATATTTCTAATTGATGTACAAGAACCTTGTTAATGTCCTGATATAGTTGCCCACTCCTCAGTTTCTCCTGGATGTTTCCACTGTGGTAAACTTACTGTGGATGCAGCCGACGGTGCAGTCACCATCTGCAGCAAAGCACACTTCTATCATGCACAAGAAATAGATCTGAGGGGAGAAGAAAAAAAAAAGACAATAGGAAAAACAATGAGATGGTTTTACTACGTAATTACAGTAACACATGTAGCCACCATTATGGATGCTCTAGAGTTTTAAGGCAGCCTGAACTAGAACTCAAACTAAAATTGTGTGAGCATGTTTGTTAAGTGGAAGGTAGGGTTGCACGATTTGGATTCACAGACTGGATGTATCAGCTTTTGAGATATTTTGTTTTAAGACTTAGATTAGATTAGATTCAACTTTATTGTCATTGTGCAGTGTACAAGTACAAAGACAGCTAAATACAGTTTGCGTAGTTTATAGGGGAAATGCCGACTTCAAGAAGACAATGAATGAAAAGTGGGTTTGAATCAACTCAGGAACATGAACATCAAATGTCACGGCAATGTGGCATCCACCCACCCACCCATCCATCCATCCATCCATCCATCCATCAATCATCCCCTGTTGACTACAGCAGCTGCATGTGAGAATCAAATAACATTCCCTATGGATAAAAACAAGCTCCTACCATCAGATAGAGAGTCAAAAGCTTGTGTGTATGACGTACCCATCGTAAACCAGCAACCAGCTGTTGTATGGAGCTGGAGTGTAAGCCAGGCAGGAGTGAACCAGCAGCACCAGGCCGGGCTCCGGGGGGTCCAGCAGGCTCATGCTCGGCCTCGCGTCAGGCTGAGAGGCAGGTGGGCCTCAGGGTGGAAGCTGGTGAAGGACTCATCTACATGGGAAACACAACATCAACTGGCTGATTTTAAACAGCAGATGAAAAATGTCCAAAATGCATGATGTGCTGTTTAAAAGAGAATATGGGGGGGAAAACCAATCCTACAGCATTGACATGCTGTTGCCCTGGTTACCAAGTAAGAAAAACAATGTGCTGTGTCCTTTTTTTCCTTTGTCCAACAGGGTCAGTTTAAAAGGTGCTAAATCATCTCCCTACGAAGGTGATCAGGTTTCTTTTTCTTATATTATTATTATTATTATCTATGCATCCTGGTGCTATTGTTAGATAAAAACAGGTTCTTTATCTCTCCTCCATATTTTTCTTTTATTTATTTATTTATTTATTTATTTTATCATCTTCCTTATTTCCTTTGAACATATACAGTAGGCTACAGGTGCTGGTCATATAATTAAAATATCATCAAAAAGTTGATTTATGTCAGTAATTCCATTCAAAAAGTGAAACTTGTATATTATATTCATTCATTACACACAGACTGATATATTTCAAATGTTTATTTCTTTTAATTGTGATGATTACAATTGACAACTAGAAAATTCCGGAAGAAATTTTGACAGTGTGCCTACTACTTGGTGCACATCCGAATAACACGGGCTAACAGTAAATCTGCTGGTGGGTTTAGTATGCTTAAAGTACTGTTTATTTACATGGAGTCTGGTGGGTTTAGTATGCTTAAAGTACTGTTTATTTACATGGAGTCTGGTGGGTTTAGCGAAGCAACCCTGTTTTAACAGTGAAGTGTTTTAACCCTTCAGAGATAGACCTTTTTAAAACCTAATTTCCGGTGGATTCCATAGTTACATGTCTGCGACCAGCACAAAATGTAGGAAATTTTGTGGGAAAGTACTACACTACCCACAATCCTAAGCGTAACAGCAACGTCTCTGATTGGTGGAGATCACGGTTGCCAAGCAAATGTCTAGGGAACCAGCAAAATAATTATTTTTTTCATTGTTTCTACCGGCAGTTGGTATGAACAGAGCAAAAAGGTTACGTCTGAAAAGAGGACGATACGTAAACTGTGATTTCGTAGAAACCGTGCTTGATTTCCAAATGCCCATTCAGCCCAATAAAGGCCAAAGTCTTGTCTTCAGTATAAACTTTTAATTTTTGTTCTACATTAAAGTATGGCGATACAGCATGGCCCCAAAGAGGGATTGTTTTGAGCGATGTTGCAGATTTCGTGAAAACCGTGTGGCAAATCTCTTTGAAAACACATAGCACACCATTCCCGAGCATTACACACGTTTTTATGTATTTTGTGTGCACGTGTTGGCAACGCTCCGTGACTAGTAGCGGGACAAAAAACAGGCGGAATAATAATAACTAGAAAATGCATTTCCTGCAGAAAATGCATTTCCTGCAGAAAATGCGTGGGAATGCTGAATAGGTAAATTGCTAAAGCTAAAGTGGATGAATAGCTTAAATCCGTAAGAAGAAGCTGAAGTAGTGAGAATAGATGAAAAAGTATGAATGGACATGCATTTCATTAAAAACAGTTGAAAAACACCACTAATGTATAAAATGTGTGCCATATTAAAAGGTTTTTTGAAAAGCTGAGGCTAAACTGAATTAAATGGCTTTCAAAATCATGAATAATTATGGAAGACTTAAAAATGCTGTGAGAAACATTGATGAAAATGCAGAAATATGAAACATTGTTTGACAAATCTCAAATGGATAGCAGTGCACTGCTGAAAAATCTTTGAACTTGAACTGCATATAAGATAAGAGCTCAAATACATTTCTGAAGAAAAGCTGGAAGCTAAATACTGTCAAAAGTAGAAATTCAAATAACTTGACTAAAAAGGCTGAAAGTAGAGAGGGAGAGATAGATAGAGAGACAAAGAGAAACAGAGGAGAAGGAGAGTGCGAGGGATAGAAAGAGAGAGAGCAAAAGGGAGAGAGAGAGAGGAGGAGGGGGGACAGGGAAAGGAGAGAGATAGCGAGAGAGAGGGGAGGGAGAGAGAGACAGAGAGAGAGGGAGAGGGTAAGACAAGGAGAAAGGGGGAGAGAGAGGGACAAAAAGAGTGAGAGAAAGAAAGAGAAAAGAGACAGGGAGAGAGAGAGTGATAGCGAGAGAGAATGAAAGAGAGGAAGAGAACGACAGCGACTTCCAATTGCTGGAAGTTCAAATAAATTGACTAAAAAGGCTGAACGTATGACTTATTTGTATTATTACCAGACAGGTCCATAGCATACAACAATTGTGTGTGTGTGTGTGTGTGTGTGTGTTTGTGAGAGATAGAGAAAACATGAAGAAAAAAAAAGAAAATAGAGAACATTATCCTCAGAGATACATTTTTATGTGCAGCAGTGGGATTTGAACCCAGGTCTCCCACACAAAAGCTGCTTATCATGTCCTCTGCACCATCAGACAATCATGTATACTGTACAGACCTGTAGTATTTAACTTTAGTGTCTGTGAACAGTTGTCATGGTTACTGCCAATGACTGTTTGTAAACATGCTTTGATCTCTGTAATGAGCGGTTAACTGACACCTGTCAGAGAGCGCTGGCATTCAGAGATCGACCTCCGAAACAAACGCTCATACTGCCAAAATGAAAAGCTGTATCAGTCAAATGATGAAATCATGACGACCACAAGGCATTCCTGAACAGATCATGTAAAATTTATTATTTATATGGATAGAGTGAAAAATGTGGGCATATGGGCAATTTCAAAAAGTGGTTTGCTGTCCATTTCGCTGTGAACTGTAGAAGATTTTTAATATGGGGAGTGAATGGTGAGAGATTCAGAACTCTTGTCATTTGGAAGCTCACAAAGCCAAAAGTATAAGTTGTATCGCACAACTGAGCACATTGGCTGAAACTAGACAAAAATGTTGCTGTATAAATTGTGAATGTCAAGTTAAAATTGTGGGTATATAAGAAATTCATAGAGCAAGGACACAGATCATTTTTTCAAACCAGTACACTGTAGGCGTGATGTCATCACTCTAGACTTCCCAATACACACACTGTTTAATCAATAAAAAATCCTGAAAAGATCACTACACTTTAACAGCTTTTTCACAGAAACTGTAAAAGATATCAAACTGAAAAGCCAAAGCCTAATAGCTGAATTGTTTGTGAACATTTTAAAGTTTGTTTGGTGTCTGTAGGTGAAGGTATGAAGGAGCTGAAACTTTTGGGAGCATAAGATTTTAAGTTGAAGAAGTGCCATCGTCTGCTGAAAGAGCTGAACATTTTAAAAGTTCCATCCATCCATCCATCGTCGTCCGCTTATCCGTGGTCGGGTCGCGGGGGGAGCAGCTCCAGCAGGGGACCCCAAACTTCCCTTTCCCGAGCCACATTAACCAGCTCTGACTGGGGGATCCCGAGGCGTTCCCAGGCCAGGTTGGAGATGTAATCCCTCCACCTAGTCCTGGGTCTTCCCCGAGGCCTCCTCCCAGCTGGACGTGCCTGGAACACCTCCCTAGGGAGGCGCCCAGGGGGCATCCTTACCAGATGCCCGAACCACCTCAACTGGCTCCTTTTGACGTGAAGGAGCAGCGGCTCTACTCCGAGCTCCTCACGGATGACTGAGCTTCTCACCCTATCTCTAAGGGAGACGCCAGCCACCCTCCTGAGGAAACCCATTTCGGCCGCTTGTACCCTGGATCTCGTTCTTTCGGTCATGACCCAACCTTCATGACCATAGGT
The DNA here is from genome assembly GCA_023631565.1 of Gymnocephalus cernua. Taxonomy (NCBI): domain Eukaryota; kingdom Metazoa; phylum Chordata; class Actinopteri; order Perciformes; family Percidae; genus Gymnocephalus; species Gymnocephalus cernua. The sequence continues at coordinate 5,237,635 of CM042441.1, forward strand.
GAGGGTAGGAACGAAAACTGACCGGTAGATCGAGAGCTTTGCCTTCGGCTCAGCTCTCTTTTCGTCACAACGGTGCGATAAACTGAATGTAATACCGCCCACGCTGCGCCGATTCTCCGACCAATCTCCCGCTCCATTGTCCCCTCACTCGCGAGCAAGACCCCAAGGTACTTAAACTCCTTCACTTGGGGTAAGGACTCATTCCCTACCTGGAGAAGGCACTCCATCGGTTTCCTGCTGAGAACCATGGCCTCAGATTTAGAGGTGCTGATCCTCATCCCAGCCGCTTCACACTCGGCTGCAAACCGATCCAGTGAGTGCTGAAGGTCACAGGCCGATGATGCCATCAGGACCACATCATCTGCAAAGAGCAGCGATGAGATCCCGAGCCCACCGAACTGCAACCCCTCCCTACCACGACTACGCCTCGATATCCTGTCCATAAATACTACGAACAGGATTGGTGACAAAGCGCAGCCCTGGCGGAGGCCAACCCTCACCTGGAACGTGTCCGACTTACTGCCGAGAACCCGGACACAACTTTTAAAAGTTGAATGGTTTAAATAGCTGAAAGTATGCACAAGTTGCGCAGAGCCAAAAAACGTACGGAAGAGTGAATAATAAAGATAAGAAAAAAATAAAGAACAGGATAACAATAGTTGTGAATGCTGAATCAGCATTTCTACCAATACGTATGAGCAATAATAGTCATTGTGCCGATTGCTGCTATTGCAGCACATCGGCACACTGAACTAATGAAAATCCCAAATTCAGTATCTCCGAAAATTTGAATATTACTTAAGACCAATACAAAAAAAGGATTTTTAGAAATGTTGGCCAACTGAAAAGTATGAACATGAAATGTATGAGCATGTACAGCACTCAATACTTAGTTGGGGCTCCTTTTGCCTGAATTACTGCGGCAATGCGGCGTGGCATGGAGTTGATCAGTCTGTGGCACTGCTCAGGTGTTATGAGAGCCCAGGTTGCTCTGATAGTGGCCTTCAGCTCTTCTGCATTGTTGGATCTGGCGTATCGCATCTTCCTCTTCACAATACCCCATATATTTTCTATAGGGTTAAGGTCAGGCGAGTTTGGTGGCCAATTAAGAACAGGGATACCATGGTCCTTAAACCAGGTACTGGTAGCTTTGGCACTGTGTGCAGGTGCCAAGTCCTGTTGGAAAATGAAATCTGCATCTCCATAAAGTTGGTCAGCAGCAGGAAGCATGAAGTGCTCTAAAACTTCCTGGTAGACGGCTGCGTTGACCTCGGACCTCAGAAAACACAGTGGACCAACACCAGCAGATGACATGGCACCCCAAACCATCACTGACTGTGGAAACTTTACACTAAACTTCAAGCAACGTGGATTCTGTGCCTCTCCTCTCTTCCTCCAGACTCTGGGACCTTGATTTCCAAAGGAAATGCAAAACTTACTTTCATCAGAAAACATAACTTTGGACCACTCAGCAGCAGTCCAGTCCTTTTTGTCTTTAGCCCAGGCGAGATGCTGTGTCTTGTTCAAGAGTGGCTTGACACAAGCAATGCGACAGCTAAAACACATGTCTTGCATACGTCTGTGCGTGGTGGTTCTTGAAGCACTGACTCCAGCTGCAGTCCACTCTTTGTGAATCTCCCCCACATTTTTGAATGGGTTTTGTTTCACAATCCTCTCCAGGGTGCGGTTATCCCTATTGCTTGTACACTTTTTTCTACCACATTTTTTCCTTCCCTTTGCCTCTCTATTAATGTGCTTGGACACAGAGCTCTATGAACAGCCAGCCTCTTTAACAATGACCTTTTGTGTCTTGCCCTCCTTGTGCAAGGTGTCAATGGTCGTCTTTCGGACAGCTGTCAAGTCAGCAGTCTTCCCCATGATTGTGTAGCCTACAGAACTAGACTGAGAGACCACTTAAAGGCCTTTGCAGGTGTTTTGAGTTAATCAGCTGATTAGAGTGTGGCACCAGGTGTCTTCAATATTTTCATTAGTTGTCAGTTATAATCATCAAAATTAAAAGAAATAAACACTTGAAATATATCAGTGTGTGTGGAATGAATGTATACATTATACAAGTTTCACTTTTTGAATGGAATTACTGAAATAAATAAACTTTTTGATGATATTCTAATTATGACCAGCACCTGTATATCATTGCTTAAAATGTGTGTGTTTTGAATAGCAAACTATATCATTGTTTGAATATATGTTTTGAAAACCCCAAAAAACAGCTAAAACTATGTTTTTGCTTGCATATTAATCTATACTGCATTTTATCACACAGAAAAGTAACAGTGAAATATGTAAGGTGGAGGAGACAAAGCAGAAGCAGGGGAGATTTCCTCGCTAGGCCACAGGAAGGGGCACAGGATGTGTACACCCTGTTCACACGGTTTGTGTTCCTCGCAGTAAGTTGTCTGTAGCCGTCTGTAACTGTATTCTGCATTTCCTTACAAGGGCAAAATGGGGGGTAAGAATTTTGTGTATAAATACAAGAGCTTCTGCGAGAGCCGCACTTTTTGCGCTCTACCTGGTGTGACTGACACGTCGGTAAAATTAATTAGATTAAGATGAATTAGTGCCTCTGACAGCCAGAGGAAGTCCCTGCAGGGGAAGGAAAAAGAGCATTTTCTGACTACCCCTGGAAACCGGGGGTTTTATTTCTACCTGGTAAGGGACACTTGTTTTATTATTGCTATTTTATTGTTTTATTTATTATTATTATTGCTTGTTTATCAGGATAACCGATAAAGCGAGACTTGACCTAGTCTAATCTGTGCAGCCTGGCTTGGTGCGTTTCACGACGGCCAAGCCAGGCTGAGGAGGAGCGACTAGGTCGAGCCGGGCTGAAGTAATTCGGATAGATGCGCGTTCACAGACCGCGAGGTCGATCACAGATTTACTGATGCTACAATGGAGAATACGCTTTGTTCATACTTTATACAGAGTGAGCAGCAGCTTCTTGTAAAAGTATTATAACGTCAAACCACGGGCGTCAGTTTGGTTTGAAATGTGCTGGGGACAGAGACGCTTTAGGAAGTGCATTTTCAGAAGTGCTGGGGACGGAGACGCATTCATTTTTCTTCTCTTTCGCGCAGGTCATGTTTTGATTTGACGCTGTCCTGTAGCTTACTAATATAAATTAATCAAATTTCTCTCTCATATTGCTCCTCATAACCACTGAAAAAATCTAATCCAAATTATTATAGATGTTATCTGACATTAAGCGTTTCTGCTTCATTAGAGCCTATTAGGAAAAGGCTTAACGTGGTTTAATGTACCTAAACAACGACCAGTAATATGGAATATGTCACAGATTTTTTTTGACAGTTTTCAGTGGTTATGAGGAGCAATATGAGAGAGAAAGTTGGTGACGATTCTTTAAGCTTTTTCACGTTAAGTGTTCGTGTCCCGACAGGCAGAGCTGTGAACAGAAGAGCGTGCAGCCAGCGCAGCAGCACGGCTGTGTCTGTGCTGCCCTGTGGGGAGAGATATTTATGAACTTTATTTCTTTTTTAACTACATTTTTAACTAAAATTCAAAAAAAGTGGTGGCTACAAAATGACTCGTGACGAAATCTGATGGGTAGCCTATGTGTACCCACCGTCCCCACCCAAATCGACGCCTATGCGTCAAACACATAAAAACACGGCCGCTGTAATGAAACAGTGAGAGACAGCCTGGCAGACGATCGTGGACCGACTGAATGCATAAGCAGCCTAAATATATAGGCTATATATAGGCTACATTAACTGACCACTGCTCTGAATTAAGACCGTCATATTCATACCATTCAAGGATTAGGCTACTAATCATTTACACAGATTAACCGTTGTAGCTACTCTTTGTCTTAAAAGCAGAAGATATTGTTCCTCAGGAAATTTACCATGAAGATCCATTTTCTACAACGCTAGAATATGATGCGTAAATATCTCTTTCACTCTGTTTCTCCCTCTCTCTCATGGACTAAAATATAAATTTCATAAGTCATTAACTTCCACTTCTTGCTTTAAATGCAAAGTGTAGCCTACAACAGTTCGTTTTTGCAAATGACAAGTGGCTCATTGAATGGTTTCAGTTAAGAGCAGTAGTTGGTAAATGTATTTTTAGATCATTCAGTCAGTCCGCTGTTATCTGACACGCTTTTTCTCACGTTTTATTTTTTTTAGAGGTCGAGTTTCCTTCTTTATGCTTTGCTCCCTCGTACAGAGATAGAAAAGAAAGACACTGCAGAAATTGGACTCTAAAATCAAGAAACTATAAAGATAATTAGCCTAAGTGATAAATATAATGCACACTGTAAACATGAATGTAACAGAGTATATTCATCAGTTATTGCCCCCCAGCAAAATATAAGGTCAAAAACCATTGGGGTGTCCTCTCCCTGTTGTTACATGAATGTACAGTAGCCTACACCACTATATAGTTACTGTTCCAGTGAACTAAGACTATAATTAAGGAGGATTGTACAATTAGGATAAGTTTTTATAATTGTACAATCCTCCCAAATTATAGTCCCAGTTTACTGGACAACACACACTGTGTGCTAAGAATGCCAATTTATTGAATCATTTATTGTTAAAGAATACAAAAAAATGAATCAACTAAAATAATTGAAGGTGCATTGGTGCACTATAGAAACACACATGTACAGCACTTTATATATTTCCTTTAGTAACTGACTTTATTTAAAACACATTTGGCAACTGTATCAGCCTTTTCTAATTATCTCAACAACTGCCGTAATATATTCATCAGACTTCTAACAACAATATAAACAGCAGTCTTCATACAGCAATATAACAGTAACAATGACTATCACATGAATAATTATAAAAAAAATAATAATAACAGCACTTAAATGAACAGCAATATGCACCTACCAGAGGGCTATTTCACAAAACCAAGATAAGGGATTAAGCCGGGATTTCCCAGTTATCCTGGCTCAATTTAGCCTTGACTCGGTTTCACAAAAGCAGAGGCACCCAAGTTACCATGGAGATTTATTCTGTACAGCTAGCCTGCTCCTGACCAGGCTAACAGCCAGGATGTATTAATCCTGGAGCCTTTTCTGTTCACTCAGCAGTGGTTTTACCTTATTATTATCAGCCTGCATTAAAATACAACAGGTGCATATTGCTGTTCATTTAAGTACTGTTATTATTTAAAGTTGTGACCATTATTTTTCATAATTAGTAAAGTGACAGTCGTTGTTACTGTTATATTGCTGTATGAAGACTGATGTTCATATTGTTGTTAGAAGTTTGGTGAATATATTATGACAGTTGAGATAATTAGAAAAGGCTGATACAGTTGCCAAATGTGTTTTAAATGAAGTCAGTTACTAATGGCAATACATAAAGTTCTGTACATATGTGTTTATATAGTGGACCAATGCACCTTCAATTATTTTATTTGATTAATGTTTTTTGTATTCTTTAACAATAAAGGATTCAATAAAATGGCATTCTTAGCACACACTTTGTGTTGTCCTTATTGGACAACACAAAGTGTGTGCTAAGAATGCCACTGGGACTATAATTTGGGAGAATTGTACAATTATAAAACCCTTAATCTTAATTGTACAATCCTGTCAAATTATAGTCTTAGTTCACTGAACCAATAATGATATAGTGTAGACTACTGTACATTCATGTAACAGGGAGAGGACAACCCAATGTTGACCTTATATTTTGCTGGGGGGCAATAACTGATGAATATAACTCAGTTACATTCATGTATTATATTTATCACTTAATTCTCTTTATAGTTTCTAGATTTCAGAGTCCAATTTCTTCAGTGTCTTTCTTTTCTATCTCCATATATACGAGGGAGCAAAACATAGGCTATGTGTAAAGAAGGAAACTCAGCCTCTATAAAAAAAAGTGAGAAATATCGTGTCAGATAACAGCTGACCGACTGAGTGATAGTCTAAAAATATACATTTACGAACTACTGCTCTTAACTGAAACCATCCAATGAGTCACTTGTCATTTGCAAAAACAAACGGTTGTACACTTTGCATTAAAAGCAAGCAGTGGAAGTTAATATGACTTATGAATTTTATATTTTACCCCATGAGAGAGAGGGAGACACAGAGTGAAAGAGATATTTACGCATCATATTCTAGCGTTGTAGAAAATGGATCTTCATGGTAAATTTCCTGAGGAATATTATCTTCTGCTCACTTTTAAGACAAAGAGTACAACGGTTAATTTGTGTAAATGATTAGTAGCATAACCCTTGGATGGTATGATTATGACGGTCTTAATTCAGAGCAGTGGTCAGTTAATGTATTTTTAGGCTGCTTACGCATTCAGTCGGTCCGTGATCGTCTGCCAGACTGTCTCTCACTGTTTCATTACAGCGGCCGTATTTCTTTTTTACAAATAATATGTTTCACGTTATCATACTTCTACAAGAAGCTGCTGCTCACTCTGTATAAAGTATGAACAAAGCGTATTCTCCATTGTAACATCAGTAAATCTGTGATCGACCTCGCGGTCTGTTAAGGAAATCTGTGAACGCGCATCTATCTGAATTACTTCAGCCCGGCTCGACCTAGTCGCTCCTCCTCAGCCTGGCTTGGCCTTCGTGAAACGCACCAAGCCAGGCTGCACAGACTAGACTAGGTCAAGTCTCGTTTTATCGGTTATCCTGGATTTATATATTCTACTTTTGTGAAACAGACCCCTGTACTTTAATGCAGGCTGATAATAATAAGGTAAAACCACTGCTGAGTGAACAGAAAAGGCTGGTGCCTCTTAGGTGCCTCTGCTTTTGTGAAACCGAGTCAAGGCTAAATTGAGCCAGGATAACTGGGAAATCCCGGCTTAATCCCTTATCTTGGTTTTGTGAAATAACCCTCTGGTCCAATGTGGTCTACATATGAAAATCGCCCTTTATTGCATTTTCACAAATAGAATAAAGTTTTCACAAATCTGAAACTGGGTTTTTAAGAATCTTTAGCCTCTCTAGAATAATTTAGTCCAGATTTGACAAGTCCAGGGCCCTATTTCAGGAAGGAGGTTTAACAAACTCTGAGTCTAACCCTGATGTCTGAGTTGATTTACCCTGAGATGGGAAACTCAGAGTTTTCGGTTCCAGAATAGCTGATATGAGTTGGTTCAATCAACTCGGAGTAGGTTCACGCACGTGCACCACCACAATAAAAAGGCAGCATGAATGGAGCCATGATACTACGATTCACCATAGCAAAAACCACAAACAAACGGGTCGGCAGAAATACTCATGCGCACATATGCCAGTTTGAACATGTATTTCGTTAAAAAAGCAACACAGCGGCTGCTGTAAAAGAGAGAGAATTTGCGTGGGAGAAAATTGCTGCTAGAGTAAATGCGTATATTCCAATATAATGTATATCATATTTAATCATATAAGTATAGCCTAATATTAATGAAAATCTATTTCATTTAGGTGCAATAGGCTACTGCTGCGGGCGAAAAAGTCCTAGGCCTACTAATCCCATTCTGAGGCTGCAGCACCATCATTAACATTCATTATAATTCATAATCTTTTATTTCAAGGGGTTTACATCATTCACCTGAAATACTGTGGAACTCCTTTTTAATGTCTCTTACTGGTTTGTGTCCAGGGAACACTACACATGTTTAAAACACGTTTCAGAACGCTCCCTTCTGACGGCGCTTTACTAAAATGCTCCAAATCACCAAGGTTGTAAAGAAAACTGTAATGTGACACAAATAATGTGCTGGGATGTAGAGCATGTCCACGATGGGTGACGTTAGTGATATGAGGACGGATAAGGTTATGTAGGCTACATAACTGATAGACTGGGAAGAAAAACCATACCGTTCAAATAGGAAGTTATCTGGAAATTAAAATGCGTCGGGGCCTCAATATCATCTCCAGACGTATGTTTAACTCCCTGAGAACTAATACAGGTTCTTCATCAACGGGATTGTCGACAAAAGGAAATACCATGTTTTGATTAAAAACAATGTTTTAAAGTCTGCCTAACAGTTAATAAACCAACAATGTTTTTTTTATTCATGCCGATATAAGAAACTGCGCTAAAACGCGCCTGATACAGACTGAATGAATGACTGAGGAAATGAAAGAGTGCTGTGTCAGAGGGAGGAGACTGAGAGAAGAAAACCTACTTCTGCTAATCAGATGCCAACTTCAGCGTTGTTTAATCTCATGTGTAGCATGGCTGCCATTACTCAGTGATTAAGGTCTATTTGAAAGGAGAGCGCTGTTAAGATAACGTATTACCAATTGTTCAATACGACATTTACATATAAATTATAACCCAAAGAAGTTTTAGTATGCTACATTCGTTTGTAGTAGCTTATGTATATTCATTTTACAATATAGCGTCAGAAATGATGAGGTAATTTTGTTTTATTTTTTACTGTGTACACACCTTTACAGACCTCACAAGTAACGTTACACGCAGTAAAACATCCCACTTTTCATCATGGCACTGGATGGATGTGGCCGCTTCTGCAAGTATACCCTCTTCATTTTCAAACTCATCTTTGCGGTAAGTCTGCCAAACACACACACACACACACACACACACACACACACACACATTCCTCCCTGTGTGTGAATATTGCGTTTTTTTTGTAAGTTCCCATGAAAGAAAAAGAGGAAAATGGAGGGTTGTCTGTTGGCTCCTGTTTCTGCTGAATCCAACCAACAAGATGAAAGGAAACCAAAAGAGAGATGCCATTTATTCTGTTCTAACCTGTGACTTTGTGCTTTTCGTGTGCTGTCTTGTCAACTGTTGCATTGTGTTTCGGTGTATTTTGGTTGTTTGACAGGTGTTTACCTAGCTGTCCCACAGTTGACAGTTTGTTCTCTTAAAAGATATTTGTGTGCACTGACATGCCACCTGTTATTATACACAGTGTCAATAAAAACTCACGTTCAGCTGTTCCCCCCAAAATATTACATCTGACCAAAACCATGTGTACAGATTTGAAGATGTGAAACCATGTTATGAGAAATTTGGTTTGATTTTGATTTGGCAGTTGCTGGGCACTGCCTTTCTGGGTCTGGGCTTGTGGCTGAGGTTCAGCGGCAGCACCAGAGGCATCTTTGAAATCAAGGACTCAAGTACATTTGTTATAGGTCAGTACATAAGTTACGCACATTTGTGTTATTTCTCCCCAAAACAATGCATGCAGATATATTTGACTCTAATGCATATTTCATCACAGATCTGTCTCTCTCTTTATTTGTATTTTATTTATCAGCTGTGACTGTACTGATTGCCCTCGGCTCAGTGATGCTGATTGTGGTGCTGTTTGGAGACTACGTTGCCTGCAATAAGAAAAAATGTGCTCTGCGAGTGGTGAGACTTCCTTGTAGAGTTTCTTATTGTGCGATTGCAATAGCCTGCCTTTCACAATGCAGACATACAGTACTGTCACTTCACGGGGAAGTGCAAATGTTCTTGTAGAAAAAGTTCAGAGGCCTTCCTAAACCTTTACATAGCCTACCAGGGCCGGAGTGGGACTCATTTTCAGCCCTGGATTTTCATGCCTCAGACTTTACTTCACAAAATACGTAATCAAAACCTTAGTATATAAGTCTGCAATAGCGCCCTGTTCTCTACAGCCTTGTAATTCCAGTAATTGAATGTATTTTTGTAAAATATCACCATTTCCAAGTGTTAACAATGTAGATTTATTAGAAAAGTTAACATCTTAACAACAACCTAATGATGTTCAACAATATCAGAATCTATTTTCTGTGCAAATAAGTAATCCCAGATATCCAAAACTTGAAATTTAATAAAGAACAAGATACCTTGTATTGCACTTTCTAATGACACCATAATCTTGTTGTAATTCGTTTTTCCTTTGAATATTTCATATAACTTTCTCTTCCCTTTCAGTCTTGGGCTTTGTATATTTACTATCATAATTTCGAGAATAAAGGCATAATGGGTCACAAGTAATATTTGGGCATAAAAAATGATTATACTGTAACTAATCTGATCATGTTTGCTTGTTCCCACACTGTGATACACCAGCTGACAGCTCTCTAATGCACAAGCTCTGCTTTTGACACTAAATCACATTTTATAAATGGTCATAATTCTCAGCACAAATCTCTCCTTTTTACAAAGCTTTCTGATCAAGTCAATTAATTAATTAATTATCCCATGGCATTTTTCATATAGAGCAGGGCTACACCACATTGTTATATTAATTCTTATAATATTCAGTCAATGAGCAACCCTACCTGCCCAAACTGGAGTCATGGGCTCATATAGCTGGTGCTTGGTAACATTACTGGCTCTTCATAGTCACTGTTAGCAGCAAACTGGACTAGTAGCTGCTGCTGCTGCGGAGCTACAAGAAAAAGTTTGATTCATAAACATAAACGCTGGTTTGCAGTCAACGTTGTATTGTTTTGCAAGACCGCTAGCATCCTGCACTTCTCCTAACTAGCTTAGCTTACCCGTCTCATCGTCTTCATTTGGCGTTTCACTAAAAAAAGTTAATTGAACGTGTCACTTCCTAGAGCTCTCCTTTTTAAATTGTCACTTTTTCAGTGCTGTTTTGCGCTTTCTATTACCCGTTTAAAACAGCGGTGGCATCCTCCAATAAGCACCAGTGACTGAAGTGTACACGGACGGTTTGTTAGTTTTTTTAGCAAGGTGTTGCTGTCGGAGGACTCAAAACATAAATACGTCATCATTAACCAGGCTGCACTCTGTGAGTGGGCTGCATGAACGTAGAGAACGGTGGGCTGCAAGAAAAAATAAATACTGTAAATACAAAGAGTGGGCTGTGAGTGCAGGCAGCCTAGGGACAGCATCTATAATATTCAACTATGATTTCAACCCGGCCCTCAGAACCAAAAGAACAGACCGGCCCACCAGGAATTCTCCTGGTGCTCCCGATTAGCCAATCCGGGCCTGTAGCCTACTGTATAAAGGCGGGAGGCTGAGAGAGCCTGTGTGCTGTTGGAAGAGGCAGGCAAAATGGTCTCCTAAGCCCCTCCCCCCACAAGGGAGAATGAATGTGTGTGCATGAGCAGTGATTGACATGCAGTCAGACCCCCCCCACCCCCCCACCCCCCCCACCCCGGCCCTGACTGGTGCATCTGAACAGGGAGCGGTGGATTTTCGCAAATCACACTCCAGGCTGTAGGTGGAGCCAGATGAGTCAGATTTTTTTTAATGACCTGCTTCATGTAGTTCTACTGGAACATAGGGTCAGTTTCAGCACATATGACAGAAAGTTAGTTTTATAAGTCTTATCTACTGCATCTTTAATGAAACTTCTGCTTTTCCGTACATGTTTTATGAAGTGTATCTGTCTGCTCTAAATCCTTACTTATTGTACTTAATCAAGAGTTTTGCGCTCAGTGGCCAGAAATGAATAGATTAACTCAAAAAACTTGATAGCCACCAACCTTTTGTAGAGGTTTTATCACCGAGTTCATTAACCTGTACCATTGAGATGTTCTTTTTTTGGGGGCGGGCATTTCTGCCTTTATTGGATAGGAAAGCTGAGTTATGAAAGCGGAGAGATAGAGGGGGGGGGGGGGGGGAAGACATGCAGGACTCGAACCCTGGACCTTCTGCGTTGAGGATTGAACCTCTGTATATGTGCGCCCACTCTACCAACTGAGCTAACCGGCCACCCATTAAGATGTTCTAATTAGGTTTATTTACCTTTTTTTCTCCTTTCAGTTCTCAGTCGCTAAAACCATTCTGGCAGTGGCTAAAGTTGCTATTGGAGTGGTTGTTTATTCCAGCAAGGAACGGGTAAGAGGCAAATAGAAAAGAAGGGACACACAAAGAAACATATGATGGAAAAATAGTCAAATCATAAATCAGTAAATACCCTATATTTATGATTATAACATTGTGTTTTATTAAGGTTGGACCGCAAATGGTGGTGTTCTACAGGAGCCTGTATGCTCTGTATTTGAAGAGCAGAGACCCCATCATTGGTGCCACTCTCACATTCATCCACAAAATGGTAATCACAAACTTTATTTCCTTCCTTCCAGTGTGATAAAAAGCACAGTTCAACGTTTGTCTTAATGTCTTTTTGAACTTGGTGCTTTAGCAACTTGTGTTGTCTCCTGACATGGAAGCCTGAAGTGTTCGATGTTAAATAACTAAAAGACAATTATGAAATCATGTGAATAAATTGTGTAAAATATATAAATATAAACACATTACTAAAATAACATATTACGTATAATTTCCTATTGCCTTATTTATATATTTTAGACAATGTATTGACATAATTCATAGTATGTCATGAGTACCAACTTCTTAGGGCTCCACATTTATGATGTAATGTGAAATCTCAAACATGAACATGGATGATTTGAGTGTTCCTAATCTCCCTTCATCTCCGTCCTCTGTAGCTTCATTGCTGTGGAGTGGCCGAGGACGTAGAGTTGGTCCAAAACACCTGTCCCAAAGCAGATGGGTTTTCGAAGCAGCCTGTAAGTAGGTGCCAAGAAACTAAGCGGTTTGAATAAACATGTAGACTCTGGGTTAGCTCCAGAGGGCGCTAGCTGCTAACAGCTTCTCCTGTCTTGGTCTTCCTACAGAGTTGTCCCGCAGAAATCCTAAATTTCTTAGACAGCAAAGCACCACTGGTGGCGGGTATCTTTGTCGGAACGGGAGTTCTTTTGGTAAGCAAATGAGTTCTGCACATTTCTACATTTAAATGGTGTTAATATTTCAGCTGAAATAGGCTGGTGAACGAAACATTAGTTTGCAAGATTATTGAAAACAGTTAAATATAACTAATACATATTAGGGCTGTCCCTAATGATTATTTTTGTCATTAATCTAACGATTAATTTCCATATCATTCTAAAAGATTTTTCAACTGAACTTTGGAGAATCAGTATTTTTACTTAAAGGTCCAATATGTAATATATGTACTGTACAAAATCCAAAAAATGACACCAATGCCTCATCAGATATTAAGGAAACATGTTAGGCTGAAATAATCTTTTCTGACAACAATGCTAAAGTCAGTATTTTTTCTTTTTGAAATTTACGAGCCGTGACGGAATTTATGTTTATGTTTTGGTCTGTATTGTCCAGTTATACGTGTCAGGAGAAGACACATGAAACGTTTATCTCAGACTCATCACCGTGTTCTTGTAGAAAAAGTTCAGAGGCCTTCCTAAACCTTTACATAGCCTACCAGGGCCGGAGTGGGACTCATTTTCAGCCCTGGATTTTCATGCTTCAGACTTTACTTCACAAAATACGTAATCAAAACCTTAGTATATAAGTCTGCAATAGCGCCCTGTTCTCTACAGCCTTGTAATTCTAGTAATTGAATGTATTTTTGTAAAATATAACCATTTCCAAGTGTTAACAATGTAGATTTATTAGAAAAGTTAACATCTTAACAACAACCCAATGATGTTCAACAATATCAGAATCTATTTTCTGTGCAAATAAGTAATCCCAGATATCCAAAACTTGAAATTTAATAAAGAACAAGATACCTTGTATTGCACTTTCTAATGACACCATAATCTTGTTGTAATTTTTTTTTCCTTTGAATATTTCATATAACTTTCTCTTCCCTTTCAGTCTTGGGCTTTGTATATTTACCATCATAATTTCGAGAATAAAGGCATAATGGGTCACAAGTAATATTTGGGCATAAAAAATGATTATACTGTAACTAATCTGATCATGTTTGCTTGTTCCCACACTGTGATACACCAGCTGACAGTAGATGTGCCTTCTACACTGACAGCAGCTGTCCCTAATGCACACTGCTAGCTCTGCTTCTGACACTAAATCACATTTTATAAATTGTGTGTGTTGTTATCAACTGCCCAGTTTGACAGCCAGGCCAGGTTGCCAGATATACCTGTAAACACGTAAACCCAGCGCGCTACAGCTGTAACGTTAGTACCGCCATGAAAGCAGCAAACGAACGAACAGGATCAACGGAGATAGATTATATCTCACCTAAAAAAACGGCATGTTTCTAACAGTTGCTTGACCGGAGGCGTAACAAACCCCGGGTTAATATTGGAGATGTATTTGAAAAATGGAGACAGCTTACAGCCCAAAAGAACGCTGAGTTGGCTAATTTCCTCCTGAACGGGTAAGCATTAGCTTCAGGCTAATTTATCACAGCTACTAGGGACGAGCATTTTATGTCATTTCAACATTTGTGTAGTCACATTGAATTATATAGCTAGAAACACTAGTTGCACTAACGTTGCTGGAGGACCATTGCTGGCCATGGTTGTTCACAACGCCGTAGCCCGCCGTAGGTGAGTTATTTTAAGCCAAGAGGGGGGCTGTAAATCCAGAAGAGAAGACCGTGAGTTTGCAGTGTGTTTAGTGATTGTTGCTGTACTTCTAAGACAATAAAGTGTGTATTTCAGTCGGGTGGAAAAGGACGACAAGGTAGTGTTATTTTTAGCGGTTCCTATCGTAAAGCCGAGGAAGTGTGTCTGTCAGTTGGGTACAGAGCTCTGCGTGAGCACGGGCTTCTATGACTGTCAATAGAGCGAGTATCTAACATTAGCTTCTCCGCTGTGCTGTGAAGTATGTCTGGCTATGTGAGACAAGCATTGTTGTGGATGCTGCGCGGACTCAGCCTGGCAACCTCCGTGAACGTCGAGTCTGGGGAGGAGGGGGCGGGGGAGACGACTTAAGTGTCTACTTATTCCTCATTGAATTTCTTTTATTCTGCACAAGCTTCTCATTGTGTAGCTGCATGCTAATGGTTAGCATGGGCTGGTTTAATCATGGAGGAGATGAGACTCAGCAGGTGGGTCACCTGCACTGCTTTGTCCCATCCCTGCCCTTTATATTCCCCTCCTCCCTCTGTGTCTGCATGACAGATTATTGTCCTGGTCTGCACCACTATCCTCCTGAAACAGACCAAGAGAAGCCAGCAGGATGTCACTGCGTACTATACCGCTGCAAACTAACAAGACAATTCGTTTTTCAACCCTTAACCTCCTCTGCCTCAACGAGGACCATCGCTGGAATTTAGGCTCAACTGATTTTCCTCTGGATGTCAAGTACTGAGCACATTTTATCCTAAAACATCACACTGTGCTAATAATTTGACCCATTGTAAGCACGGCTGTTGACAACCATCAATAATTTACCTTTTTATTTTGCTTTAATAATCATGCAGTAACTCCTGGTGAAATGGATGTTGCTTGTAATTGGCTATTCATCTACTGTTACAGCTAGACAGCTGCTGTGGTTTCACCTGACAGGCCTCTACATCATTGTGGGCATGCCATAAGTAATCAGAGGATGAGAGCGCCACGTCTGTTTAACAACAAACTGTTAAAAAGGGACCTTTTGCTTAAATGGAACTTCCACGTCTGTTACGTTTTATCAGTTTTGTACTGTAATGACACTGCTGCAGAAGTTTGTGTTTTTGTTTTCATGTGGAAGAGTTAAGAACTCACTGAGCCACTGGCAGATATATCACTGGTTGAACTAATGTTCTATGTATAAATGAAAAAGGGATAATTTTCAAGTGTTTAAGCTCGTGACATGTTTAAGGCCATTAAGCATGTCAGGGAGAAATGGCTCAGTTACCGCTTACTTCACTTTCATGTTAATGCCAATTTATTTTATGCTTTAGGAGATGTAATGGTACATTGGTAAATGAGTAAATTATCTTTTGCTGTAGCTTTGCATGAATTGCATTCAATTTAATTCATTTTTTGTGATTGTCCAGAAGACCACTGGACAACTGGTCAGAAAACAAAGTCAAAGGTCTTCTTTAGTGTGACAAATATTCTGCAGGCCTTCCTCAGTCGCTGTTTGGGGCCGTTAAACTGACTGTATAAAAACATATCAAGTGAAATGTTTTGGAGCTGTGAAGACAAAGCCAGAAATCTTGGTGTAGTCATGGACTCAGACCTGAATTTCAACAGCCACATTAAGACAATAACAAAGTCAGCATTTTACCACCTTAATATATCAAGGGTTAAGGGACTTATGTCTCAGCAAGATTTGGAAAAACTTGTCCATGCTTTTATCTTCAGTAGACTGGACTACTGTAACGGTGTCTTTACAGGTCTCCCTAAAAAATCAGACAGCTGCAGCTGATTCAGAGCGCTGCTGCTCGAGTCCTCACTAAGACCAAGAAAGTGGATCACATCACTCCAGTTCTGAAGTCTTTACACTGGCTTCCTGTGCCTCAAATTGATTTTAAAATATGTCTGCTGGTTTATAAATCTGTAAATGGGTTAGGGCCAAAATATATTTCTGATCTGTTATTGCACTATGAACCACCCAGACCTCTCAGGTGGTCTAGGGACAGGTCTGCTTTCTGTCCCCATGTCACAACTAAAAAGGCTGAAGCAGCATTCAGTATTTATGCCCCACATATTTGAAACATGCTACCATAAAAGTGAAGGTCCGCCGCAACTCTCAGCTCTTTCAAGGCTGAAGACCTTTTGAGGTTGCCTTTCCCTTATTTTTATACTGAACTGTGAATTTTATTTTTGTATTTCATCTTTCATTGATTTTTATACTGAACTGTGAATTTTATTTTTGTATTTCATCTTGCATTAATTTTTATACTGAACTGTGAATTGTATTCTTGTATTTTATCTCTTATTAATTGTGTTTTTGGCAATATTTTTATTCTCCATTTTCTATTTTTGATCTTTGCTTTTTAATGTTTGGTATATTGTGTAAAGCACTTTGAGTTGCCCTGTACTGAAATGTGCTATATAAATAAAATTGCCTTGCCTTTAAGTGCCACCTTCCTGTTAACGGTTTGATGCAGAGGGAAACACTGGGCCGGTAACGGACATTGTAGTTAAATGTTTTCCATTCCTTGTGTTCCTGCCAAAATCTTCTGTGACCAAATAGAAGTACACTTAGAGTCCTGTTTGTGTATTGCTTGTTTTCGTTCTCTGCACTCTGAAGTACTATTGCATTGCACTATGTTGTCTTTAATTTCACAAGTTTTTAAATAAATATTCCATAGGGATTTCCCCCTCTTTCTCACAAAGACTTGCGTATGTTATTTCCATAAAACAAACCAAGAGTGCAGTTGTGTGAAAGTGTTTATTTCATTTCTCACACGTCACTGTTAGGACCTATGAGGACAACACAAAGGAGAAGTTATTGTTGAGATGTGTGATTCCTAAAGACATACAGAGACATACATTTTACCCATTTGATTCTTCTGAAGCCTCATGTGGCATATTATGTTGTCGGCTTTTAGCAGAGGCATGTCGATTGTTAATATCTTTGGAAATATGCAAAGGGAAATATAAATGACTTAATTGGGTAATAGGGAAGGACAATTATCTAGCCACAGAACATTTAGTGCATTCAAAGGAATCCATCTGTGCAGCTTCTGTGTAGAAAATGCTCAGTGAATCACTGATTGTTGGTTTTCCGTCGTGTTAAACCTTTCAAGTCCGGAACCCACAAGTCTTTAAATTATAATAAATATATATTTCTAATTGATGTACAAGAACCTTGTTAATGTCCTGATATAGTTGCCCACTCCTCAGTTTCTCCTGGATGTTTCCACTGTGGTAAACTTACTGTGGATGCAGCCGACGGTGCAGTCACCATCTGCAGCAAAGCACACTTCTATCATGCACAAGAAATAGATCTGAGGGGAGAAGAAAAAAAAGACAATAGGAAAAACAATGAGATGGTTTTACTACGTAATTACAGTAACACATGTAGCCACCATTATGGATGCTCTAGAGTTTTAAGGCAGCCTGAACTAGAACTCAAACTAAAATTGTGTGAGCATGTTTGTTAAGTGGAAGGTAGGGTTGCACGATAGACAAAATGTGATATTACATGAATGAATAAATAACGACCGTCTACAGAATAGGACATGTTTTACTGCATATATTGCAAACTTACTGCAACACTTTAGATATATTGTGATAACGATATTGAGTCGATATATCTTGCACCCCTAGTGGAAGGTACCTCTGGGTCCTCCAGGTGAGCGTATCCTCCTTCAGCCATGTAGGAGGGACCTTCAGAGGGAAGAGGCGGGACGCCAGAGATTACGATCCTCCGGATGTGGTGGGGGTCAGAGTGGGGGGAAGGAAGTAGCTGTGAATCACCCCGACCGGGACAGCTGAACGACACAGTGGCAAAAGCAGCGTTACAACAGAAAATCTCTACAGAAGAAATAATAACAGGCAAAAAGCAGCGTTTGCTCTTTTGGATTCACAGATTGGATTTATCAGTTCGAGATATTTTGTTTTAAGACTTAGATTAGATTCAACTTTATTGTCATTGTGCAGTGTACAAGTACAAAGACAGCTAAATGCCGTTTGCGTAGTTTATAGGGGAAATGCCGACTTCAAGAAGACAATGAATGAAAAGTGGGTTTAAATCAACTCAGGAACATGAACATCAAATGTCACGGCAATGTGGCATCCACCCACCCACCCACCCACCCACCCATCCATCCCGTTGACTGCAGCAGCTGCATGTGAGAATCAAAATACATTCCCTATGGATAAAAACAAGCTCCTACCATCAGATAGAGAGTCAAAGGTTTGGTGTACAATAATACACTCAACAATGCATATTAACGCCTTATGTCATGTAGGCATAAGGCGCTACATACTTAACCAGCTGAAGGGGAGAAATTAATTGTTGTTTTAAAAAGGCACACTGGTTTTTGGACAACAGGCTATAATCTCTTCATGGGATTTTGTTGATCACCATCCTGTTTAGTCTGTGTCCAACGCTCACACTGACCACAGAACAAACAATTCATGTGTGTATGAGGTACCCGTCGTAAACCAGCAGCCAGCTGTTGTATGGAGCTCGAGTGTAAGCCAGGCAGGAGTGAACCAGCAGCACCAGGCCGGGCTCCGGGGGGTCCAGCAGGCTCACCTCCACATAAACTGCTCGGCCTCGCGTCAGGCTGAGAGGCAGGTGGGTCTCAGGGTGGAAGCTGGTGAAGGACTCATCTACACAGGAAACACAACATCAACTGGCTGATTTTAAACAGCAGATGAAAAATGTCCAAAAGGCATGATGTGCTGTTTAAAAGAGAATATGGGGGGGGAAACCAATCCTACAGAAGTGACATGCTGTTGCCCTGGTTACCAAGTAAGAAAAACAATGTGCTGTGTCCTTTTTTTTCCTTTGTCCAACAGGGTCAGTTTAAAAAGGTGCTAAATTATCTCCCTACGAAGGTGATCAGGTTTCTTTTTCTTACATCTACATCATCATCATGGTTCTATTGTTAGATAAAAACAGGTTCTTTATCTCTCCTCCACCCGGTTTTCTTTCATTTATTCATTTTATCGTCTTCCTTTATTTCCCTTGAACATATGCAGTATGTGTAACTGAGTATACATTGATGAAGAACCATTATATGGGCCAAGTGGGTGTTTATATGTGCATATATATTTATTCCTTTCATTTCCTTCTTTTCCAGCCATTTAAATATTTACCTATGTATGTAGGAATAAGTGCTCTTATTTTTATGAATATGTTTTCTTATTTAAGGGGGGGGCAAGAGAAAGAAAGAGGAGTATCGTGTCCATGTTGGTTTCAAACAATGTTATTTACATTAAGCGTATCGTTACATCTTTATGGATCGAGCGATACTGGTATTTCAATGTCGACATCGATACCTATTAGTTAATGAAACAGATAACTGATAATTGGAACTGTTATGGATTTACAGTTAAAGTAAAAAATGTCAAGTCAAAATTAAGATTTTGGAATGTTACAAACTCAAACACAAGACTTTGTTTAAATGCTTTAAGCAATTATTTAATAAATGAGAAACTTTCAACATAATCTCCAGTAACAGAGAGTCAGATAGTGTTGTGGGGGGGGGGGACATGAAGTCAGACTCAGTGGTGAGAGAAACCGGAGCAGAGGGACAGACAGAGCTGGAGCCGAGCCAGAGTACAACACTTTTTAATTCATTAACTTCATCAGTTATCAGGCAAATAAAACGCTGATACAGATAATCTGCAAACCGTTAAAAAACGGCCCAATAATCGGCCAGGGCTGATAATCAGTCTCTGTATATCCAGCAACAAGAAGAAATAACTGGCATGTCATGCGTGTATGCAATAAATAAACAAAAGAATACATAGACACTTACCTTTGGCAATTCTCAGCTGCACAGTGACGGTGGCTGGAGTAGACCGACCAAGGGGTGGAGGGGGGTGATCCATCACATGGAGCCTGACTTCACCTGGACAACTCGGAGAGGAACTACACTCCACCATCAACCTATGGAGCAACACAGGCAGCGGAAAGATCAGAACAAATCTTAACGAACGGAGCGTGTCAGCATCCCAAACAGAGCTGAGCATCTTTGACACAGGCATCTGTATTCCAGTTAGTTTATCAGGAGTTGACACTGATTGTGAAGCCGTGAATTCAGGACAATTGCATACATCTGTAAATACCTGTTAAATTTAACTAACAGGAGAGGTACCACACATTATAGGGATTGTTTTTTTTGTGCAATTTAATTTTCTTCTATTTTGTGTTTTCATGCCCCGAACCATAAGAAATGAAAATAAAATAAGCCTGTGTCGGAATCGAGTCAGAGCATCAACTCCACCCCCCCCGGCCAAATGCATCTGAAATGCTTGAAAATTCCTGTGATATCAAATGTTCACAAATGTGTTATTTTGTTGCTTTTGACTGACTGCATTAAGCTTAGTTCCAGTAGAAGTAGCTTCCCCTCAGGGATCAATAAAGTATCCATCCATCCACCCAGTCTGTAGATGCTTTGTGGAAGTCCTTAGCTGTGGATATTTTTTCTAGTGTGTTCTAGATGAGAAAAGAAATACCTAAAAAAGCAGTAGAAATAATTTACACCCTACAACACAAAAACAAGGCAGCCTGTAAAAGACGCTTACAAATTACCAACATGGTTCCAAACACAAAACTAACGCCGGCCATTAGTCCAATGTTTGCAATGCAAATGTTGGACTTCATAGCTGACCAAGAGAGAAAACAAAAAACATGCCCTAAAATAGATGGTGGCTAAAGATGCCCTTTTAAAATAAAGTCAACATCTTACTCTGAATTAAATTTTTTTTTATAAAAACAGCAATGCCTTACCTGACAGGAGAGTTCTCATGCACAGAACTGGGGTCTTGTTGAAGAGAATAGATACCATGGACTTCCAACAGATGAACCACTGTCTGACCAAACACCTTACAAGAATATAATATTGGGGAAAATGATTTACATCATTTCACAGAGCCAACAACAATGTGATGCCTGTCTCTCCAGGTATCAGCAAGGGATCAGAAGTCAAAGCATCGCTCCGTTTGGCCACAATAAAGTTTCACCAACCATCGTCACAGCGGCTCTACATTATGCGGTAGACGTAGAAGTGTTCCTTACACGTTTGTTGACTCCACAGCCATCCAGAGGGACAGCGTAGAGGTCGGGGTCAGAGGTCAGCTTCTGCAGTGTGCAGGACACATTACTGAGGGATGAGCCCACTGTGGGCTCCAACACAGAGTCAGGCAACGGAAAGATGAAATGCTGTCCCATCGTACAGTCTGCTGACACACACACACACACAAACACAAGTCATTCCTGAGCTGCTTTGATCTTGACCACAGTGAACTAAATTACTTTTGTCTACCCTTTAATATTAAGGCTTGATTTGAATCAAAGTATTTATTTGGCGCTGGCTTCTAGCCTGAAAGCCCACATAATCAATCGCACTCAGTCATTCAACTTTATGATTTTATTGATTGTCAATTCATTTTTGTCAAGAAGTGTGTTGGCGGGATCCGTTTTGGGAGGGACTCACCCTTCACATAGTATGAGCAGCAGCCCAAAGAGGAACTGCAGTCAAAATCTGACACAGGGCCAAGGGCACAGGGCGAGGCAGAGGGAGTGGACGGGTTGGCCCTGAGGTGATCTGAGCGCAGAGAGTAAACAAAGACAGGAAAGCCGGTTTTACTTGAATGCTTCTATTCAGCATAAGAGAGGACAGATTCATACAGTCAGAATTGGTTTTCCATACAGGTGTCTAGTTACATGCTGTGGTCAATGTTCTGCCCCCTTGTGGCGATCTGAAGTCAAGACACCAACACTAAAAGCTACGTCTCAAAAACACAAACCTTAAACTTCAGCACCACAAGATTTAATAGCTGCTGGAATTTCTAAATCACCTTTCATTTCACGATCCAGCCTCTCTTCTGCTTCTTCTCCACCAGGATGCCCAACACGATCATAAAGATGTTGCTGAGTGATATAATGGGAATCGAGGCTATGGGAGGGGCTGTGCAGTGGCTGAGGGATGCTGGGATATCCTGCACGAACCAGCCAATCCACCCAGCTCTGGTAAGAGTCTGAAGGAGGCAGAGATTCTGCTTTTGATGCTTTGCCTTCAGAGTTCATACTGCCTGCAGGATGTAGTTCCTGGCTGTGTACAGACACTTGAGGCTGGTGGTAATAATAGTAGTAAGGGTGGAGGGGGCCATTGTGAACATCAGGAGTCGACTTTATGGGTGGAGTAGCGGTTCGATGTTTGCGATAGGACGGGTGCTGTGGCGGGGAGGAAGATGCTTGGAGCAGTGGGTCCAAAGCGTCTTTGGATAAAGTTGGAGACGCGTGATTACCGGGTCCATAAAACATCCGATAGTAGTGATTATAAGGGTGGTGGTAGTAGTAGTAGTAGTAGTAGTAGTAGTAGTAGTACGGGTGAGGAGGAAGATTATGGTTGGGTGATGGAGTGGGGAAAGAGGCTGGATCAGAAGCAGGAACTGCAACAGGGTGTGGTCCAGGAGGGGGAGTGGGAGGGAGGGGAGGCTGGCCGGCTGGACTCACAGGGGCAGAGTGACCAATTCTGTCATCCAACTCTGCTTTTACATTATCGTTATTACTATCATCATTTTCAGATAAACGTGGATGTTTGATCCCTTCTGGGTCATTTTTTAGAAAGTTAATACTATAATCTGCCTGATGTACGTTAGGATTTAAGTTGTAGCCGTGATGAACGTGTGACGAGCCAGGAAGTGTGTCAACAAACGTGTTCGGCTTCGTGTTTTGATCATCAGACGAACGGGTTTTTGTAGATGCGTCGGGTTTGAAAGGAGAAAATCTTTTGGCCTCTCCCGGAGCAACATGTGGAAAGTAGTAGAAGTAGTGGTATGGATAGGGCTGTGGAGGGTGAGGTGTATGAGGTGCAGAGGTTTTGGGAGGACTTGTTGGAAGGGTGTTAGGATGAGCGGCAGCCTCGGTCCTGGGCTGAAGGAACTGGTGTGAGACAACTCTGCGGAGAGCCTCAGACTGCAGCGCGTTGGGCGGCAACGCATGATATTCAGGGTGATGAGGATTATTTAGAGAGAGTTCTCTAGGCACCTCAGGATCAGGGTCTTGAGGTGGGCCAGGACGAGGGATTTTAGGGTGATGGTAGTAGTGATAGTATGGATTGAAGGCATGGCTGGGGGGCTGGAGAGGCGGTTCAACTTGAATTGGAAAGCCTGTATCTGAGGATGGAGAACGTGCAGCACTCTCAGAGACACCTAGGAGGGAAGTTTCTTGCTTTTGTTGCAGATCTGGAGACACCCGACTTGAATCCTCCGTATCATCGGTTAACGGAACAGAGCCATGGACACCGAAATGTTTATAAGACTCCCTCACAGGAATCTGGTGGGGGTAGTGGTCAACAAGAGGGAGAGGCTGTGGAACAAATGTAGGCTGAGGAGTCGGAGATGAGGGAGTAGGAGGGTTATTTGGATCGTGTCCATCAGCGCGAGGGTACGTGCGGTGATATGTAGGGTGGGGATAGTAAGGCGGGGCCAGGTAGAAAGGAGGAGCCCAGGGAAAAGGCTCCACAGGTTCTGGCACATGCTCTGTTGGCCCTCTGGTTAGAGGAGGAGGGCTGTCGACCAGAGGCTGAGGGGTCAGTGGGAGTTCTTCAGGAGGAGAGACAGGACAGGCCAGTGTGAATGTCTTCTCTCCTATCTGAAGAGAAAGTGTGCGTTTTCCATCCTGAAAAAAGATGAGAGGTTTTCTGTGTGAGACCGAGTAGAAAATAACCACACAGAAGTTGTGTTTAGGACTGGAAAGTAAATGTCTGAACTCAGTATTTAGACATGCTGCAAACATATTTTTTAACTCCTATTAGATATAAATAGATCTATCTATCCATCTAAATATTTTATCAATATTGTATTAATTGCTGATGATCATTTTCTTAAAGATAGTTAGATTCCCTCAGATGTACTTCCTCCAACATGTTTACATTTTACAGAAATACAAACAAGATTTTTAAGTACCAAGCAACACCAGACGCATGCTATTGTCAGCTGTGAAGTCATTAGTATTGATTAACAAACGTTTCAACAGATATTAGGATAAAAGTGCTACGGGGACATTAGAAACACTCTGTGCTCTTTCACGTACTGAAAATTATGTTTTCCTTAAATCGTGACTTTCTGAAATTCACCTTTACTGTGATGCCACATGTGATGAATGGAGCAGTGATAACAGTCTCTGCATCCTGTCTGTCCAACGTGTAGCCACACCGCTCAGCCAACACCACCAAAGGGGTCCATTCTCCTCTCACTGTAGGGAAAGGGAAAACATATATATTCATATTTATTTAAGTCTAGAAAACCATAGAGGTAGAAAAACATTAGTGAGTGCTAATGAGGGTTGTTATAGTTAACTAAAACAAAAAAAATAAGCAGTGAGAAATGTATAAAAGTAAAAAAACTAAAAAAACAAACTAAACCGAAAAAAGGATATTTCCAGGTAAAAAAACAAACAAACAAAAAAAAAAAAAAAACAACGTCAATTCAAGTCAGTTTATTTTTTAGCTACAGACATTGGACTACAGAAATTGAAAGGACTTGACATTCCAAGAGATGGCGCTGTGCCGCGATTCCTTCACATCGGACACTAAAGTAGGAAGATTAAACATACAGTCCATTCTCCAACCATGTATTTTTATGTACATGTAGTTACATACTTCTGAGACATCCTACCTGGCGAAAACTATTTATTAAACTAATTATACTGAACAAAAATCAAACACACGCATTCCATTTCCAAGTATGGGATGCATATACAGAAACAGAACACTAAAAAAAGGCTAACAGCATCGTGGGTGATCAGTGGCGCGAAATTACGAATCCCACTATGGCCACGCCAAGACCCGCCCTACGAAGCAGCTCGATTGGTTGGGGTTAGGCTTTTGGCCTCGAGTGGTTAAGGTTAGGATAGCCGATTGGTCAGGGGACAGGACCTGAACAAATGGGATTACGTTACCTTGCGTAAGCATGGACGCCTGGCCAATAAATGCTATTGAAGGGCGGGTCTTGGCGTGGCCATAGTGGGATTCGTAATATCGCATCAGGGGCACCCCCTTGCCTCCTCTTTTGAACTGTTGCCTTCTGGACGACGATACTGAGCTCCTCTGTTATCAAAAAATGGATCCAAGTTCTCTTTTGTTCCACAGGCCATCAACTTTCTTAATGAATGATGGTCCTGCACGGTAACAAGGTTCTCATTTTGTTTCTGTTCTTTTCCCCAGCCGGTCTGGACTGGACCCCCCCCCTATGCATGAGTGCCTTGGTCTATGCTATCTGTAGTTTATGTGTCAAAAATTTTTCATTGTTGTTCTGTTTTCTTCTCTTATGTCGTCAAAAATGCCTGTTGATTTTTGCTGCAACCTACTTTCACAATGAACAAACCATCTTAAAAGGATTGAAAAGTCAAAACTAAAATAAAAATGTAGTGTAAAAAAAAAAAAAACTAGTACAACCTTGGCGCAAATAAAATGAAGTGAGATGTTTATTTTGTATTTACCGTTTACCCTCAGATCCTCTGCAGCATGGAGTCCCTGCACTCTGACAGTCATGCCGTGCGGGGAGCAGCAGAGGGAGGCCAGGCCCACAGGCTGGATCTCAGAGGCTGGGCACGACATCTTGACCGGAGTCCCCCTCCACAGCAGGGGCAACACAAAACTGTCATCCTGAACACATGTTGTAAACAGCATTCTTTTACACTTTTACAGCTGTTGGCGAAAACATTTTACATCCAACATACAACATTTGATAAGAGAAGACATATCTATAATTAAGAAACAAGCTTTTCTCAATAAATAGTTATTTCTGCTGAAAATGTATGATGCATCTTAACCCTGTTACTAACTAGAATTACCGCCATGCGGTTGTATGCCTCCGCCAACCAGTCAAGTTGCAGTTTACATCCATGTCTAACCAGACTCATAATATATGTAGAAAAGACTTTGAAGTAGGGCTGCAGCTATTGATTCTTTTTGTAATCGATTAATCTAGCACTTTATCGATCGATTAATCGGATAGATTTTTTTGTGTTTTTAAACAACCAAAACAAATAATGTATAACGAAAATGACGTGGCTGTAAAATGATCAAGCATTTGGCTTTTATTTCTCAAAAGAACAGAGGTATTTATTCCAACTCCAACATTGGGCAATTTAATTTAATTAAGTTTCATGCTGTAATCTAGCCCTGACATCAAAGTAAATATCTGTTTTATGTAGATTTCTACACCTGCAGCATTTACCATTAGGCTACCAACAAATAATATAGAATTTCTGGGGTGAGCGTATTTGCTATGGTAACCTAGCAACCTGTGTGTGTGTGTGTGTGTGCACGCGTGCCGTGTGTGAGGAAGAGAGAGAGACGAGGGTGTGTGTGTGTGTGTGTGTGTGTGTGTGTGTGTGTGTGTGTGTGTGTGTGTTCTTTTTTTAGGCTATACTCTCTTGCAATTGAACGTGAATAAGTTTACTTCTTAAAAACATCAAAGCTAAACATCATATCTAGTCAAACCGCATCACGACATCGCTACAAATACAGTATGCGATTAAAACCAGCGGCTGCTTAGGCTACGTTACCTTGTTTCAGTGACGCTCGGTGAAACAGCGTGGAGCGGATTGCACCTTGTTCTCTTCCTTTTTAGTTTGTAATGATCACAAACTTTAGACATTCTCTGCCGTTTCTGGACATCTTTACTCTCTGCCATCGCGCCAACTAAATTCAAAACGTATCAC
Organism: Gymnocephalus cernua; assembly: GCA_023631565.1. Taxonomy (NCBI): domain Eukaryota; kingdom Metazoa; phylum Chordata; class Actinopteri; order Perciformes; family Percidae; genus Gymnocephalus; species Gymnocephalus cernua. The sequence goes on from CM042441.1 coordinate 5,264,660, forward strand.
GCGGTAGTGGTGCGCTTCCTGAACAGCGGTCCGTGTGGAACAATCAGATCCCTGCGCGCACAGTGCGCGTCATAGGAATTTAACGAGGAATGTTTGTAATTGAGTTACTCGAGTAACTCGAATCGTTTCAGCCCTACTTTGAAGCATTTAATAAAAAGGTGCATTTTTTGGCCAAACCAAGATGCCACACACACACACACCTTTAACCCGGCAGCACAGAAGATCGATACAATCACCAGTTTTAAGATTAGTTTCACCAATTCAGTATCCGACCAAAAGCAAAATATGGTCACAATCTCCCCTTCTGTTCCTGAGTTATGGCGTTTAATAATGGCCAGAAAAGCAATTTTGTATAACATTAGATGTCACAGTGAAAGTTTACCTTTGCGATATAAAATGTCATCACTTCATCCTTTTAGACCTTTGAGTAAAATGTTGCCAAAATTAGTGCAGGAATTGAGTTATGGCCCAAAATGTGTTTTGTGAGGTCACAGTAACTTTTGACCAAAATCTAAAATCAGTTCATCCTTGAGTCCAAGTGAACGTTTGTGCCAAATTTGAAATTCCCTTCAGAGGGTCCTGAGATATCAGGATCATATATCGCCTTTCACAGTACCAGTACAAGCTAGTACTAGCTAAAATATTTTGTGTTGATCCCATACCTCCTTTGTGACATGGCAGGCATCGTACTGAGCCACCAGACTGAGGTCTCTCCATGTGGTGTGAACAGAGTAGCCACACTGTGGGGGCAGCCGGGACAGGGGCACGGATGACTCATTTCCTGAGACACAGAAAGACACCAAACCAAAACCTTCATTTCAGTCTCGTGACAAAAGCAATGGGAAAACAGATTCCAGCTGCTACTATACTGTGTGGTGATGCTTTTGTCCCAATACGATTCTTTCACGATATATGGGTGCTGTTGGGGGTACGTATGAACAGAAAATATTTAGGCCAATCATTAGATAGATAGATAGATGCATACACTCAGAACAGAGTTCCCACCCCAAGAAGTAGATATATAAATAATAAAAAGTAAATAAATGAATAAATCTAAGACAACGCATGTCAAATTTGTCTGCTATATAGCAGAAAAATCGCAATTGGATTTTTTTTCCCCCCAAAACACTTTTTCTGCCAGATATTGCGATTACAATTCAATTTGCGTTTTTTTGGTCCTACTTTTGAGAGATAGATAGATAGATAGATAGATAGATAGATAGATAGATAGATAGATAGATAGATAGATAGATAGATAGATAGATAGATAGATAGATAGATAGATAGATAGATAGATAGATAGATAGATAGATAGATAGATAGATAGATAGATAGATAGATAGATAGATAGATAGATAGATAGATAGATAGATAGATAGATAGATAGATAGATAGATAGATAGATAGATAGATAGATAGATAGATAGATAGATAGATAGATAGATAGATAGATAGATAGATAGATAGATAGATAGATACAGGGCTCTCAAGTTTTGAAGACAGGCAAGAGTGACATCCCCCCCCGCAGCGTGTTAATAGCAATAGCCAGTGTATGTTCATTATAGCTTCCAGTTTGTAGATGTTAGGTGGCACCAACATTTGGTCTAATCATAACTGGCCCGCCAACCAAAAGGACAGGGTTCTGGTTGCAGATTTGTTTGGTGACTTATGATGGGGGGGGTTCTGGGGGTCCACCCCCAGAAAATTTTAAGCATTAAACACTTCATTTCCTGCATTGTGGTGAATTTTTATGCACCTATTAGTACCTTTTTCTGAATCAATATGCTGGAAATATCTTTATGTAAAGGAACACAAATTACAATTCAAATATAAAAACATAATGGAATATATTGCAATAAGGCTCTCAGGTATTCTGCATTGCTTTCAACTATTTATTCTCCTTTGGATCAGCTTTCCTAATTATATCATTATATCAGTCAGCACACATGTAGCTTAGGCATCATTTACTCTTACCTTCTCTTTTGTATCTTCTGTTGGGGAAGTAACCTCCTTAAATGTGCATATGACAATTATTCACCTCAATTATACATTATTCATTTTAATGGATTAATAAACCCCTGGACTTTAATATTTCAGATGTGTTTGAGCAAGATTTCTGCTCATGTCCAAAAACTTTTGCACATTCAAAATATAACTCATCTGTGCTCTCTGAGATTTGGAGGAGTCGTGATATTTTGTGAAAAATAAAGTGATAAGAATAGTTTGCTATGCATTAGGCCTACGTGATTGCTCTGCTGATACGGTAGACCTAGACCTTCTGACAGACCAGGTCCCCGTCTGGGTCTCTGAATGAGACTACGTTTAGTGAAGTGGCTGAACGCTGCTGTAGGCTACGTCGGAGGTGGAGAACAGAAACTATACGGCAGAATTAACGGAGCTCAAACGCGACACATCTGCCGCAGCATCTCCACAGCAGAGCGCATCGATAAACCTGAAGCTGCACAGATTTTTACAGTGAGAGTGGACACTAAGCCACGTTTCATATTTGTCAGTCAACTTTTCAAAATACATTCAGGGCTACACTCAAAACATTGCAGCTGAAGCCTCGGCAAAATCAGCTGACTCTGCGTCTGGTGTAGCCCCTTTCTTTTCTGATTGGCTGATAAGTGGCAGGCTCGACTAAGAACTCCAGGGGAGACGCTTGATTCCTGCCGGTTCCATAGTGAGAGCGGCTGCGGCAGTTTTTCTGCGTGAGAAATACAATGTGTGGCGGGAGTGCGTGACAAAAGACCGAAATGAGTGACTGTCACGCTCAATGCGTGACACTTGAGAGCCCTGTAGATAGATAGATAGATAGATAGATAGATAGATAGATAGATAGATAGATAGATAGATAGATAGATAGATAGATAGATAGATAGATAGATAGATAGATAGATAGATACACACACACACAGAGTATATTTCTTCTTTTCTTCCAAGGAAAAGAATCGATTTTTCGATTCCCCCCCCCCCCACCCCTAGTGTGGTATATCTTCAAATTCAAGCTATGTGGAATAAAGTCACTATCCCAGACATAGAGCTGGAGTATTTGTAAAAGGAGAAGCTGTAGTCTCACCTCTGTCCAGCTGGAGTTGTACAGCTCGTCTCCTCCTGACAGTGAGGGTCATGGCGGCGTCTCCACACTCCACCACGGGCTGCAGCCTCTGCCAGCTCCCCTGGGAGCCGCGGAGCCGCTGACCTCTGGTCCTCTCCTGGCCTCCCTGAGCCGGACCTGGTGAACAAAAACAAACCGCCTCAGAGATCACAACGGAGAATACAGAGTCAGTGTCTATACAGAGTTTGTGTCTTTATATCTGTAGAACATGAAGCAATAGTAAAGGATGCTCACATGGCAACTTTGATTTCAGATTCAGTGAAAGAATATGCAAGGATGTTTTGTTGAAACTTTCTACCCTGATAACATGTTTTTTGATTTCTGGACTAGGCCTACAGGGTCTTTGCTCCATTTTCTTTCCTTTTATGGAGGCTTGACATTAAAAAAAAATGTATGAAACCTCTAGTAGGTATCATGATGTGTATAGACGGGTAGCGGTAACAGTTGCATTTGAATGGCATACGGTCAGCTGTCAAATACTTACTGTACAGCAACATGTTAAACAATTATCCCAAGGCCCATGCAAGCCATATTTCTTACCATATTTATCTCTGTTTTATATCTCGAACTGAATATCTTACAAGGCATTTTAAAGACATCACATTGGACTTTGAGAAACTGGGACAGACATTTTTCACTATTTTCTGACGTCGATTAATCGAGAAAATAATCACATTAGTTGCAGCCATACAGTTAATGGTGGAAAGATGAATTCGGTGTTTGCTTACGACTACAAACATCAAAGAAGAGGAAGTAGAACTTGTAGCTTACCTGAAACGGCAGAATCTGCCTGGTAACCCACATTAGGGCTCGTTTCCAGTTGGCCAGTAATATAAAACTTGCCGGGGATGACTTGCTCCGTTTCCCCTTTGCTACTGCCTTCATGTGGAGTGGTAAGTGAAGCAAACATCCACTCCCCCTCGATTCTCTTCGGCTTGTCCCGGTTTTTGAAGCGCTTGTCAGTTAAAGTAGACGCCATCTTTGGTTTCAGGGTCTGTTTAGGCCCTCCAGAGCCTTCAGTCTGTGTCCCGTACCTGTTTTCTGAGATGTGAAAGCACGGGGGATTTATCGACTCTTCTCCCGGCTTTGAGTGGAAGCGTGGCCGCTTTCTGCTCTCTCGGTCAGAGGAGTGAGTGAGGCCTTTGGCCGTTAAAACGCTGCTGCTGTCATTGCGAAGAGCCAAATGTGAGTTTGGTTGGGAGGAACCCACTGACGTTAAATGTATGGTTGTGATGGTGGAAATGAGAAGGACGCCGAAGCAGTATCCTTTTAGTTTCAAACGCATTTCCAATAAGAGTTTCTCTGTACGCACCAAAACACTGGGACAGAGGAGCAGCAGCGGTTGTTTTTGTAGACTTCCCGTCAACACACCTGCTCACTAATTGGCCTTAATGAGTCAGGTGGCACAGGCACATCAGTGGATTATTAGTACAAACTATTTACTCAAGTAGGCTACTGTATTTAAGAAGCCTATAATTTTGAGTCCCTTTAATTGAGTATTTTACATTTTCTGTTACTTTACATGCATACTTCTAATATTAAATTAGTTTATTTTTTTACCCCAAGTACATTTATCTGGTAGATGTAGTTCGTTCTTTACAGGTAATAATGTTTTTGTTTTTTTTACATAAAAAGAAACAAACAGTGCATTAAAGATTAAACCAGTTTGGCTTGTGACGCTTCAGAAAAAAAGTAAAAATGCAGTGTGCAGTTGGGACCCTTTGTTTCAAATATCAATGAGCTGTTAGCAGATCTTCCAAAGACAGATGTCTCCTCTAAACTTCAGAGGGATTTATTTAAATAGCTGCGAAAAAATTATAGAAAGTGTCACAAAAAAAGCAAAGATTAGAGAAATGATGTTGTCGACCCCTCAGATTTGTAAATATGTTCGTTTGATTCATCAGTATTAACAATCAAATAATGTAATGTATAATATATATAATAAATTATCTGTCACAAAGGCCAATTGTCTGCATAATAAGAACTTTTACTTGAGTAGTATTTCTACGTTGAGTATGGCCTATTAAAAAACTTTGAACACAATCTATTTTCTGTCCACTAGAGGGCGGTGCTACACTTAGTCAGCAACTGTATAGTATAATTTTCACTGATATATTCATCTAGACCTATCCCCACACACACACACACACACACACACACACACACACACACACACACACACACACACACACACACACACACACACACACACACACACACACACATTCAATACAACTGACCATATTGAATAGTTGATTTCTTGTATTTAGACATGCATTTACTGAAATACATATCTGGCCTTCTGACAGCTCTAATGCCACCGTGACATTCAGGTTCTTTGACCTTTGCCCTCTTTTCAAATAATCTCCTCTCTGTTTTGTCAAATTGAACCTATCATCTGATTTATAGAAATAAGTCACACAGTAAGTCACGTTAACTTACCGCCTAACTCCTGCATACCATTTACATTAATTTGCATTTCATTGTTTGGTTTTTATACACTTTATTGAAAGTGAAATCTCTATTGCCAGTGTTTTTCCCAACTGCCAAATAAATGAAGTTTAATAAACTCTGGATGTTCCATCTATTCATGAAAAAAAAGAAGACAGATATCATCTGTAAACTACTGTACGTAACCAAACCACAGAGAAACAAGAGCACTGTTAGTTTGCTGCCAACTCCACCATCTGACAATTAGTGACTCTGCCAAGCTGTGATCAGTCATCCCATCGTGGTCATGATGTTATCAACTGAGGGCGGACCGGTAATGTTCTCACAGTTTCTCACTTATAAGGGCTGTCTTTCCACCTCTACCTCAACACTAGTTTAGAAGACAGCGGGGAGGAATTAGATGAACCACACGGCCACACAGTTTGAATGCTTCGAACAACTACACTTAATAAAGAGGTTCTGAAGCTCTCTCTGTGTGTGTGTGTGTGTGTGTGTGTGTGTGTGTGTGTGTGTGTGTGTGTGTGTGTGTGTGCGTGCGTGCGTGCGTGCGTGCGTGCGTGCGTGCGTGCGTGCGTGCGTGCGTGTGTGTGTGTGTGCTTGTGTGTTTGTGTCAATGGGATGGGGGGTTGATCAGTTGATGATGGGCGCGGCAGTAAGATGACTCATATTTGGAGTTGCCTAGCTACAGCCAAGAGTTGTTTTCTTTAGACTCAGAGCGAGAGCACAGTGTGTGTGTGTGTGTGTGTGTGTGTGTGTTAGTGTGTGTGTGTGTGTGTGTGTGTGTGTGTCTGGGTTTCATTGAAGAGCAAAGCATTGTGGGGTGACCTAAACACAAGGTTGGCACTGAGCAGGAAACAGGAGGAGCAGAAACGTTCCCAAAGAGGAGACAAAGTCACGTGAGGAAACTGGAGTTAAATGTAGTAAATCTAAGCGAGGAAGTGTGAGAAAAAAAGAGAGTGAGGTCTGCCAAAAAGGGCGCTCAGGGTGAGGAAGTGAATCAAGATTGAAAAAAAAAAAAAAAACCTGGCCAGTAACCATGGAAACATGCCGGCTCGACTAAATAGAAGGAATTCTTTTTTATTGAATGTAAACGTTGGCTTAGGCACCACAGCTGACACACACAATGTTCGCTCCACTGGAAGCTGTACTGCAGCCTTCAAAAAGTTGAGTGGCTCACATTTACTACTCAATATCCACCACGTCTGGTTTATTATAGACTCCTGAAGCTGCTCCTGTCTGATTTTTATTCAAACCACAGGCAGGCAGCCAATAGGACACATGCTTAAAGAGTAAGTAACTTAGCTGCATGTTTAGCATATTCTTTGATGTCTTAATTTGATTTTGATTGCTCATTCACTCAAAGTCTACCTCCTACATAGCTTTTTGGCCTGTGCTACATTATGTAGTTTCTTCTCTAGTTCCAACAATTTACCCTCAGGACAAACAGAAATGTAGAGTTTTCAATTCAACAATTCAAACACAATTCAGCAGTATATGTAAGAAACAGGATAGTGTTTTGATAATAATAATAATAATAATACACTATAGCACCTTTCACACAAATACAGCTCAAAGTTCTTGACATCAAATTGTATATATAAAAACATTTGAAACAGTGGCAAACAAAATAATACAATAAACAGGGTGGAATACTATACATAACATTTAAGAGAAGATAACATTTAAATAAAAAATAAACTCCCAATAAGATTCAATACACAAGGATAAAGATTACATTAAACAAAAATAGGTTAAACAGTTACACTTTTTGGATCATCAAAATCAGCTCTATTGGCCAAGTATGTGTTCACAAACAAATAATTTCACTTTTTAAATTGCTCACAATGTTCTTACACACAGACCAATTTACTGAAAAATAGAAATAGACATACAGCTGATAACAAGGACAACAAAGCTGAACAAAGATAGCTGTTATGTACATACAATGTATATATACAATTGTTTTTGTAAATTGTAAACAAATAAAAATAAACATGAAGTGGGTTCTTACAGGATATGCATACAGGGTGCAGGATTTCTATTTGACAGTGATGGATGCACAGTGTGTATTTTAAATATATCATTTTATATTTGTAAGCGAATGTTTTAGTGTTGCAGGGTTACGGCGACCATAGTTATCAGTCCTTCCAGAAAAACGTGGAGTTTTTTTGTGATTGTTGCAGGCAAAAATTCTTGATTATGCGGCACGTTTTCTTAAAAAAATGAGATGGAATATGTAGGATATTTATGCAATTTTATGCGATGAAATTGCGGGAACTTGCAAAAATTGCGGGAACTTGCAAAAACTGCGGTTTGATGAAACAGAAAAAAAGTGATTCCCCAACACCGTGTTCTCACTAGGCGTAATTATTTCATAACGTTCCCATGGCAACAGGGGAAAATGGCTGCTCTTGTGTGAAGTAAACGCAACATTTTTCAACTTTCTACTAAGATATATGTGACTTTTTTGCAACGAAAATTGCGGAGATTATGAAATCATGCAAGCCCCGCATATTTTGCTTGGAAAAAATGCGCCCCCCGCATAAATATGCGGACTTTGGCTGATTATGCATTAAATTATGTGATCGCATAATCATGTTTTTCTGGAGGGACTGAGTTATGACCTGAGGAAAGAAACTTCTTGTGACTACCTCGGATAAAGTTGTGTCATCTGCATAGCTATCAAAATGTACACTGCACGTGTTGATGTATAACTTAGAGTGAAAGCATGTATAATTTAACCCTGTGGAACACCATTTGGAATTTAATGGCTATTTGAAACACGCTTACCAATACTTACAAAAAACTGTGGGTCATTATAATCCCAAATTGAACCTGTACATTTTTGCCCACTCAGTGGTTAGCTTGACTGAACAACTTTTTGAATATGCATTGTGTTATTATCACTGATAGACTGAGGCTGCCTTTAAATAACAAGTTATTGTCGGGCAAAAGGCCACAACATGGACACACACTGGGGAGGTGACCATTACTAGAAAATTAAACTGATAATTATCTCCCTCCTGAGAGGACAGTGGGAAAGGAAGCTCTCTCTGTGTGTGTGTGTGTGTGTGTGTGTGTGTGTGTGTGTGTGTGTGTGTGTGTGTGTGTGTGTGTGTGTGTGTGTGTGTGTGTGTGTGTGTGTGTGTGTGTGTGTGTGTGTGTTGTTGTTGTTTCTCCAGTGCCTGTGGCGATGTGTCACTCCCTTAGAGGATGATGCGTATGCAGTATGTATGTACAATATGTGTTTGTTTTTTTCTCTACCAGAAACTGGGGCCATGTTTCACTTGTGTTGGAGATAGATGAGTTTTTATACATCTATGTAGGTAGGCGTGTTAGTATGTATTTGAGTATGTGTGTGATTGACATGCCTGTGCAGTAGCTTATCATCCAAACCAGCTCTGTGACACTGGAAGCAGGGGCAATGGTTGAAATTTCAAATTAGTCAATAGCCTTGGGTGAGGTGACAGTTGCAACAAAAGAAACAACTGACACAGGCCCTTGTGTTTGCTCTGCCTCGTTCAAAATAACACACACATTCCAAAGTCTATGAAATTACCAATGCAAATCCTGTAAATACACACTCTGGCTGTTTTTCTAATATGAGTTTAGAAATCTAGCAGTCTGCGACATTGTGTAAGAAAGAGAAGGAATGAACAGAGTGAGACAGTCAACCACAGACAGAGAGCTTTACTATTGTGTAAAGCAGCAGTGAGTTGGCTGTGGTCAGGCTCACTCCCATGGCATGTAGGCACCGCTTTGCTGGCTTTGTTTCACACAATCGTGTTGAAATACTCCCTCACTGAGACTCAAACACCTAATCAAAGGATTTTGATATTCAACAACGACAAATAGCAATCTGTCTTGCTATAGGCCTTGTTTGTCTATTTAAAACTAATTTATATTTTTGGCATTTCGCTGATGCTCTTTTTCAGGCTAATTTAACACGCGTCAAAGAGATGAATGTCTAACACTGCCAACTTTACAAACAACCAGTAATTAAGAATGCAAGACTCAGTGCCACAGCTTTGATACTACGATAGAGGAGTGCATGTTGAGGCTGTTGGAAAAGTTACAGTAATTGCCCTCTTGACAGGCCACCAATTCATTTTCCACAATGTAAAATGTCAAAGTGTATTTCAGTCATTTTTGAATAGCAGCCGTGCGTTCAGCTCTTTAATGACCCCACAGTGTGTCGTAAACTGCACACTTGAACTAATAGAACCACCCTGAAACAGCAAACCCTGAGAAAGTATTTATCATTAATACTTTTGCACACAACTCTTTAGATCAGACAATATTGCAACTGTTCGGAGTGATCCTTTAGGACTCTGGTTTTTCCGGTACTGATCATCAATGGCAACATGACAAAGGGCTGATTGTTGAGCAAGCCCGCCCATTGGACTTCTTCAGGAGTTACACAGGCATGTGATTTGTCAACTTGTATTTGGATCTAAAAAATGTGTTATGGCTAAGCTCCTGATACACACAGCAGATTTTACTCTAAAAAACATGATATGACTAACTGATCAATGACTCATGGTGTTTCCTCTCCCAAAAATACACCACAAACAAAACAAAAAAGGCACGTTTTTTGCATAACTCAAGTCCACAGGCATGTATATTGGTTTCACTTAATAACTCTCAAGTTCTGCCGTGTAGAACAGGGAGGAGGGAGTGCTATATATCGCACCATTCGGTACAATACACGTGGTTTACCTCAGCTGCAAGGTTGGGTCGACACGCCCAGAGCAGAATCAGGTCTGACTACATTCTCCATTCTCACTTCTCTCTTTTTTCTGAGTTAATGTCTCTTGTGTTTTTTTCTATGCTCTGTATCACTCTCATGTTGTGCCTCAAAAGCGGTTGTACATTACATTACATTCATTTAGCTGACGCTTTTATCCAAAGCGACAGACAAGTGAAGTGAATGATACCCCAATATTGCGAAGAGTTGTAGTTGAGGATGCATCCATTTTTTATAATCTAATGTAGGGCTGGGCGATATGCCGATATATATACACATATACACACACATATATATATATCTTCAAAACGATATAAAAATGTCTATCAATATATTCTTCTATATTGTTTCCATCGCAATGTCAAAAACAGCAGCCGAGCTGCGTTAGGGCAATATTTATCATGTCATTTATGTCACTCTTTGCGTTGTGATCCTCGCATGTTATGTTTATTTTGCAACGTTTTTAATAAAATGAGAAATACGCAGAACTTTTCATTTGCCAATTATACTGTAAATACTGGACATACGGACTATTTATTTATTGAATTGCCAGAAAATATATTGTAATATATATCATTATCAAGATATGAAATGACCTGTATCAGGATAAAAGACTTTGGCCATATCACCCTAATCTAAATCAGATTTCCTGAAATGATCACATGCATCTTTGGCTTTCAAGCATGCGTGGAGTTGTCTGTCAGCTCGGGTGGAGCTTTGTCGGTACGTGTAGTAGACGTAATGTAGACTTTGATGAGATTAGGCAACTATATTCCAAACCAGAATTGCAAAATTTCCATTGGCTGACATTCTTTCCCACAGTGTTTTGGGTGGGACACTTTGGACGTTAAGTGGTATGATCAAGGTGTGGTGTCTAAATATTCAGACTGTTGAAGCTGAACGGATGGCTCATACTCATTCAGCCTTCTCATATAGTAACATGGGTGGTATATATTTATTTACTGTGGCTCCCATGGAGGGTGATAGTGTTGTCATGGAAATCCATAATGCATTAAAAAGGGCATTACCATGGCAGAGACATTGTTTAGTTTAACATTTCAGCGCTGGTTATGTTTAGCATTCCAGCTTTCTGAGTCCCTCTGACTACATATGAAAAAGGTTATTTCCCATGACAACCACATTACTGTAAAATACACACTATTCATCTTAGTTTTCACAAAAGGAGAAGAGCCTTGGTTTGATTCCAAATGAAGACAGACGCCAGGCGATAGTGTTTTTTTGTATACATATACAGGGGCGTAGCACAAACTTCTGGGTCCTGTAGAAAGGCATTCTCTATGGGCCCCTCCCCTCATCCACAGCTATTCATTCTAGCATCTTTTTGGGCCCTCCTCACATGAGGGCCCTGGGTACTCGGTCCCCCCCCCCCCCCCCCCCCCCCCAGTCTGACATATGTGTGGATGTCCTCAAAAAAGCCCAAAGCATCTCACCCCGGACACTCTGTGTTTGAACATGTTTCAGGACAATTGAAACACGGACAAACACACTCAGAAAAAGGTTTTATCTAAAAGCCAGAAGCATTAAGTCTATTTTTATTTCTCTCTCTCTCTCTCTCTCTCTCTCTCTCTCTCTCTCTCTCTCTTGTTCTCTTTCTTTCTTTGCTCTCTCTTTCCAATGCCCTTGATCCAAGAAAACAAGCAATGTGCGCACACACACACACACACACACACACACACACACACACACACACACACACACACACACACACACACACACCTAGGAGTATTACAATAAGATAGCGGAAGCTAAATATAAATATTATGCCCCCGTCTTTTGTGTGCTATTTTTTTATTTTTTATTTTATTTGTCTGTTTGGTTTAGTCTAGTTTACACCTTTGTCATGTATTGCTTCATATGTGTTCACTTGTATTGCACTATAAGCAAATAGTGATAAACAAAATACTGCACTTAACGCTACTTGATTATTAGGGATGAATCGTGCTGTAAATGTCTCGTATGTTGTGTTTTTGTGTCGTTACTTTCTTTTTCTCTTTTTTTACAATCTTCTGTCTCTTTTTATACATTTTTATAGTGACTTTTAGAGGCTGTTTTATACATCTTTATTCACCTGTTTTGCACTTTTGCGGACGTTTGCACTGATAGGACTGCATCCAATTTCGTTGTACACGTACAATGAGAATGTTTGTGTGACCCCAGCAGAATGTAGCCACACAAGTAGCCTTGGTATAAACTCTGCAGGCTCTGCTGCCTTTCAAGATCACTGACTGTATTGGCAGGTAAATTATGTCTGAAGCCTGTTATTATCCTGCTGCGTCATACCTGGCCGCCTGACATGATACTGACCAGGTACTCTGCTGAGCCTTTGACTCACACTTCTATTTCTGTATCTGCATATTTTTATACTCACCAGAAGCAAACAAGTTGGACCTCAGTCTCCCAGTACACACTGTATTTGTCCCTCTCTATCTAATTGTGTATATCTGACTTTCCTGCGTGACTTTTATTAGTCGTCTCACTTTCATATTCTCATATTTATATCCTCATTATTTTTATTTAACTACCATTTCACCTTCTTTCAGTAATCGCATTTCAACTGCCACTTTAACTTTCTACTATTTTAGTATTTTTTTGTTTCAACTGAACGTTTTTCAGCAGAGAGCACACATACATTTTCTTTTTTTAGTTTTCCAGTTATTTATGGTCTCTAGTTAACAGATGTCCCCGCCCAAAACTTTAACAACAGTTTTAAAATCAAACCACTTCGTAAAACTATATAATCTGATTACACTAAAAGCTGTTTTGTTGTGCTTTTACTATACTGTGTTGTAGGTCTGGGCGATATGGACAACATCTTCTTATCCCAATACAGGCCATTTCATATCTCAATACAAATAAATATCACGGTATAACATGTTTTTGATTCGATAAATAAATAGTCTATATGAAATAACCACATGATAATGCCTATTGTATACTCCTGTGTGAATTAAACACTTGACAAATGAAAGCACTGAGTATTTTCTTATTTTTTTAAGAAACTATGTCACACGTTGTGAGGGTGCGCTTCATTAAGTTCAAGATTATGCATCTCTTCTATTGGACTCCCTCCAGATTGTTTAGAATTGGTCTGAAAAACACACCAAATCGTTGGAAATGTAAGACAGAAGACGGCCAATTACTTCATGTCCTACAGTATGGTCCTGTGATAAGGTCCAGGATTATTGGATCGGGATACATGATAACCTATGTCGGACTGCAGGGACCCAGGTTCCATTCAGCCCTAGATTATTAGTTCTGGGAGATGGGTCAGTCCTAAACTGGCTGGATAAGAAGATGGGTCCAGACTAGTTTAATGACAGCCTGACAGATTATTTGAAGAGGATGGAAGAATGAAGGGGTGCCATCAATCCAGGAGTGGTCTTGTGAGATGACTAGGGTGGCGGTGTTTGAAAAAATTTCACATAAATGGTTTACCAGGTTGGATGTCTATAGTAGAAAATGGGGAAAGTACCTGAACTTTCTGGAGGACTCCTAGGAAGCTTTGTGCTGGAGAGAGACGTATATGATGGTTGTCATTTATATATATGTCATTTATATATATGTTTATTTGGTTTATTGTCTATTTTGTTACTATTTTGTTGAATGGTCTGGAATGTTGTAGTTACTGTGTCATCTTTTTTCTCTCTCACTCTTTCATTTTTGTCTGGGTGGGTGGTGATGACGAGGGGGGTGTTCATGTTTGAAGTAGTATGTTATCTATTAGGGGTAAGGGGGAAAAAATCGATACAGCATAGGATCGCGATATTTTCCGTGGCAATACTGTATCAATCTTTTATGATATATGTGATGGTCAGTTTGTCTGCTTGACGATCCCATTTTGCAGCAATAAAATTGAAGTGAGATGAACAAACAGAGAAATGTATCTTTTTAGATAAAACAGATGTTGATAAAGTTTCCTTTGGGGACATCATTTGAAATTGGTAAAAAATTGAAGTTGGAAAAAATAAATTGCAATATATCATTTAAAAGCGCAATAATATCTTATCGTGATATCGTATCGTGAGGCCTCTGGTGATTCACACCCCTATAATCTGTTAAAAAATAAAAGAATAGCGGGCGCCCGGGTAGATCAGTTGGTATATAGAGGTTTACTCCTCGACGCATCGGCACAGGGTTCGACTCCGACCTGCGGCCCTTTGCTGCATGTCACTCCCCCCCTCTCTCTTCTCTTTCATCTTCAGCTGTCCTGTCAAAATAAAGGCCTAAAAAAATGCCCAAAAAAATTATCTTTAAAAAAACAAATCATAATGTGCAAGCGCCACAACCTAAAGGGTCGTCCAAGTGATGTAAATATTGTCGTAGCGCAGGTCGGACGCTGGTTTATCGGCATCGCGATGAATACAATATCGAAAAAATACAGACATTTTATATCGTTTTGATGATATATATCGTCATGCCACTCAGTCCTGCCGTGCTGTGAAGTAGTTTTTCAAATTCTGGATGTGTACAACCTACAAATATTGTGATATTTGAGCCTAATGTAAGACACTACACTCGTTGGCCTGGTTCTCTGAGGACAAAAGTAGCGTGTCTGATGCTTTTTGGAAACCTTTTGGGATAAATATTAGATATGGTTAGCGATGATAAGGACTCAGACATTTACCCTGTGCCCCATTGATGTCAGTGATTTGCCACAGACAGCACAATTTGTAATGACTGAGCTCTATGATGAACAAGCAAATGTTATTATGTGATATTATTTACCTCAGGGCTGTTACAAGATTCTCCCTCAGACTAAACTAACGCATGTGATCTGTTCAAAAAGCAGAGGACTTGTTGGACTCACTGGAATCATTGGGACAATATCAATCAACACCAGCTATGAAACAATGACGGGGAGTAAATATGAATGAACTTGCAGCAGTGTGAAATGTTCTTTAACACCCTGTTTTAAATTCCTCTCTCATTGCCTTCCTGTCTTTCTCCCTCCCATCCCCTCCCTCTTCTTCCCTCCTTCTCGCTCACTCAAGCTAGGACTTGCACTCATTTTGCCCCCACCTCTTTCTTCCTCTGAACCAACAACATTCCTTCATCCAGAAACTCCTTCCTCTGTCACAAAAGCGGGGGGGAAAAAGGAGGGCGGTGATTCCAAAGAAACACTACACTTATGATTTGTGCGTGGCTGTGTTTACACCAGTTTGTCTGTTTGGTGATATACAACAGCAACGGCGACATTGTGATTAGGCCGGGCCTGCAGTCTGTTGCCATGGCAGCACGCGGACAATCATTGTCAATAGTGTTAAATGTTATGGGAGTTCCCCCCCTCAAACATTAGTGTCATAGTGAGTCATCAGCTGCCCTCCCTGACAAAAGCACCACCACCGGGCTGAGTGACAGAGACGTGAGACACCAAACACAAAGGGGAAATAAATATTGCCTGCCCACAAAAGTTGTGGAAATAGTGGCTGGCTGGAGCCTTTGCATATGTGTAAAGTAGACAGAAAAAAGAGAGGGTGGGACAGGGAGCAAAGAGTAGAGTAGAGGGGAGGTTGGGGGGGAGGGGTTATGTGATCTAGCAAGCCAGAGGCTTGTCTGGGGTGTGGACTTAAAAAGAAGGCTGGGTAAAAGTGGGCGGACGGGTAGTTCTTAGTGTTTGTGCATTTAGACTCTGAGTCTGAAATTAGTGATCTTGAGAGCAGGAGGAATTAGACCTGAAGAGACACACAGCCTTCAAACAGTAAGTCAAAGATTCTTCTTGTGCTTTTCGAATCCCTCTGGATGTTTAATTTCTCTATAGATGCTTCAGAATGATAGAACGTGGTAATTTAATTTAGGAGTTCTGCAGGTTTGTTTCAGTATTGTTTATCTAAGAAAATCAAATGAGGCACAGAGTAAAAGCAGGTGTGTGTGTGTGTGTGTGTGTGTGTGTGTGTGTGTGTGTACCTCCCGTATATACCTGTTCACCTTTACAGGCAACTTTGCTATTGAATTACAGTAACTCCATCTTAACTAGCCAGGTGAGGCTGATTTCCAGATGTGCCCAGTTCCTGCAGCAGTGATAAAGTGACTAGTTTGAATGTATATTGTTGTTTTTTTTTCATTAAAAGACACAGGACTACTTTCCAGCTTGCTTTTTGGGGGATTTTTAGCATTCTCAAACCTACAGTGGCCTTAGCCACATGTATTCCATTTTGCGCAATGGAAAATGTGCCAAAGCTAGGCCAGATCTAAAAAAAAAAAAAATCCCAGCAGCAACAGTTTGCACATCTTGTGTCAGGCAAGAATTTGGAAGACGTCTGATCAAAGTATTTCACAAATGTGTTTTATATTAATGCAACTGCTGAGCATTTAACTTGTTATATTTTCTGACCAGAAGTTGTTCATTAAAGTTTGCTCGTCTAAGCAGAAGACAACATAAGTCTGCATATGAGCTCTCAGAGCTTCAGGCAGAAATTATACAAATATTTAAAAGCTCAATCTATCACTTCATTTGTAGCCGTTTGAAGCAGATATGTCAGGCGTGATCACGTATGTACCAGCGTTACCCTTGGCTGCTCCGTGTTTGTGTTTGTGTTTGTGTGTGGTTGCGTGTGAGTGAGCTGGCGAGCATGCGAGTGTGTGTGGACCCAGCCCTTGACCACTCCTTCACCGTGGAAAGAACCAGCACATTCCAGATGTGCCTCTTCCTCTGTTAGCACCCAGTGCGGCCTCAGTACTGGATGTGCAGCCGCGCATAGTTCACACACTATTAAGAATGTCACACACAAAACATAAGGGGTTTAAACCTGTGATATGTCAGGGCAGAGCCACTTGTGGAGGGACCGGTGGTTTGTTAGCTTACATGTGTAACAGTGTGTGTAATAATGTGTAACTAGGGGGATGGGCCAGCTAGGCTGCTAGGATAGCAGGTATTCTCTACAGTTATTTTAAGGAGTGGCGGGCTTCTCAGAGCACAAGACAAGCCCAAACTCGCTATCATCATCAGCTTCCCTCCTTAACACACACTCTCTTTCTCTCAGAGTCTGTTTCCCAACTGATTCTGTGTACTGATCTACACATAGAGTGTGTTATAGAGTGTGGCCTACAGCCACTCTGTCTGCAAAGTGTCCTGAGATAACTTCTGTTATGATTTGACACTATGAATAAAATTTGAATTTAATTAATTGAAAATTGAATCCGTCTGCACAAATATACGACACTCCTGCATTTGTGTGTGCCCCCCCCCCCCCCGGTTACTCGACAGGAACAATAACCCGACGTCTATTTGCAGGCATTTCACTTGGAGTGGCGTAGCTGTAATTCAAAGTAATTAGAAGTTGTGAAGCCACACCCTGAGCGGATGCCAGGTTTTGGCCTCGCTTTGTTACTCTGAGTGTGTTCATGATGATAAGTACTGTGTGTGTGTGTGTGTGTGTGTGTGTGTGTGTGTGTGTGTGTGTGTGTGTGTGTGTGTGTGTGTGTGTGTGTGTGTGTGTGTGTGTGTGTGTGTGTGTGTGTGTGTGTGTGTGTGTGTGTGTGCTTGGAGCTGTCATTAATGGCTGGCCTTCCAAAACCCCGGTAGGAAGTGTGGAGCCTTTGTTATTGGCCATATTTGATTGTTTGTGCTCATAGTAGGCTAGCTGCTAAACTACTCCGTGTGGGTTGTTTGTTTTATTAGCTTGGGTGACAGTTAGCCCTCCAGTTATATTCACCCTGTGGTTTAACAAGTTTCTCTCTCTCTCTCTCTCTCTCTCTCTCTCTCTCTCTCTCTCTCTCTCTCTCTCTCTCTCTCTCTCTCTCTCTCTCTCTCTCTGCAGCATCGTCATCATGCTGATTCTCCTCGCTGGCATCTTTCTCCTTCACATTATAGGCATCGTCCTCCTCCTGGTGGCCACCATTGACAATGTAAGCACATCTTTGCTTTGTTTTAACTGCTGGGCATTTTATTACGACACACCTGTCACAGTGCGGCCCTCTACACCTCCTCACAGCCCCAAGGGATAATTGTCCCTGCATAATCCCTAACTTCCCCATAGTTTGAGCATTAGAATGGTACCTCCAGCTGAAGAGTTATGAGCATCTCTTAGCACGCTGATAGACAGCTAAGAGTCAAGACGTTTAAGTGATTGGCTGCTCGCCTCTCGACCATCGCTCAAGGCCGCCATTCCTTTTTTGTTTACTGTATGTCAATGGTCCGTTGTCTTCTCAGGGCCACATATTTGACATATCCGGGTGACAGATGGGCCGCACACGGTGTCGTCACCCGGTGTCACCGAGTGCATCTGTGTGTGTGTGCATTTAAACTGCAGCCAAGGTGGCATTCAGACGGTGCGCATGCACGCACGCACGCACACACACACCAGATTCACTCTCTCTCACACACACACACACACACACACACACACACACACACACACACACACACACACACACACACACACACACACACACACACCAGATTCTTGCCTGCTTTGTCGTAAATGTTGCATACCAGAGAGCTGTGGAATGCCACAGTGACAGTCGGACGTGCATTCCTCCGTCTGATTGTGGTCCCTTTGCCTGCAGCTTCCCCTCAATACATGTCAGAACACAGGGTGAACACACACGCTGGCTCTGCAGCTTTGTGTACACACACTCCTGCTTTGAATTTTCCACATTTTTTTCTCTCTCTCTCTCTCCTTGTATTGATTCATTATTTTTTCCTTGTTGTATGCAGGAAGGTTGTCCATATCGAAAACATGATCTCAGATGTAAAATGTTGTCGCTCTGCCCTTTCTCCTCAGGCCTGGTGGGTGACTGAAACTGTGTCCACTGACGTGTGGGCTCGGTGGGTACTTCAAAATGGAGTGTGGAACTTCACCGCTCTTCCCACAGGTTCATTCTACCCAGAGGGTAAGCCAGACACGCTGCAAAGAAGCAATTATGAGGAGAACCTGTTTCCATGCGTACAATACTTTAACACTCAGTCATATTTAGTTCTCAGTAAAACCCAGGCCGACCATGTTTGATTGATTTTCTGACTCACTGTACTGCCTTAATTCTACACCAGTGGCTATAATAACTGCATTTAATTAAAGGCCCTGACAATCTGTCTTCAGAATGTTTAAGCATTTCTCTAAAACATTAAATATTTATGCTTTAATGACCAAGATTAAAAAATACTCCAAAATGGCTTGATCAGGCCTGTGTGGGTGTGGTTTAGACAGATTTGATTGCACTTGATTTGATTCAAATATTGTTCAATCCTGCTTGGTGCCTGACTTTACCTTTTTCTACACATCAACTTAAACAAGTTAAACCTTCAAGTGATATGAAAGTGGTACCTTGTAGAAACATGTAGCTAGAATCTCATGTTATAGTATTTATTTCTTCTGACATCCACCCAGAACATGTGCGTGTAGATGGATTGGGAACACACAATGGGTTTGCAGCTATCCACATTATTATTTTTGCATTGCAAATTAAGACCAGTATAGCAGACCTCCAAAAATGATGCTTTCACGTAACAAAGAGATCAAGATTGTGTAGCAAAAACTGAAAGTAACGTTGATGCATAGTGATGGGGTATACGGTAGTTTTGCTTATACTTTCATATAACTTTGGACCTTCAAAACATACAAAGCTATTGTTTGTCTGTCCATGGCGTCATGATCAGCGTGTTTTAAAATCCTTGCGGTGTGTGAACATAACATTCCTGCCATTGAGCAACTGTCTGACCAGATTTTTACTGCGGCATGTCAAATATGATGTTTAGCACATATTTAGGATACGCCCCCCGCCCCCATCACATCACATCACATCAATGTGTTGGTCTCTCTGTCTCCCCCTGCAGATTACCTCCAGGCAGTGCAGGCCAGCTCAGTGCTAGCGTGTATATTCTCCGGCCTGGGCATCTTTGTGTTCGTGGCTCAGCTCTTCACCCTCCAGAAAGGACAGAGGTTCACCATCTCTGGCGTCTTTCAGTTACTCGCCAGTGAGTGTCTTTGTTTTGTTGTTTATTTCCCTCTCTCTTCCCTCTTTCCAGAGTTTCTGCAGGTTTCACCAAGTCAAATTTAAGACTTTTTAAGACCTTTTTTTTTTAAGACCATTAGGAATGAAACTTAAGAACTTTATCACAACAACAACTAAGCCCTAAATACAGCCAAGTATCGCTAAACTTGCACTTCCCCCTAGCTGTAGAATAGAATCTGTTTTATGCCTGTGGTACAATCAGAAAGAGACTCCCGCCAATAACACGAAAGCTGATTGGCTGCAATATAAATCTTGTATTTAAATTGTAGTCGTAATACAGCAACATTATATTTGGACTAGCAAAAAAAGAACACCACGGGATAAAAAATAAAAAGCACATTAGAGGTAGCGTTGCATGGATGTTTGGAAAATGAAGACCTGTTTAAAATTATTTAAGACCTAGAATACAAAACGTCAGCGAATGTAAGACTTTTTAAGGCCTAACATTTGCATCATGAAATTTTAGACTTTTTAAGACCCCGCGGAAACCCTGTCTTTCTTCTCTGTCTTCCCTCTGTATCCTCACAACTCTTCATTTGTCTCTTTCTCTACCCCCTCACTGATGTGTCCTTGTCTCCTCTCCTCCAGGCCTGTGCATCATGATCGCAGCCTCCATCTACACAGACCGCTTTCACCTCGACGAGGATAAGGGTTGGTATGGTCACTGCTACATCCTGGCGTGGACCTCCTTCGCTATCACGTTCATCTCCTCCATCATTTACTTTGTGCTACGCAAGAAGACAGCGTGAGACGGACACTAGAGCTAGCTCCAAACCAGCCCCAAACCCTTTGGCTGGATCTACTCTTTCAGCGGAAATCTGGTTTTTAGTCGCAGATGGTGTAAACAGTGTTTATACCATACCAGATTTGCGCTGCTAGTGTATATTCAGCTACAGATATAACCTGTCGATCCTCTCAAATATGTACCAGTGTTTGATTGAGTCTGCTGTCAGATAGTCAGGGTTTCACACTTTCAGGCTATGTTCGCTCTTGGCGTCTTTTTTTCAAGCTGCCAGCGTCTGTTTTACATTTGAATCCTATGGAGAAAACAAGCGCTTTTTTGACAGCCGACCAACGACAAGCGGAGTAGCCAGACCTGTCGTTTTCACAACAAGAAAAAATGGCGTTGGAGCACAGCGAGTTATATGATATGATCAGGGAACTCACTTTGTTTTATCTAACGTTAGCTCTCTCTCTCTCTCTCTTTTATCTAACGTTAGCTCTCTCTCTCTCTCTCTCTCTCTTTTATCAAACGTTAGCACCGCTCCACATAGCGCTCTAGGATCTGTTGTTATAGCGCTTTTTTACTACAAAAGCACTCTAGTCAACTTTTTCTTGTCAAAAAAGACGCCAAGTGTGAACATAGCCTTAGAAGTGTTTGGGATTTTTCGGCAGTAAAAGGCAAGCTCAGCCAATCACAGTTGTATTTGAGTGTATTTTCAACCCAGAGTTTGGGCTGAATATTTTTGTTATTAACTGAACAGATTTTGCCTGACGATATAAAATGCTACGATAAATTGAGATCTAGCAATATTTCCGCTATTTTAACAAAAGCGGGTTGAAGAGTAAAATCTGTGGTCTTTTTTTTGTTGTAATGTACATTTACTTATGGATATTTAGTGTTGGATAAAATGGGCAGAGTTTATGATTTTAGTTTATTTTTTTATTTTTTTCCTTGTTATTTTATTTTTAGTTCATGGATTTTATTTCATGTATCTGCTCTGGTTTTAACGTCATATAATGCACCGCTAATCAAACAGTGAGTGTTACTACGACGTGATGACATCGACCGGCAAAGCGGCAAACATTCACTTGTCAGCTGTTACAGATTTGTGTGTGATCTAATGAGAATATGTGATAATGTAAAATATAAAATCAGTAAAATCATACAGCGTGAGTTTGTTTTGTAATTATTTGTGAGTAGGAAGACATCAAACTAGAGTTAGAGTGTGGAAGTGCATATGCCAAATCATATACGAACTCTTACACTACAATACAGAGCTTTTGGTTGTTTTTTTTCCAAATATGTCCGAGTAATGAACCCCAAAGAAGTAGCAGGACTTAACATCATTTTCTTTTTGGTCCATTCTTAATGCAGCAAACACAATATTTCCATTAAATGAGTAATCCACTAATTCCATCTCTTGTCTGACTGTTAGTCCAGTAATGTCAGCTCTGTGTGACAGAAAGGCAACTGCCTTGACTCCTATGTAAATATGTTCTATTTCCCATAATGCATCTGTATGTTTGACGCTGTTTTATTTTTGCCCCGTTATCGACGACAGTGACAATGATGTTTAAGTTACTAAAACTTGATTTTTACAATATTAAAACTAATTAAAAAAAAAGTTTTGCATTTGTCATGATTAGGAGCAAAGATAGTTATAAATGTGTTTAATTATGATCTATGAGACTTGCAGACAAAAAGCAGTGAAATGTTTCAAACAGCCAGCAGTCTGATGATCAAATGTATTACAATTATGTGCATCAGCCAAAAGAAGATATCTGCAGTTTAAACTATGACAATTGAAAATAGTTTTAGTAAGATTTGTTTCTAAATAATACAGTTTATGAAGCATTTCTGTAGTGTATGTTCAGTTTGTAAAACAATGGTTGTTACACTTTGAGCTGATTGTTATCACAGCTGATTACCTGGGTGCATCGGGTCACTGGACTGCTGACCATTTTGAATTCAGACTAAAGCAAACATTACACTGGATTGCCAAGACATGAGAAAGACTCCACTGGTTCAAAGTGGGCTGTAGTCCTCCGGCTCGTAATAGCTCTCCTGGTGTCCCGGCAGGCTCAGATGGACGGAGACGGACGGGGGGCGTGACGGAGAAGGAGAGGGGAGCGAGAGGCGGTGGAACGGGGATGCAGGCGCAGGGTGGGAGGGGGGAGGAGGGAAGGAGTAGGAGTGGGGGAGAGGCAGGGAGCGGGAGTGCGCGAGCCTCGGACCGGAGGCCGGTGACGCCGCCGTCGGGGGCTCGTAGTAGGGAGACAAGTGGGAGATGCGGGGGGGAGACGGGGGACAGGCCAGGGTGAGGCCTGGGTTGGCAGGGGTGTAATGAGGTGGCAGGAGCCCCACGAAGTTAAAGCTGCAGGCGTTGAGGCTGGAGCCGCGTCTGGGCCCCACCATCAGGACCTTCTTGGTGTAGTTGTTCAGGGTGGAGACACCGGCGGACATGCAGACGGTGAAGGCAAACCAGGCCACGCTGATGGACACAGAGAGAAACAGGAAGCAGGTGGTTCGCTTGTGTTTCTGTGTTGACATATACTCGGTCCATTCAGACTTTGACTTGAGGGAAAAACTTGAGCATCATTTTCTTCTTTTTCAAGAAAAAGAGACAAGCACAGCTCCCAGCGGAGAGATATGTGCTGCTTTGCTGCGATACGAAACACACACACAAACTCATTTACATTACTTCGAGATACGGTTACTGTCAACTAACAAATGTAATCAATTTGAGAAGATCTGGGATTGTCGAGAGTTTAAAGGAGAAATCTGGCGCAAAATTAACCTGGGGGATAATAACACGTGTACCGAGTCGAGCGTTCTCTGGGATATGTTTTCATGCTAATCGAATGTGACCAGTTTTATCGCAAACCGCTAATTAGCTTATAATGTTAGTCATCGGGACACGGGTAAAGTAAAAAACAAATTGCTATTTCTACACCACTAACGAGGCTCAAAATAGCACCACACTTCAACGGTAGCATAACGAGGATCCCTACATGTAAACACAAGCACTGAGAACTTTGTGAGTGTACTGACAGTTTATTAAACAGATAGTTTAGAAAGACAGTACCGTTCACTATACGGGCAGGCGCTATCGCACTATCGTCTGGTCATAACTGTTTTCCCAAGATGGCGCCTGCCTGTATACGCGAACGGTACTGTCTTTGTCACATGAGAGGGTAGGAATAAACAACCTACTGTATATTGTTGCATGGCTTGTTGGACTCGGTGTGGTTTCAGTCAGGCACCGTGTGCGTGTGCTTAAGCGTTCAGTACAGTGTGTTTAATGAACTCACTAGAAGGCCCAGGAGTAGCCGTAGCTGTGAGGTTTGAAGTCTTCCGGTCCCATTGAGGCAGTGGTCTGAAACACCTGCATGAACATCATGTGACCCACCATCCCAAGCAGACCTGGGAACACAGAGGGAGGATATATACCAAACTGGTTACATCAGTGATTCTCAAATGAGGGTACGTGTACCCCTAGGGATACTTTGGAGGACTGCAGGGGTTAAGTGACATTTTTTGCAAAATGTTTTTCAGTTACAAGGCTGTAGGGGTGGTGATGGCGAAGTCGATATGACACATGCCTTTGGTGTGGGAGATCTGGGTTCAATTCCCACTGCGATACATCGACCATCGTGTCCCTGAGCAAGGCACTTAACCCCTAGTTGCTCCAGAGGTGTGCGGCCTCTGACATATGTAGCAATTGTAAGTCGCTTTGGATAAAAGCGTCAGCTAAATGACATGTAATGTAATGTAGTTACTTCTACTGTCTTTCGCTTTCTTCAAAGTTTTTGTTGCTGTTATTGAAGTTCTGACATCGCTGTATTGTTCCTCTTTATATAGACTAAGAAAACCAACAATAACTAAATATTCAGCAAACATAGCTTTTAAGATTATTGTAAATGATTCCAATAAGGATTTGCATGTTCCAAAAGGCGTAGGAAGAAGTTTTCCTGGCCCTACCCCCTTTTTCTACTTTTCAACTTTAGTTGTATACAAACAATTTAATTCTTCACCTATTCATACATGTATACTTACAAATACATGCACATATATCTACTTACATGCACATATACATATGCATACCCATATACACATACACATTACTTTTAAATTTTTCTTTTCCAACTATCACCTAAATCATCAGCTATCAGCTAAAGGAACCTGGCAACACTGGTCGTTCTCTGTTTTTATTAAAGTCTTGTTCAACTACTGTATGTATCCAAAGTAAGAGCTGTACCTCCCAGGACTGTGAAGACAGCAGCGAAAGCGTTGAGCAGCTGGCCCCAGCGCTGTGTGGAGGGGCAACAGGTCCGGATACACAACTGCATGGACAGCAGCGTGCAGCTGATCAACAGCAGGCCGACATACATGATCTCCAGCGATAGAGACAGCCACATCATTGCTGTGGAGGGAAGAGAAGAGGCTGAGCACAAACACTGACAAAGGTTTGGACTTTTTTACAGTCAAGCAAACAAAAAACGCAAGAGAATGTAATGAATCTGTTTACCTTTTTCTGATCCTGGAGTCAAAATATAAAACCCTCGACACTTCTCCTCTAGGAATCAAAAAACAAATGTAAATGTATAGTAGAAATGAACTCAAACATGCACAATAAATTAGCTTTATAACAAGAGGAAAAGGTGATATTTGCCATGTAAAGCGTTAAGTTAACACCGGAGCTTATGCAAGCTGTTCTCATGAACCATTCGTAATGGTTTGTGCGCAATCACTGAAGGTATTGCTGCGTTCCAGGCATCCCGTAACTCATGTTTTCACAACCTTCTACCGATTAAAGTGCCCTGGAACAGCAGTCAAACCCGTAACTTTCTACTAGTGAACTCGTAGCAGATCGTTGTACTCCCAGTTACAGTTTTTTACGTCTCACACACATAAACAACAATGGCGACCCCTGTTGACGCTGTACAGACACCGGTGATTAACAGTGAGAAATAGAAATACAGTAAATACACATAAATAGGCAACGCAAAGTAATTCCGCACATTGTAATCAAAACAATACACATATGATTGTGTACTACTACAGGTTATGTTTATTAAATGATGCCAAAAATATGTTGCAGACTACAAATTGCTAGTATCAGCTAGCGCTAGCTAACGTCAACGTTAGGTAGCTGCTAGCTAACGCTAGCTAGAAGGGTTTGTGGTGACTTTGCCTGGAATGACTTGAAGTCGTAACTTATGGGCTAAAAACTGTGTCTGGAACGCAGCATTTGTATCATGTGGATGCGCCGACAGTTTTGTTGTCATTACTTAGAATTCCTCTTAGGGGAGACAGAAACTACGCACTACAGCTTTAAGGGGACCTGTGTTTTAATCTAAAGCACAATCTGTTTTTCTAATCTTAACTAGTGGTTCTGGTGCCTAAACTTAACTGTCGTCGCCGCATGACACTCACATCATGTCGGCTAAACTCGACTGCAACGGCCTCTGAAACGACCAGCACCTCACGGTGCTCTGTACCCGGCTCACAGTAACCTTTTTCTCGGCTAAATTTAACTATAAAGACCGCTAAACTTAACTGTCATGTGACCAGCCAGGGGTTGCCTAATTTCCTAGGATATCATACGAATTGGTGGGCATTACTATTCGTACAATATCATAAGAACCCGTTCGTCAGAATGCGTTGGCTTGTGGCAAAAGTAACCACTGTGCAGTGATATTTGTACAGCCACCATTGCTTCTCCATGTCCAAGAGGAACTGAGCCTGTGCATATACTGTAGTTGTGCATTTAAATGAACCCACTGAGATCCAATTACTGTGTGAATGAACCAGAAGGAGGTAAACGTGTTTACATGGCCTGCAGTAATCGGATGGGATGAGATTATGAGATTTGTTTGGTATAAATCTGGAAGGATGGGGCCTACGGGAACAATCTTAGTAGCAGCACAAAATGAGACTTTGTCAGTGTGTCTTGTCTTTCATTTCACTTATTAATTTCAACATGAATGTATTTAGTTTTCACCCTAAAACTAAAATGTGTTCTTACCAGCACTGCAAGAAAGGCTATTAAAAGAGAAGCAAACGGGAAAACAAAATAGAAGCAACCTATTTTTGTTTCTGCAGGCAGTTAATCTTCTTTGTGGCTTGTTTACCAATGTGTTACATGACAGCTGCAATAATCAGCGTACCGTATTTAGCTCTATGCTACGGTGGCCCTGACAGCTCAACACACAAGAAAACAGATGCAAACAGACAAAGCGAAAGGAAATGAAATAAACATTTTCAACCACTTGACAACACGTGTGCAGCATTTGGAGAGAAAACAATGCAAAGTGAGAAAACTACCAATGTCAAGTTGGTGAAAATGTTTTCCTCCATTTGCGTGTGTTTTGGTCGGGTTTTCTCACTTTGCAGTGTTATTATCTTACTGCTGTGTATGTGTTGTGAAATTGGTCCGATTGGGGTAACAGTTGCCATAATGTTTAAAAGCGTTGAAGTAATAATGATAGGAGATTATAGGATTTTGTTTGGTGAAAATCTGGAGGGATGAAGTTTACAGGGAAACACTCAGGAGCAGCACAAAACTTAGTCAGCGCTGCGGAGGAAGGTCTGGCGAGTCCACACAGCATTCTGGGATGGGAGAAAGATGTGCTCTGGTTTATTGCCATTTCTTTAAACCAATCACAATCGTCAATGCGCCAGGTGGAGCCCCAGTGCCTCTGCAAAATAGCCTCTGGAAACTTGTTTTGGTGGAACATGTGTACGTTCAAAAGTAGTTTTAGTCGTGCAACAGAAAACTCAGATTGGACAGATAGTCTAGCTAGCTGTCTGGATTTACCCTGCAGAGATCTGAGGAGCAGTTAACCATAGTCCTCACAAATCCACCGGAGGTTTGAACGCCAACACAAACAAAGAGGAAGGTAACGGACATCTGGCCGAAAAGAGGTCCATCTGGCAATCCCGAAAGTGGAACGTTGTGGCTATGGACTAGCTAGTCACTAACTTTGTCTGTCTGCAGTTGTTCACTGAAAACTGGTGAAAGTAAACCAAAACAATAATGTTGGTCCAACGATAAATTGGAATTCTACGAAACAAAATACCTTCATTAATACAACAAGAAGGACATTTAGGTATAGCTTTTGTAGCAGAGGCACATAAGGAGGATTGGTGTTTGCTTTCATCACTGCCAGCCATTACCAAACTAACCTATTAATGCAGAAACGATGATTGACTGACTAACTTTATATACTGGTATTTGACCACATAAGTCGGTTGAAACATTTGGCTGAAATTCCAACTCAATCCTTACAATCTGTTGCAAATCAGCCCCAAATGAGACTGTGAAACCCAGCTGATGTTTGTGAATCCTATTAACCTTTCTCTCTCTGGGTTTCTAATCCATAATTGAGTCATGCTGTTGAAGTCTAAATCTCTGTGAGCAGAACACACACTGATAATAATCCTCTTTGGGCCGCGAACGTACCCAAACACACACTCGGTCAGACACACACACACACACACATACTGTATGCAAAATACAAATTACACACCAGTGGCCTTAATTCATATCATCGCCTTGGCTCGCCTCTCCTCCTGTGACCTACTTCATTGTCTGTCGCACTAGTGCCACAGTTAGTTTGTCCTGTTAGTTTCTTCCTGTTTCTGTCCCAGTCCTGATCTCACCTCAGGAATATAATATCCTCTAATACACACAACCTGATCAGCAGCGGGGGAAAAAGTATTCAGATCCTTTACTTAAGTAAAAGTACTAATACCACCCTGTAAAGATACTCTGTTACAAGTAAAAGTCATGTAGTGAAAATGTTACTTAAGTAAAATGATGCAAGTATCATCAGGAAAATGTACTTAAAAATATTAAAACTATAAGTACTCGATGCAGAAAATTACTCAAATTTTAGAAACTGGAAATGATGAAAACCATTCTGTCAATCAACTAAGTGTTTAATCGTCTAATCACCAACTTCTAGGCATAAATATTATTGGGTCATTCAATTTCATTTATAATAAAACATTTTTTAAACGTATTTTTTATAAACTACATGTGTGTTGTGTTCAAAAATCTTAATTTGTAAAGGAACAAAAGCTGTCAGATGAATGTAGTGGAGCAAAAAGTACAATATTTCTCTCTGAAATGTAGCGGAGTAGAAGTAGAAGTAGAAAGTGGCATGGAAAGAAAAGACTCAAGTAAAGTACAAGTACCTCAACCTTTGTACTTAAGTACATGTACTTGAGTAAATGTAGTTACATATGGAATATACTTAGTTACATTCCATCACTGCTGATCAGCACATATGCTTATGAAATCCCTTACAGTGATACTGATTGTTTACTATTAACATGCTACATGTATAACTGAGGTCTGTCAGTACTTCGGTGTAGATTTCTTCTCACAAATCCTGTGTTCTCTCATTTATTAATTTCCTCTACCTGCTTAATCCTTTCCAGGGTCACTACTCTGACACATCTGGGATTTATTTCCCCCGTTTAAAAGAACCTGAGCAACTTTGACATCACTTCCTTAAAATCAAGTCGTTTGTGCCTTTTGGACAATTTTGAAATCTGGTTTAAACCCTCCAAACTTCTACTTGTAATTGCTTTAAATAATTTCACTTTCTTTGGCATCCATCCAATTATCAAATAATTTTTTTTCCAAATTCAGATGATCATTATGATGGAGTCGCTTCTTTTCTGTGCCCTTTTGCTTTGTTTTTGTAGTTTGACTCGATGTCATTGTAAATGACGGCCGCCCATCAATGATCTCTCGAGTAGAAATAAAGGTTGAATGAATGACTTTTGACCTTCCTTTGAGATCAGGTCTGTGTTTTAATTTCAGCGGACTGGACAGCATTGGCGATTTTAGACCCATTTAGAACGTGTCTGTTAGTGACGGAGGGCAACCAGTTACAGGTTCAAAGAAACAGGTTTAATATCCTGTGTCGCTGTCGCCGATGCTATGCGCCTGTAACCCAGTCAAGGAAAGTTTGATTTTGTATTTTTTTTATTTATTTACACCTCATTAACCTTTCATTTGATTCTGGTGGTCCATAGATGGACTTTTGTAGTTTTTTTATATGTTCAATATTGTGCATTTATGCTCTGTTATAATAATAAATACATATATTCATTGTTATCCAGTGAAATTATTGATTTAGCAGGGGTGGGGGGGGGGGGGGGGGGGGGGGTAACACTTTTGCAAGGCACTGTATCTGTGTCACATTCTCATTAGGGGTCTGATCCTAGAATCGTCCCTGCTGGGGATTTATTTCCCGTCACATCGTCACCTTTTCAGAAACATTTCCTCTTTTGTTTTCTCAAGCAGTCCTACATAACTCAAAGAATATGTTTCTATAGTTCTACCTGTGTTCCTCTCTTACCCCACGCGTCAGTGTAGATGTTCTCCTCGCAGATGAGGAACAGGCCAGTGTGGAAGGTGGGGAAGACGAAGCGGTCGTCCCCCGTCTCCCAGGAGAACTGGATGGTGGAGGAGTTGGTGACGCCGGGAACGGGGATGCATTTGCTCTGCTTGATGGGTGAACAGAGTGGCTTGGGCACCTTCTGTTTACCCACGCACCAGTAGGAGGACATGAGGGCAACGCCCCCCGTGATGAGAGACACAACAGTCTGGATGAAGGAGAGGCGAGGGGAGCGCATCTGCTGCAGGAACGCCATCATGCAGGGGTTAAACGGGGGGCTTGGTCTGGTCGAGGAATGGTAGGGATGGAGACAGACGTGCATATTGATAGATGGTCAAATATTCAAAATATTATCAAAAAGTAGCATGTCAGCAGTGTATGTTAAATGTCTGACAAGGGAATATCAGAATATCATTTTTGTACTTGACTTTTGGTACTACAGAAGATGGTTAGGGGCCACATGTAAAAAATGTCAGAAGAAAGTCAGAATTCTGAGAAAAAACTCGGACTATTTCCTTTGACTTAAAAAAAAGTCAGAATTCTGAGAAAAAAAGTCAGAATTCTGACTTTTAACTCAGAACTCGAATAAAAATGTCACATGGCCATAACCCTCCATAATGGTACACCTCCATTCTTGCATGTCACTAAAAATATCACCAGCATGTTCCTAGTTTCCAAGGAGAAGCAGCTCTGCCCAAATTGCTTGAGATGATTAGCGAAGGTGTTTGAAAGAGAAGGTGCGGGGGAGCCAGCGGTTTTACATGACTAATCACATTACAAGAATAAAAAGACGGTGACAGAAAATCAGCACAGTAATTGGTGGGAAGACAGATGGCAGAATCAGAGAAAAATAGGTGAAAATTGCTGTCGCCATGGAACCTCTCCAGGCGACAGCTGCTCAAACCAATACCTCGGAGCACTTGACGTCAAAGCAGTGAATTCAATTTGAAGCAAGGAGAGGAGAAAGCACTCACCTCCTTCGGCCTCTCTAACTTCATCGGGTTCAGCGTGGAAGGTGAAAGAAACATCCGGCCGTGCTCCCTCTCACTCTTCATCAGATGGTGAGAGTGATGGAGGACTTTGGCCGTCACACTGACCTCTGCGAGCAGAGTGACTGCCAGTCAGTCACAACAGAGCATAGCGCATAGCACACACGCACACACACACACACACACACACACACACACACACACACACACACACACACTTCTTTAATCCATCCGTATAAATCCAAACCAGATAACTCTGTTCCATCTGTTTTCATTATGATTCCTAGACTCATTTTGATCCATTTCATCCGTCTCTCCTCCTCCTCTTATCTGCCCTCTTCCAATTCTATCGAGCCTGTAAAAGCATGCAGCAACCCACTGTTCTGATGTGAAGATCAACATGAATATGTCAGATAAACCCTATTACTTGGATAGTACTGCTTTGCAATATCATATGTATACACCAATTTTAGATGACAACTTTGTGACCCTTAACCAATATACACTGAAACACAGAGGAGCATCTCTTTGGAGCAATCTAACCGACTTCTCCACTCCTACCCTGTAGCAACGTCTGCACAAGTCGCCCTGGTTGGGAATCACTGTCCTACTGTAAGCAGGGTTCAACGGTAAGATTTTTTTTTTCACTTCTACAAATTGTTTTTCGGGAACAATAATAATCATTTATGATACAATGAAGTTTGAGCAGGCGAGTTTACTTGCTCGACGTGATGTTTTGCTTCTCTGGTGTCATCTGGCAACCATCTGACTGGCTAGTAGTCCTTACCTAGGTACTGTCAGGACACGCCCTCATACTCTGCTTCTGACTGGCTAGTAGTCCTTACCTAGGTACTGTCAGGACACGCCCTCATACTCTGCTTCTGACTGGCTAGTAGTCCTTACCTAGGTACTGTCAGGACACGCCCTCATACTCTGCTTCTGACTGGCTAGTAGTCCTTACCTAGGTACTGTCAGGACACGCCCTCATACTCTGCTTCTGACTGGCTAGTAGTCCTTACCTAGGTACTGTCAGGACACGCCCTCATACTCTGCTTCTGACTGGCTAGTAGTCCTTACCTAGGTACTGTCAGGACACGCCCTCATACTCTGCTTCTGACTGGCTAGTAGTCCTTACCTAGCTACTGCATGTGCGACTCCCAACAAAGATGGAACAGAAGTGAGATGTCTCACTCTGTAGCTAAAACAGAGAGCTCAACGCACAGGGTGAAAAGAGGAGCTGCAGCAATGTGCAGTACAACAAAAAATATGGTGTCTTTTGAAAAGTAAACCATGTAAACCTATTCCGATATAACCTCTAAATACAATTATGAACCTGAAAATTAGCATAATATGAGCACTTTAAATCTTGGTTCATTTATGACAAAGAAAAAAACTGAGCAAACGCACAAACTTCACCCGATCATATAAATGCCTGCATTTTAACATATAAATTATTTCAACTTTTACCTCCGCTAAATCAGACATTTTGGTTTTCTATTTTTACATTGAAGCAGCTCGTTTCCTTAAGTAAAATGTTTCAGTGTGACACGGACAGGAACACAGATTTGACCTGGTACAACATGTTCTACACTCGAGAAAAACAGAACGGTTATGAGTTATGCACTCTCCTCAGACTGAAGGGCAGAAAGAAGGAAAGTGGTAAATGTGGTAAAGAAAATGAGGCAAAGAAATGTCAGATGAAAACCTAAACAGGTGTTTTTATCAGTGCAACAAAAGGTGACCAAAAAATTGTTTTAGAAATAAGAAGAGGAGCGTACTTGAAGCATTTTTAAGTGTATTCATAATTCATATACATATTGACAGGTTTCTAATACAGCATGGTTTTAGTGTAACTGTCTTCTCAGCTTGACTTTTTTTTTTTTTACAAGAATAACAATAAAAAATGATAAAGACAACACCATGTACGACTCACTTTTTAAATTTTATGGCAATGCTTCTTTTGAATGGATTTTGCATCTCCCGATCAAATCGCTGCTGTGTCACTAAAGAATGAAATCATTCAAAAAGTACTTGGTAAGGCTTACTCCCCATTGGCCAATCGCAGCTGTTCATATGACACCCTCTCCAAAGGTTCCAGTTCCAAAAAAAAAACAAAAAACAAATACAAAAAAAATAATGCTTTCATCACTGAACGAGGGACTGACGCCGGTCAGTCAAACGTGACTTCCTATGTAGCACTGGTGCACACAGTACACAGTTCAACAGACGACGAAAACGCTTCAGTGTCCCGTTCATCTTTTTCCTGTCAGCACGGTTAAAGATGGCGGACACGCATTAGTCCATAGTGTTATCTCCTCGTCTTACAAGGCTCGGCCCTTCTTTTTGCACATTTACGAACATTTGTACTTAAAAAATAAGCAATGTGTCCATCAGATTTCTCATGAATACCATCTGTACCGTAAAAACCCTGTGATGAAAAATAAGAACACTTTTCAAAAAGGACCAAAAATGGAATCAAAGACCCAGATATCGGCATATTTTTTTTTCAGTTTCTCTCTTTCTCTCTCTCACTCTCTCTCACTCACTCTCACTCTCTCGCTCTCTCACACACACACACACACACACACTCACTTATCACTAATACACGTGACTTTTGAAAGGCAACAGATGTCCGTTCTCCAAGGCAATAATGTCTTTGTGGCAAACTCGACCCTGACATTCCAGACATCACCACTCTGGCTCCTCCCTCTCCAGGAATGAAAGAAACTAAATCAAATCCAACTCATGGGTTGACTGAATATAAAGTGAGATACATCCATTTCATTTTCATGAGTAAATACGGATGAGGATACAAAATAATAATGAGGACTAAAATAAGAACCGTGTTCATCCTTATATCATAAAATAAAAATACTGCTTGTGAGGATACAAAATTCTCTCCTTATTCTTGTCTGGGTTCGACACAACAGACTTGCTCCCAATACGCCTCTTCAAAGCAACCAAAAAAAACAACGATAAATGATAATACAGATGATGATAAGCAAGAGTTTTACACATTAAGGGTTGTCGGAGGAAAATCAAAGTAAGCCTAGAGAGGAAGTTTGTTCTTTTGTTCTCTACAGAAAAGTTCCTTTAGTTCCTCCATCAGTTCTGACGTCTCATTTTATCCCACATCGATCTTTGTTGTTTTTTTTCTTTTACCTGTAGCTCCGTTCCTCTATGTTGCATGTCCATGTTTTTTTCTTTTTCTGCTTTTAAGTAAAGAGCAACAATTCTCTTAGGAAAAAAAAAGGGTTTCTTTTCTCCATTGTCTTTTAATCTAAATAATGCTGATTCCCGTTGAGACATTGTACGTTCCCTTCTGTTGTTCTCCGTCAGTCCTGTCCTTTCACATTTGGGGCTGCTTTTGCAAACAAGTCTCCTTTCTCAGTCTTCTATTGTCCAAACTAACCTAGGAAAGGGAAAACACACAAACAAGTTGAGGTTAGTATGAGGGGTGGGAATCTTCACTGGTGTCTCGATTTGATTGCGATTATCCTGTCAACGATTCAAATCGAGTCAATATCACGATGCGTCACTTCAATATTATTATATATGGCGACACATGGTTAACATACGGGGATATCACCTAAGAGGACAATGTATGTTCAAACAACCTCTTGTGCGAACTGCAGTTAAAAGCATGTGTGTTTCAGTGTGTGGGGCGACCTCATGACTGAACAATGACATCAAACATCATTCAGTTCAAAAATAGATTCAAGAAATCAATACTTGACCAATACAGAAAGGAAGAGATAGGAATGGAATTGTACTGTGAAGGTATTGTTGTAAGTTATTGTAAGACGTGAACGATTGTATGCTGTATTTGCATATCTATTTGTTTTCTAATAATATGATATTGTGAAGTAGGGGCAGGACCTAATAAGCTGTATGCTTTCGCCTGCTCCTTCTCAAACTTATCCTTTATTTGCATTTTAATTGTGTGATTTTAATTGTTTTGTTTTGCAACATAGTTGATTGTTGGAGATTAGGCCTGGGCGAAAAATCGATTAAATGAATTAATTCGAATTTTTTGTTGCGGGCGATTTAAAAAAATCAGTAAATCTAGTTTTTGTGTAATGCCTCATTTTTGGCTCTCCGGAGCTTCCGTAGCGTTAGTTTCTCATAGCAGTATGGCAAGCAACAGTAACAACACACACGAAACAGCAAGTGACAACATGGCTACCGGTGAGAGTGGGAAGTTTGTTCCCAAGAAAGGAATAAAATCATCTGTTGTTTGGAGCTGGTCTGGGTTTGCTGCGACATTTGCCTAAAGCCCATCACAGTCAAAGGCAGCAGCACCACAAACCTATTCCAGCACCTGAAACAAAGACATCCAGCCGAATATGAAAAATGCCAGTCTCTCTCCGAGACGAACAAAACCGCAGTGACCAACAAACCTTAGCTAAAAAACAGCTAACTGTAGCCGAATCCTTTGCACAAGGCACCGCGTATGACAGGAAAGGGACACGGTGGAGAACAATCACCGAAGCGGTGGCTTTGCACATAGCCAAAGACATGGTACCCATATATAGTGTGGAGAAGACGGTAAGTTGTCTGCCGTTTGTACTTATTGCTTTCCTTAATAAGTAGGGGGGGAAATCGGAAAAAAATCGTAAATCGAATTTAAAAAAATAAAATCGGAGGCAATATAGCCCAGCCCTAATCGAGATAAATGATAAAATAAGATTAAAAATAAAAAACTGACAAATTCAAACATATATACATACATACTCCCTTTTTGTTGTATCTGCTCTTAAAGCCTCTGAACACCCACACAGGTGTTTTTTAGTTATTCTGGCTGATTAGACTCTGTTCAGGTTGAAGGTGGGCCGGAGCTTTGATGGCAACTTATTAGGTCACAAATTCTTTCTACCAATAAGGATGATAGGGCTGGGCTATAGGGAGAAAATCAGATATCACAATATTCTTGACCAAATACCTCGATATCGACATTGCGGCAATATTCTAGGGTCGACAATTGGTGCTTTAACAAAATATCTTCACACTTAGATTTTAGATATATAATCAGCAGTAATGTGGACATGATGTCTAAGTGGGCTAAAGGCAAATAATAGAACAGCTAGAACAGTCTCGTAAGTTCAGAAAAGTACATCACTTTACTGTAATGCAGCCTTTAAAACAAGTAAAAGACACTTGTGTCACATCACAATATCCAAAAATGTGTGTTCAGGTCCTTTAAAAAATTCCTGAATGTAGCGGAGTCTGAACACAGCAGACAACAGACAAAAGGCACACACACAAAAAATAAATAAATAAATAAATAAAGCAGCGAGCGGAAAATCAACAAGTAACATCAGTAGGCAATAATTGATTATGGTCTGTCACTGCAATGATTCATTTCAACACCCCTAATTAGTACGATCATCAAGGAGCCATGCATTTTGATACAAAGACTGAACTGCTTTCAAACATAGCACCATTTCTTTAATGGACAAGACCTCTGTGAGAAGTCTTTTGAATTGGACCAATGGACCTTTCTCACAGCAGACATTTTGACTTGTCATAGTAGGAAAAGCACAGGTGAAATTGATAACCTTAACGATGGCTCAATTCCATCACGTGTCCCAGTGAGATATTTCAGTGAGTCATGCTCAGTACCACCAGGGCCTCTCCTAAGTGGCCTATGTCATTAATGGTTGTGACTACACCTGTGCTTTTCCTACTATGGCATGTCAACATGTCTACCGTGAAAAAGGTCTAAAGGCAGATAATCACAGGTTCTGTTCTTATCGTTTTTATTGACAGTCCTTTACTGATTATCTTAAACGCCAACAGACTCCACATTATTTAAATCTGTGTGCACAGGTTGAAGCATGCACCTGAAAATCTTTCATTTTCAATCCAATGAATAATAATAATAAAAAAACGTTACATTTCTGATAAATCACGAATGTTAAAAGGTCCAAATTGTATTTTGCATTCAAACAAATAGTGCTCTCTAGGGAAAGTGGCTGCATGTGTCCACGACAATGCACAGAAAGCCGTGGCTGCACGACGTTAACGGTTAATACTCTCAGATAACGAGGGTCGGCTATGGGTCAGAAAAAAAATATCTAATTTAGCATCACTTTCATAAATCAAACAGCTTTTACCAGGTGAGCTTCACTCAGATCAGGGTATCTACTACTACGTGATTGGTTATAGTAGGAAATACAGTATATTTGTGAAAAACGTGATGAAGTAAAGGCTCTGACACACCAACCCGACAGCCGACCGTCGGCAGAAAAGGCAGTCAGACTGATCAGTCGGCTCCCCGAGGTCCAAAAAGTGCCTCGGAACACACTGAAGAGACGCCGACTTGAGCGAACATTCTGCGCGTGCGCGAGACGTAATATGTCTCCATAACAGCAGGCGGCGCTAATCTGTATTGTCGCCAAAGAAATGAAAACCGGAATTGTTTTCATCAGTGTTGATAGTAGTCAAGAAGGATCGTTGTTGTCATTACTCGCTGAACGGATGAAAATACGATAGCTAGTAATAAGAAGATACTGGCGTTGGCGTTCCTGTGGAAGAAGCACTGATTCGCTAGTCAAGGGCTAGCATTCCACCAATCAGATTGGTCATTGAGTCCGACTGCCCAAATCAGCCAATATGAACGCCGACGGCTCCTCTGACAGACGACGGCACGGAACAGACTCGAGTCACCGACCTCGCCAGACTGTATGACGGCCGATAATCGGGTTGGTGTGTCAGCGCCTTTAGGGGAAGAAGTTGCTAAATCTTTAGCATGCTATCGGCATTTGGCTGTGATCTTACAGAAAGAGAAAGAAAATGAGAAATATGGTGTGTCTTTAGTTTCCATGAGGACAGGCTGAATGAAAGTGAGGGGGAGGTAGTGAAAGGGAGTGAAAGGCAGCAGCACAGCCACTAATGTGAGGTGAGGAGGAGTGTGAGAGCAGGAGGATTTTTTTTTTCTTCCCAAGACCCAGCCAACAAAGAGTAGAGTAACTATTGTATTTCTGTGTGAAAATAAAATTGTCTGAATAAGGTAAAAAGTATAAATTTGCAATTGGTGCCCATTCACTGAAGGTCCATTAATGAGAAACCAGTCTCCCACCAAATAATGTTTCCCAGATGAAAATATCTTTGTGGTGATCGAAGGTCGGGGTCAGTTGGCTGCAGAACAGCACTACATTACATGTTACACAATGAAGAAAGTTGTGTTTTTCAATCTACTTGATTTTTTTAATGGATGCAACATTCTAGTTCCCACACTAGCTCCCACTTTGAAAAGCCTTTCCATTCCAATTCTTGAAATGAAGAAATAATAATAAACATATTTTTGGAAGGGGAGGAATAATGTGTTTATGAGAACACTCTAAATGTTTAGACTATGACACATCTCTCTCTCTCTCTCTCACTCACACTCACACACACACAAACACACACAAAACTTACAGCTCCTAGACTCCTGTGTCTCTTCATCTTCTGCGTTTCTCTCAGCCTCTCTCCGACTGCTCCAGGTACACTGTCTTGGCTGGCCGGATGCTCTGGGTGAACTGAGTGAAGGAGTGAGGAGGTGAGAGAGAGAGAGAGAGAGAGAAAGACAGAGACAGTGAAAAAGAGGATGGAAGAGATTCAAAGAAATTATGAAAAAACAGTGACTGGGTGGTGAGGAATAGGGCTGTCTATTCCAAATTAGAATGTACTGTATATTCGATTGTAAAAACAAAACAACTAAAAACAGACATTTAAATATGTTATTTGAATATTGTGTAGCACTTCTGGGCCTGGATGCTGCTCCCCAAACATTTAGCTCCCTGTCTGTGTGTGAGAGAATTCAGCGAGCGAGTGGGCATGTTGATGACGTTTCGGCCGGCGCTACCCGAAGTAAACAAACTAGGGTGAAGAAGAAGACGCCATAAAGACGCCAACGATGTCTACATGAAATGTCTACATGAAGTGAAGACTAGAATCTTCTGTCGGAAAGGGCAGTCGCCGAAATAGTCAGACAAAGACAAGAAACGGCAAGAGACTCGGTTGTTTATGACCAAATTATGAACCGGATACCTGACGCGGTGTAATCCGTAGATCTTTTAAAATAAATGTTTATGTCAAAATAAATATAGGCCTAGACCTTTACCAGTAGTTGTCTCCCGGTTTGCCCTCTTATGGACATAATGCTCAAAAGTAGATATTCGAACCTATGTGTTTTTTTTAGAAGGAATATTCAAATGTCATTTTTGGCTAATTTTGATAGTATTAGTGGACTAGAGTGGCAAATGAAAGAGGATTTTCACTGAATCACACAAAACGAAGACCAACCTCTCCTTCTTTACCTTGTGCTTCGGACACCGCAGTGAGAAGTTATCCTCGTTTAGAGAGCAATCTGTTAGAGTGACAGAGAATATTAGTACGCGACAGATATTGCCACACAGAGCTCTTACAGAAAAAAAAAAAACAATATTTGGGGTTTAAACAGACACAAAAATCCACTATTGGGAAACAGAATTTTACATTCATTTACATTTTTACAGCGTGCCTGTATTCAACACATTCACTCACCTGCTTCAATAGCGCACAGGTAGTGGTAGCGAAGTGTACAGCCTTTACTGTAGCAGCCCAGGGTTGAGCCAACCATCTCACAGTATGAGCAGGACTATGCAGAGACAGAATGGCAAAGAATAAATCAATAAAATCATGTCTTATGTCTTTTAAACAGTAAAAGTCAATATCAGAAAATAAAAGCTATAAACCTGAGGACACTCACTGTTTCTCTGGCACCATCTAGTGCCTCCTGCAGGCCATACAGTCTCCCATTGACAAGATACACTCCACTGGTCCATACTATGCATCCTTCGTGAACCCACAGCTCCTCTGGGTCCATGGGCATCTGAGGCAGCTGGGCGAGTTGTGCCAAGGGTCCCAGGGAGTCCAAGGCGGGCGGAGGGGGCTGAAAGGGCAGGGACGCCTTACTGTTGGATGGCACCATTCTGGGGGAATCGTCACTAGATTTGTGCCTCCTTTTAAAGCGGGGGTGCGAGGTCAGCTTTCTGTGTTGGGGTCGTTGTTGGGCTTCTTCTGTTGACGGCTGCAGCTGTTGCTGGATATGCGGCTGTCGCTGGTCGATCTCAAGGTCTGGCTCTCTCTTAAGCTCAGGGATAGGCCGGATGTCTAGATTCATGTCCCAGGTTAGAAATGTTGTTTTACTGGTGTAGGAGGACAAGGAAGAGGAGGAGGAAGAGGAAGCACTGTTGCTGAACTTGCCAGTCATGTGCATCATCATTTCCTTTCTACCAGCTGTGGGGGCAGTTCTGGTTGTCATGGTGAGAGGTATTGGGTTTGAATCTAGGCTGACGGTATAGTCGCTCTCAGTTGGGGGTTTGGTAAACTGAGCATCTTGTGTTTGTGTGTCTTGGATGGTGCTCAAAGCATTTGAGCTTATGTCTAAATTTGGTCCCGTTTTATTTGTGCCTGTGGTCGCTGGACATTGTCGGACTTGGGGCTGGTTCTTGGGGAGTTTTGCGGCATATTCAGCTGGATAGAAAGGTCCATAGAGATCTCCGAGGTGCTTGTAATTTGCCCATTTCTGACACAGGCAGCAGAGCAGGCGGCCGGAGTGATTGGTCTCTGTAATCACGGGGCCTGCAACAACATAACCAGATGAAGGAAGTGCTTTTCCTGACTGTAGTGTAGTTTCTACCTCGTCTGTCTCGCCTTTCTCAGAGTCTCTGTCTCTCCTAGATAACTGGGAGGAAAGAGCTGAGGTCAGGAGAGAATCAATTCCACTCCCGCCTGCATTTACAATGGTGCACACTGCCCCGATCTCTGGTACTTTGTTCTCCACATGAATATGTGGAACAAACGGGCCCTTTCTATTAGGATCTATGAATACTCTATTTGTGCCAGAGCTCCCTCCTGCCCCTAAAGGTGTATCTGGGTCGTCTTTGGCCACTGGTGGTGCCGTCGGTGCTGCTCCTCTTCTTCTCCTCCTCTGTCGTCCTCTGGCTTGCAGTGACTCGTCTTCATCTTTCACACCTTTGCGTCTCCTTCGCACAGGTTTGACCTCGATCTCTGGCGGTGTGTCCTCACTCTCGACATCCACTTTTACTATCTGGGTTAAAATGGGTGGGGTCAGTGGAGGAGTGTTTTTATTGTCTGTCAGTGTGGGTGCTGCAGGTGGTGGTGAGCTACTGGTAGTCTGCACCAATGGTGGGGTTGTGGCAGCAGCTGTAGTTGGAGTGGTTGGGGCCTGAGGAGCACTCAGAGTTGTGCTCTGAGCCTGGACTTGAGGCTGGCCCTGCCCCTGTGTTTGGGCCTGGTTCTGGGCCCGTTTTTGTTTATTCACACTCCCTACGGGCCTGCCCTTCTTCTTGCCAGATGGGAAATAGCCTTTAGGCACTGAACTCTCTGATAGCTTAGAATCTTGTGGTGACAGACTGGACCTACCAGAGGACATCTGATGTTGCCTATTCAGCATGTGTCCTTGACTATGGTGGGGTGGGGTGGCTCCATAGTAGTCACTGCCAGGGTAATCATCAAACCCCATGCCAGATTCTTGAAGTTTCTGTCGAAGAAGGTTAGCAGCAGACTGCTCTCCTCTTCTTGTCTCAAGCTGCTGGTAAGTGTTGGTGAAATGTTGAATATCCGACAGGGCGGATGAAGATGGAGGTGGGGAACCCTGGACTGGGCGGGGAAGAGGTGGAGGAGGGGGTAAAGGTCCAAGCAAGGTAAAATCCTCCTTGTCACCAGATGCTGATGCCACAGAAGCTCCTAATCCAAAGTCAAAGTCTTGTTTTAGGGCTTGGGACGTCTGATGAGGATCACATGGGTAGGCAGATGGAGGTAAAGGCCCAGTCTCATCAACTCCTCTGAAGGGAATCATGTCGTTTAATGAGTGACTTTCATCCATGTAACTATCATCCCCTCCTGCAACCCTAGGGAAATGTGCCAAGTCTTGGTCCTGTGAATCATTAAATGCTGGTATTTCTGAGTGAGAGAAGCCTGGGTAATGATTTGAGTCATCATCAACATGGCCTGCTGGCTTTTTAATATTTGGTGTGATTTTCTGCACTATTGCCTCCAGTTTCAAACCTCGTCCTTTC
Organism: Gymnocephalus cernua; assembly: GCA_023631565.1. Taxonomy (NCBI): domain Eukaryota; kingdom Metazoa; phylum Chordata; class Actinopteri; order Perciformes; family Percidae; genus Gymnocephalus; species Gymnocephalus cernua. Next base: position 5,307,146 of record CM042441.1, read on the forward strand.
CTGGGAGGCAAAGCCTTGGTATTGCCACTTGATGGAGATAGAGGTTGTAAATAGGTATTCTCTCCAGGCAGAGGGGAAGAGAGCCTCGGACATGGAATATCTGAACTGGAGTCATCTTCGTTGTGATGACTAGACTCAGACTGAGCCCCAGGGGAGTGATGGGAATTTGAGGCAGCCTGGAGTTGCCTTTTGGCGGGTATAGGAGAGATAAAAGAACGAACTCTCCTCCGCAATATTAGTGGATTTGTGTCTCCAGAACCCCCAGCTTTAGTCTGACGCTGCACCTGTGGCTGAGTGGAGTTCATGTCAGCAGAAGGCTTTGTGGAGCTGGGTGGAGGAGGTGGGCAGGGAAGTCTGGCTTCCTTTGCGGCTCCTCTAGAGACTTCAGGTTCAGCAGCATTTTGGCATTGTGGAGGAACAGGGATGTGTGAAGCTACAGGAGCAGGAGGAGGCGGCTGTGTTCTGTAGAAGGAGTCTCCTATCATTGTAGAGCCTTCTCTTCCAGAGTGTGTTGACTCCCACATTTTCAAATCAAAGAAAGCGCCTTGATGATGGAGTGACATTTTGGTCGCGTGTTGTTCACCGGGCATGTCAGTTTGTGAGATCATTCTTTGCCTCTGTTCTGATTGGCTGACCTTATGTCTTCCTGGAGAAGAACCAGGCTGCATCATCATCTCCTTCGATGGCCTGTTCATTGCTTTTACCCAGTCATTCATGTCATGGGGGTGATGAGGGGGGCCACGAGAGTGAGGATACATTTGAAGCTTGTTTGTGGCTTGAGTCTGTGGGGATAAATTGTGGTATGGATGGTGGGAGGGAAAATGGGGGTTACTGCGTGGTATCATATTCCCTTCTCTTGTATCTCCAAATCGATATCCAGGAAAACCGCTCCCACTGCCAGTTGATAAATCAACACCATGAATATAGGACTGGTGCCTTGAAGGTGAAGATAAGGGGTTAGTGCTCAAAGGATGAGAAGGCAAGGGTGTAATATCAACATTACCTCGCCTGTAGGGGTCAGCATTCATTACAACAGATGAATGAACAGACTTGGAATGATACTCCATATCAGCCTCATTAGCTCCACCACTGCCATGATGATCAGTTTGTAAATTTGCAGAGTCTGGGCCAGCCTCTTTTGATGCCATTTCCATTTTCACTACTTGTTTCTCTGCAATATCCTTTTTACTCAGATCATTGGCTGCTGCTGGAGAGGAAAATGGCTGTTGAATCACAGAGGCTCCACTCTGACTTTTCTCCCGCTCCCTCTCTCGGTCACTTTCCCTGTCCCTCTCTGGTGTGCTGCGTCGGTTTGGCGACACATCACAAATGACGGAGCGTCGCTCTGATGGGGCTAATATGGAGCCTGATGGTTTTTGAGACTCAGTTTGACCAATGGCGCCTGTTAGCGGCTCTGGCTCTTGCAAAAGGAGCTCCTGCACAGCAGAGGATGGAGTGGACACATTAGATAACACCTTTCTCTGTGGTAAAGAATAGTCAGCTAAGTTGATATGTTTTGTTGGGGGTTGCTGAGAATCTGTAGCCTGTGTTAAATGGCTCTGGGACACGCCCACTTCAGTTTTCTCAGCATTTTGCAATATCTTAGTAATGGACACTTCGGACTTCACTGACAACTGAGCTTCTGTGTTAAAATCAGGCTCTCTTCCATGCCTCTGGTTTGGATGTGGGGGCTTTCCAGAGCTACCCATTTGTCCAGAATGAGCCGAAACCTCAGTTAAGCCATACGGGTGTCTGGTTTGAAATGGTTGTTGAACTTGGAGATGGGCAGGAAAGGCCTGCTCTGGTCTGCCATAACGCCTATCTAAATTGTAACCTTGAAGAACCTCTTGTAAAAGGCTCGGAAATTGCTGGGAATTATCCTCATGACCTTTAGCTCCTGCTGCTTGCCCTCTCTTCACCAAAGCCTCTGCTACAGAACCAGCATATTTTGGATGCACAGGGCCATAACCAGCTTGTGACTGTTGGTACCCTAAGTATCTGGAATTTGAATCCATAACACCGGCTGGGCCAGCCCTTCCTCTGTTTTTCATTGACAAATCTGAGCCATATGTTGATTCTGGGTATCCATATTTATGTGGTCCAGACTGGGGAGGATTTTGAGGCCGTCCAAAATTAGATTTGTGAAGGGAGGAATATAAACTCAGATCTACACCTTCATCCCCATTATGACTGCTTGACTCTCTTAAGGAGTGTTTCTCTTCTATACAGTTGTCTTGGGGATGCTTGCTTTTTTCAGCGTGACTTCCCTCAGACCGAGCTGAAACAATCACACCAACACTACTGGCACTCTGCTGTTCCTCAGATGTGTGCTTTTCTTCCCTCTCATTATTGTGTAATCTGGATGCAGTGTGCAACCGGTTTTCTTTGTCCTGACAATTTTGGGAGTTTACTTCTCCATCTCGCTGCGTTTGGCTACTGCCTTTCTCGGTTTTGTCAACTGTGCCTTCACTTTCATTTTTGATGACTTCATTTTTTATTTCTGTTGTCCTCCTACGACCACCTCTGTGGTCATTATGTGTTAGACCAGACTCTGAGACACAATTTGGCTGAGGAGGAGGAATACTGGAGGGGGTGCTTGAGGGGGATGAGGAAACTGGAGGTGTTGAATGTGAAGTTGGGCCAGTCTCTGATGATTGACATCCAAAGGATGGAGATGAAGAGGGAATCTGAGCTTCATTTGCTTTTGTTTCGGAAACATTTCGTTCTTTTGACGGTGAATCAGAGGAGACTGATTTTACAGCTGATGCTTGCCCAGTCTGTGTTTGACAGGGAGCGTGATAACCAGTTGGTTCAGATCCACTGCTTGCACCACTCATTTGCCTCACTCTCCTATGTTCCCCTTCAGAAAACGGCTCCTCACGCTCTACCTTGGTCCCTGATGAGCCACAAACTGACATCAATGAGGAGTCTTCATCTGCACCAGCATCTAAGCTGGCACCATCACCGATGCACAGTGCACTTCCATCTTTAACTGTGCTAGTGCTTGATGCTGCACTTGCATTTCGACTCCTTGGTTGCGATGGGGACACACCATGTGTGGTCTGTTGCATCTGCCCCACATCTTTCCCCTTCTTCTGGGAAAGCACAGAGTCAGTGAGGAGCATGTGCTGAACTGTGTTTGGTAAATTGGCTACTTGTGAGCTCAAGGCATTAAGACTATTCAAGCCAGCATCCTGCATTTTGTCTAGTGGAGAGGATGAATAAATAGAGGAGCACTCCTCTCGGGATCCGATTCCTGTGCCTAGACCCAATTTGTTGCGGCCTGTTGGAGGAAGACTGCTCCCTCCAACTGCACTCATGCTGTGAGCTTTATGACTTCCACTGCTACCACAACTACTGATGCTGCTATTTGAGTTGGGCGTGGGACTTAACTGTGGCATGGTCTGCAGTAATCTACCTTGACCATGGCTACTACGGGGGTTTGATGTAGGAGGATGTGAAAGACCATGACCTGAGGGGTTTCCATGTACATCTGAGACACCCATCAAAGGGGAAGGAGAGGAGCTACAACTGGGGGAATGCACTGCGGAGGCAGCTGGTGAGGGGTTGGATATTGGGCTAAAGTTTTGGTTAATTTGGGTTTGTTGAGCATTGGGATGCATTGGGGATTTGGTTATTTCTTGAGATGCTGCTAGAGGTGTACTGGGATTGGAGGCTTGATGATGTTTAGCATATACAGAGCCTGGAGACGGGCCCTGGTGCTGCATCTTGAGAGAGTTGTCATAACCTACCCCTAAATTGTGCTGTGAGTTGCGATGCTGTAGTGTGGCTTGCTTGTGAAGTGAAAGTGTCTGTTGGGAATATCCAGGATAGTTTGAAGCATGGTAACTCTGTTGAACATTCTCCATTGGCCCCACATTGTTAGCAGCAACTGAACTGGAGACTGAGTTTGAACTGGAGTTGACACTGGGAGAACTGTTGACTTTGGGATCGAACCCGGTGCTAACAGCCCCGTCGAGATATCTCTGTGGAGGGGGGCTGTACATTCCTGATGACCCTGTGGATGCTCCACCCTGTGGGGAGTAGTGCGGGTACTGAGGGGTCATTCTGTGCCCAGAGTGTGGATAGCTCCTATGCTGCTGTCCATGGTGGACAGCGGGGAAGGTTTGCCCATGCTGGCGGTGCTGCATCTGAGAACCTGGCACTGACTGCATTGCAGCATTCTGACTCATATTGTACTGGTGAGAAGGAGAAAACGCTCCAGCACCAGCACCTCCACCTGAACCAGCACTGGGGCCATACTCTACTGGATATGGTGACATCAGGCCAGATGCTGGTGCAGAGCCAGATCCAGCATGCCGGTACTGGTGAGGTATATGGCCATCAATATTAGGGTACCCAAATCCTGCCCCATAAGCCATGCCCCCCCTTCTGTGCCTGTCCTTTCCACCCATTGAAAAATAATAATCCATGGCGTCCTTCCTGTAAGGGTTGTTAGTGTTGCCGCTGTGAATGTTACTCTGTGTTGGCGGTGCCTCCACTGCCCCTCTGTTTCTAGCACTGTAAGCAAGCATGTGACTGGCTTGACTGGGGTGGTGATGGCTTCTGTGCAGGCTTTGCTGTTGCATCCCTGCATAATCATCTGTCATCCGTGGGGAGATCTGAGGGTCTGCTGGCTGAGGGGGATATGGAGTTCCCCCTACAGCCCTCCCACTGAACCCCGGGGGGAGAGAAGGGGGAACTGGGCTGTTAGAAAAATTCTGCATTGTTTTCCCAAGTTTGGATTAAAAAAATGGAAATATCTGTCAGTGTCTATACCAGGGAATGCTTCAGATCAGAAACTGGAAGGCTTACGGCAGTAACCATGAATGACAAAGAGAGAGTCTATGGCCTGGCAGTAAAACAAGGAAATGCTTTGAAAAAGAGTTCAAGCTGAGGAATATATATTGCAGATGTTATGACTTTTTTTTTTAGCAGAAAGTGGGTAGGGCACTTGAACAGACGATGCTTTTATCAATATATGAAAAGGCCAAATGGTAAAAGTCTTACTTCTTCAATGTGATCATGGTATGGTTTCTTTCACATTTAAAAAAGGAAGAAAAAAAACAGTTGGGTCTTGAAAAATGGAATTTTCAAAAGAAAAAAGAAAAATAAATGTGTAGAGAAGCAGGTATCTATGGCATAAAAATACAAGACTAAAACTGTGCAGTCCTTTCCATGAAGCTGAAGCAGTTTGGCACCGAGCAGGCAATGATATCATGGATGTCTGACACACCACCACGTGAGACGTTCAACCCCAAATGTCTTTACATGTATATGCTCCACTATAATTACAGCTCAAGCGACAAGAGCTACGTTAGAATTGAATTGTGTTGTGGTCCAATAGCATTTTGTGCAAAAAAAATCTCAAAAAAAACATTGAGAATGTGTTCTGTCCCAACAATCAGCAACAACAAACAGTTTGTCAATATGTTTGCCAGGACCTGAATCACACCTGTGTGAGACTGCAGTAACTTGAATAAAGAGGTCTAAATACAGACCATCATTGAACACTCCCAGAGGCAAACACTCCATTGATATTCTCTTCAGCTCTTGGATGCAGAGAGTAATACACTTTGAGATGTTCTTTTCTTGGTCATTCCCTTTCAAATACTGTCTTCTTTTTTTGCTACGGCATGCATTAATTCGGACTGTAGAAGTCTCTGGTCCCTATTTAGTAATTGTTCTTTCCTTGACGCTGTGTTCAGATTCTTCTTGGTCTTCTCCTGTATCTTCAGCATGTAGCCGTCTTACCTTTGTTTCTCTCTGTCAACCATCATTTTATTCTACCTAGTTCCATGGCAACAATTTTCCAAAAGGAGAGTAATCCATTTATTCCACTTCAAGTTCAGACTATTCAAGCTCCTGTTTTCTCTCTCTCTCTTCAGTATTTCCATGCAGATAATTTCTTTTTTTCCAGGAGCTGGTGACCAGAAGCCTTCGCAACTCTGCAAATACAAAAGATGAATCAAAAACATTAGCACACAAAAATGAAAAGGTGCCATGTATTTACTATACCTTGTGCTCCAGCTGTTGTTTAGAATAGTTATAAAGAGACATGCACAGTGGTCATACAATTACACTTAACTAAAAGCCTTTTGGGGTTATTTTAATATTCTGTTTCAACAATTCAGAGGCAGTTAATTACAACATATTTCTCAATGCAACTACGAACAATATTGATGAAATTAGTTTGGAGCCTTTGCGCTTAAAAACTGTGAAGAAGTGCTGATATAGCATCATGTATTACAGATTACATCAGCGTTTTCCCATAATTTTTTTATTTACCAAACCAATAATAATGTAAACATTACTTCCTTGTTACACAGGCTTCATATTAACACTCCTGTTTTAGTATGCTCTGAAAGTACAGCCTTTACTGTGGTTGGAGCTGTAACAATACATGCCTATGCTGTCTTTTCTGACTGATAACAAACTGAAGAGTTGCTGAAGAGAAAAGTGGGTAAGCAGCAGCATGCAATTAAGGCAACAAAGTAACAGACAAATCACAAACGCTACTTCACATGTAAACAAACAACCCTGTGGAGCCAAGACAAAAGTAGTCAATCTCCTACCTCTTTAAAATTAGACCAAAGACCATTAACGTTAGCGTATTTAACTTGTTTTAATGGCCTTTAATGATTATGGGTGATAATTAAAAGGGCATGAAGCCATCTTTATGAGGTCAGTATCCATAATTGCCATGTGTCGAGTACACTGTGAAACGGTTAATGGCCCAAACACAACTTTGGGTGACTTTTGTTACAGAAGTGTCGACTTACAATGAGCCACACAATAACAAACCCTCACTGTTAATGATTACAATTATTAGTATATGGGTTATTTGTCTGTCAATCACTAGTGTGAACGACCAATGTAATGTTTTGTTTTTCCCACAGCGGAGAAAGTGATGAGCAGTTGAATAATCATGGGAAAAAACAGGACCAGGATGGCTACAAAACAAGCTGGTCATCCCTTTTAAAATGTATTTGAGTCAAACATACTTCATGCAGGTTTATATTCAAGTGTCGCATCTAAGGGTCAAAGCTCGTGGGTGGTGCAGCGTAAAATTGGAAAAGTTAGAAGGACACGATTGATCTCCATCAGTCTATTAGCGCATACCTTGATTACTAATTAATCACAGCAGCTCACTGTGCACGGCCAGGCAGCAGCATTCACAATCCACACAACAGTGCAGCATTAATAAAAACTGGCTCAATACAGTCTGTCAGCAAGTCAATCAATTGCATAGCTGCCTAATTGTTAAAAGCATATGCACAGAAGCTCATTTCCGCCAATGTGATGAAATGATTTAGCTAGTATCTCAAAATAATTAGAGACTTTCTCAAAATACTGACATAGTAACTGTAAATAATGACTTAGTATATTTAAAAAAAAGGTTTATCATTATTTTGAGTTACTAAGTCATGATTTTGAGTTACTATCTCATCATTTTGAAGTCATTTTTTGAGAAAGTTTCTCATCATTTTGAGAAGCTTAGTCATTATTTTGAGATCTCTTTTTTAAGATACTGACTCATTATTTTGAGAAGGTTTCTCATTATTTTTGATAAATCTTCTCATTATAATGACTTACAGGATATTTTTTCATCTCATTGGCGAAAATGCACTTCCGTATACGCAATATATTTTGCATATGATAATCAAACGCCATCTCTGTTGTTATATTCTGATGGTTTGTCGTCTCATCAGATTGTCATCAACACAAACAACACTGGCGTTTGTGCCATATAGCCTTATATAGTAGCTAACGTTACATTAGCCAATACCAAGGTCTACGCATTACAATTAGCTGTGTAGTGCTGCCTCTTTTAGCTTTGTAATGTTAGCTAAAATACCTCACATAACGTTACTGCAAATTAAATATGCGATGTAACGTTAGCCGCAGAGTTAGCTAGCTAGCTAAGCTACAACCACTAGTTAGCATCCTAGCAAACATTGCGTTTACATTATTACAAGCATTTGAGGAGGTACACAACACGATAGTTATAGCAGGCTAAAGGCACGGGGCAGCCAGGCAGCGTTTAGCTACAAAAGAGAGGTGATTAGGTGCAGATGTTTCCCCCTCAGACAGACATTCAGTGGGGCTGTGTGTAAATGGGTTAGCTAGCATAAATAACTGGTGTGGGTACTGCATCAGAAAATTATCATCACGCAGACTGACATTTTCCTTGAATAAACAGAGCTAATGTTTGCCAGTGAGAGGCAGAGACAGGCTAGCTAACACACTCTAAATGCATACCTGAATAACGTAGCAATACAAGGCCCCTCGAAGAGTGAAAGGCTGTTTTGTGACAATCCCGCTGCTGTGGCAGGAAACCCCAGTCTCGAGTCGACTGCTCCGCCGCTTTTCTCTCACCCTTTTGAGTCCAGACAACCCCGACCAGCGGCGGCGAAGTCGGGGGGCCCGTCACGACACTCAGATCCCGGGCCTTTCTTCCGATTTCCCCTTTTTTCTTTTGTCCTCACCTCCAAAAATGATGAAGGCAGAGCACAATCGGGGTGCCTGTAGGTCCCGTAGCCAGTGAGGTCCATACACCCCCGCCCCCTCCCCTCTTGTTCCCTCGCCTCTCTCTCCCTCTTTCACACACCGCTTAGGTGATTCCACCTATCTCGAACTAAAATTAAACACGTTGCCATCTCACAAGCCGCTACTAACACATGCAGATCTCAAACGTCCGTTTCCGTCACAAAATTGCATTTGCATGCCTTCATCAGTAGCTCGACCTATTCGTTTTCCTGTTAGACTACTGTTTTTTTTTCTTGCAACAGAAAGACCGCCTTGAAAATGCATACACACTCATATTCCTGCACCCCCTCCCTCATCTCTCTCCATCACATCCCTCCACCTCCCCTCCCTCTCTGAAGCCTTTGCTATTCCACTGATTCCCCCCCATTTCTACCATAAAATCTAAGATTATAGTAATATTGCAAATGCAAATTTTGCATGTCTGGGCTCAGGGTTTTATCACAGCTCCTTTGTTCTTATTTCATCTCCAGTGAGAATGAATTATGGGTAGCCTTAATGAAGGCACCAGGGTACAAAGGCAATATGGAGAGGAGACAGGGCTGAATGGAATGGTAGGTTATGTCTGAAATGAATAAGTCAATAACAGATAAAAGACAATTTGTGAGCAAATAGGTACGGCTGCATTATAGAAAGATTGCAGTGCAGCTTGTTCAGTTTATTATGGTCTCTTATAATGCTGAAATGCAGACCCATTGTACACACATTGCAGCTATATTGTTGTTTCTTCACAAAGAAAAGCCACTTAAATCATCACCATATAATAACCAGCCATTGGTTAATGTTTGACACAACAAGCTCAGAACATCATTATGGCCAGAACAACAATGGAGGTGCTACAAACAGAATCCTTTTCCCATTTAATTCATTGTGTTGTCTCTGCCTGAGCTTATCTGCTCTCACACACAGGGCCAGTGAGTGCAGTGCAGACCCATCACACTCTCCTACCATCATAATGATGTGCCCTATGCCCCCCATCCATGGTGCCGCACTTTTAATGTACTGCAGTGTGTCACACGTGCACGCACACACGCTCACACACATTTCACCACGACATACGTACATAAAAAGAAACCCCCACGTGAACGTACAAAGATGATAACACATGCACAATCACAAAAAATGCAGTCTTAACAGTTAGCACACATACAGTATCTGCATGCAGTCTCTCACATGTCAATCACAAGAGTGAAACCTCAGTTTCTAAACAACAGTTCAATACATTTCATTCCCTTGCAGATACACGTCTATTTCTATCATGGTTGCCATAGCAACTGCATCACAGAGCCTTAACTGTGGATAATTTTTAGGCTATGCATCTACACTTGATTTTTTTACATGTGTGATTTTCATGCAGACAATTGTTTGCCGGTACAGATCTTCAGCCATGAATCACTTGCAAGCAGTCTTGTGCTCGTTTTGCCACTAAGTCAAAGCGAAAGAGCTGAGAGGCAAGATAAAGGGTACTGGTACTCTGGGCCAGCAAGTCAGCCAGCCAGGCCTATCCAATCAACAGGAACGCCTGCTGGGATACACACAGACTCTCTCCATCACGGACAAAGGCACCAAATCTTCTACAGAGGAGGCTCAAACCACACGGTTGGAAATAAATAAACCAGTTTTGAGCACACTTAATGCCCTCCACATCTTTCTTTCTTATACACACACACACACACACACACACACACACACACACACACACACACACACACACACACACACACACACACACACACACACACACAATCGTGTACACAGAGCCGTCCATCTGTCTTTGCTGATATGTTTTGTTTTAAAAATTGTATGGTACATATTGAGACAGATTTTATAAAATTCAAAATAAGAGAGTGTGTATCAACACTATGACATTTCTTTGAATCTACAATTAACCGTAAAATGCGTATAGTGGAAAAACAATCAAGCTTGCCTCAAAAGGACTCAAGCTTCCTTTACGGATCGATCGAAGTTGAGTATCACCCATGTCGTTTTTATTATCTTATATCTATTGGTAATGGTTTTCAATTTAAAATTATGATAAAAATATGAACACTTCACATTTACTTCACTGCATTTTCATTACTGGAAAGATCTCAAGGCTGCGATGCATTGTGTAGCTAATGGTTGTGTGTGCTAGTGTGTGTGTGTGTGTGTGTGTGTGTGTGTGTGTGTGTGTGTGTGTGTGTGTGTGTGTGTGTGTGTGTGTGTGTGCGTGTGTTTGTGTGTGTGCGTGCGTGCGTGTGTGTGTGTGTCCCAGCACTGAATCTGCTCACAGGAATGGCTGAATTGTTACAGAACCTTGAAGAAATATGAGAACTAAACAATTTGTTCACTACCACAAGTATAAGATCATCACATTTACAAAGTCCAACACAAACTAGCTGCTGTCGGTACAACAGCGCAGTCTGCATTTCCATTTTTACAAAAAATTTCAGAAATCTACAAATATGTGCACTACGTAGCTAAAGCGAATATGTAAGCCCTCACACAAAAATGAAATGCATTGCCTTTGACGCGCTAGTTAGAAGGTTCTTTCTGCTACTGAATAAGCCTGTGGTGGATATAATAACCAACACTGACTCCATTTTGAGTGCTGATGCTTTAATAACATTTGTAGGAATCACTTGTTCCCCACAGCAGAACAGTAACTAGTGGGGAGCAAATGGCCTTTCATGAAATACTGTAGGCCTACGTTATGTTAAGTGTTTGTGGGTTTTATATGTACATATGCTATATTTGTTTTCACTCTAACCAGATATGTTTGAACAATTTATTAATAAATGATGATTGGTATGCAAGGCGTAAAGTCGCTTGTAGTCATGCGTTTGCTGACTGCGTTGTGGGGAAGTTTAGGACCTAAAGGAGAGGAGAAAGAGGAAAAAAAAACAGGAAGGGAGTGAGGGCAGCATAGTGCAGGGGCGAATGAGAGGAGAGTGTTTATAGGAAAACCAGAAGAGGCGTGTTCGAGGTGTGGCCTTGCTCCTGATGTTATGCTAGGTAGCTTTAATATGTGTTGTGAGTTTTATATGTATATGCTGGAAGTTCCAGGGTCAAAATTGGAGGCACTTCCAAAGATGGCTGAGAATGACTGAGCTAAGATCCTGTGGGACTTCCCAGATCCTGATCCTGATAAAAATGGTCATGGCTAACCAAACGGAGATCGTGGTGGTCGATAAAAAACAGCAGAAAAAGGCAGCTGTGACAGATGTAGCAATCCCAAGCGACAGCAGCAACATCAAGAAGAAGGAACACCAGAAGCTCGGAAAATGACAAGGGCTTAGAGACGAGCTAGAAAAGATGTGGAAAGTGAAAGTAACGGTGGTTCCAGTGGGAATCAGAGCACTCAGGGCTGGAACCCCCAAAACTGGGACAAAGGCTCCAGCAAATTCAAGAACCAACATCTGAGATTTCTGTCCAGAAGCACAATCCTAAGAACAGTGAACAAAAGGTACTGCACAGAACCCACACTTTCCACGGCCTCTTAGAGGAAGGAAAAAGACCGAACAGTATGGGGCGAGTGGGAATTATTTTTAGTATCAAAACAAAATACTAACCTGGACAACATTAGCATCCTGCTGCATCCAATTCATACAGCGACAGTGAATGACGTGCCTCAGAGCAGCAGTGATTTGCAGTTTCCTTGATGACCACATGGAGTCAGAATCATACAAAACAAACATGCAGCTGGGCTCTAATGCTCAGAAGCTGGCCTTGCATTACAGCAGCAGGCTGAGTAAGATATAAAAAAATAAATAATAGCCCTCATATTATTTTGTCTGAAATCCTAGTTCATCAATCCCTTTGAAGTGAATGCTTCTAAAGTTATGCTTTTGGTACAATTTCACAGTCTTTGATCCTTCCTTCCATCTGGAGTGTCCTACAATATCACAATTAGTGTCCCACGGACATTAAGTATTATATGAGTAGAAAGGCAGAGCTTTGATAAAACATTTGTTGAGAACATAATTCTGAAGACACAGAGAGATGAGATCTTGAACTTTGATTGCTACTCGGTGCGGTAGCACTTTTACAATCTCAGTGAAACTTTTCTAGATCAAAGAGCATGATGCAGCCCAGTTGCAACAGCTCCAACTCAAAATCTGTGACCTTAGCAAAGATGTGTTTTCCTCAAAGGGACATGAGTGGTACATAATCAGTGTTCCCTCTGTTCACCACCATTAGAGGGATTGTTCCCATCGAACAAGTGATGTTTACCAAGTCCAGTTATCAAATAGCATAAAAGGGTACACTGTCCCACACACACACACACACACACACACACACACACACACACACACACACACACACACACACATACACACACACACACAGGGATGCCTTATTTTTGTTTAGTCCATTTATTTGCACAAAAGATAAAGAACATACAATAGAGGAAAACAGCAGTGTCAGTGCAGGAGATGAAGGGAAGCCTAAAAAGCATAAATACTGAAAATGATATAATACTCGACAAAATTGAAACAATCAATACTACAAACATGAAAAACATATAACACACAATATATGTATATCAAAAAAAAAATCGAAAAACAAACCTTGAGTAAGTCAATGAATACAGTCAAAAGAAGTATCCTGCCATAAGGTTTACAATAAAATGAGACACTTCTTTAACTCGTTCATATCGACCTCTTTTTGTTTGTTTTCGTCTGTTTGTCATACCCAAATTGAAAAGCTTATAACAGAAGAACTGTGAGGCCAAAATGCATGTGTAAGGCTACATCAGTCCAAACATGGTTCAAAACTGTTTGTTTTTTTGTCCTCGTCTATAATAAGTCAAACTTGAATAACAATAATTAAGACATGCTTAATGCCACACTATGCAAAACACCACACTACCATCTACGTCTTGTCACCAACACATGTATGAAGTTTCAGACTTCTTAATTCCACAGCAGTGGACCTCTATATCTGATTAAAGAAAATCCAAAATGTGCAGGGATCAGTGGCCAGCAGATACCAGCAGGGGGAGCTCTCTGCTAATGTCCATCACCGCTCTCACACATAACTCTCTCCCACACTGAGGCCAGGCTGCCACACTCTCCTCGTCTCCTAGCAACCGCAGAAACCCTGCCTCCAATCACTACGGATACCGGGAGGGATGGAGGGAGGGTGGGAGGGTAAGAGAATGTGAAAGAGGTGGGGGGTGGGGGGGGGGGCTGGCTAGGCATCAGCATCCTGAACAGCAAGGAAATGCAGCTTTATTTATACAGCACATTTCAGCAAGAAGGCAATTCAAAGTGCTTTACATAAACCATTAAAGATCAGTAAAAAAACAAATGAAGGAGACTATAAAAAAATGCTAAAATAGAATAAGACAGGCACAAAATCCAAGAATAAAAGTTACAGTGCAGTGAAAGAAATAAACTATTACTTTAAAAAGGCAGTATAAAAAAGAAAAGTCTTGATTTAAATGAACTAGGGCTGCAACTAGCAATTATTTGAAATTATTTTGTCAGTTATTTTCTCGATTAATCGATTCGTTTTTTGGTCTATAAAATGTCAACAAAACAGTGAGAAATGTGGATCAGTGTTTCTCAAAAGCCCAAGATGACGTCCTCAAAATGTCTTGTTGTGTCCACAACTCAAAGATATTCAGTTTACTGTCACAGAGGAGAGAAGAAACTAGAAAAAACAAAGCTGGAATAACAGAATGTTTACTCTTTTTTTCATAAGAAATGACTCGAACCTATTAATCGATTATCAAAATACTTGACCATTCATTTAATAGTTGACAACTAATCAATTAATCAATAAATCTTTGCAGCTCTATTTAGAAGTGAGGGTTGCGGTGGACCTGCAGTTTTCTGGTAGTTTGTTCCAGATATGTGGTGCACAAAAACTGAACGCTGCCTCTCCATGTTTTCATGTTGACTGGGGGTCTGATGAATCATGGAGCCAAGGATCTCAGCAACATATTGGGATCATAATTCAAATCATGCATATTACAGAATGTGAAGTGGTGGAGAGTGATTGCCCCAATTAAGCCTGTTTGTCTTGAGGGTCCCCTTTGCTTAGTCTCCACAGCTCATGGTCCCCCCCACCCTACCCCCCTCTCTTCTTCTACTCTCACCCACCTTCTCATGTAGCCCATTAAATTTGATGGCGCCATCATTATCTCTGCTTCGTCCTTGTGACTCGTGACGGGCCTCTGTGCTTTATCACTCCACTCTTCCTTGGGGGTCCGTGCTCTCCTGTCCGGTGATCTATGTTTCACACACATGGGAGATGCATGCATGACACGTACGGAAACAAAACTGCATGCAGTACGATCCTACATTGCATCACACAGACGTTACATACATTTGCACAGGTATGCTGGAGATGCCACATAATTGCACATCACATAACATGTCTGCATAATATTCAGTTTTTCATGAATTCAGAACACAAAGACAATGCATGTTCCATCTCGTGAAGGGCTCATTGCATGGGCAGAATCTGTTCAGAAATGCAAGTCAAAAACAATGACGATGAGGTATCACTTCCTTGTTTTTTTAAAGATTATTTTTTTGGGGGGCTTTTCCCTTTATTGTGAAGTGACAGTGGATAAACATGAAAGGGGAAGAGAGATAGGGGATGACACGCAGCAAAGGGCAGCAGGTCGGAGTCGAATCAACGCCGCTGCAGGACTCAACTAACATGGGGCGAACGTTCTTACCGGGTGAGCTAGAGGCCGCCCCCACTTCTTTGCTTTTGACCAACAGATCAAATCACTGTGACATCCCCCTAACATAAAATCACTTCCAGGTAGACAAATGGCAGTTGATTTCAATTGGCATTTTCATCCGTACCTGTAACGTTTAAAGATATGTAGTTAAACATGGTGGTCCGACCTATCTGACGTTTCTGCTGTGCTTATTTTCTGTACTGTGTTGCTTTGCTAGCGTCTTTGATAAACCAAATATAGCGTTCCGGTCGGACTGAATGCTAGTTTGAGTGGCGTCATTTTGTTTAGTCTGTGGTCCAACAGGTAAATTAGCTTTCCAACCAAGGGCGTAACTTTGGGTTCAACAATGAGGGGGGTTGAGAAATTTTGAGCATGTGAAACACTTCATTTTCTGCATTCTGGTGAATTTTTCAGCAACAATTTGTGTCTTTTCTGCATCACGTTATGATGCAGATGTCTTTATTTATGTGAAGGAAATTATAATAGGTTTTTGGGGTGGGTTGCACTGGCCAGTTTAGATTATTAGGGGGGGTTGTAACCCTGTGATCTGTGTGGATCACATATATAAATCTTTATAGTAACAAAATATGAGCAATATTAAAATGCATATTAACAGTGTGTAACAGTGACACTAATAGTACAACTAATGATTAGATAAGTAACAGTTTTTGGGCTACTACTGTTAATACTGATATAATATTATGTGATTTGATATGATCAAAAACTCATTTAATTGGTTGAACATCGTTGTACAACACCATTCCTTTCCAAGTACATCCTGTGCTTCCAAGTGCTGCCACAGCATCAGATAATTACATTGTCCTTTGAAGAAATCTGTTCCAGGAGGAACGTTGAGTTAATGTACGCCTGCAAAACTTCAACTCTGAAGAGATAAAGGAGGGAAGGAGGGGGACAACATGTGTATGTATTGCAAGAGGGGTTGATGAAGAAAGAGAGAAAACGCTGGCTGCTGTTGCCGAGGTAACCATCTCTCTGGCCTCTCCTCTTTAACCCATTCTCCTCAGCACTTTCTTTTCACCTTCTGTCTCTCACTTGTTGATGTCCTATCACTCCATCTGTCCCTCTCTTTATCTCCATGCAGCTCTCTGCTCTCCATCTCTCTCTCTCTCTCTCTCTCAAAATCCATTCGCTCTCATCTTGATTATTCATCCTCATGTCAGCACACATGTGCTTTGTTAACACTGAATCATTCTGTGCTTGAGAACAGTAACAATTTGTGCTAAACTGTGTTAAGTATCAGGAAGTCATTGTCTCACGGTATGTGTTATTGATGATTTAACACACGGGGCAACAACATGACTGCTTTAATGCAGGAAAGTGTGGTTAAGTACCCAGGAGGAAAACATGCTGACGATGCTGTGTGGTCATTTTAAATTATATGAATGTTTCTATATCTGAATAAATGAATAATTTCCTGTGTGCTAAGAAGGTATAGGCCTACTGCCAGTGGTCAGAAAATAAGTTGAAGGAGAAACAAGCAGTCAGTTGGAAATAGTTTGATATTTTGGTTAATATGTGTATTTGCTTTCTTGCCAAGTTAGATGACAAGATTGAAACCACTCTCATGTCTGTAGGCTACTGTACATATGAAGCTAGTGCCATGCAGCAGGTTAGCTTAGCTTAGCTTAGCACAAAGACTAAAAACACGTTGAAAAAGCTAGCCTGGCTCTGTTCAAAGTTAACAAAATCCGCCTACCAGCACTCTTAGTTCACTAATTAATACAAGTAAAATAACAATATGTAGTTTTTTAATGTAGAGTTATGTGCTAGGCTATTTCTTAGCTGGGACAAGTTACTTCCTGGAGTCTACACTGATTGCCTGCCAACCAGTCTCAGCTTAGAAATAGTCTGGCACATAACTCCCTGTAAATTATCATGCTTAAACTTTGCTTTTTTTTTTTTTTTACAGATTCAATAAATACAGCCAGGCTAGCTGTGTCCCCTTATTTCCTGTCTCTATGCTAAGCTAAGCTAAGCTAACTTTGACCATTCCATTTGTTTTTATTGTCTCTCTTGCATGACATACGCTTAAAGTTGCCATATTATGCTCATTTTCAGGTTCATAATTGTATTTTGAGGTTGTACCACAATAGGTTTACATGGTTTAATTCTCAAAAAAACATGTTTTTGTTGTACTGCACATTCCAGCGCTCCTCTTTTCAGCTCAGTTCAGGTCTCTGTTTTAGCTACATAGTGAGACATCTTACCTTTATACCATCTTTGTAGGGATTCGCACATGCCCAGTAGCTAGGTAAGAATCACCTCAGCTAGCTAGGTTTTTTCTCTAACTTCAAGGCAGGATTAGCCGGGAGACTTCTTCTAAACAGGGCGCACTTCCAACTTTGCGTGGAATACCTGCAGAACAGGGACATGTAAGTAGTTCTTTTGTAGATTATGGTGAACTTGTGTGTGTTGTAGCAGTGTTTTGCCATTAAGAACGAGCTAGCCTACATTTAGCCACCTCGTCTCGGCTACTGACATAAAAAGCCCTGCAGATTTTGAACAGCTCAGCCGGAGACCGAAGGCAGGAATCATTCAGAAACCGTATCTCACTCAAAACAGCATGGATGTTTTTTCCCCCAAGTTTGTATGCGTGTGGAAGCACCAGAGACACAAAATAACACCCCAAATCCCAGAAAAAGTGTTTTTTTTTCATAATATGGGCACTTTAAGTGATCATTGTATTTTCATGCACTTAAAAAAATATGAATTTCAACTAGATTATGCAAACTGCGAATATTATAATTCCTCACTTAGAGAAAAGAAGTGATGGGTCATCGTTCCGTTGCACTCTGGCAGAACTACGCCACTGTGTATATCCATTTGATATGATGGATGTCTGCCAGTGCAAAATATGACATTTAGAGGTCAGAAAAAAAACAGTGCCAATCTCAACTCTTGACAATTTCCAGTATTTACTCGGATGCTCTTCAAATACGGCATCATGAAAAACGCTTCCATCCCCATGAGCCACAATCGTGTGTGTGTTGAACACATGCAGTCTCCTTACACTGCATACATGGTGTGTGAAATGAGTGGCTGACGTTCAATGCCTACACAATTTATATACTTTATTTGATTCCACATTACAAGTCAAATTTTATTAGGAATCAAATTTCCTGAATGAAAAAACAGATTAGCACATTGTTATGAATTATACAATTCTAAGGATACAGGAAACATGGCCTAAACATGCTTCCTTTAGTTACTGAGATCAGTACACACACACACACACACACACACACACACACACTTGTTCGCAGTGTGCATAGCTGAGTGAAATCACCACGTGTCACACATGCATCTGCGTTCCATTATACCAAATGTGGGAATGAAGTCAAAATGCGTTATTGGTATCTAACAAACAATATTACTGTAAATAATCTACTCTACATCGCTGCCTCAGACACATCTCCCCTTCTTTTTTTTTCAACATAATATATCCTGTTGCTAGGTAACTGTTAATTGTTAAATGCAGGTACTTCATAAAGAGCAGAAAGAGAAGAGGTTAGGAAAAAAGGTAGGAGGGAGAGCTGTAGATACTGGTGCGAGACACACACACACACACACACACACACACACACACACAAAGCTGAGCAATATTCTGCAAACCAATGAGTCTTTTAAGGTCACAAGTTTCAAGGATAGAGTGAGTTGTATCACTGAAGTGGAAGCTTGCTTTATTGGACTTATGGAAGTGCTGTAGACCCTCTGTCATCTGTCCTTTTTAGCCCTCTTCTCCCTCCATCCTGCTCCCCCTCTCATTCTCCATAATACAGTGAACTCTCCTCAATAACTCACCGGCCCCTCTTTCTTTTATTACCCATTGCCCCTCCCACCACCACCACCTATCCCTCCGTCCTAATAATTCAAGCTGACGCACAATATAAGGGGGCATTGGAGAGAGAGGTGAGATACAGAGAGGAGAGGTGAGACAGAGAAGTAGGGTTGAAAAAGGTTAGAAGGAAGGAAAGCAGTCTTTGTGTAAGAAAGTATCAGGTAAAAGATAGGAGAAAAGGAAGGAGTGACAGGGCAAAGCAACGCCAGGAAGCAGACGGACAGAGAGGGTGAGAGGCAGATAGAGAGAAAGGTTTTGCCTCTGACTGGCTGAATTGGAACTGTCGAATGTTCGACCTTCAGATGCACACACATGTCAGGTTTCTTGTTCAGATGGTCAGACTCTCTCCAAACCAGAAAAAAACAACTACATATCATTCAGCTAATCCTTGACAGTAGCAAAAGTACCACACTGTAGCGCAGTTATGGATATTTCACATTAAAGGCGGTGTGCAACTTCACACGTGAATCTCTGTCTTACCAATATTTCAGTCAGACAACTCACGTTTGAAATGTTTATTTTAACAGCAGAACATTGTGTTTGTCGGCCAGACTCCGACCTCATCACTCCCCGCATAATGGGTTTACATGAGATATTAGGGAGTAATGATAAAGTAGCTTTCCCCTGGCCGGAGCCTGCAGGTGGATGCAGGGGTGATGGTGGGGCTGAAAGCAGGCAGCGATACAGGTACAGATACAGGGCAGCAGCAGCATTGACAAGGCAGAGATAGGGAAATTGTGCAGCTTAAATAGACCGCCAAATTGAGGGGGTGTGTTTGGTAAATGATACGGGGAGTGGGGCATGTCACGTGTGTATACGCAGTGCAGCTTGAGTTGGCTGCCTGAACTAGCCCGCAGGCGTCATCCTTTTTACCCTCACACCTCACTCCCTCCATCAATAATTGAATAAGTCTTGCTCGCCAGTGTGACTGAAAAATTAATGTGAGCTAGGAGTTGGGTGGGGGGGGGGGGTTCCAGGGATGATGGATGAGGAGGTGGGTGTCATCATAGCTGGGTGGGGGACAGGCGGGCTGCTGAGTGCAGGTATAAGAACTGAGAGTAGGTCAGATATTTAGCATACAGAGTGGATGCTAAGTTAGTTAGTTATAGACCAAACCACCGTGACTGACACACCGTGACTTGTGGCTAACACAAAAATCACCTCCAGGTAGACAACTGGCAGTTGATTTGAATTGCGGAGGTATGGGAAATTGGCAAACTTGATTATTTCTGTTGTCATTTTCAGCCATTACTGTAATGTTTAAAGATATATAGTTAAAGCTACATTATGTAAGAATTTCTCCCATCTAGCGTTGAGATCATATATCGCAATCAACTCTCTCTTGCCACGCAGTTAAAAGTACGTATTGCAGCTACGGTTAGCCGTCACTCTTCAAAAAGCAAAAGTGTACAAAAGGCAGTCTATCAGCCATGGTTGTTGGAGTGCATGTCGGAGAGTGAGGCGGACGCGTGCTTCACACCACGAGCGGGCACGCGCGCCACCTGACGGAAAGGAGAGAGAAAGAAAAGGAGACTGCAGCGGTCCGAAGGTCCACCGGAAGGGGACGGACTTCGCCGGATGTAACATTACTCACACAAACGATGAGTCTTGCTCATTCTTTTGTTTCCCGGCTGATAAAAAGATCGTGTAAGATAACGCTACATGTGCTGTGGAACATAGCTAAGCTAGCTAGCTAGCGAGCAAGCCGAGCTAGCGAGCAAGGTGATGTACTTTGTGCGATAAGAGGGATGTAGTTCACTGAGCGGTTTCACACAAAACTTAAGTGGTACTACAACAAACCTACGACAAACTATGACTTTCTATATTTGCAAAATTGTCTTTTAAATTCACAAACATCATATGTGTAAGTCATGGCTCAATTCAAACAGGATGAAAAAAAATTGACTTTACTTCTCTATTGTCCAGCAAGTAGCCTTACTCCCAGCATGTTTTGCACCGTTTAACACTGCAGAGTCTGACTGTGTTTGCCTAGTTTGCTCTTGTCAGAAAGTTTTCCACCATGTCTCTGAATGTCCAGGTTCCCTGGCAGACATCTATTATCTAGCTGTGGTCTGTGGGGAGCACAGGTGAGAGTCTGCTTAGGGAGACAGTCTAGCCACTTTATCTCAACTTCACAATTTTGGGAGGTAGGTGAAATGATGAGTCTGAGCTCCTAAATGCAACTCTCTCATGCTCTTGTTCTCTTTCTGAAAACCCTTTCTCCTCCCCTATAGCTACACTTCAATCGACCACTCTTTCCTTAACCCCTTCCAGCTTCCCTCTAACCCCTATACCTTTTCAGCCAGGCTAGCAGCATGGCTCCAGGGATAGCACTGTCGGTAAAGTAGTTTTTGGTCCAGACTGAAATACCTCAACAACTATTGGATGGATTGCCATAAAAAAATTGTACAGGCATTCATGTTTCCTAGACAATGCACCGACGGTGTAATGACTTTGCTGATCCCCTGACTTTTCCCCTTGTGCACATTTATGATTTTGAGTAAAATAGCTCAACAACTGTTGGATGGATTGCCAATACATTTGATATGCATTTATTCCCTGCACAGGATTAATTGTAATTGATTATTGTTCTACATGCTACTGCAAGGCTTTGTACCAATTTTGACAAAAATAGGTCATTAGGGGGCGCTACAATGATCTTAGACACATTTTGGCCAATAGCTCAATGCAAGCATTGCAATTGCAATTTACTACAGACCTTGCAGCTCACGCATTGCGCTATTTCTTGACGTTTGCCTCACCCCCGTTGCGCTTTGGGTTCTGCTTCCACGGACTCCACGATCCGTCGGGGTCGACTTGCACCGGGGGGGCTTGGACCCCGTTCAAAACTGCTTTCAGTTCTAGTTGTATCCCCGGACGTTTAATGTAATGTAGGATAATCATCGAGTCAACATTTCAATTTGTTAAATACTTCGGATTATGACCAAGAACTGATGTAACTCTGTTTAGTAATAGTTTCTGTTTTGTGCTTTTTAATGAATGTTAGCATGCTAAAACACTAAACTAAGATAGTGAACATGGTAAATATTACCTTCAACCCTTAGCATAATTGCATTGCCATTGTGAGCATATTAGCATGCTGACGTTAGCATTTAGCTCAAAGCATTGCTGTGCTAAATGCCAGAACAGTAGGCTGTTGTTTTGGTGTAGGACAGTGTTGAATTTGTTTAGTCTCACTCAGTGTCACATCACTCCAACCGGTGTTAGCAGCTGACTTTTCTTAAAAGGCAACTTGGTCACTAATGGTAATAGTACATTTCCAGGATAATTGTCTGTGTGCTGCTGTTCTCAAACTCCATTCACTCAGGCAAACAACAAACTTCGAGCTAGCAAGCTACACGCTGCAAATGGCAAGTTTTGAATTAAATTTGGATCATGTAACAAGGCCGGCCTGCTTGGTTCTTTTGGGGAATGATTGTAAAGATTTACAAAGAATATGTTTACGGCATTTACTCTCTAACTGGGACGTTTTGGGACGAATTGGTGGGATTGCTGCGGACGAAGTACACACGGCAATACACTGGTAAGAGCAAATGATGTTTAACCATGTATTGCGCTTAACAAGTTTCTTCCCGAGGCTATTTCACAGTGCCACCATCGCTGCGTCCAGAGCTTAATGCCCCCCACGATTGTGATTGGTTTAAAAAAATGCAAACAACCCAGAATATCCCAGAATGTATCTGTGGTGTAGCCACACCTGACTCCACAGCTGGCAAACTACTACTAAATTCAGTAACCGGTGATCAGGGAATTGCATAAGTGTTGACAGGTGTGTGGCAGAGCTGAGAGCTTCGACACTGACAGAACTGCATTAATCTCATTCTTCTCAGAGCAGAAATTCCACAAACTGTTTGAGTGAAGTGATGATGTGTCACGGTGCAAAATAACACTGCTTGAGCACCAAATGCGTTTGTGAAGCAGGTTTACTCACGCAGGACACCCATCCTCCATCTTTGACAAGCTGAGAATGTGAGAGGTAGGGAGCGCCGAAAGCCTCAGTACCTGGCAAAGTAATTGTTGAGTCATTGATCGACAACCCTATTAACCCCTGTAGATATATCGTGGTCATTTTGTAGCCCAGCTCTGTTCAACAGTGAAAAATAAGCAGTTTTCTGGATGTGAGGTGTTTTTTATAATGTGAGGGCAAAACATCTAATCACACCTCCATATGGAATATGTCTTTCCATCTTCATGAAGCATCATCATTCAAACTTGGCTAGAAGCTGTTTTTTATACAGAATAAATGAAATGTCTTAAATGCACAATGCTTAAAAAAAAGCTTATGTTTATCCAGACATTAGTAGCTGAGCTAAATGCACATGCTATGATTTTCTCTGGATGTTTTGCTTGTATCCTCTTATTAGTCATACATTTCAATACATTTACACAAGGGACCTGCTCAGTACAAGCACAATATTACACTATTGGCGACTGAACAGCGTCAGAGACTGCTGCTGCGAGATAAATGCCCTTCTTGCTGAGACGGGAGGGTTCATTTACTTCCATCAACCAGCTCTGTCCCGCTTCCCTGACCTCAAGATAGTTATTATGCATGTGAAAGACATACTCCACCTCACTGTTGATCTCTCTCAGATAAATACATGTAAAATCATTATAGTGTGGACTGAAATGGGTGCCAGTTCAGTTTGACAACTTTTTTTTAAGCTATAGTGCGTAGTTTCTGTAGCCCCCATGAGGAATTCTAAGTAATGACTACACACAGTTGCTAGTAGTGTTTATCCTGTCAAATCAAGGAAGACATGGAGAAAAAAAAACAAAAAAAACGATGGACTCTTATTTGTCTCCAACACTGAACGCTGCTGTTGTCCTTTCTCAGCGGTGACGTTAAAGGAACACGCCGACTTATTGGGACATTAGCTTATTCACCGTAACCCCGACAGTTAGACAAGTCGATACATACCCTTCTCATCTCTGTGCGTGTCGTAACTCTGTCTGACGGCTCCAACGTTAGCTTAGCCTAGCACAGATCCTGGAGGTAACCAGCTCCAACTAGCCTACTGCTCCCAATAAGTGACAAAATAACGGCAACATGTTGCTATTTACATGTTGTGATTTGTATAGTCACAGCGTGTACAAATAACGACGTCACTTGAGACACAGCCATCTTCTAACTGTATACAAACTGGGATCTATATTCTCAGAAAGGGAAGCAGTGCTACTTGGGCGTGGGAGTGATACGCTGCAGCTCTGAGCAGAGCTGCAAGCATGTCACTCCGCCTAAGTAGCACTCAGCAGAGCTGCAAGCATATCACTCCGCCCAAGTAGCACTGCTTCCCTTTCTGAGAATATAGTTCCCAGTTTGTATACAGTTAGAAGATGGCTGTGTCTCAAGTGACGTCGTTATTTGTACACGCTGTGACTATACAAATCACAACATGTAAATAGCAACATGTTGCCGTTATTTTAGAATAGAATAGAATAGAATTCAACTTTATTGTCATTGCACGTCACAAGTACAAGCAACGAAATGCAGTTTGCATCCATCCAGAAGTGCTTTAGCAAGAATATAGATATATAACAAAATATAGATATATTTTAGATATGTTACAATGTACACAGTATGAAGGAATGTTATGAGTGCTATAACTATAAGTATATACAGGCTATAACTGTAGTAAGTGTACAGGCTATGAACAGGTTATACGTATGGATATAAATAAAGGACTATAACAGACTATAATATACAATATGCAAGTATTAATAACAGCTGTAGAACTATAATTATTGTATTGTATTGTACAGCATGGTTGTCTATACAGTATTTACAGTAAGATATATATGAATAATTTATACAGTAGTAATATTAAAGTGCATGTGGCTGTAAGTGGTGGTCCAGCCACTGTGTATGAGTGTGTATGAGGATACTGGGGTTTTTTGTCCATTGTGTGTATGTTCAGTTATGGGTTGTTGTCAGTGGTTGTGAGAGTGGGTGTATGTTCAGTCTATGAGTTTTAATGTGGGTGACATGTCAGGAGGCAGAATTCTGGAGTCTAACAGCTGTAGGATAGAAGCTGTTCCGGTACCTGGTGGTCTTAGTCCGGAGGCTCCTGTAGCGCCTCCCAGAGGGCAGGAGGGTGAAGAGTCTGTGTGCTGGGTGACTGGGGTCTTTGATGATTTTCCCGGCCCTTCTCAGACACCGCTTCCTGTAGATGTCCTCTATGGAAGGAAGTGGTGCTCCAGCGATGCGCTGGGCGGCTTTCACCACCCTCTGCAACGCCTTCCGGTCCGAGGCAGAGCAGCTCCCGTACCAGACTGTTATACAGTTGGTCAGGATGCTCTCGATGGTGCAGCGGTGGAAGTTCACCAGGATGTCTGAGGACAGGTTGTTCTTCCTCAGAGTCCTCAAGAAGAAGAGGCGCTGGTGAGCCTTCTTGACCAGCTTGGAGCAGCTGGTCGTCCAGGTGAGATCCTCTGAGATGTGGACTCCCAGGAACTTGAAGCTGTTCACACGCTCCACAGCCGTCCCCTTGATGTGGATGGGTGGATGTGGGTCAGCATTCCTCCTGAAGTCCACGATGAGCTCTTTGGTCTTCTCGGTGTTGAGCAGCAGGTTGTTGGTGTCGCACCACTCAGCCAGACGATCCACCTCCTCCCTGTAGGCGGCCTCATTGCTGTCTTTAATGAGGCCGATCACCGTGGTGTCATCTGCAAACTTAATGATGGTGTTGGAACCATCGACAGGTCTGCAGTCATGGGTGAGGAGGGAGTAGAGGAAGGGACTCATCACACAGCCTTGTGGTACACCGGTGTTCATTGTGATGATGGATGAACAGTGGTTATCCAGCCGGACATGTTGGGGCCGGCAGGTCAGGAAGTCCAGTAACCAGTTGCACATGAGGGAACTGATGCCTAGGTCTGTGAGTTTCCTGATGAGTTGTGAGGGGATGATTGTGTTGAACGCTGAACTGAAGTCTATAAACAGCATTCTGGCGTAGGTGTTTTTATTGTCCAGGTGTGAGAGGACAGTGTGCAGCGCTATGGAGACTGCATCCTCTGTGCTCCTGTTCTGACGGAATGCAAATTGGTGGGGGTCCAGGGTGGGGGGGAGACAGGATTTGAGGTGTGCTAGGACCAGCCGCTCTAAGCACTTTGTGATGATTGGGGTGAGGGCTACCGGGCGGTAGTCGTTGAGGCTTGATGGGTTGGAGTTTTTGGGGATCGGAACGATGGAGGTGGATTTGAAGCAGGCCGGTACCACAGCATGGGCCAAGGACAGATTGAATATGTCCGTCAGCACTCCTGCCAGCTCCACTGAACACGCTCTGAGAACACGGCCAGGGATGCCATCAGGACCTGCAGCCTTGTGGACATTAATCCTGCTCAGCACCGCTCCTACATCAGTGGGGGAGAGAGTCAGTGGTTGGTGGTCTGGAGTCACCTCTGCCTTAGTTGCAGTTGTTGTGTTCCCCCGCTCAAAACAAGCATAGAAGTTTTTGAGCTCGTTGAGGAAGGGGACATCAGAGGATGCGGGGGAGGGTTTGATGGTCCTGTAGTCTGTGATGATCTGGAGACCTTGCCACATACGTCGGGGGTTGGAGTTGGAGAAGTGTTCTTCTACCTTCCCTTTGTAGTGGTGTTTAGCATTTTTGATGCCCCTCTTCAGTTTGGCCCTGGCTGCACTGTAAGCCTGTGCATCCCCTAACCTGAAGGCGGTAATGCGGGCCTTCAGGAGGAGACGAACATCTCGGTTCATCCAAGGCTTCTGGTTGGGGTACATGGTGATCTGTTTCTGGGTGGTGACACTATGTGTAGTCAAGGAGATGTGGTCCAGTACAGATGTGGCGTACTGGTCCAAGTCTGTGTGGATGAACATATTCCAGTCTGTGTTTTTGAACCGGTCCTGGAGCACAGCATCTGTCCCCTCTGGCCACACTTTTACTGTCCTCACAGTGGGTTTCACACGTTGTATGAGTGGTGAGTACCGAGGTGTGAGGAACAGGGAGAGATGGTCTGATTGTCCAATGTGGGGGAGGGGTGTTGCTTTGTAGGCTCCAGACATGTTGGAATAAACATGGTCCAAAGTTTTGTCTCCTCTGGTGTGACAGGAGACATGTTGGTGGAATCTGGGAAGGACTGTCTTTAAATTGGAGTGGTTGAAGTCACCAGCAACAATAAAAGCAGCCTCAGGGTGTTTAGTTTGGTGTTTGCTAATGGCTGTGTAAAGTTCTTTCATAGCCAACTTAGCATTAGCATCCGGGGGGATATACACTGCAGTGAGTATGATGGAAGTGAGCTCTCTGGGGAGATAATAAGGTCTGCATTTGACCATTAAAAACTCCACATTGGGTGAGCAGTGACTCTCGGTAGTGGCAGAGTTTATGCACCAAGCATTGTTGATATAAATGCACAAACCTCCACCTCTGGTCTTGCCACCATTAGCTCTCTGTATTTTTTGTCACTTATTCGGAGCAGTAGGCTAGTTGGAGCCGGTTACCTTATGGATCTGTGCTAGGCTAAGCTAATGGTGGAGCCGTCAGACAGAGTTACGATACGCACGGAGATGAGAAGGGTATGTATCGACTAGTCTAACTGTCGGGGTTACGGTGAATAAGATAATGTCCCAATAAGTCGGCGTGTTCCTTTAAATGTATCACTCAAGCTTCTGTGCGCAAATGTCGCCGGACTACACCATTTGGTAAACCTAGTCATACTGAGAAATACAGAGAGAGTTTTGTGGAGCTGATAGGCTTAATTATCAAATCATTTGGCAATGGCTTTAATATAACAGACGTTCATTATTTTTTAAAATAGTTGCACACTATAGCTTTATATTTGAGAGAGAACACAACAGGTCTCAGGCAGGACTACTGTTGTGCTGCAGTCCAGCAGGAGCAGCGATGGGGCAGGGGGAAAGAGGAGAGGAGAGAGCAGCCTGAAAGAACCCTGAGGGGGCTGGACGGCATCAGCAGGGTTGTGTGGAGCGCCAGCAGCAGTGTGGTTTGTTGAGGGGGCAAACCCAGACCCAACCACTCCACCATACAGTCACCATATGGCCCTCCTCTCCCCCTCTTCCTGGAATTCCTGTCTGAGAGAGGGAGAGAGAGCTTATGTGTGACAGAAAGATCACGCATTTAAGACTGCGGTCACGCCGGTCTGTGCTTCGGAGAAGCGCGGTCACGCCATCTACGCTTAAAAATATATTGCGCGTCTACACAAGGTTGCGTGGTAGGCTCAAGGTGTATGCGCTTGGTGTCGGCAAACTTCATAATAAAATAAATAAAATCAAATTGTTTTCTGCAAACTCCACCAGATTATTGTTCTTCATCTCATTGACTATCACTGTGGTGATTTTCATGTTGTTCTACTGTTTTATTTTTGAATAATATATAGGCCTACCTGACTATACAGCAATATTTAATAAATTCATAAAACATTCAAATCAAATTGTTTTCTGCAAACTCTAACATATTATTATTCTTCATCTCACTGACTACCACTGTGGTGACTTTCATGTTGTACTGTTTTATTTTTTAATAATGTATTTTTCATGAATTTATTTTTTTTATTTATAAAATATGCCTATATGTCAAGGTAAACCGTAGTGGACTTTGGCAGGCAATTATTACAGAATGAAACAGTAAAGCGCCATGAAAACAGTGGTAGCCAGTGAGATGAAGAACAATAATATGTTAGAGTTTGCAGAAAGCAATTTGATTATTTTCTATGAATTTATTAAATATTGCTGTATAGTCAGGTAGGCCTATATATTCAAAAATAAAACGGTAGAACAACATGAAAATCACCACAGTGATAGTCAGTGAGATGAAGAACAATAATCTGGTGGACTTTGCAGAAAACAATTTGATTTTATTTATTTTATTATGAAGTCTGCCGACACCAAGCGCATACACCTTGAGCCTACCACGCAACCTTGTGTAGACGCGCAATATATGTTTAAGCGTAGATGGCGTGACCGCGCTTCTCCGAAGCAAAGATGGCGTGACCGCAGTCATTTAAGGGCCCTTTCACACCTACCGGTACGGATTTTCGCAATTTATAAGTTTGATCCGAACCAAAATCACAGGTGTGAAACCTCCCCTGGACCACGGTTCGGACCAAACAGACGCAATTTGGTCGGCAAAAACAAAAATCTCGGTCCAGATCAAACTCAACCATGGTTTGGATCGTTTCTAGTGTGAAATAATTTTTTGGGATGGTTCGGACCAAATACAGGAAGTTCTGGTATTCCTGCGTAAACAACCGAGACAAGAAGACATAGCAGGAGAGAATGAGCCGCGGTAGCACACGGGGCTCGGAGGAGACTATGTTTTTAATTGAAATATGGTCTGACATCGAGTAAAAATTTGTCCTTTTTCTTCTTTCGTGGTAGCAAGGAGAAAACTAGCCTTGAGTATAGTTGGTGCTGCAGGTAATAATGATATAATAATAACAATATAGTGGCCAAGGCCGCTTTAATGCACGGGCTTACCTGGGCTGAAGCCCAGGGGCCTCACAAGTCCAGGGGCCTCCCATATTCACGTTAGCGATGAGCTAAAAAGGTCATATAGTTTTCTAACTTGTCAGGTTTTCTGTCAATCACTCTAATCGCAGGTTACATGGCTGCTGATTGATCCAAATTAGGAGTGACCCACGTGGCCCCATCGCCTATGGCCCGTGAGCTTACCTATCAGCATGTCTGGAGTTAGTTTTGGGGTGTGTCCCTCTACGACTGAGTGATGTCTTCTGTACTGGTTTGCGCTTGAGAGCAACAGCGGGATATTTTTAACAATTCTTTCACCATCTTATTCATCATTAAAGTCATTTCTGACAACGTTTTAGGCGAGAAATGAACTGTTTAGATTTCGAATATAGGCAGTCATCCGAAAATCGTTGCCGAATTGACAATTTGCTTCAAAGTTTTCGGAGTTGAGAAGCTCAGCTGGTGGCCCCATGGATGCATTAAGAGAACGTTGGCCCGGATCGATCGCTCGCTGGCCGGCCTGTCATGCTGGGACGCCCCGATGTAAGTTGCCGGTCTGTCAGGCCGATCTCGTAAATAAGAGGCTTTTATTTCACCGTTGACGGATTGTTTGTTTAAATATCACAAACCTTGTCCATCATAAGAGTAACGGGAACGTGTGGTTAACTGTCTTTTTACCGTTAAACTCCACAAGCGCCTGGTTGCCGACACACACACACACACACACACACACACACACACACACACACAGCGAGAGAGAGAGAGAGAGATACCTTCGAGAGACTTGTTTAAATTATGACATAGGCTACATTAGATTTAGTATATAGTTCATACTTTTTTTGGCGTATTTCTCTTCTGATTTTAATGCTATAAAGACCGCTGCCGTGCTTGCATCCCTCCCCTTACCCCCCCTAGGCCAGTGGGAATGCACTTTCACTGTCACCTCTATCAGCTATAACGGTTCATTTTTAGTCGGCTATATTTTAGAACCTATCCATAACCCCTTTTTTGCTATTTGCCTCATTATTTGATATACAAAAATATAAATAATGTCACACAGCGAATTAGTAATCATTTAAAAAATATAAAATCCAGCTCCTGCCAGCAGGTGCATGTGATTGGTTCACAGGGCTTGCTGAGGCTCCTACTTTGATCTGTTGCTGCTCTTTGCTAATGCTGTTATCAGTTATTATCAATGTTTGTGCAGACAGGTGATGGTTGGGGATGTTTTTCATAATATCGTTTGAAATCATACTTTCACACATTTTGGTTTTATCATCACCATAAGTTGCTGTGTGTGGTTGTTACATAAAGTGTGTTGTGTTTATGCTCAGGTGGACTCAGTGATATGTTAATAACATTATGGTGATGTCTGGCTCAAAGAGGGAAAACTCACTGTTGTATGCCTCGAAAGAAACTCATGCATTTTGTGATATAGATTACCTAGATATTACACTTTTAAAATGAGACTCTGTAAATCGAGGGGATGGGGGGCCTACAAAACCTCTCAGCCCCGGGGCCTAACATTAGGTTAAGGCGGCCCTGATAGTGGCAACGATATGCATCTGTTTAGTCATTCTTGTCAAGGCCAAAGAGTATTGTCTACTCGCCGAATTGGCAATACGTTGACGTCAGACGCACGTCCGTTTACGAACCAATCAATGTCAAGTATAGGAAGATGCAACCCACATACTGTAGATCAGGGGTCTTCAACGTTTTTTAAGCCAAGGACACCTTAACTGAAAGAGAGACCGAGCAGAGACCCCCTACTACATATACGGTATAAAATCAAGTTGCATATTAAACTGGGCCTACATTAACCTGAAGGGCAGCCTAAAGTCTTTATACATATCTTTTTTGCATAGAATACTAAACATTAAACATTGAAATAGCCTAATAGCTGTGCACAAAGAAATGCAGGGGGGTGGGGGACTTCTTTGGCACATAAATACACCAGCAAAATGAAATGAATCAAGAGGGTGCAGAGGTGTGAGTGTCTGTCAAAATTCAGAGGTCAACACAAAAAAGCTTAAAAAGACTCAGTGCCAAATGCGTGAAACTTAGTTTTTTTTATTATTAATACTCAACACTTCATTTTGTTCATCATGTACAAAGAGAAAGAATAGTCTTATTTGAGCACTTATAATTGTAGATATCAATATTATCCTTATTAGAAGTACCTTAATGTTTTTGTTTTTTTTGCAATTTTGTCATGACGTGGTTAATTTTGTTATTGAGATTACTTTGATAGTTTCCATACAAAAAAAACAAGGTAAATGTTTCACCGCAGTATTCAGTATTTACACAACCTGTACAATTATTAGTTTTTGTGTCGTTTTCTGTTCGTATGGTGTAAAAATGTGGGTTGTTTTTTTTATTTCAAAGAAAAGGGCCACAAAAAGAGAAAAGAATGGCCAAGAATAATATTATGTATATCATTATGTATACAATTGATACTATTCATATGTTACACGTTTGTCAACCCACAGTAAATTGAATCAGGCTATGTAGTTTCAGTGAAGATGTGAGTTCACCTTGTGAAATACATTTAGTAGCAACCCCTTATGTCATTTTTCATTCAGCTAAAGCAATCTCTTAACTGTACGAATGAGGATGGAAAATAGCAATATTAAACAAACAAAACTGTACACAATTTAATAGAAAATGTTGCATCAATATAAAGCAATATCAACACATATTAATACACGTACACACAGATAAAACCTTAAAATATGAGTAACCAAGTTCTGCAATGAATTAGGGTGAATTGCGAAATTATAAGCAGCTAAATTACAAATGGACCTTCACAACAACTCAATCATATAATATCACAGTATAGTCCTTCCTATCTGCATGTGTAAAAAAACGTAATAAGCAACTCAATATGATAGAAATACCGATGTCAAATACCCTTTCCTCCAAAACACACACACAAAAAATACATTTTCACGAGTCAGTTTAACCGGTACATCGATCCCTGTAGCTGACCACGTCATGCTCTTATTTGGTCCTGTGTGTCAGTATCCCTGACAGACAAACCACGCGTCAGCTGAGGTGATATTTACATCCTCCACCTTCAGGATGCTCCAGCCCCGCTGACTTTGCCACGGCCGTTTCTTGTGTTGTAAAAATGTGACACAGTGTTTTTTTGCTCTAGAGAAGTGAGCCCGGGACCGATTTGGCCATAAGGGAAATAAAGACATCCGACGAGCCGTGCTTCGCTCTGCATCACTGCTCGGCCTGCACACGCTGGCTGCAAAGCAGAGCAGAGCAGCTGGAGGTGGTAAAGGCCTGATGATAGCATGTTTACCACAGTGTCAGGTGCACCTTGACTTCCCAACCAGCAGCTGGAAAATGGCCCTAGCTCGCCCTTTCCAACGCATGGAAAAAAGTGATGATGTAGCACATACCACGTACAGTAAGAGCTTTTTTTCTGTTTGGTCATCCTGTTTTTTTTATTGCAAATGAGGAGGAGCGTGGTGGCTTTTATGAAAAATATGCAAACCTACACAGAGTTTACATGCACAGATATATTTTTCACTTTTCAATCAACCCTCTAGACATGAAAGCAGTTGAGGAGAAAAAAACAGAAGAGAGATGAATTTCTTCTCTCAGGGCTGAGGCGAAGATTATAGAGACTTACTGGAATCAGTACCATACAGAAGAGTGTTTGGGGGGGGGGAATTCTGACTGCATGGGGTCAAAATTGCATATGTGCACAACAAATTATATTTCCAGTCTCGTACTGAGAAGCAAGCAGTGCACAAAGTTGCACAAACATAAGTCCGTATCCAAGGCTTTCTGTCTAATAACACAGTTTAGTAATATGTGAGCTTGAATATAGCAACAGCAGTTGATTTCCCTGAAGCAAAAACTCTACATAAAATGAGCCATGACAGAACAAATGTTGCACCTTTTAATAATAAGGGGTTGCACAAATGCATTTCAGTTTCAAATGGCTTCTCAATGAGATGAAACTACACTCACTCTTGGTTTTTCCCACAAGATTGTGCTGAAATCCTCAGCAACATTAACGCCGTCAACACTGGGGAATGTCCAGCGTGTGTGTGTGTGTGTGTGTGGGTGTGTGTGTGTGTGTATTCCTTTACCACAGTGATGTCTATCCCAAACATAGAGAGGGAAGAGGATAGGCCAGGCCGACGATGGCTCTAAATTCTGTGTGCAATCACCGTTAAAGAGCCCAGGTGAGAAGAAAAAAACGGGCAACAAAAACACAAATATCTTGTACGTTTTTTAACAAGGATTGCTGCTTAAAAATGAAGGATCACAATATACTGCCTCTATATGCAAATATCATCTATGTATACATGTAATATTGTATTCCATAAATGTGTAGATAATTGAATTGATCTCAAAAAGCATGAAGAAGAGCTTACCTTAAAAGAGAGAATCTAACACAATTCAAGGGAAACTTAGCAAAGACTCCTAAAAACTAAACTTTCCCCCTTTTTAATCACCAAACGTCTACACCTACAGTAAAGTATCCTCGATTTCCAACACTTTAGTGAAAATATGAAAAAAGCATAATTCTTAACATAATAAGTATACTGATTGGTAAACTATTATAATTAAGTAAACATGAGACTTAAAGTAAAGAGGTGCAATTATATCACTTATGATTAGTAATATTTGTGTCTTAAGTATATTTTTTGCATCATTTTGTCGACTTTTTTCGTTTTTATCAGTTTTTATTATCGTTTTGTTTATTTCTTAAATTGCTGTAAAACATATTGAAAGTTACATCCTGTCTGTCTGTCGACTGTACAAAGTGAAAAGAGTTTTAAATATATTATTTACAAGGAAAAGATTGAACGTACAAATGCTGACACTGATTGATGCCCACTCCAAAGTCTCTCTTCTTCTGCTCCTTCTTATTTCCCCGCCACTTCCTGTTCTCCTTCTGATAACGGTTGACCTGAACTCTCGAAAATGTGTGCGTATAAAAATTCCAGAGATCCCAATCTATTCATTAGGAGAGTCATGGGGTTTGCTGGGTGGGGCGGGGAGGGGGGGGGGGGGGAGATAGATGGATCAGTTTGATTTAAGGCTAACTCGATCAGTCTCACTTTGATGGTGTTGTCTGTGGAGCGAGGGAGGAGTAGGAGGAGAAGCTGTTGAACTTATGAATGGTTATCAGAAAAAAAAAAACAGCTGTTATCATTCAATCGTGATTTGCTTCCTTCCACACACCCGCACGCACACACACGCACACACACACGCACACACACACGCACACGCACGCACACACACACACACACATGCACACATGCACATACGCCAACCTATTACATTGGTGCATTTAGATTAGGGTATAAGATAGAAGTCACACTCTACACACTCCAGCAGCTCCAGTCTCAGGCCAGCACTCCTTCGCAATCTCCCGCAGCCCTTGAACTTCTGACGCCGCCAGCTAATCGAAGATCAAACCTTTTAATAGTACATATAAATTTACAGTTAATATGATGATCATCATCAGACAGCTCTGGGGGGGGGGGGGGGGGGGGGGTGGGGGGGGATGATAAGGCATATCTACTGAAGTGCCTGAACCTACACCAAGTAAAAAGGTCCTGTGCAATACAATGAGGCCTCTCCAGCAAAAAAAGACTATCTACATCAGTGAAAAGCCGGAAAGGGTTCGCAAGATGGCCGCCTTCTGGCCGCCTTCTGGACTCCTTCGGGACGCCTTTAGGACACCTCTGTCAGTGTCGAAGAGGCCTCTCTCAAACCGACATCCTCCTCGGCTCAAGCTTTAATCAGCATCATTGTTACGGGGCAACAACATTTCTCCTACACATTTTTTTGTTTTCGCCAACATAAACAGCAGTGCATATATTTATCATACACAATGTACAAACAAAGCTTTCTGTGCGCGCCTCTCAGACTGCTTACGTGAGTGAATAAGTAACGCCCTCTACGAGATACTGGTGAGAGGCGGGGAAATAAATAAAAAGGTGAGTGCCTGGTGACTGTTAATCGTGTAACCTGAATAAAAGAAGTGGTCTAAAGGCTGCCGTGTTGTGAAGTGAGACGCGGTCGGTCTATCCGTGACATCCTAAAAATACATCTGGTTCGTAAAAGCGCTGCCCACATTCGACATATGAAATCATTTTCTTACGAAGTTATAAAACATCTCCTCTTGTATCTAAACCATCAGCTGCAGTGTCTCAAAGCCTTGCTGTACATTTTCACTGCAGTTTTGGCTCAATAAACGTGACGAGAGTCACCGAGGAGCCTAAAAAAAAGCATGCCGGTCCGTCCCGGTGCTGCCTGTCGCGCAAGGACGGCGTGTGAACCGGAGGACACATCCACTGGAGACCATTAAGGCACGTCCTTCCTCTCAGCATCTTCAGCTTTCGGACGAAACGCGCCGTTCACAGTAACACAAGTTCAGACCGACAAAATCTGCGTGTGTTTAAAGTGTGAGTGTGTGTGTGCACTTCATTTGTAATGTCTTGAAACATCAAAGAAGGATCCGTCAGTCTTTCCAGATCCTGTTTTTTCCACAAGGAGCAAATAAATGTATGAGCATGAAGTAGAATATTCTACAGAAACCACTGAACAAAAAAAAGAAGTTAAGGACTCAGTCTTTCTGGCTTGTTGGTTGAACTTAGAACAACCTTCCTGCTGCCACAGGAGGCAGACGGGATACAACTACAGTAGTGAAATATCATACCAACGGAACATAAAACAAAAAAACTTAAGTGATATCATAAGCAGTGTTATCATAATCAGCACTAACATCTTTGTTATTCACAATGTTATTAATATTATTGTTGTTCTTATACCCTGTTTTTTTTCTATAAGAATATCTTATTATCATTCATGATTGTATTTCTCAAAGCAAACAAGATCAGCTCATTTGGTGTCGGGGGATGAGGAGGAGGGAGGAAGAGGAGCGAGGGTGGGGGGGGGATGGACAGGCCGGGCTGTATCTTTCCAGAGAGAGAAGCACGAGTCATCTCCTGTATCGCGGCTCCGGTAAGCGTGACAACGTCTCCGTTCTGCGGTGACACAGGGGCAGATGGGCCGCTTTGCTCTCGCAGTCTTTTCGTCAGAAGCGCCTCGGCGGGAGTTCTCGCATCGACAGCCAATCGCATCGCACCAGGGCTCACACGTCCAGTATCAAACTAAAAGATGAGCTGTTGCCTCTTTGCACCGAGTACATTGACTTCTGAGACACCGGTGGGTTAAAAATGATGGACTTGGGGGGGGTCGAGCACATTTGTGTTATGTTGAGGGGAGGGGATGTTGACTGACCATGAGTGGACATAAAAGTAGAGTAGCTTTGGCCGTTTCTGAGAGAGGGTTAACATCCCACACCTCGTCAGAGTGTCCTGATTTCGTTAACCCAGATTAGTTTTTTGCTAAAACAAGATTTTGTACTCTTATTTCTATATGTCACAGTCTCTAGCTCTCTCCTCTCTTACCTAATCGTGCTGTCCCAATATGGGCTAGGGTTGCAGTGTGTGGACAGTGTCTTTTAAAATCATCCCTGATCTCCTAACACTAGTACATGCCTCTATTCCTCTGCCCCCCTTCCTCCCTTGCCATCGTCCGCTCCTCCTCCCCCTTTTTTTGTTTTGTTCTCACACGTCAGACTCAATGCTGGAGAGTTTCTCGTACACATGGCCATTGCTTCCGTTGAAGGGACGCGGGGGGCCCACCCCCAGCATGGAGCCGTGGTGGTTCATTCCACCGTGGCTGAGCTCTTTCGGGAACCGGGGGGTCACGTTGGACATCACCCCGGCCGTGGCAGACGCCGGCAGATATGACGTCGTGCTCATCTGGCTCCTGAAGTCACTTCGGCTGTTTTTGGCAACTTGTTGCTGCTGCTGCTGCTGCTGCTGCTGCTGCTGCTGCTGTTGCTTTTTCATGTAATATTGTTTGGCTCCGTGCATCAGACACTGGTCGTCCCCAAAGGTGGGTATAAAGGGGTTTTGGTTTACCCTGTCGGGGTAAAGAGATTTGGATAAAGAGAACCCTCCCCCACCTCCTCCTTCCATCAAAGACCTGTCCCGGTCTCGCATGTCTCTCTCTCCGACGGAGCGGCGGTGGAGGCCCTCGCCGCCTCTGAACAGTCCGAATGGTGAGCCGGGTCTTTTCCGGCCCTCACCTGCGTAAAACAATGGGTCCCGGTCTCTTTCCCTTTCTCTCTCCGAGCCCCCGTGACGCTCAAATATGTTTGCGAAGGGGCTGGAGCCCTCCATGTAGCGTTCTTTCTCCTTCAAGCTAACACTCCTGGGTGGGGGCAGCATCCCTCCCATACCCGCACTGCTCATCCCTCCAACCCCCCCGAGGCCCATCAGACTTCCCATCCCACCCGACTCCTCTTTCTGAAGGTCCACAAACGCGTCATACGAGTGCTGCCGCCTCAGTGGTTTGCCCAATCCTCCACTCTTTCTCCTCTGCTGGCCCTGAGGTTGAGACTGAGGGCCTGCGCCCATGCCGCCTCC
Organism: Gymnocephalus cernua; assembly: GCA_023631565.1. Lineage (NCBI taxonomy): Eukaryota > Metazoa > Chordata > Actinopteri > Perciformes > Percidae > Gymnocephalus > Gymnocephalus cernua. The sequence continues at coordinate 5,345,170 of CM042441.1, forward strand.
TCCTCCTCCCCCGCCTTTCCCACCCCCCATCTGTTCCAAGAGGTGGTTGTTGTCCTCACTGATATCGTAGAGGTTTCCTGTCTTTTTACAACCCTCGCAACGCATGCAGGTCGCAGAGCTGGGGCGGCTGTTTCCTCCACCTCCAGAGGACCCGCAGCTCATACCACCACCGTACCCAACACCACCACCCCCTCCTCCATGCATGGACATCTGCTTGCCCACTCCTCCCCCGCTAGCCCGACAGTTCCTGCACTCCCACTCTCCCCCTGCCAGCCCAGATCCTCCCCCACTCTTTGAATCCAACTTTTTGGGTTTGCCCTTAAGAAAGTCATCCACTGGAACCAGGGTGGTGCAGGTCGGCACTCCTCCATCTCTACTCCCAGGGCCCTCCGTCAGGTCCACATGTTCCCACTGAGGGACGCCCTCTTTGGGCCGAAACTGGTCCAAATAAAAATCCCTAACGCTCTCCTTTTCTCTGAAGATATAGGAGTTCCCGTCGTTGTTACCTCCTCCACCTCCTCCTCCTCTCTTCCGTTCAGCGGGCAAAAGCGGTGGGGAGGTAGAGCGGTGGCTGTGGTAATGGTGGTGGCTGATGTGGTAGGGTTTCCTCCTGTAGCCCAGCTCGATCTCGTCCAGCTCCCGTCTGGACTTGGCAGAGGCCGGCCTCTTTTTCAGGCTATCGCGGTATTGTTTGCGCTTCTTGGCATTACCCTCCAGGTTCCCATAAGTTACTGTGTGCGTGGAAATGTCCGAGACATCTGAGCGTATATTCCCATCGTCATCTCCTCTCCCTCCACAGTAGCCGTGCCCAGGGATAAACGTGGAACTTGAGGCACCTCCCTTGAAGGAGAACTTTCCGTACAGGTCCGGCAGGCCTCCCTTAAAGCTCTGGCCTGAGGGGGGAGTCTGTCCAGACAGCAGGTCAAACTTGCTCATGTTCCTGTGGGTCAGTGCGGAGCATGGCTGGGTGGTGAAAATAGGGGCCATCCCTCCGCCCAGGCTGTCACAGTCGAACATGCCCCCCTCCAGTGAACTAGCACTGCCCAGACTGTGGGGCCTGTTGGGAGCCGGTCCGCTGAGCCCCAGTGTTGAGCCATGGTGGTGCAGGTAGTGGTCCTGGTACAGATTACTGTCCTTCAGGTGGAGGTTGCCAAACGTCCTCTCCACCTCACTGATGTAGTCGCTGAACATGTTGTCTTCCGGGATGTAGGGTGGCTTGCAGTCTGAGTGGCCCGCCAAGCTGCGCCTGTGTTCAGAGATGTCATAAACAGAGGATTCCCGGCGGATGAAGTCCAGAGCACTGTGGGGTGAGCCGTTCACCCCCGACAGGGAGGCCATGTTCTTGGCGGTGCGTAGGAGGCGCATAATGTTGGAATGGGTGTTGTTCATGGTGGCTGATGGGGAGTTCAATGCCGAGCTGCTCTTCTCCTCAATCTGCACACCGTGGATACAGCTGTAGATGCCCTGTGTGGGGAAATAAAGGCATTAAACAGTGACATTTGGTACATTTACAGGAACCATCATTATTCACTAATATTGTAATTTAAGTTGACAAAAACATCAGACTGCATTGCACCCTGACCACCCCACATTTTAGAACCTAGATGACATAAAGTGAATAGAGCTCTTTCTGCTGATGCCGTCAATCCATTGCTCAAACACAATATGTCAGAAGTAAAAACAGATGTCATTTATAAACAGTAACCTGTAGTATAGGCTATCAGCTGGCGTGAGATAAAGTCAGACAGTGCAAGACAGCATACAGTATGAAGACTCAGAGAGGATAGTGTAGCTGCACGGTGGATGATCAATAAAGGCAAAGGGGCCGCAAAAAAAAAAACGGGTCCCACTTGTCAATACTTTTAATCAATGTGATTAGAATTCAGCAGAACAATATCCTCCAGCAGTTATTAAACACCTCAGTTCCACTGGCGCTCGACAGCGCAACACAATTCCCTCCGAAGAAGAAGAAGGCCAAGCCAAGGAGAAGCTGGCCGAGCGTTAAAGTGACAAAAAAGATAAATTGCTCCATTTGCATTCAGTGATGTACGATACAATATTCAGATAAAAACGATTGGACGGAGGAGAGCAAACCAGGCATGACAGATGGGGGGGACGGTAATAGGATCAGATCAATTTCTGTATGTCTGTAGATGACTATGGAAATAAAAGGATACTTTTACTGTTAAAAATCGATGATTAGCTGACCTCCGACCTGCTCGCCACTCCAGAGGGCAGGACAAGAGGTCATGGGTCAGCTGGCTGTCAAAGCTACAACCCTTCCCAAACTCCTCCTTTTATCCACAAACATGACTCGTTGACCCACAGCTCTCCTTTCCCTCAACACTCATTTCTGCTAGTTAATTAGCTCCATGGACAGCGCCTGCATTTCAGCCTTCATCTCTCATTCTGCTTTTATAGATAATGTTATTACTTCTTTCAATCTCACAGTCTGTTAACAGCCAATTATGTAAAGCTTGACAATGGCTAAAACCAAGAGCGGTTAACATAAATACAAAAGGACTCCTCATATTTAAGATATATTGGATTTGGATGGAAATCTTGAAGTGGAAGACAAAAGTAAAATATCCCCCACTTAGAAGAATCTTTCAATGTTTATCTGGTCCTTCTCTGTCTCATCTGTGCTTCTTTTTTCCCATCTGGCTGTTTATATAACTTGTCATCTCTTCACATCTTTTGTTTTTCTTCTTTTATTGTCTTGATTAAACCCCACCTGCTGCCAAATCTGTCACGTCTTCCCTCCCATGACAATCTATGACAACATCCCATTTTGGGCCGACTTTTCCAGAAGCATCCACATTAATCTTTAGAGGATCTTCCCCACTTCAGGTTTTGATGGCGAGGTTGTGTTGTACTGAGAAATGATGGTAAATGAATGCGAGCTCAGGATGAATGTTTGGTGCAGCTCTGCCCCCGTCCCCCATCATGGGATGTCTGAGGAGCAGCCAAAGCACCTCCCTCCCTCGGCAGATCCACAGACCCAGCAGGCATAGAGAGCGCAGGTACGAGACAAACAAGCTGTCATCCCAACAAGGAATGGGAATTTTTTTTAATTTTTTTTATTATAAAGCAGGTTGAGGTGCTATATAAATATTGTGAAAATATCAAAACACAGAGAAATGCACACAGCCTGTATTCAGAAACTGTGACTTTAAACGAGCCGTCACGACTTCTGTACGGTTGTGATGTCACAACTATCCTATATATAGGTAGAAGGTGCCGCTACAGTGACGTTACAGTCATTCCCCGGCTGCAATGGTGGTGCAGAGACTCCCAAGAGACCAGAGGTTGTAGACCCAAAAACGCTGACCAATCAGAGCAGACTGCGCTTTTTCGGGAGGGGGACTTAAAGAGACGGGCGCCAAAACAGAGCGTTTCAGACAGAGGGTGAATACAGGTATATTCAGATAGACAGTATGAAAAAAACTATGTGTTTTTTTTTATATTAAAGCATGTTACATGTTCTAGTAGAAACCCAAAATACAAGTATGAACCTGAAAATGAGCATAACATCAAATTGAGCAGCTATCTTAATGTTTTTAAGTATATATATTCTGATACGTTTCATTTTATCTTTCTTTTTATACTTATGTCTGAGACAAGTGTCTGTATGTTTATTTGTCCTGTATGTTGGTGAGCCAAAGACAAATTTCCACACTGGTGGACAATAAAGATTTATTCTATTCTATAATATGGGACCCTTAAAGCTTTTCCTTTTATACACACACACACGCACAAATAAACAACCACAACTGAGAACAAAAAGTTAATACTGTAGTGCATCAAATCTTGTGAATGCTGCGTTGTATTCAACAGCAGATTTTGTCTACTCCACATGCCCACTTAATGTAACAGTTGGCAGATTGCTGCCAGCCCAGTGCTACAGTAACTGATTATTTGGGCAGGGTGTGTGTGTGTGTGTGTGTGTGTGTGTGTGTGTGTGTGTGTGTGTGTGTGTGTGTGTGTGTGTGTGTGTGTGTGTGTGTGTGTGTGTAGCAATAACTGTGGCCTGAGGGTTCCTATGAATTTTCAATCCGCCGGGGGATCGTAGCAAAATCTATAAGCGATTACACTGGTACAGAGAGGCAGGAAATCAAAAAATAACTAGCTGCCCCCTATGTATAAATTGCATATACTGTAGAGTGCCTATTGTACATGCTGCAGCTCATAATTAATACTGTGTGTGTGGTGTAAGTATATGGTGCCTAATGCTAATCAACCTAGCCGTGATGTGAGGGCTGTAAAAATTGGAGTGATTAAACCTCTAATACATTTACTGTCATTAGAGGCTTTTTAAATTGATATAATTAATTTGTTTCAGTGTAGCAGGTGGGACGTGGAGGAGCAGGTAGCCAGGAGAGAGCCCTGCCGAACCCCCCTCGCTGGGGAGAGAAGGCTAACCGACCATGAAGCCATGAATGAAGCCACGTGACTCACGCCAACCGTGACAGATGTCTAATTTTTTACATTGCCAAGCTTAAATGTTAATTGCGGCAATAACAATAAAGTTTATCGGATTATGCTGTGAAAAAAAAAAAAAAAAGTGGAATCAATCTGAGTGGCAGAGCAAGGGGGGGGGGGGGGGGACTTGATTAAATGAGGAGACGATGCGAAGCTGTGGCTGAGTGTGGAAAGATAATAAACCGTAATTTCCACCGTTCGCAATGCCCGTGCACTGTGCCACATGTGCAAATGAACACTCAGTGAACATTTCTCCTGAATATTTTAACATACTGAAATCATACTGGCTGTAATTATGGACACTCTGCATTCATTTACGTTGTCACATTGTAGCAAAGACAGAGGTGACTTCTGTAAACGAGAGCAATCACTGGATGTTACACAGAGCATAATTGCTTTCAGATCCAGTCCCCATACACATTATAATGATGTAATAATCAAAAACAACACCAAGCAGCCTGTCTGTGGAAATGAGAAGTCAACTTGACATTTTTTGCAACTGATATTTCGTGCTCCTTCTACACAAACAGACGCGCACACACAACCAAATACAAGGTGACAGCAACAACGTGAAATTAACACCATACAAAATAATCAAAGTTGGGCACTGGAGCGTAATATTAGAGCAGAGAGGGGTGAAAATGTTATGTTGGGGTTGTTTTTTTTCTTTCGTAGCCTTGCTTTCTTGGCACAAGCAGCCCTGGCACCACAGCAGCGTATCAAATGTGTGTGTGTGTGTGTGTGTGTGTGTGTGTGTGTGTGTGTGTGTGTGTGTGTGTGTGTGTGTGTGTGTGTGTGTGTGTGTGTGTGTGTGTGTGTGTGTGTGTGTGTGTGTGCTCTCTGCTATAAATTAGCCACGTGGTTTAGCCTGCAGCGGTTCACCTTCAGAGGCACGCAGTGAATTACACCGAAGCCATGTCAAAACAATTGGAATGCAAATCAAATACCTCTGGGGTGACTTTGGTCTCCCGGGATCCAGTAATCTACCCTCTCCGGTTGTGTGGCTGATTTTTGTTGAGTGAAATATTGATTTTGGCTCAACGTGTTTGTAAATATTTACCCCCACGGACGTCAGAAAGGCCTGACCATCTAAGCAAAAAGGTAAAAAGCTCCCAATTTCTGTTTTGGACGTGACAGTTTTTGGTTTGGCTACATGCTTATATACAATTTTAGCAAATCTAAAGCCTGGAAGAATAAAACAGAGACATTAAAGACATGATGGAGGGCTGAAAAAACAAGTAATGGAGGTTACTTTACAGACAGGAAGGAGTTGGTGACGCAGTTGTAAATTAGAGACTTATACTACTATTATATTTGGATGTTTTGTTAATAGAAAATTCTGGTGAGAAAGTGCAGCTGGTAGTTGTTGACTTCGGCTGCCATATCATGCTAGAATTCCTCTTTGACTCTTGAATATCAGTCTCTCTATGTATTTATCCTTTAATTCCTCATACCACTCTCACCCCCCCCATCTTTCATCCCAACTGAGAAAAAACTAAACCAAACAAGGTATACTTACTGATTTAAGGAAAGAATATATGTTAAAGCAATAATTACATTGGGAAGTTTTAATTCACACTTGTGGATTTATCTTTTGCCATCAGATGGGTTTAACCCCCAATTTATACCGACTGCGTAGCGGCTCTGGAACGTCAGCGGAGTCAATCGGTTTCCATTAAAGTCAATGTGTGTATTTTCACTGACTGCGTAACGGCTGCGTCCCGACTTCGGCACAGCTCCGGCGGTCCGCAGCCCTCCGGATCAGATACGCAGAGCTTCTATTTTTGACAGACGCCGGAGAGCTCCGCACGGAGTTGTTTCCTCTCGACTCCTCTGAATAGAAACAAACTCTTGGTGGTTTTGTGGTTCTATTCTACGTGAATTTGCGAGATCTCGTGGGTCCTCGTGACTACAGCTGTCAGTCATGGCCACAGCTGTTCCGCAACAAATCCGGACCTGGTGTGTATTGACGGACGGCGGAGCACGGAGCCGACACGCAGCGGAGCAGACGTTACGCAACCGGTATAAATCAGCAGTAACACTATTACGGGATCATGGCTGAAAAACAGTGTAACAGTAGCACAAGTAGAGAAGAGTCAAACAGTCAGCCAAATGACTCAGTTTGACTGTACATTAGCTGAAATGTGCCACTGAAAGCTACACTTGGTCATACCAGACAGAGTGGGTGTATCGAACGGGGCAAGGGTGAGTTTAATTGCTTATGAATGCAACTTTTCATTTATGAGAGGAACACTGTGTTCTTTCAAATGCTGCACTGTCTCTTTTTAAACATTTAAGCAACAAAAAGCTGAAGTCTGTGAAAAGTATGTGTTTACGCTTACTTGGCCATTAAAACTGATTCACATTTAAACATTTCACACATTTCAGGTTCATAATTGTATTTAGAGGTTATATCAGAATAGGTTTATGTGGTTTAATTTTCAGAAAACACCATGTTTTTGTTGTACTGCACATTAGGTAAGGACTACTAGCCAGTCAGAAGCAGAGTATGAGGGCGTGTCCTGACAGTACCTAGGTAAGGACTACTAGCCAGTCAGAAGCAGAGTATGAGGGCGTGTCCTGACAGTACCTAGGTAAGGGACTTTGTAAACCTATAACGTGCACAAAAAAGATATATAACACAATAAAGGAAAGGGAAAAAGCCAAAAAGCATAATATGAGTACTTCAAGGTTGCGTGGTAGTCGTCATTTATTCATACAGTATCTGCCACTGCAAAATTTGGAAAGTGTGCCAAGTAGTCAAGTGTGATGCTACTGGGCTTTAAATCTTTAAAGTCGGAGTAGTTTTCTGTCTGCCCTTTCCCCGCCCTGTCTCACCCTGCTGATGGAGAAGACGAAGCCGGGCTGGCCGGAGCAGACACCCATGAAGCAGAAGCGCAGCTGCCAGTAGAACCAGTGCTCGCAGATGAAGGTGATGAGCGACAGAGCCATGGCGGCGCCGAGCATGTAGAAGACGCCGGCCATGTTGTCCACATCCAGCTGGCTGGACATCACCTCGTTCTTCTCGTGGTGGCAGATCCCCGTCAGCCACAGGGACTCCAGCTCCTCCATCTCACCTGGATGGAGAAGGGGAAGACGGGCAGAAAAGAAGAAGGACAGCGGGGAGGGAGAGATTGGCAAAGAGTTGATGGAGGAACAACAAGAATGGAGTGGGATGGAGGCAAGGAAAGGAGGGACATACAGCGATGGATAGAATGAGAGACAAGGAGACGAGACAGAGGACGGGGGGGCATGATGACGACATGCGGAGAAGTGTTGTTATGATTCGTACGGGAATTGAAATGGTATGAAAAAAGTGGGAAGGAATGTAAAATATAAAAGGAGAGAGGAGGGGCATGATGTAATAACAGGATGGGTATCGGAGGACACGAGGGATGGAGAGATGATGCAACAGAAGAAGGGAGGAGGGAAGATGGCGGGCAGACGGTGGGAAGGGGGGGGGGGGGGGGTCATGGGAGTTAGAAGTGATATTCAGCCTTGAGTTTCACACGAGGCTTCATTATCAACAGGAATAGTTAACAACACACGCCATTGCTCACGTGTTAATTACATTGATCTTTTTTGCACTCATTTCTGCAAATAATTGTGTGTCTCTAAGTGTTTACCACACAATATGTAAAAACTTTAGCATGTACAGTATCTATGCAAACTGTAGAAGACGTGTGTGCATGTGTGCGTGCGTGTGTGCGTGTGTGTGTGTGCGTGCGTGCGTGTGCGTGTGTGTCTGATGCTGGTCCCTGAGCTTCTGGACTCTTTTGTGGGTCACCTTCTGTTTCATCACGAGCTGTTCTCTATCAAAGCCGACTGTGGCAGGACGGGCGATGCTTAATTAATCATACATTCAGCCGTTGTCGCTGCGCGTCAGCGCGATTCTTGCACCGGAGCACTGACTGGCCTCTGAGCATCAACAAAAATGCTCCACAGCATACAAAGTCAGGGATAGAGGTAACACACACACACACACACACAAAGATACAGACACAATCACACAGCAGCTACTACTTTATATCGACTGAGAAACTGACTGTGAAATGCAACCACTTTGCAGCTGTTTTGACGTGACAGTGGCATACAACACGCGTGCATTTGTATGACAAGAGCGCATTAACACAATGGCTTTGAAGTAACCCAGCAAACATTGAGACGTGGTGACGTTGTTTGGACCCCAATCAAGACCCCCCAGTTATGGTCCAATAATAGTTCCAAAATAAAAATTGTCCCATTGTCCATGACGTTACCTGGCTGTCTGCTGGACGTTCTAGCGATGTTATATGTTGTATGTCGTTACCACGACCAATCAACTAAGTCCGAAAAGTTAACCGCCAGGACTCGAACTGACTGGCCACGGGAGCCGGGGTGATTCCCGGTGGCCTAGCCAGCTGATTGACCTGAAGTGACAGACCATTGTTAACCTTAGAGACCTACAGGGCCTCCGGCGATTTCAGTCTGACATTACCGTCTTTACGCGTCTGTAGCAGGCTATAAAGCGAAGATATTGGTGTCCTATGAAACTAGACGATCTAATGAATATCCATTGGTACCAACCAAGTCCCCACCATGTTGCGCTTATGATAAGCTAACTGGTGTCATATTTACTGTAGAGACATGAGAGTGGTGTCAATTGTTTTTATAACTCCCCACCAGTATGTCCAAAGATCTATTCCTTGGACTTTTACGGTGCCTTGCTCTGTGGACAATAACGCAAAGGGAATAAAATAAAGGACTTTAGAAGAGTCAACTGAAAGAAGGACGATTCAGCTGACGTTTGACTTGAATCCCAAAATGACATAGAAAGTTCAGTGAGAACTTACAAAAAAACTTTTAGCTTTTAGCTTTGTTGTTCATCAGCTCACAAAAATGCTTATTGCCTGTTGTTATCTTTTCTGTCTCCCCTGTTCTTACTTTTAGTCACTTTGCACAATTGAATAACTAAAAGTATGAACACAAGACATTACTAACAAAAGTGGTTTGGAATTAAAAGCCGGATTGTTTTTCATCATTGATGCCTGGTATTGGTTTCAAGAGTGAGAGGCATTGAACTCAACATGTTCTGCAAACTTTCCATCCAACAGCGCATCAGAAAATCACCAATCAAAACTGCAGTTTCTTTTTCACGACAGCTGTGACATATTTTTTCGCTCAGGCCTGCGTCAGACTACCCAGACTCCCATTCAGCCCTTGTGCCAGGCCACTGGGCTCTCCACGTGAGCCTGATCGCTTTCTAGGCCACCAGGATGGGTGGTGGATGGTGAAGGCGTGGCAAAGTGACATTGAAATCCTGAGAGGGGTGAGACAGGGCTGCTTGGTTCCTGTACAAGTGTTTTTGCAGTGGCACAAGGGGGATGTTACCGCAAGCCGACCCACATTCAACACACGTACAAATGTGCTCATAGAAAACACACACACACACACACACACACACACACACACACACACACACACACACACACACACACACTAGTCTTACCTACATGTTTGAAAAATAATCAAACTTATAATCGATAAGTCAGAAACAATACACACACAACACTCTTATTGAATTGTATGTAGGTTGGTAAAAATGTGTTGGTAAAAAACCTGTGTCTACTAACTAGTCAGAATCTTTATCTTCATTTCTCTAACACACACACACACACACACACACACACACACACACACACACACACACACACACACACACACACACAGACACACACATACACTCTCGCTTACACACATACTCTAGGCCCTCTCATTTTCAGAGGCCTGACCCATATTCACATGTGCGCGCACACGCACACACACACACACACACACGGTGTTAAAATACCCCGGGAGCTATGCTGGCACCCCTAACTGGGACACACTATAGTGGGCCCCGGAGGGCCCTTGGTTCAGGATGCTCACAACACGCTGGACCGTGCCCAAATAACAGGCAACAACACACATGCAAACGTACTGTACACAAGCACACACACACACATACACACACACACACACTAAACTTCCATTCCATTCCCCATTCTGTATTAAGCTGTATATCAAAACTGGACATTGTGAAATTAGACTGTTAGTGTAAGTCAATAACCTGAGCGAGCAGCTGTTGTGTTTGACATTTAGACTTGTTTATGACGAAGAGGTTTTGCTTGAAACCATAAAGCATGTACTATACGGGTTAGGAAGGGAAACGTTTTAATGCATTTCCATCCATTCTCTTCTCATTGCAAGGCTCATTAATGCTCCAGCTAGAGCTGACAGGAATGAAGTGTTTCAAAAGAACAAGTCCTGGAGAGCTTGGACAGACAAGCATGATCATAAAGCACAGGGCCCCTATGGTGGAGCTAAATCTTAAATTATATTCCTAGCAGTGCTGCCTCACCTTTTCTGTCTGTTCTTAATGTATATGAGAGTGGGATTACATGCACATTTGACTTGCAGAGCCGATAAATCATCACAAAAAGACCCTAAACTGTTACTGAGTTTAGAATAGATGTTCTTCTAAATGTTGTATGTTACGCTAATTTACATGAGAAGTAAACTTAGCCACTGTAATTTGTCCCTACGGCACAGCCTGAGGCAGGATTTGTTCAAAGCATATTGCCTTGAATTAGCTCTTAAAGGATAATTCATGTTTATTAGCCTACAACTTGGATCTTATTTCTTTAGGTTTGCCCATTGTATCGTATGGCTATTATAACATTGTGCTCACCAAGTTAACTGGGAATGTGGGACATCGCAGGTTTTAAACAACCCAGGTCAGCCAAGATTGTTTGCCAACGTTCACCAAAAGTATCTGTTGTGAACATCCATTACAGTTTAAAGACCAACTTCCTGGTTCATCTTTGACCTACTATACAGTACTTACTGTAGCTGTGCACGCATGCGATCTTACTGTACAAGAAGAGGTTAGTCCCAATAATTCTGGACCAGCTTGCCATGGGGAAAGCAGAGAAAGGGGAGGTAACGTTTCCTCTTATGACACATAAAGGGAAGATTCCTGATTGGCCCATCTGAGCTTACTTTTTCTCAAAGGCAGTGCAGGATACCCAGGGCTCGGTTTACACCTATCGCCATTTCTAGCCACTGGGGGACCATAGGCAGGCTGGTGGAACTCATATTAATGTTAAAAAACCTCATAAAGTGACATTTTCATGCCATGGGACCTTTAAAGCCGTCGGATGGAAACACACTTTCACTGGCTTTATTCGCATGAATGCTTTTAGCAAACTTCAGATAATTGTGGATGGAAACATAGCTTGTGTTTCTTGCCCATCAGACTTGCCGCCATGTTCTTGCCATGTAACTGGTTGAGTACAATGTTATTATAACCCGAAATGAAACAGTGGCCAAAGTCAATAACATACAAATGAAGCCAGACTTATCCTTCAATGTTTGCTTCAGGCTGTCAGTAAGACGTTCTGTTCCTTCCCTAGGAAAATATTGCATTATCTCTGTGACTAACTCATGCGTCTTTCGAGTTATTATTTATACAACTCATCACATCAGCACAGCTGTATGCGTGATAGAGTCTCTGCTTGCTGAGTGCATTAAACTGTGAACCATCTTTGAATAAAACAGCGGAGGAAACAGCATGCTGTCTCACCGTCTCCGAAGAGCTGCAGGATGGCCAGGTCCACATGTCTCTTCCAGAGCGACTCCTTCTGGATGGCGATGCCGTACCCCGTGGTGGCAAAGATGTAGCCGCTGCCAATGGTCACCAGCTTGCAGCCCTCGTCCCTGCCGGCCATGTAGTTCAGTACGGCCGCGTCGTAAATGAAAGCATCTAGTTTGCTAATGAAAGAGAGAGGGAGAAAGACAGAGAGAGGTAGGTTACAATTAATTAGCACTGAGGAGTCAGACATCCCAGCTACAGTATTCCAATTAACCTGCTAAATAGCACTAAGCTGCTGATAAGTCTAATAGACTTCCACTTGGTTTGCCAAAGGTTGGAGCTGGTACACAGTCTGGCGAAAAGGCACACTTGATGAAAAGTGAAGAGGGGGAGCGTAAATATTATTGGAGTTATTCAGCTACGATAAGTTTACATGAAGATAGGTAGGAAAAATATAAATAAGGGACTTAAGCATTGATCCTTTGTTCTACTACTTTCCCCACTTTACTCTCTCCCTTAAAACAAATACTAACATTAGCAATGCAATTTTAATTCAACCCCTTAATAAATTCAACAGAATAAAAAACTATTTAGGAAATGCTAAAAATGAACAGGTTTTCAATATAATAAACTACAGACATAAGAGATGCTTACATGCCTGAAGCCAAGGCATACACATACAATCCAAATACATTGTTCAATACCTCTAGATGACTGTTTCCATTTTGGTAAGAGGGACTTAAGTTTCAAACAGACTGTATAAATGAGATCCTTTAATTTGATTTTGTTATTAAAATCTTTGTGCAGTTTCTCACCCGGCCTTGAGAGAGGCCAGGGCCTCGTTGACGTTTCTCTGGTGAAACTTTGTCATGTAGGCGTGCATTTCTGGATAGTTGTTCCTAATGTTTCTCTCCGTACTCCCGTTTGGGACAGTGCCGAACCGAAACGGAGGCGAGAAGTCGTTGGGACTCTGGAACTAAACGTGGAAGACGGAGCATGGAGAGAAAGAAAGAGAGAGAGAGAGAGAGAGAGAGAAAGAGAGAGAGAGAGAGAGAGAAAGAGAGAGAGAGAGGCATGTTTTAAATAAATTAATGGTGAGAAAAAGAAGCTTGATGGTGTTTTAAGCCCACAACGTCTCCTTCCAGGCAGCGCTGCGACCGTTGACTTCAAGGCACCTAACCTAACCTTAACCCTAACCATTGCCTTATCCTAGCGCCTTCCAGGCAGCGCTGCCTGGAAGGAGACGTTGAGGGCTTAAAACACTGACAAACGAAAAAGAAGACAGGGTGGCACAGCATCAAACAGAAACCTTCCATCTTACCTTTTTGTCTGAGAGACCAGTTACCTGGTCCACATATTCCTCCTGGATCATGAAAGCAGCCAGGTTGGCAGTGTAGGAGGCCAGGAAGATGACAGCAAAGAAGGCCCACACGGACACCATGATCTTACTGGTGGTGCCTTTGGGGTTCTGCACCGGCACAGAGTTGTTAAAGACCAGACCCCACAGCAGCCAGATGGCCTTACCGATGGTGAAGGATGGGCCGTGAGGCTCTGAAAGAAACACAGTCGTGGTTAAAGAATACATGACGGATCAGCTCTGGTTTCTAAAGACGTGCGTGGGAAACACAGTTGGGCTGCTTTTACTGGTGGGTCTCCAGCTGAGCAGCGATTTTGTTTAGTAGAATTAAACTGAATGTCGCATTCATTTGATTCCTGTACTGATCTTAAAGGACAAATCCGGCCGATGCGCCGAGGAGTAAACCTCTATATATGGGCGAGCGCTCTACCAGTTGAGCTACCCAGGCACCCGGGTCCAGACTACTTTAATGACAGCCAGACAGATTATTTGAAGAGGATGGAGGAATGAAGGGGTGCCGTCAATCCAGGAGTGGCCTTGTGAGATGGCTAAGGTGGCGGCGTTTGAAAAAATGTCATATAAACAGTTTTCCAGGTTGGATGTCTACACTAGAAAATGGGGAAAGTACCTGAACTTTCTGGAGGGCTCCTAGGAAGCTTTGTGCTGGGAGAGATGTGTATGATAGGCTTATGGTGTTGTCTTTTATACATATGTTTATTTGGTTTATGGTTTATAGTGTATTTTGTTAGTATTTTGTTGAATGGTCTTAAATATTGTGGTTACTGTGTCATCTTTTCTTGATTTTTGTCTGGGCGGGCGGTGATGACGAGGGGGGGGGGGGGTATGTGGTTCTCATGAAAGTTGCCCTGGTCTGATATCTATTCAGTGTTACTTTTTAGCCATGCTAGCAGTCTATCTGTTAGCGTTTATTACTAAGTAGCGCAAATTAGCATGCTAACAAGCTAAACTAAGCTGATGAACATGGTAAACATATTTGCTAAATATCACTATGTTAACTTCTTTGTGCGCTTGTTGCCATGTTAGCATTCAGCATTTGGTACACTACAGCTTCACAGAGAGGCTGGCATGGCTGTAGACTTTTGTTATTTTATGTCACTTATAGAGTGCTGCAGGAATGAGTCCTAAAACCCGAATGAGTTAGCATATTTGCACTTCTGGATCCCTGGTCTCGAAGTATTTTTTGTATGCGTTTTTGGTTAGATGCCTGAAATAAGTTCTGTGGTTTACACAAGCTTGAGAGAGTTACACGTTTTGTGTGATATAAAATGTGTCGGTAAACACCCTGCTCGTGAATTTTGAAGCTTTTATCTGTCTTACAAAAGACGGTTGCTAAATGAGACTACAGAAGTTACCGGGGACATTAATCATCACCTTCAGCATAGTGGTTGGGACATTGAAGTCATGTGACCGTGGTCTATGTTGTTTATAGTCGTATAACATTAGCTCTTTACATCTGTCGATTGCATTTACGCTTCAGAAATCCTTAAAATGGTGGTCATATGTGAAGATTATCTTGCTGAACAAAACATGCAAGTATCATAAAGGTTTGTTTGCCGTAGAGATTTATTTTCAGCAACAATCCAAAAAGCCAACGGAAGAATCCCATTGGCTTTTTGTCGAGGGAACCAGGGCGATGCTAACTTCCTGGTTGGCCTACAAAAATACGTCATCCCTGCAGCACTCTGTATCAGCATATATGCTATACATATACTGTATATCACAGATGTGAATGTAATTATTATTATCATTATCATTTATTTTTGGATAAGTTAAGAATTGTGCCGGTCCAATTCATCCATAAGCTGGCAGCAGACTGGTTTATTCCAGCCATTATGCTGTGATATGCAGTGGGTTCATGTTTGTGTGGGTATGTGTGAGCGTGTGAGAAAGAGAGAGACAGAGTGTATGCAAGCATGTGGGTGTGCATTGTTGTATGGGGCTTTTGTTCATGGACAAACTGGCTTTATCGTGCCAAATATCTCCTTTTGTGAAGTTTGCAAGAAAGTTGGTTAAATGGATCGGGCTGAGAGACTTTACAAATCTGCAGTCAGGCCATTGATACATTATTGCGAATCCTTTGAGTCCAAACTTCGATCTGCACTCTTCATGATACCAAACTCCCACAGCGCTACAAGCAGATAAAACAAGGAGGCACACAGAAGAGAACAGCGCTTTAGGGAGCGAGTACATCTTCTCCAGAACATGATGAACGATGAATGAAAAAAAAGATAGCCATTGTCTATATATAGCCACATCAGAGCAAGAGTTGTGGGAAGACAATGTTTAGTTTTTTTTTTGGCTCAGGAGATCTAACACAAAGCTAGCCTCTTGCTGTCACAGCTGACATGTGATTTTGAAAGTATGGAAATACATGCAAGTGACTTGTCTCGTGTGAAGGAAGCAGCACTGGAGGGGTGTTGAAACCCAGACAGTGAGACACACCTGTAAATGTTTTTTTTTTTTTTAAAGCAGTGTGAAGGAGGAAGAGAAGGAGAATGAAGTCATTGGGTCAACGAGGACGGCTGGTGTATATTTGGAGGCGGCCTCCGGTGTGTTTGTGTCAGTATTTGTGCACAGTAAGACAATTTGTACAAAAACAATCAGCTCTGGTAATGTTACAGATGGAACACATTAACCTGCAAAGCTGTACCCATGCTTGCTTGTTTGTCGCAAATGAGTAGTTGGAGCATTACTCATCGGAAAAACTCTTTCTGCGGAGGCCCAAACTGCCCACCGCCATAATGTTCTCTGCATACTTTGGATGCTCGTTCGCTGACTTCACAAGCAAAGATGAAAGTATTTCAGTGTATTTTTTTTCCCTCTTTGAATGTTGTAATTTGGAGGACAGAGAGCACTTGATTTGGATTTCCACCATCAGAATGGTTTTCGATTGCCAAAACTATTTTACTGCTTTCATATGCTGGTGAAAATCTCACATGCAGGACATTCAAGTTGGCTGCCAACCATTCTCCCATTCACACGATATTCACAAAATTAGAAAGCTAGAAAATGCCAGAAAATTAAACCCAACAGGCAACTAAACACCGGGGAGTGCTGGTACTGGGGTGTGTGTATGAGCCTTTATCATTTCATTTATCAATTAATCAGTGCAAATGGTAGCTTGATGCCACAAGAAAGGGACAAAGTATTATTAGAGGCATCTGCTATGGTTAGAAGTGTGATTTTCAGATCCACTAAACATCATCACTGCTTATCAAAAGACAACCTGTCAACTACAAATGTGCTTATATAATTAGATTTTTGATTTTGATTAAACGTAATTGCTGCCTGGCTCATGCTCACAGGCACAACATTTTTTTCTTATTTAGTCCTAAATCCCCAAAAAAATGCTCTTTCTTCTTTTCTATCCAATGAATCATCTCACAACCGCTCAGATCTTTCTTTTGCGGCCCTTCTGACGGGGCCTGATCCTTCAGTTGTAAACCACTACACTACCTAACTGTGCAGTACGGGATATCGTCAGTATATACATATATACTGTATATATATGTATTGTCAGTGGTAAGTTATTTGTTAAACCCACAGACTGACGTAAAGGGTGACCAATAGGATTGATTTATGAAAATAAATTCAAATGACGAAATATGGAGATGCAAGGTTTCTGTCCGACAGCGACGTTATGCATTGATGCATAAGCATTAACAATGTAATAATGTAACACATAATTATATATCAGTTTCTGCAAAACGAGTACTTTTACTTTTAATTCTTCAATTACAGTTTGGTACTTTTACTTAAAGTGCTGATATTATGCTCATCTTCAGGTTCATAATTGTATTTAGAGGTTGTACCAGAATAGGTTTATGTGGTTTAATTTTCAGAAAACACCATGTTTTTGTTGTACTGCACATTGCAGCAGCTCCTCTTTTCACCCTGTGTGTTGAGCTCTCTGTTTTAGCTACAGAGTGAGACATCTCACTTCTGTTCCATCTTTGTTGGGAGTCACACGAGCAGTACCTAGGTAAGGACTACTAGCCAGTCAGAAGCAGAGTATGAGGGCGTGTCCTGACAGTACCTAGGTAAGGACTACTAGCCAGTCAGAAGCAGAGTATGAGGGTGTGTCCTGACAGTACCTAGGTAAGGACTACTAGCCAGTCAGAAGCAGAGTATGAGGGCGTGTCCTGACAGTACCTAGGTAAGGACTACTAGCCAGTCAGAAGCAGAGTATGAGGGCGTGTCCTGACAGTAGCTAGGTAAGGACTACTAGCCAGTCAGAAGCAGAGTATGAGGGCGTGCCATGCTAGCAGCTAGGCGAGCATTATAACGTGTGTTCCAAAGTGACCACGTGTGTCTCTGAAGTAAAGGCTGGACTACAACAGAGCTGTTTGGAGCAGTTGGTGAACAGTGTTTTCTGTTGGAGATGGTAAGTCCCTATAACACAATAAAGGAAAGGGGAAAAGCCAAAAAGCATAATATGAGCACTTTAAGTAAAGGATCTGAGTACTTCTTCGACAACTGCACAGTGTACAGTCATTGTGGGGAGGAGGTTGAGGTGGGAGATTGGGGCCTACAAAGCACAAGACCTGTGGTTTATTTGGAATATTTTAAAAGCTTGTGCATCTTGGGCTTCGAATCAGTGTGGACTTCTTCAACATTTATCCAACAGCTTGATGTGATGACCATGAACCCAGTGCTGGTAGTTGCCTACAGTATGTTCAGTATGAGAAATGTGTCGGCAGACACAACGCTTTGTTGTCATGTCGATAAATGTAATCTCGACAGCACTGCTGTACATTTCCTAAATAGATTTACTGCGGAGTTCTGAGAAGTCTAACTTTAATTCGTCAAGTAATACGTCACTTTTAGCACATGTTGAAACGGTATAATTTCTCCGTTAAATTCAACCTTAGCGTGCCCCTCCCATCTGGTGTGTTCTGAGCGAAGAGTGAGAGATGAGGGAGGCAGCGCGGCTCGAAAACTGGAAGAGAAAATGTCTGCATCCACATACTGTACATCTATATCCTCAAACAAGTGCAACCCCCCCCCCCCCAACAGTGTGTGTGTGTGTGTGTGTGTGTGTGTGTGTGTGGGTGGGTGTGTGTTTCTCTGTGTGTTGAGCAGAAGCCTCTCACCTCTGCCGTCAGCCAGACAGCGGTTGTAGCCCACAGGGCTGAAGTACTCGAATATAAACACAGCCATTGCTGACACCAGCAACAGCATCACGAACATCATCACCCACACATCCGCACTGAAGGGCTCTGGAGGGCGAGAGAGGGAAGAGAGGAGAGGGAGAGATGAAGGAAGTCGAGGGAGACGAGGGATTGAGGGAGGGAGCGTGGACAGACAGAGATTAGGAGAAGAGAAGGGGGGGGGGTTGTGAGAAGGCAGAAGACGGGAAAGAGACGAGGGACATCAGGAGAGGGAGGAAGAGGGAGAAAAGAGCGAGGGCGGCAGAGAGAGAAAGAGAGAGGAAGAGAAAATGAAGCGAGGGAGGGAGAGGGCAAGAGCGATATGCAAATGAGCGCCAGATTGAGAAGAGGAAGCAAGAGTCAGAGAAATGGAGTAGGAGTGGGAAATTTAAGAGGGCAAAGAGACAGGGAGCAAAAAAAAAGAGAATAAACAGTTAGCCATATTATCATGCATTCCAGTCTGCCTCCTCATCATACAAATGCATTCAAACTTGGCTCTAATCACTCGTGTCCACGAAAATGACTTTTAGTGTAACTTCCAAAGGTGTAAAAATGGATGTCAACCTAAAGTGACCTGACAAAGACCCATATAGTACTCTCGATCTGTGAGGAGTGCTGGCCAAAAGACTCAAACAACGGCTCTACTCATTCCAGAGAGTCATTGGAAGCAATCTGGTGTTTCTGTTAGAAAATCTGCATCAAATTGGCATGAGTAGGCTTTGTATATTTCACAAATTTGCAGAAAATATATAGCCTGACATCGTCGTACTCAGATTCTAGTCAGAATGTAAGTCTGATACTGCTCCACTGGGCTGTGATTATGGGGCGTGTTTTAACTGAACCAGGAAAGAAAATGTCTCTGCACTCAATTGGATAGACCTACAACCAATCAGAGCCCCCCATCTTCTTAGCGACCATCAAGGCCAGCTGATAAATGTAACTTTTGTTGAATCCCGTAGGAATGACTGCAAAAACATCTTTCCGATCGACAAATGCCGTGATCGCGGTTCTCTGTTCCTCTTTTAAAATGAATGCGCTGTCAATATCTTCTATAACAGACGCGATGGCGGAATCTACACGTCTCAATTCTCCAGCGGCAGCCATCTTTGTTGTAAACAAATTCAACCCAAGAGCTCTTTGGTGACGTGGTTGATTACGTTACTGTAATATAAAGCCCGCCCCCTGACAATTTGATTGGTCCGAACAGCTCTGGCTCAAGCATAGTCGCTCCACAACGGATCAGGTCCAGACCGAACTTCCCAACCTCAAATGTTGTGGGTGGGGCCAAGTTTGGCTGGCATCCACGCTAGAAAATATACATAATTCACTATCAAAAATGACCTAAAACCGCATGTTTCACCTCAATGTAAATGTGACGTACGGTTTGCGACTTTATTACACTCTTTAAGATTTTTACTACTTTTTTAGCGACCCTTATGGGGAACATAAATCATTTTTTCACATTTTCTACCTTTCCTGCATATTTTACTTTGCACCTTGAGTGGTTTACTGTAAAACCTCTTTTCTTTTGTGCAAAATCTGGCAATAATAATAATAACTATATATGTAGGTATATCAGGGTCTAAGCACCCAACGTAACCTGAACCAAAGCCCACCGTCTCTGGGCAACCAGGAAGAGGAAATCGTTATTGAATATGTCTCAACCCTTGTATTGTCCTTGAGATAAATTTGACTCGTTTTCAAAGGTTTTTTATATCAGAAATATGGGTTTCTTTCAACCAAATCCGCCAAAATAACAAGGATGCGTGCATGTACGCTGTATGGAACCCAATAAACATTCTTCGCAGGTAAAATCAATGATTACTCTCATTGAATTTTGGCTGTTTTATTCAATTTTATAGCATTTGAAAAACATGTTTAAATGGTTTCAAAACAGCATCCTGACATATACCAGTCTGTAATCCACTCAACGTCCTCTGATCTTAACTATTAGTCAAAATAATTCATAAGTTCTGCTTTTTTTAACTCCAAAAATTAGGTTTAATGTCATATCATTTAGGTTTATTGACCATGATGAATAAAAAAGGGTGGAAAAAAGTTCATTTTCAATTTGGACCCAGAAAAACAAGAAGTTCATGGTCGACGGGAGGACAACACAAGGGTTAATCAGCAGGTAGAAATAACAGATTTCTTTCCTAGCAACATGTTTAGAACATGACAATCCTACATGACTGAGTGTGGCTTAAATGCTTTATGATAGGCCTCATAGTCACAATATTAAAAAATGTCAAAAACATGGTCGTCAGGTTCTTCCTTCAGCCCATCTCTTCCCCCCCCACCCAACGACTGACCGCTGGCTGCTGCGCTCCTCACCTAAGAAGGCCGAGGGGGAAACGGTGCCGTTGCTACGGGACACCATGACGCTGATACCCGTCTCAATGAAGGGGACGGAAAAGTCGATGACCTCCGACCTCTCCTCGTTGATGGTCAAGGAGCCGACGGCCATGTGGGCGTTTTTCAACACCACCTAGTAGAGTAAAGCAGAAAAGACAAAGAGCATCCATTATTCAGACATCCATTATCCATCCAGTAATGAGTGGAGCACGCTTTTAAGGGAAAAATCTGTCCTAAATCTTCGACGTTTCCCTGAGGGGGTGATGTCTTGTTTGGTGCTGCTGCAACAAAAACATTGCAACAAAAAAAAACAAATTCAATCAGGATAGTTAAGAATAGCTTATAGTGAAGAAAAAAAAAAACCCAGCATAAAAACACAAGCATAAAAATAGCTCATCAGTTCATTTGAAGGCAATTGTGCTGGGAGTCTTTCCAAATGTGGGTAATTCTTGTTAAGAGATGTGATATGACATATGATATGAAATTGTTACAGCTGTCCCTGAGTTCTAAAGGGCATTGTGCAAACATTTTAACATCACTGAGAAATAGCTTTTTACGATGTCCCTTGCATTTCTTTGTCCATTTTGTTTGATTTTTCCACTGGATGAATGAATAAATGTGACTGAGCCTCTCCAGCAATCGAATATATATCAAGAGCAAATTAGGTTTTACTGTCAGCCCTTATAATCCAAGAGAAATATGTTCTGTCTGGACGGATCACTTTACACTGATGTTCAGCAATCATACAGACAAAATCCATTGTAGAAGAGGTTCAAATAGCAATTTTTAAACCGACGGCTGTGCAATTTAGGAACATGTTTGCTCTGAGTAAAAGGGGAAAGCTAGAAGTGCTATCGCAGTTCCTCTCGCTTCTCTGTTAACATGTATTAAGCAAGCAGCAGATTCAAGCACTCTGTCTTGGTTAGTTGTCAAAAGGTATTTCGGGAAATTTAGGAAATCAAATCTGACATAATAGCAGAGTGGGCCGGTTTTAAGGGTAAGTGGAAACATAAAAAAAAAGCTGAGAAAGAATTAGAATTAGCAAAGTGAAGCAAAGAAACTTGAGAATGGAGACATTTGAGACAAAGATAGGGCAGGAGGACAACACACGGCTCGGAGTGGACACTCGTGATGCGTGCCGGGGGAGGGAAAGACAGAAAGAGGGAGGAAGAAAGTGGGTTACCACAGTGGGTCATGGCTGCTTGAAATAGCCCGGCCCAATGCCTCTCCTTCCTCTACCTGCCTCCCTCCCGTCAGTACTTCTGCACAGGTAGTATATTTAGCCCCAACTTTTACAGCCCTACAGCACAGGGTAAAGTGGGACGAGACTGTCTTACTGAGTTAATAAGGCGCTTGTGACTGTGTGAGTCAAAGCTCCAGAATGTGCTGCAGCGTGTGTGTGTGTGTGTGTGCGTCAGTGCGTGTGTGTGTTTGTGTGTGGCTGCAGATGAGTGAGTCATAAAGGGAAAAAGATTGACAGAGAAGAGAACGAACTTCTGTTCTCTTCTCTTACCTGTGAAGTGGACCTTTACAGGCAGCGAGAATATTACACATCTACTCTGCACATCATGTGCAGTTTTCAAAGTGTTTTTGTGTGTGTGTGTGTGTGTGTGTGTGTGTGTGTGTGTGTGTGTGTGTGTGTGTGTGTGTGTGTGTGCATTTGTAACTTTTAAATCTTCTTTGTTCTGTCAGCATGTAAGTACGGATGTGCGTGTTCACTTGTGTGTATGTTGGTGTCTGAATGTGCGAAATGTGTCCCCGGGGAAGAGAGCGAGTCCATCCAGCAGTGTACTCACTTCCTCTCTCTCTCTCTCTCTCTCCTCGCGCTCTCTCCATCTCCCTCCTACGACTTGTTCTCTCCGTGTTATGAAAGTGACCCATGTGGGTGTTATTGAGAATGAGCGAGCGCGGATCTGTGTTTGGGTCTCAGCTGGTGTGTCTTTGTGGGACCCGCTAGCAAGGCCAAACTCATGTAATCAAGTGTATTGCCTCTAATATTTTAGATTAGGAGTATTAGGGGCAGCACAAGTCAATGCAGCCCGTAAAATCTGACACTGACTGCCATAATCAAGTTAGGACAAAATGTCGGCCTTCTTAAAGTGTTCATTGATTTTTTTCGTTTTCTTTTTGATCTTTTGTCTTTCAAAGCTGTGGCAAATTGTGTAAAAGCCCTCAGTGATCCCTGTGAGTGTTCATGAGTGTGCATAGGCACGTGTGTGTGTGTGTGTGTGTGTGTGTGTGTGTGTGTGTGTGTGTGTGTGTGGGCATCAGTCCAGATTTTGGTCCATTAAGTGTGTGAGATATACTGTAGTTTTGGCTTTGTTCCAACTGGAGAAGGACATGGTTTGGTTTTTTAGATACAGCATACATAAGGTGAGGTGTGTGTGTGTGCATGTGTGTGTGCGTGCGTCATTAACAGTGTGTCCTTTTTGTGCACATATGGAAACAGTCTAGGAGTGTATGCCTGTCTGTGACCATGTGTCCGCATTCACGCATGCATTCTTTTATTTTGGTGATTGTTGCGTAAGTGTTGCTTGTCTGCATGTGTGTGTGTGTGTGTCTGTGTGTGTGAGAGGACGCTGCTGAGATGAGTGCCCCCTCCCTCCTCCTAATCACCATTCGTCTGTGGAGGTGAGAAGGAGACGGCGTTTATTACAGGTGGCCACACTTACAGCTCAGAGCCCACTAAACACACTGGCAGGATGACTTAAATGGCTTTATATAATGGAATAAATGGGTCCGTTTAATGTAAAATGAATAGCAAAATTTTACCGCATGAAAAGCAAATAGACACATCATCTTATCTGTGACTTCTGAAGGTTGTTCAAACTTCAGTGTCCACACATAGAGGTACAGAGCGTGCTTTCAACATGTGACCTTTTAGGCTCCTATCGATTGGTTTGCATTTTCCTTCATTAACAAATCGCCAACGTCAGACAGCCCGAGTGCGGCTCACTCTTACAGGCTGAAGTATAAGAACTGACAACGACCTTACCTTAGGACCAATGTCGATTAAGTGAACGTTTTAGAGCCCAAAGTGAATTGTTGCAGCTGACCAAACTGTGCGCACCCTTGGGTGAGGCACTTAGCCCATCTGACCTAAGTGTTAGGCCTGTTGGGCAGAGGGCTGACCCCGGAGAGGAAAGCTCATAATTCAAGGTATGAAAACACACTTCGGAGAGAGAATGAACCCTTCAGGTAGTTCCTATAAAAGCTAAATATAGCTCATAGTTCAATGGGCACAGAGGGGAGAACACAGACTGTAACTCTGTCTGCCCTTTGACCTTTTCTTCACAGTGACTGCATGGTAAAGGCACCTTACACATGACTGTGTGGCTATGAGCAAATATAGCTGTAACTGTTCATTCAATTAAATGTTCTTAAATTAATGGAACAGTCAAAAATAAATGACTAACTGAAAGTGTCCAACATTGTTTAGAATAAGAGAAAGTCAATACGTGTGAGAGGAATCGGCATGTTTAACGTCATTGTATTTCTGTTAGAGGTGAGGATTTGGGGAAGAGTTGTTGTGAGGAACTGAAGATGTGTGGCTGCACACTTTGTTAAAATCATTATTTAGTTAAATCATTTGACTGGATAGTGTAATGGAGACATAAAAATGTCTGAACAGGATGGTAAGTCAGTGTTTGTGTTTTGCAAAAAAAAAGGGTAGGCGCAATAGGCTGTAGCTTCAGCCTACACTTTTTCGTTCGGTTGAAAAAAATTAAAATGTTTTTTTTCCCAAATGGTTGAATGAATTTAAATTGCAATATTTGTACAGAAGCCAACTGCTCTGTGCACCACAGCCTGTTGTATAATCAAACAGAGGGTAAGAAGTTGTTCTTGTTGCCAAACATGCCGATGTCTTTCTGCAAAATACCGTAACGCCACCTTTTAAACAGCAGGAACATCAGTAATGATAAGATGGTGTTGCGTGACCACGAACAAGCACAAAGATGCTTTACTGTACTTGTTGACCTGAAGAATCTGGCAGCCGTCCACTGACTGAACATTTAGTAGGCGTTCAGAGGTGGGTGCTATCTGACAAATGCACAATAACAATAACTGCCGAGGTAAAAGTACGAGACAGAGAAGAGAAGACAGACACAGACAGACAGTACACACACACACACACACACACACACACACACACACACACACACTCACCTCTCCCACCATGCCGTTCCATGTGCCGTTGATCTTCTTGCCGTGTTTGCCATTAGTGACCAGGTAGAGGTCGTAGGTGAACTTCACCTGCTTGGCGATCTTCTTCAGGATGTCAATGCAGAATCCCTTACAGCAGCGCTTTATGTAGATCCCTGAATCCTTCGTCTGATTGCTGCACAGACGGACAAACAAACACGTAGACAGACGGATAGACAATTATTTCATTATATATGGACTTCTGTCTGAATTTGTAAAGAGTTGTTAATTGTAGTGGCGATTTAGCGTATCTGGCTCGGCCCCTCTCACACCGATGAAGTGTGAACGGATTCTACCTCTGGCACTGTCAAGCTGTCGTGGGAAATTAACATCATTCTCAGACAAAACTGAGGCAGGTTTTTTCTTTTTAATTTCTACTTTGGCCACTTCTGCAGTAGGTAGATGTGTGAGTCTCTATATGTGCCGAGTTCACAATAATCTAATACTTCACAGAAATGTGTTTTCTTTTCTTTTCTCAGCCATTTGTAACTTACAACATTCAATCAATCAATTAATCAACGTATATATATATATATATATATATATATATATATATATATATATATATATATATATATATATATAGGACCGAAAAGGTATAGGCTGAAGCCTGAGCTTATTACACCTATCCTTTTAACTTGAATTATTTTCATAGTCTTACATGATCTTATTTTGAATGAATTCTTATTTATTTTATATAAACCTGTTCCACCCAAAGAATCCCAAACATTTTATGTACCATCTGGTGTTCACACTTCTGTTATATATTTGTTAATCAGCTTATGCTTAAATACTTTTTTCTCTGACACTCGGTACATCTGAGCTGTAAATCTCACAGGATTTTGATCTGTTTCCGGCAGGGTACAGTGTTCCTCATGCACGTCCCGCTGAGCGGATCCACGTCTTCCACGATGACGAACGGAGCCTCCTCCAACGTCACGATGGACAGGTGGTCGTCCTCCCTGGTTGCTGCCCCCCCATACAGTTCATAGCGAGGCCACACGTGGTACTTCATGGACAGGGAACCATTCTCCCATTTACCCACCTGCAAAAGAAAAAGAAAAATAAATAATGTAAGACACAGATTACATTGTCTTTTTCTCCAAGATCTGCATTCTTGATTGTTTCACCAGGGTTTTTAACTGCAATCATGGAAGACTCACAGTCTGGACAAGTGGCGCGTCGACTTCAATGCTAATGTAACAGAAATGAATCACCGGACAGGAATCAAATTAAAAAAAATAATTCAGATTAAATTCCACACTGCAATGAGTCCAGTCTATCAAAACTAACTGCAGCTCCCGCAAACAGTTTGTTAAAACAAATCAGAAAAGCAATGTAGCTTGTTACGCAAACAACTCTCACTTTGATTTGGGTTTTATTGCCTCATTTTCTCTTTTCTGGGTTTAACTGTCACTAGTCCATCTGTCAATTACACGAGAATATGGTCACGCATGAACAGGACTGATAATGAAATGTATAAGTGAATATAGAACGTTAGTGGGAAGAGAGGAGAGAAGACAAACTACAAAAGAGGAGAGGAGAGGAGGAAAGGAGACAAGAAGAGGGGAAACAAGATGAAAGGGGAGAGAAGGAAAATGAGAGGAGAGGAGAGGAGAGGAGAGGAGAGGAGAGGAGAGGGACCCAGCGAAGAGAATGAGAGCAAGGTTAATGGGAAGGACGAGAGTGAAATGGGGAAAGAGCAGAGAGAGAGAACTGGATGGAGAGATTAAATGAAGAAAAAGAGAGATGTGAGGAACATTACGCTACATTAGCAGAGAGAACGAGTCAAGTGAGAAACAAAGCCGGAGACGGAGCTCTTTCAGATGCTGGGAGGACTCTTCTGTAGAGGAGCGTCCAGCTGTAGCAGGTCTGGAGGGCCCTCCATCCCTGTGGCTCTACTCCACTGAATAAACGTCATCAATTAGTAAAATCTTCCCCCGGATGCCCATCACGTGAAACCATACCTGCAGACTCTGCCTATGCCCTTTCCCTCTAAAAGTGCCCACTCGGCCACTTTGGCCGAGAGAAAGATGTTGGAGGAAATGGATATGGATCATCAGCTAATTGGACACACTGTAATGGGAAGAGAGGGCGGGTGTGCACACTCGTTAAATATGTAAACGTACACACACACACACACACACACACACTTTGCACTCCAAGGAACACAAATTTGCCAAGGCTGCCTGGAGTGGACAAGCTAAAGCTGTGTACAGTATCTCTGAGGCACAATGCAGCGCCTCTTTTATCTGGACACACAAAAAAGAGTGAGCAGGAGTAAGTGAAAGAGAAAGACAGGGATGGAGAGAAGGTGAGAAAGGCGGGGAGGGAGATGGAGAGAAAAAGGGTTCAAATCAGCCCGGAGGGAAGTAAACTGGACTGGGCACTACAGAGTCTTTGCACTACTTCAAAGGTGCAGTGGAAGCATGGTTGTAGGAGCTGGAACTCATTAGGATCCAAGAAAAGTGGTTCAGCTGGAAGTCAAGCTAAGAATTAAACATGAGCAAGGGAACGGGAGGAGGGGGGGGGGGGGGGTTCAGAGAAGAGAGAGAGAAAGAGAGAGAGAGAGAGAGAAACAGGGAGAGCGAGAGAGAGAGAGGAGACAGGAGGGGAGCAATTCACCTTGTTCTCTGATCAGAGGACAGAATATAGATTAGAGAGGCAGAAGAAAGAGAGAAACACTGAGAATAAAGAACAGGGAGAGACAAAGCAGTCAGACTGCAGGACACAGACACAATGGGAGCTGAGCAGAAGGAAACACAGATGCAGGCTGGTGACTTTGCAGGTGGCGCGGAGCATTAAGTTAATTTAAGGTTGTCGGTTCTGTATCACTCAGGGTTGTTGTTGCCCCGTCTGCGCTACCACCTGTACTCAGAGAGTCTATTCTATCCATTGCTCCGCCTGTACAATTGAACAATTGAATGTTTTAACCTTCATTTATTTAGGGAAAGCTGACTGAGCCCATATAAAGTTGGGTTTTTATTCATCATGGGGCAGCTGCCCACTAACAACACAGTCATTTATAGCTGAACTTTCACTCTCCCCAGTTTAAGGGGCCACAGTTTTGTGCTTAAACCATGCAGATGCTTATTTGCACGCATAGAATCCAATCCATCAATATCTTCTTGTGCTTGAGAATTTGCGCCTACCAACAGACCCCTTGTGGAACACAGGCATAACTCTAAATTACACACACAAACAGCCTGAAATTAACACCCGACCACGTCCCAAATGCTGGTGAATTTTGCCATTGGCGGGTGAAACTGTCAATCTACCTACCACGTTGGCAGAATTAAGTTATTCTTTAATTGTTTTTCGCCACTGTTGCTCTTTCACATTTCAACCAAGTCCGGTGAATGAAGGAACGACACACAGCACAGCAACACGATCACCTTCACCTTCAATTTTTCTGTTTTCTCTTTTGGTTTTCCATCGTTAGACTCACACACTGTCTGTTAACGGTACCAATAGACTTCCAAACATGACGAGGAAAAAAAGAGGTGTTCAATGGCTTTACGTCATAGGCCGACCAGTGCTATGCCATTTGGGGAGGGGCCGCTCACTGATCCCCCTATATTTCTGAAAATCCTAGACATGGTTGTGACCTGCACTTTGTTAGTGCTTTCTGATTAGCCTGTGTTTGTATTGAGGCTGCTGCAGCCCGCCGTACGGGTTGAGCAGAGACTGCACAGTTTGACCAGCGGGCAGCGGCTGCACACCAGGCCGCCGGATGGTGTTGCTAAGAACTTGCAATGTATAACTATTATCAGACCGGCCCTCGCAGCCTCGAAACACTACCGGCCCACTGAGAAAAGTCCTGACTCTCCCGATTGCCACCCCGCTACTGACGTAAAGGATAGGTTAAATGCAAAATACACATTTTGTTTCTCTGTGTATGCTTTCAAATGACAATAAAGGCACCTTTAACCTTTAACTACTGTACATCCGACTACACCCACCCTAACAACATTTATGCTGAGACATTGAGCAATTGCGTCGGTCATGTTTTTCCATACAATAACGACAATAACTCGCCACAGTCTCACTGGACTACAAAACTCTCTCAACACTGTACGGCCTGTGTGCTGTTTTCTAAAAAGTCACAATTTAACCAAATCCAACCACAAGTTCTGTCTTCCTCGCAACGTCTGAGTGTCAACAGGTCTGACTATTACAGAGATCATTTTTAGTGGAAGCCTGTGTGTGTGAGACTAACTATGTAAAGCACAAACCAAAGGAGGGTCCCCCAGCAAAAATGGGAATCATTTATTTTCACAATAATACACTTCATACACTTTTTATAATTAAACATCTAAAAGCAAAAATCCTTATAGATGGGAAAATCTGGAACAAAATCTTTTCAAATGGGGGTCAGTGGTCTAATTTGTGTCAGTTTAGGGGTCCTTGACATTGAAAGGTTTAGGGTGCCCTGCTCTAAGCTACCTCAGTTACATTAAGACACTTTTCCATACAAAAACTAGTGAAAAAGCAGCTTTTTTTAGTCTGCAGCACAGGCAAATTGAAGCATGATTTTGTAAAGATACTGGATAAATGATGGGGTAGTACGTAATAGCTTCCCAAACTTTTAAAATGAAAAGACAAGCATTCTTACTAAATCTCCACTCTGGAGCCTGTGCTGCAGTGTATTGCTCAAAGGCACCTTCGCCGAGTTGATAATATCTAATCGGAGTGGCGCCTATAAAGCTTAAGTCTTAAAATGCCTAAAAAGTGAAAATCAGATAGGAGATGAAGATAGACAGACCGATACTCGCGGACCAATCAGGTACTATACTTACAGGATACAGCTGAATATACATGCACACACAAACACACACTTGGTCCTTCTCTCTCACCCTCTCCCACTGTCTCTCCTTGTTGAGCAGAATGATGACCAGCTGGGGGTGCATCTGGTATCCGTCCTCGCTGAACGACAGATTTCGCCCCTCAAACGTCACATTCATCAGGTACCTGGAGGGGGGAAAACATCGAGGGGAGAGACAGAGAAAGACACTCGTTGAGACATACAGTACATCACTTCCTGAAAAATATCTCAATGTCAGTGGCAGCTCCGCAACTGTCGACTCAATTCCCCAAACATTAAAGTTTCATGGTACGTCAACTTATCCTGTAAGCATTTATCTTTTCAGACAAACCCACTGACATTACACAAATCATCATCTGCCAGGAAACAGCTCTCAGCCAATGTCTACGCAGGGTTTTTCATAAATAGACAAACATACATTAGCCATCATCAGCTTCAGACACTTGCAGCAGTGATGATTTTAAAACTGGACTGAGGAATTCATTAATTTCAGAAATGATCTATCCAATCATCCCAGGTTCAATGTGTGGTTCACCATTATTGATGCAATCTTAAAGGAACAGTTCCACATTTTGGCAAATGCGCTGATTTGCTTATTTGTGTTGAGTTAAAGCACATTTTCACTAAGGGCCACACAGGAAAAGAGAATCACATCAAGGGCCAGACGTGTTTAGTTTAGTTTATTGACATGCATACATCGGAAAAAGTAAAATATCTTTGACTGTATAATGCATGCCGCTTTTTTCGTCATTTTTGTAGCTTTTTCCGACTTTTTTGTGGCTTTCTCAGACATTTTTGTGATTATTCTTTTTTTTTATTATTATTAATTTGTTGTTTTTTCAAAGTCTTGTTGCTTTTTTTTACATTCTTTTCGACTTTTGTCACACTTTGGTCGACATAATGCCCTAAAAAGTGACCAAAGAGTTCCTTAGCCATCATAGAGTTTAGCAAATCAAGCAAAACAATGATTACATTTTTTACATGTTTCACAGCCTGAATATGCAGTTTCTCTGGTTCTGGGGGAATTTCTGAGTCTCAAAGTCGGCAACTCTGCCAAATTCTGCTCCAAGTTTCGCATAATTACAGTCTGAAAACCGTTTCCTGTCTGGGGGCCAAAATTTATTGTGAACCTACATTGAAACGCGGGCCAAATCAAAGTCTGCGAGGGGGTGGGTTCGGCCCCCGGGCCTCGAGTTTGACACATGTGAGTTAGAGGAAAAGATTGATACGACTCTCATATCTGTAAATCAAATATGACGCTACAGCCAGCTGCCGGTTAGCTTAGCTTAGCACAAAGCCTAAAACAAAAAGGGGGAAACATTTAGCTTGGTACCAACTGTAATAAAATCCACCTCTAAAGCTCACCAACACATTCTACCATATACTGTAAGTGTTAAAACCTTTAGCTTATTTTTACTAGGAGTTATGTGCTCAACTTTTTCTTGGCTGGGAGCAGTTGCCAGGCAACCAACTGAGATCCGAGTAAGTTATTAGTCATAGTTCATAACCCCTTGTTGTTTTTACACTTTACATGGTTTATGTTCAGATAAATAAACAAAATATAAAGTGTTAATGAGTGAGCTTTAGAGATGGTAGTTGGACTGAGCCAGGCTAGCTGTTTCCCCCTGTTACTAGTCTTTGTGCTAAGCTGGACACATGAATGACTAGATAAAAAAAAAAAACATTGAAATTGTTGAAAATGTGGTTACATTACCTAAAAGATAAATTGACCAATTTTTAGACAAAGTCTTGTTGTGTCCCATAACGACAAGCGAGCTCTGGAGAATGGGGCGAGGAAAGGAGGCACGAAAATATGCAATGCAGCTTATGTAATGTAAAAACAAGTACTATATAATGCACCAACAGCAGCTTGACAGATCACTGTGTGTGTGTGTGTGTGTGTGTGTGTGTGTGTGTGTGTGTGTGTGTGTGTGTGTGTGTGTGTGTGTGTGTGTGTGTGTGTGTGTGTGTGTGTGTGTGTGTGTGTGTGTGCGCGCTGCGTGTCTGGCTCTGTGTGTCTGCTTTAGTCTGTGTTTGGCGGAGAAAGAGAAACCGAGAGAAAGCAGCATTGTTTCTGTCAGGTGAAATCATTTCACCTCCCTTAAACTGAACACAACACACACACACACACACACACACACACACACACTCACTCACACACACACACACACCGCTGTATTCTCTTGCAGTGATTATGGTGAACGTGCGTGGGAGTGTGTAAGTGTGTGTATATGAGGATAAACAGGAATGTTTATGTCAGGTGAACTCAGATCACTTCACGGTCATCACACACACACACACACACACACACACACACACACACACACACACACACACACACACACACACACACCTAACTCTTTCACCCTTTACTCTCCCTTCTTCCCTCCCTCTTTCACTCTCTGACTGTTTCCATGGAAACCCTCTGCCTCAAAACCGTGCACACAATACATATATGTAGATGAATATATAAATGACAAAAAAAGGTTTGTGTGTATGTGTGTGTGTGTGTGTGTGTGTGTGTGTGTGTGTGTGTGTGTGTGTGTGTGTGTGTGTGTGTGTGTGTGTGTGTGTGTGTGTGTGTGTGTGTGTGTGTCTGTGTGTGATCAGATCAGGAGGAAGCCACGCAGAAATATAATAGTCTAATTTAAATGTTTAGTTTTTTTTGTTTCCATGAATCTAATCAGATCCATGGTGGTGTGATTTATGTTATAATCCAGCAACTACTCTAATGCCAGCTTCCGCATTCTATTTTCTGTATTCAATATTTTCAATGGGCTGCGATGAGCAGAATCTTCCAGCATCATAGCGTCTCATGCAGTCCCGTGTGTCCAGCTAACTGTCCCGTCCTGCAGAGCCTTGGCACGGATACAAAGTGCACAGAATCTGCTGCATAAATCATAAGCCATTTACCAAATGACATGATGCTGCGCCCCCTTTAATCTTTCCTGAGCAAGCTATTGTTACGTGCAACAATGTGGGGCCTTTGTGTGTGTCTACGTGTGTGTGTGTGTATCCTACACACGTTGACAGCAGTAACGGAGCGAAACACAAGCATATGTGTGTTGCTATGGCACCCACAACCACTGTGACTTCCAAGCCAATCTGCTGTGTTACTATGGTAACGGTAATCTCGCAGAGGGTGGGAGGGAAATTGAGAGAGAGAGAGTGAGAGAGAGAAAGAGAGGTTGAACGGGACATATTACTACTAGACTGCAGCGCTCTCTTTCCTCTCCTCTCTCATCACACTGTGTTTACAGGAAGGTTCCACATTCGCTTTGTGTCACCTCCTCGGAACTTCCTGTATCATGACCAATCAAACTGGACACACATTTGCCTGCACACACTTAAACAGTGAGGGTTTACTCAGCATGTATGCTCTTTTTTTTTTACATTCACATAGGGGTGTATAGAGCTCAACAGTGACCGCCCATTTTTATTAACACCTCTGGTTCCGAAAAGTGAGTTTTCCACATTTAATTGCTCCATTGACTTTTCATTAAATGCTTATATGAAGAGTTTCAAGCCTGGAACCGCGCCAACAAGCTACGAGATGACTCATAACCATAAAACATTTGATTTGCAAATTGCGAACATGTTTTCCTTAAAACAAGGTTAATGTCATACAGACTTCTGGCTTCTAAAAGAAGCATAAACCTTTGTTTCATAGCCTTGTAGCTCGTGGTCATCCTACCTTGGAAGGTTTAGACATTGTGGCTAACAATCAAAATCTGTATGGGGAAAATGAATGGGATTTATTTTTTTACTTCCGGAGCCACACTGTTAATCTCTATACAGTAAATCCACATCTGGAAGCGGCCCAGTCAGTCCTCTTGTGGGCCACTGGAGCAGCTGGGTGTTAAGTCCCTTGCTTGAAGCTGGATGACAGATTCCCTGCCTTCCTTGCCATGCCAGAGACACAAATAAAGATGAGAACACAAACCTACACCCCCCGTCTATCTATTTTCTAAAGCTAGTGTATGTGCCATTAGATGGCATGACGTAACGTGCATGCTAAGAATGCTATGCACACATCCACCCACCCACTAAACCTCTTGCTTTGATATGCCGTTGAACTCGTCAGTTTCCAGCTCAAAGCTCTTTCGGAGAGTGAATCTCAGTGGTACTGTACAGCAGGTGAATTCAAATTCAAACAGCAGCAGCAGCAGCAGCAGCAGCTGTCTCCACCTGGCGAACCGAGTGACACCGACCGGACTCTACGGTAACAGTACCTCCGTCATTAAAGCTGCAATGGGAAGAATGAAAAAAAAATAAAAAATAAACGCGGCAGAATTTGAATAGTGAGACTATTCCTTCAGCTCTCCCTCTCCCCCTCTTTGTTGCACGGGCAATGCATTCGCAGAGCAGCCAATTGGAATACTCTCCCTCTCTCTCTGCAACCACCTGTGATTGGCCAAAGTCTCCCGTAACTAGATTTTCTAAAGCCAGAAAACTGAGCCAAAGAGGAGGTGCAGAAGTCTAGTTTTCTCTCAGACCCTTTGAATTACAATACGCGGAAGAATTTTATAGAGTCTTTGTCCAACAACGGTACAATAT